>JAHSPW020000002.1:2430000-3630000 GCA_019985065.2 Arctostaphylos glauca
GTGATTTGTTTTAAAACTTTTTTAAGGATAATAATGGAAATTACTTTTGTGACACGGCTTCAGTTTTTGTTCATGCGAAAAGGGATAGCCCCTTTCTATTAGTATTTTATGTGTAAAATATATATTTACTTATTTGTCCATGGTAGTTAAAGTGAGAGTGATTTGTTTTAAAACTTTTTTAAGGATAATAATGGAAATTACTTTTGTGACACGGCTTCAGTTTTTGTTCATGCGAAAAGGGATAGCCCCTTTCTATTACTGTGTATTAGCTCAAGCTTTGACTACTGGTCCATTGCACAAAACAATGGTCCCATGCCATGACTCGAATGGCATCCTTAGAAGAGCTTTCATTGATCCCTGCTGGAATTGTGCAGTATTTAGGACAAACCAACTGTTCACTGTTTTCGTGAATCATTTGAAAGCTACGACATGATATCTACTAGCTAAGTTGCGTGGACTTTGATCATGCATGTCTAAGAGTCGGATTCATCTAATTTCCATCTTGAGGACACGAAGCATGATAGAATATTCCTGTTTCTTTAGTCTTAGTGGGGTATTTCGTTACAAAGGGCCTTGGGGCATTTCAAACATTAGTTGTATGCAAAGTTAATGTAGATTCAATGACAACATGTGCTTGCTATGTGAATATCTATCTAAGCATGTAAGACGCTGATCCCATACCGTATTTAGATGTCGAGTGTCCAGCACTGCTACTATATATATTTAGAGGAGTCCATCTAGCATAGTCTTAGAGTGATCCAAGCTCAGATAGGATCTCTGAGATCGTGTGTAGGAGAAACATGATCTCATATCCAAGTGGAGGGAGGCAGTAGATATCACCTGGCTCTGTTTATTTTTTCTTGGTCGCTGTTAATTAAAAACCATTCTTTGCATTTGTTTCTTATTTCTTGTTATTTACTATTTTCCAGGCCTATCCCCAACTCTATCTCTGGTAGCCGTCTTGAAAAGCTGGCTCATCAGCTTGTTTGCAAGTATTATCTTGCAAAGCAACAAGGCAGCCACATAGTTTCCGAAGACTTGGCATGCGAACCTAACTTGAAAGTAGCAGTTAGTAGTAAGGAACTAGATAAAGGCAACGGAGAGTCACAGAGAAAAAAGAAGCAGAAACTAGTCAGTGGCTCAAAAGAATCTGCAAGTATAGGTGGGGATCTAGCTTCCCAGTCAAACATTAAAGCAGCAGTTAGCGGGAAGGTACTAGAAGCAGGCAGTGCTGTTGAACTGGGAAAAAAGAAACAAGGAAGCCAAGTCTACAAGGGAAATGGCAGCCACATTGTTTTTGAAGACCTGGCATGCGAACCAAACTTGAAAATAACAGTCAGTAGTAAGGAGCTAGATGCAGGCAGTGTTGTTGAACCGGAAAAAAAGAAACAAGGAAGCCAAGTCCAAAAGGCAAGTGGCAGCCACATAGTTTTTAAAGACCTGGCATGCGAACCAAACTTGAAAGTAACAGTAAGTAGTAAGGAACTAGATGAAGGCAACGGAGAGTCACGGAGAAAAAAGAAGCGAAAACGAATCAGTGGCTCAAAAGAATCTGTAAGTATAGGTGCGGATCTAGCTTCCCAGTCAAACCTGAAAGCAGCAGTTAGCGGGAAGGTACTAGAAGCAGGCAGTGCTGTTGAACCGGAAAAAAAGAAACAAGGAAGCCAAGTCTACAAGGGAAATGGCAGCCACGTAGTTTTGGAAGACCTGGCATGCGAACCAAACTTGAAAGTAACAGTCAATAGTAAGGAACTAGATGCAGGCAGTGTTGTTGAACCGGAAAAAAAGAAACAAGGAAGCCAAGTCTACAAGGGAAGTGGCAGCCACATAGTTTTTGAAGAGCTGGCATGCGAACCAAACTTGAAAGTAACAGTCGGTAGTAAGGAAGAACCAGATGTAGGCACCGGAGAGTCACGGAGAAAAAAGAAGCGGAAACGAGTCAGTGGCTCAAAAGAATCTGTAAGTATAGGCGCGGATCTAGCTTCCCAGTCAAACCTGAAAGCAGCAGTTGGCGGGAAGGTACTAGATGCAGGCAGTGCTGTTGAACCGGACAAAAAGAAACAGGGAAGCCAAGTCTGCAAGGAAAATGGCAGCCACATAGTTGTGGATGACTTGAAATCAGCAGTTAGTGGGAAGGTACTAGATGCAGGCAGTGCTGTTGAACCGGACGAAAAGAAACAGGGAAGCCAAGTCTGCAAGGAAAATGGCAGCTACATAGTTGTGGATAACTTGAAATCAGCAGTTAGTGGGAAGGTACTAGATGCAGGCAGTGCTGTTGAACCGGACGAAAAGAAACAGGGAAGCCAAGTCTGCAAGGAAAATGGCAGCCACATAGTTGTGGATGACCTGGCATGTGAACCGAACTTGAAAGTAACAGTTGGTAGTAAGGAGGAACCAGATGAAGGCAAAGGAGAGTCGCCGAGACGAAAGAGGAGGAAACGATACAGTCGCGCAAAAGAATCTGCAAGTATAGGTGCAGATCTAGTTTCCCAGTCAAACCTGAAAGCAGCAGTTAGTGGGAAGGTACTAGATGCAGGCAGTGCTGTTGAACCGAACAAAAAGAAACAGGGAAGCCAAGTCTGCAAGGAAAATGGCAGCCAAATAGTTGTGGATGACCTGAAAGAAGTAGTTTGTGGGAAGGTACTAGATGCAGGCAGTGCTGTTGGACCGGAAAAACAGAAACAAGGAAGCCAAGTCTGCAAGGAAAACGGCAGCCACATAGTTGTGGAAGACCTGGCATGCAAATCAGACTTGAAACTAACTGTTAGTAGTAAGGAACTAGATGAAGGCAACGGAGAGTCACGGAAACAAGTTAGTGGCTCAAAAGAATCTGCAAGTATAGGTGTGGATCTTGCTTCCCACGTACTTGATGCAGGCAGTGTTGTTGAACCTGGAAAAAATAAACGGGAAAGAGGTCGAGATAAAAAATTAAGGAAAAGAATTATCAAGGCCGAGCAAAAGTTGGCACTTGCCAACCAAGCAGTTCCTATGGAGCCATCCTTGATTTGAAAGAATCAAATCTCATCCTTCAATGCCCTCAGTTTATACGAGGAGCCCGTAGTAGTGGCTGTCATAGTACAGCACTAGATGTAGAGCTGAAGCTACAATTATGTCTACTGGTATACTGCTTACCACACTAGCTGTTAGTGATGACGTAGTTGTTTGATGATTGTCATTACAAACATAGCAAAAAGAAAGTGGATAGCAGAGCGAAGGTTATCGTGGCTTCCTTCATAGGTCAAGCGAAAAGATTCAAAGGAGTTCTATTTTTGCAAGTTAAGAGTCGTAGCAACTATGAAGCTAATAAGAGGCGAAGCGTTGAGAGAACATGTTGTATTATGCAGTTGAGAGTGTTGAGACCTGTTGAGGGTTCTCCCTCAGTTTTTTTGCCTATTTATTTTTTGTATTTTTGTAAGATCCAGTTTTGAAGTTAAGAATGCGTGATTTATTTAAAAAATCTACTTTTTATGAAAGTTGGATTTTTTATTTTTTATTCTTTTTGTATGCTTCCCAAATAGTTAGCCATGTTTGATTTTGCTTCTCTTTTTTGGTCAAGTGAATTGCAAAGTAGGATGAATCTAAAATGCAGCTACCATACAAATTGGGAACTAGGGTTTAGGGTTTCCCATTGTTATCGCCAGCAATCGGTTTCTCTCTCTCCCAAATTACGAGTTGAGGGTGAATATGGACCGTGTTTGTTTGGTTATATATCAAGAACGAAATCAACACTTATGGATTATGAATTTGTGGTTCGGTTTTAATTTTGAATTACGTTTTGCTTCTAATTGCAATATCAGTTCAAAAACTATTTAAAGTGCATAAAATTGCATAGATAAATTTAATTAAAATTTATAGTAAAATCGGACTAAGTTTTGCTTGTAATTGTAATATCAGTTCATAAACTATTTAGGGCGCATAAATTGCATAGATAAATATGATTAAAACTTATAATAAAATCAGTTATAGGTAATTCATCAAAAATTCATTTACGTAAACCAACTAAAGAATAGTAGAATACTAGCTCATAAAAGCTTTAAGTCTTAGATAAATAATGCATTCAAGTCCCAAACTATGAAAATGAAATAATGCAGCCTATAGTTTTTAATATTTTAAATCGAGATGAAATCACGCTACCAAAAGATCGAACCAAACCAAACTACTCGGTTTGGATTGATTTAGATTGGATTCACGGTTTGATGATTTTTTTGCTCAGAAAAGTTTTAGAACACAGATCATTCGGACAAAGATATGTTCGAAATCGTTGGATGCAAGTGAGACCTTTAAATTATTGAGGATCTCACGCACATTCAACAATTCCACACACATCTGTGTTGGGATGCGTTCAGATGATTTGTGTTTCTAGCATACTCTTTTTTCTCACCCGTAGTTATGAGACTTGTGTAGTCAATTTGTTGAATTGTTATGCCCCACAATTTCAAAAAAAAAAAAAATGATGAACAAGTTCAACAATATGATGCGTGCAATTGTGGTTTGAAATTAATTATTGTAACCAAATATTATAGCACATAGTATCTGTTAGCTATGGTTCCACATCCAACTCCTTCAACACTTCTGCACCTTTCAACGGCCATGGATAGCAAAAGGACATGTACGGCGGATGAGTTTCCAAACAAGTGCCACGGGGATGTAATCAATCTGGTTCGGTAGAATTCATGGAACCGATTTTGGTTGTCCAATTTGAAAATTTTATAAATTGAAATCGGACAAATTCCACCAGTTAAATTTCAATCGGTTTAAGCCGATTTTAGTTCGGTTTGATTTGGACTTTTTGAGTTTTTGGAAATATTTTGGGCCAACCACAAAAAAGAAGTGAAAAATTAACAATTTGAAGTGGAATTTTCAAAAATAGAAATGCATTGAACACACTTTGAAAGGTTAAACAGTTCGAAATTACTTTTATTTTTTATACCTAAACTGGTGATTTTCTATTTTCATTTAACTCTATGTAAATAGTGATTTTTCTTTACCAATACAAGGTAATAATCCTAAATCTTAATGGATTAAATAACTAATGGAATATTGAGTTATAATTTAAAATACAAACCTAAAAATATAACATACTTTTATTTATACCCCCATCCGGTCTGGTCCGGTTTTGACCGATTTTGTATTCCTCCAAATCAAAACTAGACCGAAAAACCAATTTCCTCAAACTCCCAAACCGAAACCGGACCAGACCAAATACTTCAATCCTCGAATCGTTAGTTTGATCCAGTTTCCAATTTTTATTTTCACCCCTAAGTGCCGGTTTGTCTTACAAACCAAGGGCAATGCTGGCTGCACATTCCCTTCTGTACACATCAAAACAGTTGTCTCCGCATTTTGGAAAAAGGTAGCAATAGAATCGGGTTGTCCGCCATATGTTGTTGCGAAAACTCCATTCGAAAAACTGTTGGTCAGAGAGCAAATGGACGCCCAGATCATCGTCTCCGGATTTGCAATGAAGAGTCAGATTCACGCCGGTTCCCAATCGATTTGTAACCCTAACGTGCATCACTTCAAGACTATAAGTTGCTTTGCTCAAAGAAAAGAGTGACAAAAACACCAACACCGCAATATGAATGAATGAATGAACTCATCTTTGCAAATGGGGGCAGTGGTGAGGAATGATTTTGGTATTTGAGTTTTTAGTTTTATAGGGCAGAAGAGACTAGTAATAATCTGGGGAAATTATGAAAGGTATTGATAAGTCCTATGTCTTATGTGAAGAAATCTAATATGAATTGTTCTAATCTTGTTATGGCAAAAAATCTGGTAATGAACTATGGCAATCTTCTCATGTCAAAATATCTAGAAGAAACATTCGTATTAACCGGCCTTCTTATGTCAAAAAATATGACATGTAACTATTGTACTAATTGATCTTATATAAGAGATCTAACCCGAACATTGGCTATAAATTGATCTTATTATCTTAAAAATCTGATATCAATTGGGGTAATCTTCCTATGCCAACCTATCTTATTTCTTAGTTGATCTTATTTGCAAGCATGTCTCGTGTGTGGAGACTCAAATATCCCTATATGCAGAGAAGCAGAATGCAAACAGAGAAGAATAATGCCAACAGGGCAATAATGCAGACGGGGAGATTTAAACCCAAGACCTCCGAGAAACCGACACTCAATGTTAGATCAGACTTCTAATCTCAAAAGTTTAAGCTGTTAGTGACTGTGTCCAACCATGTACATCGAGCTATACAACACAATACCAAAGGCTGACAAGTAATACCAAAATGCTGTATACCCTGCAGACTATAAAATAACAGTTTTACAGATTCTGCAGGAAGGATGAGACTATATAATAGTTTCAGCATTATCCACATTGTGTGAGAAACATCTGTAGATAATGCCAGAAAGGTTATGGATTTGAGATCTCCCAAGAAAAGTGAATAGCATATTGCATATTGCGATAAAGCATAAACCCTGCCTGGTATGAAGTAACTCATACCAGATTCTGTTCTTATGACAGCATGATTATTGGTTATCTTTAACGGTATCTGATGCTATCATCAGCCTTAGTTATAGTTCCTATGTCTTGTATATATGGTATAGCATCAGCCCTTGAACTTCAGGCCAGATGCATTATGTGGGCTGAACCCTTTCTACATAGATGGGATGTGGGTTTGATCTTTGATTCATGTTGATCTGTACCTACACTAAACTAATAGCAAGGAGGTGGCAATGATCCTGGCACAGCATTTTTCTCTTGTTGGCAAACTAAAGATGAACCAAATCACAAAATTTGACAATGCGTCTTCAGCCATGGGAAATAACAGTCCCCTTTTCTGATAGCCGAGGTATCCGGCCGGCTTTACGATTACCCGCAATCTATTGCCGACTAGTCATCGGGGACCAATTCCACCGTCCACTTGCTTGGGACCCATTTAAAGCTAGGACTTTGTCCTGTATGAACTGACTCCATAAAGATTGATAGTACCTAAAAGGTTTTGAACCTGAGACCTTGGAAGAAACATACCTCCAAGTCTAAGGCCATGACCACCGGGCCAACCCCTTGGGGTTAATAACAGTCCCCTTGGAGAAGATAATGTCAGGAATGCCGTATACTAGGCAACTCCAGGCATTATTGGTAGCTTTGCTAAAAGCCAAGGCATGAGGCCAAACAAGGAAGTACTAGAACTACACAATCAAGGGGGATAAACTGTAAATATTATAATTTGACAACCCACACACATTGGGAAGGAAAAATAGGGCTGAAAGGAAAGCATTGAGTTGGTTGTGTCAAACAGTGTCATTGAATACTCCACTGGTGATAACAATTATACAATTGGGAGTGGAGCTTCTAAATATCCACTAAATTGAAGCTGAAGTGGAAAAAAAGTGTGATTAGACTCTTGAACAGGACAAGTAACTAATTGCAAGCATTGAGAAGGTAACTAAGCAATCGTTATACGGCAGCCAGACCCACTGTTAACCAGCAGTAAATTGTACCAACCTTATGAAACGACCACGGCACAAGTGATTAATACAAAAGCTTATGAGATAATCATACCTGTTTAAAAGTTGGGAACAAATGTGCAATTATAACAAGAACGCCCAATGGTTATAGGACAGCATCCCC
The DNA here is from genome assembly GCA_019985065.2 of Arctostaphylos glauca. Classification (NCBI taxonomy): domain Eukaryota; kingdom Viridiplantae; phylum Streptophyta; class Magnoliopsida; order Ericales; family Ericaceae; genus Arctostaphylos; species Arctostaphylos glauca. The sequence goes on from JAHSPW020000002.1 coordinate 2,437,600, forward strand.
TCTGCATTTTGGAGGGATAAAATGTTCACCAGTCTGCCGGTTATATGACCAGTTCATTTTCCCCATTTTGAAAGGATAAGCACGCCAACAACCATCAAACATGATGTAGACACTATGCTCACTATAAGAGCACAGACAAGGGAAGGGAAGTTGAAATACTTCTGAATCCTTTGTCAATAACAGGTGCCAATGCAGCTGCACCTGCCACTCTGAATGGTCTTGTGACATTGTTACCAGTCAACATGAGGATAACAATCCAGGTTACCAAGAGAAAATTTAATGACGGGAAAGCAAAAGAGCACAGAAAAACAAGAAAATGCGATGGCTGGGCAGAAAGCCATTGATCAGCAGTTCCTTCGATTGTAATAAGAGATGATGATGTCCGACTACTTAAGCACGCAAGAGCACACACAGATAAAATAAAGCAGGTGTTAATATAATTGGATGACATTAAAGCTTGTTGCACCTCATTTTCTTATCAGAGTACTTGTTGGAGAAACATAAATTTTTGAACCGGGAAGACCACTCTCGTCAGCTGTGAGTGTGATTATCATGCCTAATAAAGAGTAATTCCAACCTAATAGTCATTGTGATGACATCAATAACACATGTAATTAATATGTCCTAGAACGCTGGATTTAATGTAATTTTGTGGACCAACAAATACTTGATGCTGGTCAAGAGTATGGAGTATCAGACGCGCTACGTGAAGCACAATGTTATTCCTGTGAGTGTCATCGTCATGCCTCCGTGAACACTGCTGTTTTTTTCCATAAGCTCATATGTGAGAGCTAGTCGTAGTTACATAACATTACTAAGCATTTAAAACTGAATGCCTTCAATGTTATCAAAAGTAAGACAAGAATTTTGCGACACAGAGTCACCTACAGCTACCAGGCTCACACTTGAAGCTGGTATATGCTATTTTCGTTCTCAACTAACATGTTTATCAGAAAACTTCCAAACTTAACACTTCAATGCAAGAATATTTCAGGACTTAAATTTGTACTAAAAATTAAAATACTTAAGTTCAAGTGTACCAGACAAGCCTTTAGTTTATTTCCCCCTTGCCCAAATACACAGTGCATCAGTGCTACTGCCATATTGATAGATTAAACTGGTGAGCAAGGGCAGAAATTAAGATTCAGGGCTATGTCTGACATCAATAAACATTTTCCTAACAAAAAGAGATTTTTCTTTTTAAAATAAGAAGGGCATAGAATCTAAAACCATACTAAAAATAGAGTAGAATCTGTTGCGTTCTTTTTTCAGGAAACTCCAAAATAAATGTAGGTATGGCCTTTCTGATCCTGAGACTAACGAACAAGAAAAGTAGTAGCAAAGTGAAGCATTTCTCACCCCTCAAAGAGCTGGAGATTCGCAGCAGGGTTCTTGCCAGTACTTATCCCATACCCAAGAAATGCAAGTACAAATAAGGAAGTATAAGTCACACCATCGAATAAGCCATGCGCCAAAACAGCCAAGGGCCCTAGCTTCACAAGTTTCAAACTCATTTCGGCTGAATTGTCCTTTTAAAAGCCCCAAAAAAGTTACAGATACAAATGGGTTTTCCCCAATTAAGATCAAGAAAACAAACGGCAATGTTTCACCAAATCTCAAGTAGTCATTTTTCCCTTCACAAGACCATTATCCTTCAATTTCGGGATGCAGTTACTGTCAGAGAGAGAGAGAGAGCAGCCGCCTAAGCCTTCATTTCTTCAAGAGCTCTTTGTTCTCCTGATCCTAAGCCTCCATTTCTTTCAGAACCATCTTTGCTTCCAAGCTTCATGACAAGTAGCTTCTTTTGAGTGGACTCCAAAACTTCTCGTAAAAGCTTACTTCCGTTTTCAGTTAACATAGCTTCATTAATTACATTAGAAGCAAGTTGGAAGAGACTATTTCGCCTTACTAACAAAGAAGTGTCACAAATATCTTTGGCGCCAGGGCCCAAGTCATTTCTAACTCGCTTAACTTTTGCTGATTTAGTCCACCTCTGCAAGAAATACTGATCAGGCAATTCTATAATCTGCATTCTAGTAAAGTACGCCAATATGTGCCGACATGGAATTCCATCGCATTCAAATTTCTTGCAACTACAACTAACATAGTTTGATGACTTCTGTACCAAAATCTCATGAACACTCAAGCCACTCTCCTTTGCCTTCTGAACATTGCACAAACAACGATGTTCATCCTCGGATGTTATCATTATCACATATGCCATACTTTGAAAAAGTTCCTCCTGAAACTTGTAAAATATTGCCCGTGTATACAATTCACTCATTGCTTTCTCAATTACCCATAATGTTTTCAAGATAGGTTTCTCATTGACATCTTTATGATCAAGATCCAATTCCTTATGTCGTACACGTGAAAGTGCCCTATCAAACCGCATCACAAAATCCCACAAAGAATCATCCGGAGACACATACTTCTTGAAGAATGCATGCGAAATTTCAGCTCTTTGACTACTAATCATGTGGGCAGAAAAAATGTGATTCGTATATGCAGGGATCCATCTCTCGCGAATTTTGTACATGGCATTTAACCATTCATTACTGGATAAGTTAGTTTTTTCTAAAACAACTGCCCATCTTGCTTCAAACTCTTTAGGGCTCTCAGAATCCCATATGCATTTTTTGAACTCGTCATAATGTTCTTTATAGCATACTACACTTGTTTTTTCTGAAAATTTACTCACAATATGCCAAATGCAATACTTGTGATGTGTATTTGGAAGAACAGTAGCAATTGCTTTTGTCAATGCCGGATCCTGGTCAGTTATGATCATTTTGGGAGGGCCTGCTGGCATTGCTTTCAACCATTCCTTGAACAACCACTCAAAAGAATCACTTGTTTCGTCGCTTAAGAACCCACACCCAAAAATCGTTGTTTGTCCGTGGTGATTAATCCCTAATATAGGTGCGAATATCAAAGCATATCGATTTGTGTTGTAAGTTGTGCTGAACACCACCACGTCACCGAAATACTGGTACGACTTTCTAGAGGTCGCATCAACCCAAAAACAATGAGTCATTCTCCCCTCGTCATCTTTCTCGAATGCAAATGTAAAACCTGTACTCTTTTGTTGTTCAATAAGAAAATGCTCGTACAACATATTGAGGCCATGTCCGGCTAACGTTTTCCTCTTGTCCTTTCCAACATTATAAGGATCTTGATCCAAACGTTCAACATTTTCAAGGCCTTCGGATTGCAACTGTAAAATGCTCATTTGTTCGTGGGTTGACACATTTGTAACTGCGAGTTGTTGTGTTAATGTTTTTTTGGCAACTGAAAATGTACGATGAGATCGCAACAAATGCACCCTCTTTGGCGTCATAAGAGGGTGGTTATGACCCTCAACAAATTGGGAGACAATAAACTTTTGACTTGTCCGGTCTTTCACAACAGACAATTTTGCACCACAACCCTCCCTAGTTATCTCCCGACGCCGCACATTGTGTCTTGAATTTTTTCGGGCCCTAACCCCCTCTTTGCAACAAACATACTCCTTCCGTATGATTTCATTGTCTCTACTCCTCTTGCTAGAATGAATTCGCGTACCAAATCCAGATTCTCTCGCATAGTTGTTGTAAAAATGATGAACTTCCTCTAAATTTTCAAACTTCTGTGCAATTTTCGGTATCAGGTCGTTCTTTACTTGAGGAGTGTAAAGCCCTTCAGAAGAATCAGCAGATGATTCTAACGGTTGAACCGGTGACGGTGAGAATTGTTTTATATCTTTAAAATACTCCATCATTCTTAAATGGAACAATCTGTAATTGAGTACAACATAAACTCAGAACAAATTTAATTATAAATCCAAAACAGTGCACATGGTGTTTATTCAGTGTATATTTCGAGTTTATCTTCCTCAGAATCACAGGCTCAGATGAAGTGTGGAGATAAATTGATGAAAAATGTGAGCCTGAAATCTGTATTTGGATATTCACCAAAAAGCCCTAATTTGTAGATACTAAACATACCTGAGATCGTCTGAGCCGGGGAGAAGAGTCCGTCGGATAATGGAGTAAGGTGACGGCGACGGAGAGGAGTAACGGCGACGAAGAGGTGGGAGTCGGGGAGAGAGAGCGAGAGAAAGAGCGGGAGAGATGAATCGCGTCAGGAAGGGGAGTTTGAAAATTTGCAATACCCGAATTTGTCTAAACCCTTGGAGGGAGTTTGAAAATTTGCAATACCCGAATTTGTCTAAACCCACTATCCATAACCCGTAACCCGCTAAGTTAACCCGCTTTGGATCTCATTTAATCTAAGCCGTAGGATGCTCATCCAACGGTCAGGAAAAGAAGTCTGCAACTACCCATAGTAGGAAATCTATTTTTTATTTAATCTAAGCCGTAGGATGCTCATCCAACGGTCAGGAAAAGAAGTCTGCAACTACCCATAGTAGGAAATCTATTTTTTTCATCAAAAAATATATATAGTGAACAGACAATTAAATAGTGTATAATTCAAATAAGATATCAAACTGTTATTTCGATTTGATATTTTTTATTTTTTTAATTTTGTATTATTATTTTTGGTTAGACATTTGTTGGATTTAACCCCTGCTTGAAGGCATTACCAATATGTTCTAAAATTAACTTAAACCAATCGCTTGTTAAATTGACCTCACACTTGTCATCTAAAAGTTAATTTGTGAGATAGATATTTTTAAACCGTTATATGTGAATAATGAAGGGTTTAAATTTATAAAAAAAATAATATTCTTTTGGAGATAACTTCCTAAAATGATATTAAAAAGTTAGTTTGTAAAAAAAAAAAATAAGTATTTATTCAAAAATATTCAGAAGTTAGAGTTTTGAACTAATTTTTTAGACCATTGAATTTGCAGAATAAATAGTTGAAATTTATAAAATATATAATTAAAATTTATTAAAATTTCATTCAAACATATTTGTATGTCATTAAATGCGTTCAAAAAATGGTTGAGATTCATAAAAAAAGAATATTCATTGTATATACTTTTCAATCTTGTTATTTAAATGTTTACAATGGAAAATACTAAGTATTTATTAAAGTGACATATAAAAGTTTGTGACAAATATATTTTTAGACCGTTAAATGTGAACAATGAAAGATTGAGATTTGTAAGAAAAATAAGATTATTTTGGGGATATCTCTCTATCTTGTATGCTTCTCATAAAAAAAATACCAAGTATTTACAAAAGTAATATTAAAATGTCTATACAAAGTATTTATTAAAAGGATTTTGCTAATCATCGCCTGATGAACGATAAATAATATACACATAAAAATAAGTAAATACGGATATCAAGATACTTTTACACATTATTCATAGGCCGTGATTAGCATTTTACTTATTAAAAAGTTATTCAGAAGATAAAATTTTATAGTAATTTTTTAAACAATTAAATTTGTGGAATAAATTGTTGAAATTTATAAAATAAATAATTCAAATTTATTAAAATTTCATTCAAACTTATTTATAGACCACTGAATGTGTAGAATAAATAGTTGAAATTTATATATATATAAAAAAAAAAGAACATTCTTTGCAGATATTTTACAATCTCGTTATTTATTTATTTACCGTGGAAAATATTAAGTATATACTAAAATGCCATCTAAAGTTAATTTGTGAGAGGATATTTTTAGACTGTTAGATGTGAATAATAAAAGGTTGAGATTTACAAAAACTATATTAGAAAGGTAATTTGAGAGAAAAATAAGTATTTATTTAAAGGTCATTCAGAAGTTAGTTTTTTATAATAATTTTTTAGACTGTTGAAGTTGTAGAATACACAGTTGGAATTTACAAATACACAGTTAGAATTTAAAAAAGCATATAATAAAAAATTATTAAAATTTTATTTAAACTTATTTGTAGATAGTTAGATGTATAGAATAAATAGTTGAGATTTGTAAGAAAATAGTATTTTTTATAGATACTTGCTAATCTCGTTTTTTAGATTTTTGTCATGAAAAATATTATCTATTTACTAAAAAATTGGGGCCCTGCTGCACAACAGGGTGCTGCGCGCCAAAACGGTGTCGTTTTGGCGCATAAAACACTGACCGAAAATTGTTCGGTCAGTTTTTTACTGTTCGGACAGTGTTTTGCGCATCAAAACGACGCCGTTTCAGCGCACAACACACCCTGCTGTGCACTGTGCACAGCAGGGCCCCCGGGTCCCTAAAAATGTCATCCACAAATTAGTTTGTAAGAGGTATATTTTTAGACCATTAAATGTGGAGCATGAAGGGTTGATATTTCTAAGAAAAATAATATTTTTTTTAGAGATATCTCCTATATAGATATATATATATGTGCGCGCGTGTGTATTGCGGAGAAACATCAAAATACAATCATATTTATTAAATCACAAACTTATGAAAATTTAAACGATCCTGAAATTGCCTCCTTTTTACAGAAAGTATCCTGATTCATATGTGAAAGCTATTTACACATAAGCCTAATAGATCAGCTCATTGTGTTTCTATAAAGGCAAAAAGTCTAGGAACGCATATGTTTCTCGACATATTCGGACATAAATGTGTCCGGAAGTGTTGAATGCACACGGATCTACGTGCATCTAACAGTCCCGTTTCTAGCATTACTCTTCTAAAGGTACCTACAAAAGGAGCTCTACCTTGGAATTGTAGGCATCCCCTCTGAGGAAACCAAGAGGCCATATACCCACAGTGCAAGATGCCTACAATCAGATAACCAAGGTATAAGAGCCAACAAAAATGCTACACACATATTATTTTTGCACATCACTCAAAATGACGTCATTTTGTTTTGTGTTGAGAAAAAACTAAATATTTTTCTTCCCCAAATCGCTAAAAACAGATTTGGTTTTTTCTCAACACAAAACGACGTTGTTTTAAATGATGTGCAAAAGTGACGTTTGTGTAGCATTGTTACTGCTTATAAACCAAAAACCGAAGACTTGGAAACATCTACAACAAAACTTATTTCCACCATATGATCAATTCACTCAAAGCAGAAGTTTCAGCATGATACAGTCATATCACCATCTTATAAAAAAGAAATCAAATTTAGTTGCTTGACAGTTTCTTCTCTACAGATATATGACAAGATGAAAATTTGAGAAATTTTACAAAAATCCTGTTGGGTTATTCCCTCAGTGATTGGTATCATATACTCCAAATGAAAACAAAAGTACAAACATGATCAACAATGTATAGCTGCAGCTTTGTTCCCTATTACCCTTTTTTTTCCTGCATATTTTGAAGTCAGATAACCAGACACTCACTGATGAGCTTAGTCCTATATCTCACTTGTTACAACAATCGTTCTTGCCAAAAAAATGCTTCCTGGAAATTAATAGACGGTTTCCATGGTGCAATTCAACTCAATATAACCCACTGATCTCAAACCACTATAGTCAGTTCTTTATGCCGATGCACTTAAGTAACTTGGTCCAAAAACTATCCACCTCTTTCGACAAAGGTAGGTCCGTGGGTTCTTTAAACTTCGCCTTTTCGCTGAGCTCTTCAAACGATTTTACTATATTTTGAAGCCTTGCAACAAATTCAATCAGCAGTGAAGTAAACGTTGCAAATGACAACGCGCTAGCACTTTCATGCGTCCTTACTTCGCGTTCATTGAGAATTGTATCACCAAGCACTGAGAGACGTGAAGGCCATGCTATCTGGTCCTTCAACATTTCTCCTGTTGACGCCCATGGAGCAACAGAAGGGTTGATGCTGATATTGGGATTCTGAGGATCAAAGTGTCTTAGTGTTGAAGTTGATCTTGCGTTGAGGGATAAGTCACTGAGAGAGTGTATCACCCTTTGTCTATTTTCATTGTCCTTCACCTCAAGAAGGTTATTGGGATCTTCAAACTCCTTGGGTCTTTTCCCAACTTCCCAATTCGCTGAGTTGACCAGGAGGTACGAATTTTGGTCTATCGCCATTTGCAATTCTTCTGCAGCTTCATGGACTTCATGGAGTAAGTCTCCATCGCTTAATTTCTCCATCTTTTCTACTTTTTCTGCAAGTTCACGTAGAACACGGGCCCCTTCAGAGCCGACCCTCTGAAGTTCTTTATGAAAGACCTGTCTCAGTTCAGATGGAGCCTACAAGAAACAAAAAATTGAACCCACTATTACATAGAATTCAAGCGGTTAGTGTATAGAGGCTAAAGTGTGGTAATCAAGCCTTGATTACTGAGAAGAAAAGGGACAAGAAAACAGAATCTGGAACTCTCACATATCATATTTGGGCTCAGAAAAATACTGTTGTCTGATTTTGATTATGCATGTCCTTCCCCTATGGTTAGCAAAAGGTGTAGAAAGACATTCAATCAAAAAATTTAGGGTTCCAGAAAGACATTCAATCAAAAAATTTAGGGTTCCACTTTCTAGGCTAATGGTTAACAGCAAGTGCACAACATGCAACATAAAATTGTATTTTCTTGCAAACACCTTCTATGTTACAGAACACAGTACACAAAGGCAGTTTTCAATTTTTCTTCCTTTTATTACTCTTTTGGTTCCTGAAGACTAGAGGGTAGGTTGTTAGGAATAAACTTCAACCATACATTAACATACGTAGCTTGAATCACGCTAAACTATATAACACTAAAACAAAAACAGGATGCATGATTGCAGTTTAGATTTCAGAGGGTTTGATAATTTGCCCTTCACCGATCAGCCATATAGGAACTTCAAAAAACACATACAGCCATGAAGAGACCTTGTCACTGCAACTATAATTTTGTGTGGTGGATAAATGGTGATGGGGTGTCCTAATTACTAAGCCAGATTGACTCACAGATAGACACACAAAGATTATAAGTCTGAACAAACTGCAGAATTTAAGCCACGTAGTGTTTGCTCATTTTTTGTTGATTCACGATAGATTCATGTAGCCGACCACAACTAACTGGGCCAATAATATGAGAGCATTGGCCATTATGAATGGGGATCAACACTATAAAAGAAGATAATGGTCTACTTACCAAAATGCCAAACTTGTAAAGCAAAAGTCTCTCAATTCAGCTGGTGAACAATCTCGTGCACATCGATATGTATGGATGTGAAATTTTTACGTTCTGCTCTACTCCATGGAATCTATTTCTTACATTACTTAACCTACCCATTTATGAGGAAACAAAGGACAAAACGGATGGTATATTAATTCATTTTATTCCTGCGTCTCAAAATGAGTACAGTTCTGAACACATTTTCTGCCACTGCTTATGGATACAGAAATAAAAATTTCTGCAACTTCAGATTTTGAGGTATATGCTAGTTCTGTCGAAAGGGTTATTGCCAGTAAAAAGGGAGCACTAAAATGAAGGGTAGACCTATCTTCTTTTCAATAATATGAAAAGACAACAGTTTCACAGATATATAACAAGCCTACAAAGAGAGTATATTTCTCACCTGTATTTCTGAAAGTATACACCCGTGCATTGCCATGACCATGAATGCACAATGCCTTAATGCACCACTCACTTTGACATAATCACGCCAAGGGTAATTGAACATTCTATACCTGCCATGAGGAGGTTCCCAAACAGCAAAATCCAACTGCACAAGGAAATAATGAATCAGAAACATGCCTTGATTTCTTAGAGCAGTGTCATGTTGAATTTAAGATGAGGAACAATTGCAGAAAACAAAGGCACACCAGAGAAGTCTCTTGGCTTGTGGACTCCACAGCAGATCTGTACCCGCTGTACGTTGGGTCATCAGAAGCCTGGTAAGTAAGGATTTTTGAAGGGATCCTGTCATATGCAACACTTTCCAAGTACCCATTTACGCAACCTGTGTAAAAGCTCAGCCGCATAATTAAGGTATGATTCATAGCTACTGCACAAGAGCAATACAATTGTAATCTCTACCAAGCAAAAGAAAAACTTCTAACCTTCCAAGGATGTGGCAACACCCTTAAAATTTTTCACTACCAATTTGTGCAAATCCTCGCCTGCCCAAATCGGGTAGATACAGATATTTACAACCAAACAGATACCAGCTCCAACTGCAATTAACAGCAATCGAGATACAGCAGTTCGGAAAAAATTTGAAGACCCGGATACAAGCACAATACAGTAAGTCAACAGAAACACCCGGAATCCATATTCGTATTGCTTCATAGCCGGGTACAGTTTCAAATAGCTTGCCAAAAATCCTACAACCCCAATTGGCCCATATCAGACACCATAATAAGAAGAAAACTAGCACTAATGCAGAGAAAAAACAGAAAGAATAACACAGTAAGATCAGTTTGTGAATAATTCACAATGTTGAAGTCTGAAATCCATAACTGGGTATTGAAAGATTTAATTCCTTGCAATTGTACCTGCGACAAAGATGCTAATCACTATAAAAACTTCTTGGAAATCTCCAGCCAGCTCAGTTAGTTCAGCAATGCCCAGAGCAAGTGCTCCAGCTGATATTGTCCCCAAAGCCCGGTTAAATCCTTTGTTAAGTGTTGCTCCTGAATAATAAAAAATTTCACCAATAAGATCAACAGAATATGCAGAAACAAAAGATTTAACTGTTTGAACAATAAAAAGCTGCAGAGGCTGCACTTGGGATAACTAAAAAAAGGCCAACCCTTTGGGTATCTTTCCGTCTCTAGTGATTACTTTTGATAATCCTTTTACTTTTGCATTGTCTATTGTATCCGGCGGGAGAAATATATATATTCTACCAGAAGCTGGAAACAAAACTACTTAAAAAGGAAAAAAATTGAAAATATATAGCTTTTCTAACTTTGGGGGGCTTTTTCCATTGGTTTGTACAGACAAACCAGAAAAGTTAGAAAATCTCGAACAGTAGCTGAAAAGCAATAAAAGTACAACAATCACAGATTGCGAAAGAAAAAAAGAACTTTTATTAGGCTGCACAGCCTTGATCGCAAATCCACAATTCAATTCAAATTACCCAAAGCAACCAGATTTCAATCAGTTTGATTCGACTTAAATTTCACTACACAAACAGGTAGCGCAAAAATTTGAGCATTAAATCCAATCATACCGATGCTGAACTCGAAGACCACAACGACGGTGAGGATCGCCCAGATTGAGTATTGACTCATATAGCTAAGTGGTTCTTTGAAGAAAATAAGAATCGATACAAGCGCCAAAGACAAGCCCATTTTAGCTGCAAATACAATCTTTCTCGGATCAGAACGACCCATTTCATATGCCTTGATTGAAGAGTCTCGCACATTAGTCCAGAAATCGGCGAACTTGTCGCGAATTGATCGCTCTTCATCGCCATGGTTCGATGAGCCTAACCCGAGCTCCGAGTAGTCATTTCTAGGTAGCAATCTTTCTTTGCTCCTCTCTGCGAAACTGTGCCTAAGTGATCCAATGTTGATCGCCATTTTTCCTCGTCCTTTTACTCCTCCAAACAGGACTTGATTTCATACAGATAAATGTGGAGAGAGAGAGAGAGAGATGTGGAGAGAGAGGGGGCTATATACGGAAGAGAATTAATGGGAGTGGATCTAGACTTATAGACTGCCACTTGTCGTGAAAGGACAGGTGACGATTCCGAGTTGTCGCAATTGAACTCCTGATAAATTACACTGACCACCCTCAAGTGTTATAAAAATACAGTGACCTCCATATAATTTAAACTTTTAACATAATCACCATTAATTTTAAAAATATTTTGCGATTACCTTTTTTACTGCTAAAATCAATTAAACTCCATTATTCAAATTATTGAAATTCTAAGTTTGATTTATTTTTAACAAAACAAACTGTAACACAATTCTTATCACTTTGAAAATAGCCTATATTAAATTTTTAAGATTTTTTAAAAATCAAAACTCAAACAAATCTCAATAACTCTGTTAGAGTTCTGATTTTTAGAAAAATCTCAAAAATTCAATAGCGGCAAAAATCGAGAGTGATATGAATAATGTTACAATTCATTTGGCCTCCTAAAATAAATCTTAAACTTGAAATTTTAATAAATTGAATAACCTTGTTTGGTTGATTTTAGCAGTAAATGAGAGAATTGCATAATAGTTTCAAAAGTAAAAACGATTAAAGTAATTTTTCAAACTATAAAGAGATCAATATATTGTTAAAAACCTCAAATGAGTTCAGTGTAATTTATCCTTAAAATTTATGTTTGCCCCAAAATATTTCACAATGTTAGATATTTAAAAACTCTATATATGTATTTAAATTTTGAGTCCACTAATTAAAAAATTATTACAGTTTTGTTAATATATACGAGAGCACAAAAATTTCTTGTTAATTTGCGTTGAACATCAAATGTAAAATTATATTAAGAGAGAAAGTTTGATGATTTTTTCCATTAAGTGAGCAAACAAATAGAAAAAAATAATGCTCATATAAATATTTATGAGATAACTTTTAAATTTCAAAAAAAATGACTTGCCTAATATAGTACTAGAGTGTAGACGCATACATGTGGCCTGTGGGGGAGGGGAGATTTCTAGATTCTGGAGTGGGCCCTAATGAGTTTTTTGCTTCCTTTTCTCATGTCATGTCAGTGGGCCATATGTTTGAAAGTCAAAAATATTCTTGGGCCGGGTTATACATCCGCCTAGATCCGCAAGTCGCACCCGACCCAATTCAAGTACGTCACTTCGTTAGCCAATTTTTCGCTAGTTTTTGCCGCTCTCTTAAGAGAGAGAATAAAAATATGGATTGAAGAAGATAGAGGAATAATTTACCCAAAAATATATATAAAAATATAAGTCATTTTCATATTTTTGCTTTGACTAATTTTCAATTTATCCATTATATTATTTTACTTTTATCTATTCCGCTCCAAAATTTTCAATTTTAAATAGCCCATAAACCATATAATTTAATATTCAGTTAGTTTAATTTATAACAACCATTAAACCGTGACAAAAACTGATAACGAAAATCATTATCTATTACGACTTGTATTTACTTATATCCCTTAAGCTATCTCATTTTGTCTATTTTTAAACTATTTAAACAAAAAATAGTTTAGGAAATAAAAGTAAAGGGGCATGATTATGTTCTAGAGATACTTGGATAAAAACACATACATGGTCTTTTAATTAGGCACAGAATGTTCCAAAACGTTCGCGCTCAAGATGATCAACTCAAGATATCTTATTTTTGAGAAATTTAAGGTGCTTTCTATCTGAGTTGAAAGACACGTTAAAATCAAAGAATCAATGGTGTATAAACTTATGTAACCAAAGGTGACGTGCCCAAGAGGAAAAACAGATACAAATGCTCAATCCAGCCCGAAGGAACACAACCAAGAAAGCCACCAATAAAAGAGCTATGTAAGATAAAGCTGGAGAAACTAACACAGTAAACATACACAAGAAAATATAAAAGCCAGACTAGCCTTCCTCCACAATTTCTCAAATTGGTAGCACCCGTGCGAGTCTGAAAATAAGTTTTTCTTCTAACACAACATCGGCCTTCTAAAGACCCTATTCATCTTGCCTCAATGTCAATGCAAAGCTGTGAAGGGTCTGTTAGAGCACGGGTGAAGCATATGTATATAGACGATTGGGATCAGCGTACCACGAAGGTATTGGCCATTCAATGAGTGAACTAACCAGCTCTGAAACTTTTGGCTGCTTTGAGCAATGAAACTTCTAAACCAGCTTTCAAAACAGTTAATCTGGCCAAAAGCCCATTAAGACTTCTCCAATGCAATAGCCAAAATTGAAAGTCGCCAAATCCGCATGGATTCAGGCAGACGGAAAACAAAAATCCAAACGAATGTTATAACCAAGTGATCTTGGAATCCAAGCATAATAATACTCATATTGTGACGCTACCACTGATGGTTCAAAACAAGTACAGCAAATAGACTCGGACCTAAAATGCAAAAACATCCCCACACAAGGATATGGGCAGAAACTCACTACTTCTTCTCTTCTTTTTCTGCCTCAGCAGCCCTCTTCAATCTGGCACCAACATGACGTGTGTTGGTCCGCTCGATACGCAGCTTGTCGTAGGCCTTGAATGATTTCATCTCATTTGTGACCTTAACAAGCTCCACTGTAGGCTTCTCGCGAACAATAGGCATGTAAGCTCCTTGGACTTGGGTGGCTGTTGCCAATTCCTCAGGAGTAGAATCACCAGCCTGCCAATCAAAGGAGATTTATATAACATGGTGCCAAGGAATTATTGAATTGGGAATTGTCGAGTGAAGTACAGAAAAAACAGCTAATATAGTACCTTGAACTTGCGAGAACGTCTTGGGAAGACAACCATCTTGGCCTTGTATGTTTTCAGCCTCTGAACATTAGTCTGCAGACCCTCCAGGGAACGGTTCCTGCGGCGATGATCAACCGATATGCCTATTGTTGGGGCGAGTTTTTTGGGAATACCCGCTGCCTGATTAGTGGAAAAAGTAAACCAGAATGATACATCAGTTAAACAGAATTCAGATTCAAAAGCATTTCAGCAATAGTCAAGTTGGTCAAAATTGCCAAATAAACTCTCAGCTAGTTCCTCTTGTCAAGTCTGGAGGGCTTCGTTTTCAAGATGAACAAGATTCGTAATCCCATGTCAACCCCTTCATGATTGCCCAACGACAGTTAAAAGTTATCAAATACAAAACTTCCTGCTCTACAGAAGCTTTCTACTACCCGAAGTGCATATCCATATCAGATAGTCAAATATCAGAAGCATAACTGCTGTAATACTCAGCACAGATACAACAGGTTGTTGAAAATAAACCAACACTTCACCTTGATTTAAGTTAAGAAGGGCTAGGTGAAGAAAATTTTCATAGCTTCCTTGTGTCGTCCAATTCAAGATCCAACAAGGCTGATAATATAAAAGGGGTTCAATATGCTAGGTAGTGATAGAAAAAACTGACCTGAAGCTCCTCAAGAGAAAATCCCCTGCCAGCCCTTAGCTTCATATTGTATTTCAAGGTCTGCCCATGGACGATGGGACGAAGAGGTCCAGCTGTAGGCCGGGGGAAAATCTTCACAGCCTTCTTTTGTCTTGCTGAAAATGAATTCAATAAACGACAATCATCATGACATATGGTGCTAATAAAATTGGACTTACGCAATTCATATAATTATAAAAACTCAATGATTCAGTACGCTGAAAAGGGACAGATCACCATTGGCTTCTTTTTCTTCTTTTAGGATCAAAGGCTGGGAATGTACTTACCTACTCTTCTTCTGGTCTTGCGGGCTGGCTGGTTAAACCAGGTCTTCACATAGTTCTGCCAGTGCTTCTTGAAGTGCCCATTGGGTACGACATTGTTATGCTTCACCATGACTTACCTGTGAAGTTAGACTAGGAGTGAGAAACAAAGACAGGAGCAGGGAGCAAAACTCTGTCAAAGTGATCAAACCAACTACAATCAAAAGTGAAAAAGGAAGCTGCAAAGAGCATGATATGCTCTGCGCAGATATGACTTGAATAAAACAGACAACAGATATTGCAATCTACAAAAAAATGAATGACAAAACAACTACAAATCCCTTCTCATGATTACAACAGAAAATGAACCACATGCCCTCATTGGATGCCATCAAAATATAAAATTAAACTTAAAGTGTAGTTAAACACCACACAAGGCTTGTCGAGCTAAAACTGTTGCATATGCAATTATTAACCGCAGGAAACTTACTGCAATGGAAATCATATTCAAAATTGAAAATAATATCTCTACGCCTCCATCCATGAGATTGAAATCGGATTAAACAAAAGATTGAATCAACAAAGCTACTTCTTAAAGTGCTACAAAGAAAACAGAAAATTAATAGATCAAGAGACCTGATCAAACAGCTCGAATCCCAATGAAACTACAACAAACAAAAACATAACTAAAGTCATCTGTATCTCTCGTAATACACATCTCATCTAAACTAACATAATGTCAGTTTCATTTCCGAAAATTTCCATGAAATGAATACATACAATCATTACAAAGAAATATACGGCAATACTGATCTACAACTCAGCAGAACTGCTGAATAAAATCGCACTCTCCCCCTCTCGAAGATAGGGCAGGTGTGTATGTGGGGTTTATAAGTAGGAGTGGCAACGTGGCAGATTGGAGCAGATATCTGGATATGCGTATCTGATACCCAAAATATACGAATTGGCTCCGATATCCGTCGGGATAAAAATCATTATACCTATACCGTAACCGTAACCGTACCCAAACCTTTCATTGAATCTGCCCCTCCCCGTCCCGTATCGACCCGTTTGTGATTTAAACAAACGAACCCCTATTCGTATTTTGACAAGAACAAAAGCAACATCAGGTACTTCTTTCATTATTTTTTGTGTGTCAAAAGGAGTAAACAGAATCAGTACTCCCAAAACACCCAAATAGAGTTTGTTCACATCCTCAAAAAGGTTCAGAAATTGAACTACTGAGAGTACCAGAGAAAGCAATTTCAAAGCTATGCTTCTCAGAAGGCTTAGGGATATTCAATGAATATTACACCGTGGAAATTGTAAGGATATACGAAATGCAGAGAGACAGAGAGAGAGAGAGAGAGAGAGAGAGCGCACGCGCTAGAGAGAGAGCAAGACAGAGAGCGAGAGCGAGAGCGAGAGAAACCTGGAGCGTGGAGGGCGACGGCGGAGCTTGGAGTTGGAGTGCCGCACGGAACGAACTAGGGTTCTGTCAATAGGTAAATGTTATATAATGTATGGATAAATTACACTAACCTTTCCTGAAGTTTCTTACAAATACAATTTCCATCTTGAGGTTTCTAAAATTAACATGACTTTTTAAACTATTAGTTACCTCTATATTATTAAAATCAGTTAAACGTCAAGTTATTAAACCTTTAAGTTTGAAATTTTTTTGACAAAATAAATTATTACATAATGTATACCACGTTTGAAATAGCCATTAATAAGAAATTTGACTTTAGAAAAATTTCAAGACATTGGCTATTTTGAGCGTGATAAAAATTATGTTAGATCTTATTTTGTTAAAAAAAACTTGAACTTGAACTTTTAGTGGCTTAATTGACAATGGCTTATTGATTTGAACAATATAAGCCTATATAATTATTTAAAAAGTAAGAGATGTTATTTTAATTTAAAAAATTTTAAGACAGGCACTGTATTTTTTATAAATCTCGGGGGAGGTTAGTGTAAAGCACTCATGTTTACAAACGAGTAAGAAGCCACAAGTAGAAACCCTAGCTTGCGAACAGTATGCGACAAAGTTATCAATCTCGTATGTTGCCGACCGGTGCATTTTGTGTTGGCCTTGTAGTGGTATCGAATCACTGGCGTACCTTTTAAGCAATCGTATCGATCTATTTTAGGTTGTTCCGATCGATACCGTATTGTCTGTGATTTTTTATTTTTTTAATTTTAGTTAATGTTTTTAATAATTAGATATGAATTAAGATTAAAATCATCTCTATGTTTCTCGTAATTACCCATAGGTACGTTTTGTACCAGGCTCATAGTGGTATAGGATCACCGGCATACTGTTTCGGCCACTGTATCGATCTGTTATGGGTTGTCCGAACAGATACCATATTGTCCGTGATTTTTTATTTTTTTAAATTTTAATTAATATTTTTTTATAATTAGATATGAATTGAGATTAAAATCATCCGTATGTTTGTTGATTTGTTTTTAAGTTATGAGACTTTATTTTATATGTCTAATTAATGTGATTTTTTTTAATTGCCAAAAACATTTCTATCTCCATCAAATTCCAGAATTCAAAAAACCTTTATTATACAAGATATTTTCTCTGTCCCATTTTTATAGTCTATTATTTTAATTTGGAACGTTCCAAAATAAAAAAAAAATTCATAGTTCCATTTCCAAATCACAATACCGAATGCAAATTACCCAAAACATCCTTGTGAATAACTGGTATTCTGTAATCAGTTTTTGAAATCTGTAATTTCATTTTTTGGTACTTCTGGTATTGAGTTACATAAGACTACTAATTAGAAACAACTAGTTACACATAGGGATTGGAGTGGTTATTAGGATAACTGTATCCTATCTGCGAATATTATATCCTATCTGAAACCGCTGCAATAACCAAATAGAAAAGAAAAAATACTCTATAACCAAACCATTCAGTTCAAAAAAAAAACTCAAATTGAATTGTAACCAAAATTGAAAAAAAAAAACTAATAAACAACAAAATATGTAAAAAAAAAAAAATCCATTTAGATGAACGATTGCTGATCGCAGTTGAAGAGTGAAAAATCAGATTTTCCAACTTCCATATCTCAAATTTCTCAAATCTCATTGTGCCGCTTATATTTAGATTTAGGGTTAAGGGTTAAATCATAATTTTATATGTGTGTTTGTGTGTAAAACAACGTCGTTTTAATTTCGGTTGGGTTTGGAGATCGGTTCGGTGATTGGTCTAAACCATAACTACCCAAACGGGTATTCATTCGTTCCTACCATACCCATACCTATGGGGAAACAAACGGTTACGGTTAAAAAAAAAATTAAGCGGTTCCATTCGCGTAATTATCGGTTTGATCCAAATGTCATCCCTAGTTAACTTACATAAGACTACTATCAATTAATATTTGTACAACAAGAAATTTAATTAGTAAACCACACCCCCCCCCCCCCCCCAAAAAAAAAAAAAAAAAAAAAAATTTAAATTACTTAGTAACGCAAAAAAAAGAAAAAAAGAAACATGCCTTGTGCATAAATAAGTATATATATGTATATACTATATGTATGCATATAGTGCATTAACAAGTAAACTTAATTTGTATTAAGAAAAAAAAATAAAAAACCAAATCTGGAATGACGGGGTGAAGAGCCTGCAGTGGAAGGAATAAAATTGTGGTGGGTTTGAGGGAGAAATGAAATAAGGAGAGAAAGGATCATATTGGACAGAGTGTGAGGAGGGATAATATGAGAATTTAGATAAAATATAAACATAACATCATCGAACACTAACAGTCGACAATTAAAAAGTAACAGGAGGTGGGTTAAAAAATTTCTTGCGAGAAATTTTAGAAAGTATAATTGATTGATTACTTGGACAAGAGGTAGATTAAAAATTAGGACAATTGATGACTTGGACAAGGCAAAATATTACTTAAACGACACTTTGCGTAGGGAACTGACCAGTTCTTAAATTTTTGGCTACTTTGAGCAATGAAACTGCAAAACCAGCTTTCAATACAGTTATCCGGCCAAAAGCCCATTAAGGTATAAACAAGTGATCTTGGAATTCAAAACATAATACTCTCAAATTTTGACGCTACAACTAATGGTTCAAAACAAGTAAAGCAAATAGATTCAGACCCAAACTGCAAAAACATCCCCACATAAGAATATGGGTAGAAACTCCCTACTTCTTCTCTTCTTTCTCTGCCTCGGCAGCCCTCTTCAATCTGGCACCAACATGACGCGTGTTTGTCCGCTCGATACGCAGCTTGTCGTAGGCCTTGAATGATTTCATCTCATTTGTGACCTTAACAAGCTCCACTGTAGGCTTCTCGCGAACAATAGGCATGTAAGCTCCTTGGACTTGGGTGGCTGTTGCCAATTCCTCAGGAGTAGAATCACCAGCCTGCCAATCAAAGGAGATTTATATAACATGGTGCCAAGGAATTATTGAATTGGGAACTGTCGAGTGAAGTACAGAAAAAACAGCTAATATAGTACCTTGAACTTGCGAGAACGTCTTGGGAAGACAACCATCTTGGCCTTGTATGTTTTCAGCCTCTGAACATTAGTCTGCAGACCCTCCAGGGAACGGTTCCTGCGGCGATGATCAACCGATATGCCAATTGTTGGGGCGAGTTTTTTGGGAATACCCGCTGCCTGATCGGTGGAAAAAGGAAGCCAGAAAAATATATCAGTTAAACAGAATTCAGATTCAAAAGCATTTCGACAATAGTCAAGTTGGTCAAAAATGCCAAATAAACTCTCAGATAGTTCCTCTCGTCAAGTCCGGAGGGCTTCGTTTTTAAGATGAACCAGATCCGTAATTCCACGTTGACCCCTTCATGATTGCTCGAGGATAGTTAAAAGATACCAAATACAAAACTTACGGCTCTACCCAAGCTCTATACTACCCGAAGTGCATATCCATGTCAGATAGTCAAATATCAGAAGCATAACTGCTGTAATACTCAGCACAGGTATAACAGGTGGTTGAAAATAAACCAACACTTCACCTTGCGTCCTCCATTTCAAGATCCAAAAAGGCCGACAATATAAAAAGGGTTCAATTACTTCAATATGCTAGGTAGCGATAGAAAAAACTGACCTGAAGCTCCTCAAGAGAAAATCCCCTGCCAGCCCTTAGCTTCATATTGTACTTCAAAGTCTGCCCATGGACAATGGGACGAAGAGGTCCAGCTGTAGGCCGAGGGAAAATCTTCACAGCCTTCTTTTGTCTTGCTGAAAATGGATTCAATAAACGACAATATCACAAAAGATGGCGCTAACAAAATTCAACTTATGCAATTCGTATAATTATAAAAACTCGACGATTCAGTAAGCTGAAAACGGATAGATCACCGTTGGCTCTTCATCTTCTAGTAGCAAAGGATGGGAATGTACTTACCTACTCTTCTTCTGGTCTTGCGGGCTGGCTGGTTAAACCAGGTCTTCACATAGTTCTGCCAGTGCTTCTTGAAGTGCCCATTGGGTACAACATTGTTATGCTTCACCATGATTTACCTGTGAAGTTAGACTAAGAGTGAGAAACATAGACAATAACAGGGAGCAAAACTCTGTCAAAGTGATCAAACCAACTACAATCAAACAGGAAAACATAAACTGGTTATATACGATATGCACTTCAAATGTATTAACAAGAATTTAGTGAAAGTGCCTAAAAGACATTCTACAATAGACATGTTTTGCAATGAATCACAAATGCTAAAACAGGAAATCAGACCACCATGAATAAACAATAGCAGCAATGTGAACATGTATTAGAAAATTGGAAGTCATAAAATATGGAGAGTGTAGTTCATGCAACACTCACAAATGTAATGTGACATGAACTGTGGAACTTTATTGTCACCATCAAATGCAATGGGCCTAGTTGTGTGCCCAGGAGACAGGATCCCCAAATGGTAGGACATCATGGTTTTGATTAATTCAGTGTCAATTCTAACCACTTTAGGCCCAAGTAAAATAGTAAATGTACCTTACTGTGTACCGCATGGTTACTTGGCTAAATACTGAATTGTCCAGTCAGACAAATGGAAGTATTTTTCTTAGTTAGTATAAACTCGATAGGTATATGGGGACATTTATTTTTTGCACTCGAACCAATTGATTTAAACGGGTTGCTTGCAGGTCTCTGTTATATACAAGGAAATGGAATCTGCTGGATGCACACCAGATAGGAAGGCCAGAGAAATGCTGCAAAATGCACTAATTATCCTTGAACAGAGACGCCACTATAATTGGATTAGATCTTGGGCCACATTCCTTTACCACTGTCTATCATTGACTGTTGGTGTTGCAAAGCGAAGTCCCACGATGCGTGGGTACCAGAGTTACAAGTTGAGGGAACCCTCACTTCACTTCAACAACTACCTTTTGAGGTTTAAGTTATACCCAAGACTCGTAATCATGATGCTTCAAAGTCTTTTTCTCAGGGCTTGGTCTTTCTAACAGAAACCACAAACATATACACGGGCATCCATAAGGTCTGGAAGAGTAAATCTGGGACTGCTCTTCATCCTTCATAATATTGGTGAACATCTCTGACCCCACGGTAGTTAGATGTCTAGTTTACATCTTCTGCCTACAATATTAGTTTTCTCGCTCATTTATTAAGCTTTCGTATTCCAAATATCTCATAGTTCTCATGCTTTCTACAGTTTTCCCATTGTAATGCGTATGCGTCTTTCATTGCTTCCTATCTTTCCTTCGTGTTTTATGTTAGTGAATTACTCCGTTCTTTCTGAGAAGTAAAACTAAGAGTGAGAAACATAGACAACAACAGGGAGCAAAACTCTGTCAAAGTGATCAAACCAACTACAATCAAACCGGAAAACATAAACTGATTATATACGATATGCACTTCAAATGTGTAGTATAGAATACAGTGAAATTTGCACAATCTTAGAAAAGTACTTACAGGTCGTCAACGAATTAAGCAGGAATCCCAGAGAAAACGGCCTCCCCCTCTCGAAGAGGTAGGGTTTATAAGCGAGGAGGAGGAAGGAACCCTAGGTCTACGGTGGGCCGGATCAAAAAACTTATAGGGTCCAAACTTGGGCCGTGTGTGTGCCATAGAAGCCCAAACGGGTCTAAAGTGAGTAGAATTATTTTTGGAGTCAGAAATCCTTTGAACAAAGGATAAATTACCTTTATATCCCTTCAACTTTATGTCAAATTCCGATTCGGTCCTTCTTGTTTTAATTTGAACACTAAACCCCCCAGATTTTGACATTTGATTCAATGTGGTCTATATGTCTGAGTCCACCTATATTTTTAATGGAAAGGCTTCATGTGCAACGCACATAACCTCATTGGAAGGGTATTTATGATATTTTCCACCCTTCTTTCTCAACTCTGAAAATTCAAACTTTCTATGCCTCCCTCCCTCCCTCCCTCCCTCTCTCTCTCACACACAGTGAATATAAAAAGGAAACCCAAAAAAAAAAAAAATCAAGGAGGAGAGAGAAAAATTCAAAACTAATCTCTTTCATTCCTATTTCATTTTTTCCCTTTTTCCCATCTGTCCTCCTTTAATCTTACTCCCAGCAAAATCAAAATTACTTTAAATAAAGTAGAAGCATTTCATGGTCAGTAGAGCAATATGAACAAAACTTTCAGAAAATAAAAAATGCACTATCTGTCTCTCTCTCTTCAACCCAAATTAGCATTGGGTCAAACTCACTTTAATTTCTTATCATGAGTTTGCAATCTAAATGCTCAACTCGTGAAATTCTATACTTTGGCTTTGATTTCAAATCGGCTTCTTAGAAACCCAATTTAGTGTTAGATTTTTCATCACATTTTCTCAGTCTTCCTATATTCAACGACCTTGATTTATCATCAGCTAATCTCGACAAACATTCGTCAAATTCATCCGTTGTATGAAGTCTTCAAATTCCTACTAGTATTTTGTTTGTGATTCGAGTGTAAAAAGGTTTGCATTTTAATCAATAATACTGATACAAGAACAGTATCGAAACAAATTTATTTAAGAAAGAGATGAATCTTGGGAAAATTCAGTCGTAAAAAAATTGAGACACAAATACACATTACCCCATTTTATTGATGTAAAGACGGATCTTGATGTAAAGAAACATTAGTAAAAGACAATAGCAAACACCCACCTTATCAATAGTAAAACAACTACCAGATCGCTTTGAGGCTTGCTTCTCCTCTATGGCTGATTTGGGTTGAAGAGAGAGAGAAAGAGAGAAAACAGAGGTGAAAAACCCTTATGCGATTTAGGAAAAAGTGATTTTCCAATGCATAGCATAATTTTTAAATGCTATTATCTTTCCGAGATCCTCCATCTATTTCCCACAATCTAAAAACAACCAATAATATTATAGGTAATGTTCACCTTCATTTTGAGAGGGTGAACAAAATTGCTCTCTCTAATAACCCATCAAAGCACATAATACAGGGGGGAAGATAAAGAGAGATACAGAGAGACAGAGAGTTGTATTTTTTACATATTTGTTTGTTTGTGCCAATGTGTGTGAGCGGGAAAAAAATTTGAGTTTCAAGGTTGAAGAAGGAGGAGAGAGTAAAATATCATAAATACCCTTCCAATGATGTCATGTGCATTGCACATGGAGCTTTTCTATAAAAAATATAGATGGACTCAGATGGATGAACCATCTTGAACCAAATGTCAAAGTGTAGGGGACTTAGTGTTCATATCAAAACAAAAAGAACTAAATAAAAATTTGATATAAAGTTGAAGAGATATAAAGGTAATTTATCCTTGAACAGAAGTATTAGAGTATTATGTTTTGACCATTGTTTTATTATCTTTTATAAAATTCGTGTGAAATTTTTTAAATTAATTATTATTTTTGATAAAATTGAAACAGTAAATTTGTTTGAATTATTAATTACTTTTTACGAAAAATTAGAAAGTTAATTTTGTTAAATTAATTAGATATAATTGTTAAAACAGACGAAACCTATATTATTTTAAAACATAACTTATTTCATATTATAAAAAGAACTAGGATCAAACTTTTTTTATAATTTGTCTTGCTAAAGCTTCGATCTTTCTATCTTTCAACGGAAAAACTTTAACAACTCTTAACGGTTGACATATTTTGAAATGTGTGTTCAAAAAATAATTTGTTAGAGTATGATTTGTCTTACAACTACTATAGGATTCACTTGAAGTTTAAGTTTGGACTGAATTATTTTTTATAATACTTTGTTAATTATTTTCTTTTTCTAGAGAGAAATTAAAAAAATATAAAATCATAAAACGAAAATGAAAGAAAATCTAGATAAGATGAATTGAAGACATTAAAAACAATAGAAAAATGTCCTTTTTAAAACTTTTTCCTTACTTAATGAACCTTATAAGACTTTTGCTCATATTTTTCACTTTCAAGACTCCTTTCCTCAACAAAAAATGATTAATCTAAAAAAATTAATAAAAATTTAAAAAATAGTTAAAAAAATAACGACGCTTACGCCAAAGTAGGTTAAATTCAATAACAAGCTCATGATAAAAACTAGCAGAGATGCAAGTTTTCCTCCCACTTGGGGTTGCAAACGAGTCGAGCTTTGAAACGCTTGAGCTCAGCTCGCTAACTAAACAAGTCTAAAATTCGAGCTCGAGCTCCGCTTGTTTGTAAACTAGCAGAGATGCAAGTTTAACTAAACTCGTTTACTTAATGAGTCTCTTTAAACGAGCCGAGCATCTAAAATGAACCGACTTTTTACGAGTTGAGCCGAGCTTTCGAGACTCCAACTCAGCTCATTTACAAAACGAGCCTAAAACTCGAGTTCGAGCTCGGCTTGTTAACTAAATAAGCTGAGCCAAATCGAGCCTTTACCAAAGCTCGCGAACAGCTCGGTTCGTTTGCAGGATGACTTCCACTATTGTCTGTAACTACATTAACAAATTTTCCAACTCGATGATAGTTCAATATTGCACAATATGCTACATTCCCATCCACAACCCGTCTACAAAGAATCATGTGTGTCTACACTTCTCTATAATTTTGGCAAGTTTCTGCCTACCCTTTCAACTTCCATCTCACAGTGCGATAAATATAGCCAGCCTCCCGCAGGTTAACATATGCTCCACTGCCAGGCGCCAGCCAGTCTGGTTGCTGGCAATAATTTGAATAGGTAAAAAGTTATTTTGCTCGGCACCATACACGAGCATTAGACCGAATTCTTCTTGACTTGCGACGATAAAAGTCTCGTTCATCAGACTCCAGTCCGCAATCTTAACATTCAGAACTCATTCGATTCCTATGCATCTTGGGAAAAACTGTTTACACTACCGTAAACATTGCCAGGTCTCCCTGCACTTAATCACAACATACCGTGTATGGATCGCTGAAAAAATCACCCAGCGGCTCCTGGAATTCTATCCAACAACTCCAGCAATCGTAAATGTCACTACAGACAATCATAGTATTTACGGAAGGGCAACTTGACTCGAGCTCGCATAAATTTGGCTAGTGAACATCTGCATCAAAAACCAAGTCTCCATTCTCAGCTTCTCAAACAACCCAAACAGCCACACGAATGGTGGAAGTCAAGCTAGCTAATAGTGTCGAATTGATCCAGTTGGGAATTTTAAGGAGATGATTTTAAGGAGATGGTGAGAAAGGTGCCACAAATTTTGCAGCCCATGTATAGCAGTACCAGAGTCAGAATAGCCAGAGGATAGTAGAGAAACTCGACAAAGTAATCAATCAGCTTATTACAAGCTTCCAGAGGATAATCTTCTGCTGACATCGAGTAGTTGATGCCCATATATGTGACAAGCGCTTTGTTCAATCAATGGAATTGTTTCCAATCTTCTTCGGTTGACAATAACTCTTCAGTCGAGTATCTACATGGATTCTCTGCTCAGTTACAGTTTTAAAAGCAAAATTTTTTTCCTTTTCAAGGAAAATTCGTTTGGTTGATGATTTTTCTATAATAATCCATTGGTATGAAAGAGTTGAAAATATTTTTTCAAAATCTTGAAAACGACTGCTGGTGAAATATGGTTTTGGTATGAAGATGATGAATATCTGCATTTTCAAAAACTATTTCTAAAAAGTGTTCTGAAGAAACTGATTTTGGAAACTGTAAGCAAACCGAAAGTACCATAACCCAGAAGGTAGTCACACTACCAATTTCCATCATCTCTTTCTTCCTGATTTACTCCCTGCCATTTTTGACATCATAGGCCTCCTAAAAGACTTCCTCTTTCCGAACTTATTGATCTTCTTCCTCGTCACCCCATTTTTTTTCAACTTTGCCAACTTCTCTTTCCTCCCATCTATATCAGCTTGAATAATTTCGCTTCTTCTCATATCCGATAACAAAGCCAGCCTTGCAAATTTCTTCGGCTTCACTTGCCCTAGCTTCTCAGTTATGTCCTTGAAGGCAGGAACAAGGCCACGTCTAATAAAACACCCTTCAACTAGCTGCATTGAGTTTACCTCTGGCAGATGGGGGCTGTTTTTCAACTCAAGGTCCAAGCAAAATGACGAGTCCTTCAACCACATCCTAAGAGAGTGCGCTTTTGCTACAAGAAGCCCACTCCTTGTTTTAGAAGGAAGAAATGGCGAACCCATTTCCCAAAGGTATGCCTTCATTGTGCTGCTCAAGGAAACCCTGTTGTACTCTGAAGTCCCTGTAATAAGTGCAACAGATTTTGGAGATTCCGGGAAACCATCCAGTGATGCATCCTGCCGTAAATGAAGTCATCTATTAGTTGCAAAAAAAATATAGCCACAAAAACAGTGACCTAAAAATTGATGATTCCACAAATTTTGGTAGGACATAATTATTAAGACCAGTCAGGGAGGGCAGAGAGCCAGAGGTGATGATTCCTGTTGGTGAATAATGTCATTGGTCTACGTACGCCAAGACATAAAATTACAGTCCCAGTAGGGTACAATTACGGTGCTTTAATTAAAAAATAAATCAACAAAATAGGGTAAGAAGATGGCAGAGGTTAATCTACTAAGTTGTTCTACTAAAATATATAAATTATTCTGGCTTTCAAGATAAAAGCCGTTCTCTTCACTGCTTTTGAATATTAGAAAAAATACACAGGTAGGGGACCATTCCGCCTTAGAGGGAAGCACCCGCGTGAACAGTGGTGGACGAAGCGGAAGCTAGAATGTCGGCTTGAATAACGCAAACATTGGCGAGAATCCAATGCCCGAAAACCTAAAGGTTCCTCCACAAGGTTTGTCCATGGAGGGTGAATCAGGGCGTAAGATTAGGCTGAAAGGCGTAGTTGATAGACAACAGATGAATATTCTTGTACTACGCTTAGGTGGTCCTGAGGGACAAAGGAGAGGCTAGGTTAGCCGAAAGATGGTTATCGGTTCAAGGATGTAAGGTGACCCTGTAAGAAAGGGATAGAGAAAATACCTCGAGCCAATGTTCGAGTACCAGGCACTACGGTGTTGAAGTAACCCATGCCATACTCCCATAAAAAGCACAAATGACATTCAACAAAAGGATACGTGTACCCGAGTAATGAAAGATGTAGAAAAGGTAACAAGAGAGAAAAAGAAACTTGCTTGCATGTGATCAAGCCATAAAGTAAGACCAACAAGAGCTGCACCAGCAGACAACTTCCTGAAATCAGCTCCCCAGTCCTTGTCAGCTACCCTGCAACAAGAAGATGGGTCATCGGTAAAACGATAAAAAGTTAAAAGGATCCTAACAGAAATAACAGTTGCAAAAGCTACCATGAAAATGAAAAGGTCGTGTCCTAACACACAGAGAACATTTTGACTCACTTTCTCTGTCATCTTGATATTGTTCCCTCCCCACCTTCAGGATCTCAAGATTCTCAACTATGGTCCACAAACATAGAATTTGCCATAAAGCAGTTTTCCCGCTAGAGATGAGATGGAGTTAAGTTTTCTTTATAATTTGACTCGGAAAGATTTGCCCATCAGCAACAAGCTATAATATAATTTGTCGAGTAAATAGTTGGCCCATTGAGAAGAATTACATCTTTTGCATTAAAAAACTATTATATTCCAGCAATGCTACTTGATTGTCCACTGCAGTTTTTGGTGGATACTGTGATATCCTCGAGCACTTCTTTTATTTAATCAATCACAAGCACTTTGTTATGTAACCAAAATTGACATTAACAAAATCTAGGAAACAGAATAAGCATAGAACTAAAATCAGAAGCTACCTGAACACCTCATGCCGATAAATGCTTCTATTTACTGCTAGTTGGAAAACCCATGAAGCAGTGGCCCGTAGTTCAAATGCCCACAACAGATCTTCCAAAGCATTGGCAAAATTAAATGCTGCATCATCTTCTAAATGTTCCAGCTTACTGAGACACTGGTCTACCTCCAACACTAGTGATTCAGATTTCTCCGTCAGAAGCCTGTGAAAATAATAAATAGAAGAGCATATCCAATCAGAGAAAAGATATGGAAGAAAACCAGACAACAGAAAAGGATAAGTCGATAAATTCAAGAATACCTTAGCGGAAGATCAAAACCAGCATCTTCTATAGCTTTTAACAAAATTATAGCTTCGCTTGTACTCTCTGATATACTTGCAGCTCTAATAAAGGAAGTCCATATCATGTGATCTGGCTCTAGACCGTCTTCCTTCATCTCTTGGAGCTTTTGAATTGCAATGCTATAATTTGCATTCTTGAGATAAGCATCGATGACCGTACTATACGGCAGCACGGTAAGATTTTCACCCGTTAATTTCAAATTATTAAGCACTTTCTCAGCTTCAGTGGGATGCCCAGAGCTGCCATATGAAACCATCAGCAAATGAAATGTAGAAATGGTGGGTTCCACTCCAGCTTCTTTCATCATGATTAGTAGCTTTTCAGCTTTAGAATGGTCACCAGAGCTTCTAAAAATTTTCATCATCGTATGATAAAATGAGCGATTGAGTTTATATCCTTTTAATCTCAACCCTTCAAAAATTTGTTCAGCTTGTTCCACCATCTGCAGCTTTCCAAATGCAGCAATCATGCTTTTGTATGTATTCAGCTGAGGGTTCAAACCTAGACTTCTCATCTCATGCATCAATTGCAAACCTTCCTCTGGTCTGCGGTCCCTACAATACATCAATATCAAAGTGTTGTAAGTCTCCTCATCTGGTGTATGTCCCAATTCTTGAATTTGCTGGTATACTCGCACTGTTTTTTCAAAATCCTCGACTTCTGTATATAACTTGAGTATGGAATTCCATATTGGAAGGTCAGGCATGAATCCTGCTTCCTCCATCTCAGAAACCATGGCTTCAACATCCCTTACTCTTTTCCCCTTCGACAAAAGTTCAATCATAACTCTATACATATGCATGGAAGGAAAATAACCAGCTGCCTTCATGCCATGATATATCTTTTTCACCTCAAATATGTTCCCAGCTCGGGCAAATGCATCAAGCACCAAAATAATAGAACTCTTGCTAATCTGAAAACCCATATCTTGCAAGTCCTGAATTACCACATAGAGTTCGTTTAGTCTCCCATCGACAATCAAAGCCTGAAAGAGGCCGTTAATCGTATCCACACTTGGAGAAGGACCATCTCTCATCATTGTATTAAAAGCAGCTCTTGCTTTCTCATAGCAACCACTTGCAGCATAAGCCTGTATCAGGGCATTCCAAGCCTTGCGATCAACTACACCAAATCTCTGTCTAAGAATACCCACCAAACTTTCTGCTTTCTCGAGTACCTTCATCTTGCCATAAGCCTCTATAAGCCAAACATAAATGGAAACATTCTTAAATTGACTTCCTTTTGCTTCTGCTTCATCAATCAAATGATGAGCTGTTTCTGGGAAGCCCATCTTACAATACATCAGCACCATACTTTCACAGAGATTCAGAGAAGTTTCTAATCCATTAAATCTCATGTCAGAAAACACCTGAGAAGCTTCAGCAAAAAGTTCAGCCTCCTCACAGGATCTAATAAGGCACTCATACGTGGAAGAACTCGCACGAAATATATTTAACCCCCTACTTTTACTGTATTCATCAAAGGCAGCATCCAATTGATGAGCCTTACAATGAATAACGACCGTGGCTTCGGTTATCAATTGTTGGGACCCGGGTTTATGTTCTCTCAAGAAGTCTAGCAATTGAAGTGCTTCTAAGTGTCTTCCTGCTGAACCATACGAACTCAAAACAGACAAGAAGTTCCCATGGTCCAAATCATAACCCTCCATCATAGCCTTTCTCAAAAATTTAGCCGCATGATCATAGCATTCTCCCTTGACAAGAATACTAGAAATGATTTGTGGATCCAACTCACACAATTCTTCCATGTCCTTCACCACCTTTTGAATATCTTCCTCTTTATTCTCTCGTTGTAGTGCTAGGAGCAAAATTTCAAAAAGGGCTCGATCGGGTGTGAAACCATTGGAAATCATTTCATGATATAAGGTCATTGCCTCCTTGGTGTCGTTCGATCTCAAATGAATGTCCAACATAACTGTATATGCTAGATGGTCTGGCTTAATCCCATACCTAATCATGCGCTCAAATGTCTTTCCAGCCTCCACTCGGTTTCCTGACTTAGCATACCCACAAATTAATGCACTGTAAGTCCACAAAGTGGGCTTAACACCTGCCTTAAGCATATCTGACATTACATCAGCAGCCTCTAACATCATATTTGCTTTCCCTAATGAATCAATGAGAACAGTATATGTCACCACATCAGGACTCCGGCCTGACGGTTGCATGTCTCTGAAAAGTTGCAAAGCCATATCAGGCCGACCATTCTTCCCGTGCATGTGGATCATGGTGTTATAAGTCATCTCATCTTTTCCAAACCCCTTGTTGACCATTTCTTCACAGATTTTATGTACCTTGTTCACATTCCCTTCTCTTGCAAATGCATAGAGCAATGAATTATAAGTCACCGCGTCTGGAAAAAATCCTTTCGCCTCTAACTCCTTAAAAAGCCGTTCAGCCTCGCTAGATAAACCACATCTCCCATAAACTGAGATCATAGCATTATATGTCCATAAATCAGGTTGACATTTGTGTGTCTCCATATGATCATATACCTTTACTGCCTCCTTCAAATTGGACTCCCTAGAACAAGCACTTAGAAGTGTATTGTAAGTGATTATATCAGGTCGACTACCCGACTTCCTCACATCATCTAAAAGTTCAATTCCCAAGTTTGGCACCATGGGCCCAGATTTCAGTCTTGCATTTATCAGAGTATTGTAACTCACAAGGTCTGGCTCACTCCCTCTGTCTCTCATCAAATCAAAAAGTTCCTGAACCTTATTGAATCGATTGTTCCTAGCATAAACACCCATCATTGCATTAAAAACTTGGACAGTGTTACCCACACCAGACGCTGCCCTAGTGAAAAGTTCCACAGCTAAGGCCTCCTGACTGGCTTTCCCAAGCACACCCAATATAGTCGCCAGCATCCGGGCATTTGGAGTGTACCAATGCTGGAGATTCAACCACTCGTAAACCTCCATTGCCCGTTGCCAGCTCGACTGCCCTATCAATTTCACTACGAAACAGAAATCATTCGGGGTCATTTGCACGGTCCGGTCCTCCAATACATCAGCCACAAACTCTTCCGGTTTCAAATTTAAAATCCTGTCTGTCAAGAATTGGACCCTCTGTCGCCAATCATTAGCTCTTTTTAGTGCCAGTTTGGTCATTTTCTTCACCCTAGTCTTGCTAGGTCTACCCAACACTTCTAGGGCTTCATCATTTGCATTCCCTATCTGGGTTTCCTCTCTACCTTCTATATCTTTTTCATTTACTATTGGATCCTCTTTGTGGGTCGGTGGTGGAGAGGTAACAGTGAACTGGGAAGGAGGGGAATGGGGATGGGTGTCAGCGAGTTTTAGGTGGGGCCATCTCACGGATGGAGAGGCCCGACTGTAGCTAAATTTCTTTGTAGTTTCAGGTTCAGTGGTTGTACCAGTTGTAGTTGATGATGATGACGAGCAAGAAGTAACAGTGCATGCCGTAGATTTTCTGCTTGACTGAAGTGGTGGAGTAGCGGAAATCAGCAATCCAGTGCATGCCATGCGCTCTCTTTCTGTGTACGCAGAAGCTTTTGGGTAGGGGCGCTTTTATGCCGGAGGAGAGGCGTACAGAAAAAATCAGATACTGATGAGAGAGAAGATAAAACCATTGTACCAAAAAGTTAGATATTTCGGTTTGGCGGGTTTGTTATCCGGGTCGGTTATCAGATAACTGATTTTGGTAGGAAACAGAACCGTCCACTAAGGATCCAGTGGAGACAGAGAAGTAAAGGAAAAGTCTGTGTACACGAATTATTCGGACACAAATGTGTTTGGAATCGTTAAATGCACATGAAATTCTTAAATTATTGAAGATTCCACGTACATCTAACGGTCCTAGACACATTTGTGTCCGAATAATCTGTATTCCAAGCATTACTTAGAAATAAATAGGAAATATCCGTTTGATATTGCCTTTCCTTTACTATTATTTGAGTGAATCTATAAGAATTCAAAAAATAAGAACTCAAAAAAACCCAAAATCTTTTTATCTGCATTAAAAAAATTTGTCGAATTCTACGTATGATGTCGGTAGCAGTGAAATAGATGCTTCTGAATTTCTTATTCTAGTTCTCTGATCACATAGATTCTTCGTCGGCTCATATTTCCTTCCATCAATTAGGATCACAAGATAAGCCACTTATGTCTAATTTCGTTCTGGTAAGGAGCTTTTAGATTTAGGATTTTATTAGATCTCATTTCTTTTTAGTTTCTGCAGGAGTTCCTTTGATGGGTGTCGTAAAAGCTTCATTTGCTATACTTCTATTTATTATTTTGAAAACTTATAGTTTTTTTTGCTTTATTGGATGAAAATTTAAAAAATTAGATTTACAAGAACTGTAAAAATCACACAGATTGGTTACTCAATTCTACTTGCTCTGGTAGTTCTCGAATTTGAGTACGAAGACGTTACGAGTTATTCATCCTAACATCTTGCTATTTAGCGAAAAAAATATCACAGTCAAATACAAGTGTATTGCTATTGATTTCCAGCACCGATGCGGTAATGTCCAATTCATTCCCATTTAGTATATATGTATATGTATATATATATAGAGAGTAAATTCTAAGAGATCTCTGATCAAATATAAACTGTGCTCCGAATCAATTTCTTGCGGATACCTTTCAAAATATGTTTTAAATACATTGAATGATTCGGATCATCAACATTTGATCCAGAGATGAAAGGCCTCATCTTAACAAAAGGGATGAGAAGGGACTCCCCCCTTCTCTCTCTATATATATGTATGTGTGTGTGTGGTGATGATGGGCAGAAGCCTAATTGCAACAAGAAAATAGAAACAGTTGCAAATTACTCAACAGTCAGGCTAGGTTGATCTCTATTTAAGAGAAGTAACTGTCAATCAACTGTAGAGCAAGTGAGCAACCAGTTAGAGTTGAAGTTTGAAATTCCCAAATTGAAAATTTAATTCAACTAGTTTATTGAATGCAGCTACAGTAACATATTCTGATTGGATATGCAAATCAGATGGAGGTTCTGGGCTTTCATCCGACTGCAACAGCTTACATCTGCTTGATTACAGCTCTTGGAAATGTTGTTAGGACTTTAGAGGCTGATGTTATTTTCCAAGATATGATACGTTCAGGATTGAAGCCAAGATTAAATAAGTATAATGCATTGCTTAGAGGGTTCTTGAGGAAAGGCCTCCTAAGGCTTGCAGATAAGGTTCTGGTGGAAATTGATGATTTGGGTATTGGGAGGAATAGAGATACTTCTAGATTACTATGTTCACTCTGGGCGCTTGAACGATTCATGGTCTATAATCGGCGAGATGAGGCAAGACGGGTTTCAACTATATTCTTTTGTGTATAGCAAGGTTATTGGGCTTTATAGGGACAACAGGATGTGGAAGAAAGCAATGGCCATTGTGATAGAAGAAATAAAGGAGACGGGAGTTTCACTTGACAAGAGGATTTACAATAGTATAATGTTACGGTTGGAAAATCTGGTGAGTTGGATGAAGCCTCAGAGGTAGAAAATACAACAAGAAGGCATAAAACCTGACATCGTAACATGGAATTCGTTGACTCAATGGCATTGTAAGTTTGGGTATCTTGATGATGCTCTTGAGTTGTTTACTAAGATGCAAGAACAAGGGCGATATCCTGATCGAAAGATATTCGTTACCATAAGTTGTTTGGGGGAGCAGGAAAGTGGGACTTGATAACGAAGAACTTTGAGAATATGAAATGCAGAGGGCACCAGAAAAGTGGAGCCATTTATGCAGTTTTGGTTGACATTTATGGGCAGTATGGGAGACTTCAGATTGCAGAAGAGTGTGTAAATGCTTTAAAAGTAGAAGGCATTCAGCTTTCAGCTAGCATCTTTTGTGTGTTGGCAAATGCTTATGCTCAACAGGTGTGTTTTCCCTTTTGTTAGCTGTGCTGATTTTCTTTGAAGGATATACAATTGTAGAACACCAAATAGTTCCTCTCATGTTCTTTCTTTTCTTTTTGTTATGTTTCATTGTTAGTATCTCTCCTCCATCAGCCTTGATATACTCATATTCGGCCTTGGTCCTTGGAATCGGGCCCCACTCTATGCTTCATATCTTAAAATCTTGAGGCATAGAGCTAATGTCGCACAACTTTGGTAATGGCAAGTGGATGGCAAGTTTGCGAGGATACTATGTGACTTTTAGAAGTAACCATAAAATAGGTCATTAGCCTTGACCGAGGAATGAAAGTGCTGTTTGTAATTTCGATGATTGGTTCACTGAAGGAACTAATGTCGTAAATATATGACATGAGAATGCCTCTTGGCTCTATGCCCTTTATATGGATCTGAAACTGCAATGCAATAAAAGCATTTCAGATATCTGTGAACTGGGTTTCGTTTGAAGTTGCTTTCGAAGCAAAAATGACCAAGGTCTCAAACTTCTAGGGGAAGGCACCTCGCGGTTTTATGCTGTAATTTTGTTTTATAATGAAACTATGGTTCAATATCTGTTGTTTGAATTCAAAGTGAAGAATCAGACTTACCATGATCAATAATATTTGCCCGAAAATTGTTCTAGTATACTTCTGGCCACTTCTAACTATTATCATTGCTTTCCAAAAAAAAAAAAACTACTATCACTGAAATAAAATAAAACCAACTGGTATAGTATCCCCATAAGTTTGGGTGGATCGTCAAACCAAGATGCAAATCCCAATTATTTGATTTGTACTTTTCAGTGCAATACGCAGTCAAGAATACTTGGCAGATGACTTTGCTGCTGTGCCTACATATTCATGTATTTTGTACTTTGACTTCTGATGTAGCCTGCAGGATCATGTGAGTAGACTATAAAAGTTCTTCAGCTCATGGAAGTAGAAGGAATTGAACAAAACCTTATAATTCTGAATGTTTTGATCAATGCGTTTAGTGTTTATGAAGGCGTTTGGAGGCATTATCTGTCTATCACTTTATAACATAAAGTTTAGGACCTCATATTTCTTCACCTATTTCTTTTCAAAATGCTACACGGCCTACACCAATCTTTAAGCCAGTTTTTTACTGATGATGGTTTTGCTGTTTTGAAGGGTATTAGTCCTGATTTGGGTACCTACGGGACAATTATGAAGGCATTTAAAAGGGCAAGAAAGTTTGTCCAGGTGTGTATACCTGTAGGGCTTAGTGTTAAGCCTATAATCATCAATCGACTCAACATTTTGGTGAAAAATGTTACTACCCCACTCATTGCAAGTTACATATATCACCTCTTTCATTGCTGTTCAATGCTTCTCAGGATTGCATGAACACGTATTAGAAACTTGGAAGTCATTAAATGGTGGAGAATGTAGTTCATGCAACTCTCACCAACGTAATGTTGACATGAACTGTGGAACTTTATTGTCACGATCAAATATAATGGGCATAGTTATGTGCCTAGGAGACAGTTCTTTCGATCCCCAAATGGTAGGACATCATGTTTTCGATTAATTCACAGTGTCAATCTTTCTCACCACTTTAGGCCAAAGTAAAATAGTAAATGTACCTTACTGTGTCCTGCATGGTTGCTTAGCTAATAGCGAATTGTCCATTCAGACAAATGGAAGTATTTTTCTTAGTAAGTTGTAATTCGATATGTATGGGGACATTTGGTTCTTTGCATTCTAACCATTTGACTTAAATGGGTTGCTGGCCAGGTCTCTGTTGCACTAATGGTCCTTGAACAGAGACGCTGCTAGTATTGGATTGGATCTTGGGCCACATTCCTTTGCCACTGTCTATCATTGACTGTTGGTGTTGCGAAGCGAAGTCCCAAAATGCTTGGGTACCAAAGTTATATGAAGTGTACAAACGTGAGGGCACCCTCACTTTAACAACTAACCAAACTGCCTAGTTACTGAAGTAAAGTATAAAAGCATGAGGGCATCCTCACTTCAACAACTAGCTTTTGAGGTTAAGTTCTACCCAAGACTTGTAATCATGATGCTTCAAAGTATTTTTCTCAGGATTTTGTCTTTCTATCAGACACGACAAACATATACATAATATATCTGGGACTGCTCTTCGTCCTTGGTAATATTGGTGAACATCTCTGACCTCATGGTAGTTAGATATCTAGTTTACATCTTCTGCCTATGATATGTAGTTTTATATCATTTTGGACCCTTTTCTCACTCATTTAGTAAGCTTTCGTATTCCGAATACCTCGTAGTTCTCATGCTTAATACAGTTTTCTCATTGTAACGCCTATGTCTTTATTTGTTTTCTATCTTTCGTTCGGTGTTTAACGTTAATGATTAACTTCTTTGTTTCAGATCCAGGACAAAGTGAAACTTCAATGAAACTTTCTTCATCCGGACCTGATCAATATTCCAACTGTGTCAATACTTCTTTCTTTAGTTCTTAGATGAATTCCAAATTTGTTCTAGAGCATCAAAAGCAGGTCCTGGAAATTGTGGTTGCAGTGTCAAAGTTTGGTGAATCATGAGAAAGTAGCTGTACCAATTGCTTTTCTCTCCCCCTTAGCTGATCAAACAGTATATTCAGCATTCGAGGATATCCGAGGTACCTTCTGGCCGTCTCTTGAGTTCTAAGCATCTGTCTAGGTATGACGGGTATCCATCCTGTAGTTGTCAGGTTAAAACGGCAAAGCAAAGCATGCCCTTCTCCTCGTACATCTCTGAGGTTCGTCCCTGGTTGAATATGCATGCAATAAAAAGGAACCCGTATTGAAGATGAAGAAAACTGATTTACCGATTTGGATACCTAAACTTGATATTGATTCATCGCAGGAAGGGCAATAAAACAAAAACAAGAAAAAGAAAATGTAGTTGTCGTCGATGATGTTGCTACAAGTATCTCAAAGAGAGGGATACCCATAGTAGCTGGTGAGATCGAAAACCAGTGGTTAATGTTTGTTGACAGATATTGTCAAAAAACTGTTTCACTTTGTGACCCTTATCCAGATATGGTGTTTGAAGAGTGAGTGAGGCAGATGATGTTGCCCATCCTGTTGTTTGATTCGCGTTTATCTGCCATGATTGTATCTGTTGTTGATAATGATTGAACAAGCAGAACAACTTATTTACGATACTCAGTTGACATTCATCCAAAGTACCTAAAGCTTAGCAGTTCATCTTATCTTTTAGACGAATATCTCGTTACCAAACAATCACTAATTCACATGTGCGTGGGTGAAATGGGAACTAATTGTGCAGCGCGCCAAAACGATGTCCTTTTGGCGTGCGTCCGAACAGTCCAAGACATCGCGTCCGGACGCTAGATTTATTTTGGCGCGTAGTTTT
The DNA here is from genome assembly GCA_019985065.2 of Arctostaphylos glauca. Lineage (NCBI taxonomy): Eukaryota > Viridiplantae > Streptophyta > Magnoliopsida > Ericales > Ericaceae > Arctostaphylos > Arctostaphylos glauca. Next base: position 2,475,508 of record JAHSPW020000002.1, read on the forward strand.
GGCACGCATCCGGATGGTCTAGGACATTGCGTCTGGACACCAAATGTATTTTGGGCGTCAAAACTACATCTTGGCGTGCTATATACCATATTGTGCATTGTGCATAGTAGGATCTCGTATCCCTGCACGGGGGCTAAGCTGCACTTTTTCTTCTGATGCTAACTATTGATCCTCCTCTCTGGGAAGATGACCATTCCCAATTTTCACTCTCTCTTCTCCGTGGAGTAGCCATCTTCTGGGCATTACTCTCAACAAAAAAGGGTAAATGATCCTCTCCATATTCCATTTCCACTGCAACTCAAAAGCATTGTCTTGGGTGCGAAAGCAATGCACAAGACAACACAAACAAGCTATGAACAAAAACAGGGAGTATAATAACAGCAGATGTAACAGTGTCTTTTTATAGAGGAGCAAACCACAGTACATATCACACCACACCATACGTACATTACATAAGGGCATTGTACTTCCATATACTACACCTTCACCACCCCCAAAAACTTACAAACAAGTCTTATGAACATAAAACCAGTGCTTTTGTTTCTGCTTATACTTGCTTAAACCTTTCCTTTATTCAGCAATACACACATCAAAATACGGTCTATATATCTCCTCTTTGCCTCAAGCTTCGACGGGCTTGTCCAAATCCTCGAGGGGTCGGAAGAAGGCCTTCTGCTCCAACACCGAGTCCTCACCACCATTCGCAGTAGACGAGCGGAAGCCGCGTTCCCCACCTGCAACTTGGCTATGTTCAGCTGCTGGGCCAAATATCCCGGTCTGTGGGTGTGGACCCCAGTACTTATCGGATCCGGGCTCAATCACATCGTCTGGGACTACTGCTGGACGGACCTGATGGTCCACGTTCTTGTCGTACACCGACACGTGCACGGTCCTCCTGTACACATCGACCGCTGGTTAGACAGTAGTTAAAAATTATGATCATGGAGGAATGGGGGAGCCGTGCACAGTGCGGTGAAATGTCGTCTTAGCGTCTAAAAACTACACGGACACTGCCTAATTGTCTGGACAGATTTTTAGACATCAAAACGGCAACGTTTTGACGCATCGCACATCTTGATGCGAAGTGCCCACGGCACACAATAAGACCCTCAAGCCCAATGATGAATTAATTATAATCTGACATCTCCAGTGCAGAACTTAGATCAAATGATATAAGATCAAATTTCATATATAAAAAAAACAGCTGGAATTTCATATGTGGACGATGGTGACTTTGAAATTACAGGGAAAAATAAGGCTATCTATGTAAAATACCATTCGAGGATATAAAATGGTGACCTACCATGTGTTCCTGTCCTTTTCTTGTTCCCATATTTACGTAATTTAGTAATGAATAAGCCAAAGAGAGTAGTGATGGATGCCTAGCACGAGGCAATTGATTAATTGTCCCATCAAGAAAAATACACTTCTTTACCTATCCCCCCATAAAAAGAAAAATCATTGAGCAGTTCGAGATTTTTTTTTGTAACAAACCAATTGCAACATAATTTTTATTACGTTTAAGATAACTTATGTTCAATTTTTTGTGCTTTTTAAAAAATTGAAACTCGATCAAATCCCAACAACTTTGTCGAAGTTTTGATTTTAGAAAAATCTAAAAAGTTCAACATATGGAACATCAAACATTATAGAAATTATACTGCAATTTGTTTGGTCGGGAAAAAATTTTGAACTTTTCAATAACTTGACTAATGGAGTTTGACTGATTTTAACGGTACGAAAAATAACGGTATAATTACTTAAAAAATAAGGAAGGTTGGAATGATTTTTCAAACTACAGAGAGGTAAATATATAATTTAAAAACGTCAAGGGAGGTCACTTTAATGTACCCATTCAGATTTGGGAGGAAGATGATCACGTGATCAGCAGCAGCACGTAATTCGAATAGACAGGCACTTCCCACCTACTGAACCGATTTGTTTGGATGAGTAATAAAGAAACAATGCCTCATGCATTCCCCACCACCTAGATGCACCAACCACTTTGGGGGCAAAAACAAACACTTGGATGGGAAAGCAGACTAAACACATGGAGAAAAAGGAAATAAACTATTGAGAGTAGCATGCACAGCTCCAATATCTGCTATAACAACCCATTCAGATTTGGGTGCTTGAAATAAGAATCTATTTTCAATTTCAAACTAAAAAAGAATTAATTTCTCACAAAATATGAATCCTGATTTCTTTATAAGTTTTGTTTTATTTTACTTACTTTTTAATTTCTCTTATGAAGACGAATTAATAATTCGTAAAAATTTAACACAAAATTAATATGTACATAATTTTTTGTGTGAATAAAAACAAATTAAAGTTTGGCCTAACCTAACCTAAGTATTCTATGTCGAGAGGCAGCTTAACAGCTCCATAATTACCATAACAAGAAATGTTCCAAATTCCAAAAGTAAGTTGGGTTGATCAGCCGAAACGGCTTTCTTTCAATGAACTCTATGAATAGAAACATTTCACGGCATCACATGCATCACCAAAAATATCAGTCGAGCTAATCAATGGGCAATTTTGATGCTTCAGAAAGAGAAAAAATCTGCAACCCCACATCTTTAACCAGCCCTTATTTCCTTTTGGAAAAAACGTGGAAGGTGGGCCAAGAATAGCACCTAGCTACCATTATCATTAATAAAATGACAATCTTATCTTCTTCCACAAACGAACAATCTTAGGTGTCGAAAGTGTGTGGTCTGCAACACACCAGTGTCCTAATCTTTTTGTATGTTCTTGATTCGAGAAGTGATGATTAAATATATTTCAATATATGAATATATTTAAAAATATATAAGTAAATATAAATTAAATGAAAGAGAAGTACACATGGTAAAACGTAAGTACAAAACTTAAAAACCAAACTAGAACACTAAACAGCACCTTTGACTGCCAAGGCGAAAAAAAAAAAAGGGTATAGTTATGAGAAGAAAAAATATATATAGATATGATTTCTCACCAATTCATTTGAATAGACAAAATAAAAAAGTCTCTCAATTTTTTATCTATCTTATTTGACTAGCATAGACAATAGGAAAAAAATAATGTAATCATGTTTATTTTACTAAAATACCCTTTGTAGTCGTCACTTGTACCACTTTTCCTAATTTCTTTTCTCACGAAATCTCACCGAAATTGGTGAGAATCAAAATGAGAGTTTTAAAATGTTATTAATTCTCACATTCTCTCACTATTTTTTGTTTATTTGTCAAATCAAACATGGGGAAGAGTATTTATTTTCTCAATTCTCTTTCTTTTTTCTTGAAATTCCTCAATTCAAAGGCCGTAAAGGATTATAAATTCATTGATAACAAAATATTCAAAATTGACAAAATGCCCCCCATCTACAAGCAATCCTTCTGGGAATAAACTTGTCCGTAATACACTCCTCTAACAAAATATTCAAAATTGACAAAATGGCCCCCAACTACGAACAATCCCTTCAGGCAATAAACTTGTCCGTAATACACTCCTCTAAGGTCTCTGTCTCACCCACCGAGTGAGGAAGGAACTCTTTGGAATCATATACCGCCAAACATCCACATAAAAGGAAAAAAGAGAAGGCACTAAATAGAAATATATTGGAGTGGGACAAACATACTGAAATTTATCCTTCCCGTTTAGCTAATAAAACCTCATAAATCGTAATATCATGTGTTGCCATGAGAAATCACTAATTTTTGGCGGGAAAATTTTCGTTTAAAACATATCAAAATCGTCGAATAAATCAGCAAGACAAATAGCATTCACAAATGTAGGTAGAAACGAAGCTTCGGCGATGTTCTACACAGATCCGATGCAACTACGTCAGTAAAGCGATAAACTCATATATGATCTACAAATTGCACAAATTAAAGCTGTAAAAAGTTCAAAACAATAGGCGATCATACTATTTCAGGCATCATTAACTCAACTCAACAATAAACCTGAACAAAATCACCTCTGAACTGTCTCCAGTATTATCCATATTAGCGATCACAAGTTCTCAGAAGAAACATTATACTCTATATAACATCAATACACATACATTTAAATACAGAAACGCGAAAAACAATCATATACCTGAGAGCAAGGGAGGGAGATAGAATTGGATCGCGAGAGCTTCCGGCTCGGATCTGGTTGATGAATTGCTTACCGATGCCGACGAGTCCCCTACACTGCGAATTGGCGGCCATACAATAAGGATTCGGTGTAGTGAGAGAGAAATTAGAGAGAGAAAGGAGTAGTAAACAAAAGACAGTAGACGAAAGAGGGGAAGGTTGGAGCAGATGGTGGAAATCCTGCACCAAACGGACCCTTATTTATATATAAATATTAGGGAGGCATAGAATCTGTGTGCTGCCTGCCTAACCGTTTTCCTCCCTTGGTCCACACCTACCCCCGTACAGCCAGTACCGAGTTCTACGAAAAGAGTACCATCACTTTTTTATACTACTTTATTTCCCAATTTATTTGTTCAATTTTAATATGTGTGTCATTTAAAAAATTATTTACATTGAGTAATTAATAATATTTTAAATGATTATGAAAATGTTGTCTAATAAAACTCATCGAGATTTATCCAAGAAGACCTATATTGAGTATAAAAAAAATTATAAATTAAAAGATATAAATTATTTTTTGAGAGATCTCAATTAGTGAAAGTGGACAAATAAATCGAAACAGATGGAGTATTTGTTTATTTTTTAAAGCTTGGATTGCTTTCCTAATTATTTGACGTTTCTTGGATTTGAACCGACTATCTTTTAATATGTTTAAAGAGCATGACTCTTTTTTTAAAGTAACTTGCAGAATTTTAGATATAGCTCGTGAAAGTTATTTTCATTTATTTACGAATTGGGAGGATAGAGAGAAACAATTTACTCGACTTTTATCTTTTTGTCGTTTTGATATTATCTCATTTTCAATTTGAATTTAGATGCCATTAAAAAAGTAATTTAAATTGTTCATTTTATTTGACTCGTTGTGATTGTTGTGCATGCAAAAAATCATGTTGATCGGATATCGACAAGAACATGAATGAAACACATGTGGCTCCATTTGGTGAACTTCGTGAAATGGGTCATGTTATTCCTAGATAGCTATGAAGTGTATTAATATTTTGGTATGTTAATAGCGAAATGAACTTTGGAAATGTATTGAGTTTCGAAACATGAATAGAACGACTTATGAAAACGTGTTCGGAATGAATTTTAGTGCTGCAATTGAGTTTTGAAGCGGTGAAATTGATTTTTTGAATTCTTGAATTTATTTTTGGGACTATTTCATAGTGCTTGAATTATTTTTAAACAAGTTTGTGATTTGATTTTTTTGTATGGAACACGTTTGTGCTTTAGTATTTCATAGTGCATGAATTGGTTTTTGTAGTGCTTGGGACTGATTTTTCAATGCTTAAATGTTTGTGCTGTAAACATAACTTTTTCCCATTTCTTTATTAAGGTTTTTGTTATAATTTTTTGGGTAATTTAAATCAGGGTCCAATTTACCCATGCGGCTTAGGTTTTCATCCTATCCACTTTTTGAACTTATTTTTTAATCCTATTTTTATATGGTTTGACAAATTTGCCATTACTTTTGATGGGTATTTTACCCTCTTATTCTTGGGTTAGTTAATTATTGATTTGTTAAGTTTAAATTTGTAGCACTAATTTAGGCTTAAAATATGAAATTATAATTATGTTTAGTAATCTATATCTATATCTATACTATATATTATTGCAGGGAGTGTTTTCGTGAGAAGACCTCTAAGAACGACAAGTGGCAAAATTTTGTTGGTTTGTCATCAAAATGCTTTATTGATACATGTTACCTTACAAAAATATTGAAAGATAATATGAATCTTTTTTGAATTCAAATTCAAAAAACTTACCATATTTCAAATTAATACTTATATTCCCATAACTTTCTCTATTTATTTATGTCTACACACATACATACATATATATATAGTATAGATATGATTATATCATTTTCATTACTCTTGATTTTGATTTTTTTTTTAAAAGTATTATGTTTTTTTAACTTTCATTTATTGTGTTATAAATGTATTTTATAAATAATAAATTTTAAAAAATATACAAAATATGGTCAAGATAGATTTGTATAGCCACAAAGGATCTATACTATATAGTATTGCAGAGCTACTTTTCGTGAGAAAAACCCTGCAATTGACATGTGGCGTAATTTTTTTAAGTAATATTTTTCTATACATAGAACTAAAAAAAATTACTTATCAAGTAAGATGCTTAAGGTTTGAAAATCAAATAGATAACGAAAAGAAAATCTAAATGACTCTTTGATTTAACAATTTTTGAAATTCGTACTTGAATATCCAAAAAGCTAAGTTTTGAATTCAAATTTCATAAAATCACCCTTAATCCTAAAACCTAATTACGCTAAACATCACAAAAATTCTTACAACAACCAATTTGCATGGTTTTATGTGGATTGAATCCTTTTTTCAAATCTATTTTGTTTTTCCTCCCATTATCTTTTCTTGATTTCAATTGAGTTTCACATGTTCTGTATTCAATGCATTATGAAGAAGACACCCTTTTTCATGAGGTAATCGGGTGCCGTTCTGAGACGTGGATTGGCTCGAACCCAACAGGTTCCCCTTTGGACGCAACAGACACCCTTTTTCATGAGGTAATCAGGTGCCGTTCTAGGCTTATGAATCATGGGTCTAATTTGAGCTCGATCCAGGACGAGAGTGTCATAATTGGGATCAGACCAGTTCGCTTGAAGACTCCAACTCGATCTTGACTGGATGCCGTGCCGATAAAGCCCTCCACATGCATGCATAAGAATACATCTTAGAAAGAAAAATAAAAAGTTTCTAGATGCGTAGCAACTAAAATTTCAAGGAATTTAATTTACATAAGTCCTATTGCGGTAGTACTTTTTGTGAAAATCCTATTGGGCTTAGCACATGTCACCTCCAAAAAAAAAATACAATTAGAAAAAATTAACAGCCTAACTTTAAATCATGGTCAACATCATGTATCATTTACAAAATAAATAATTTTCTATGGTAATTGATCTAAATGCATAAGAATTCCTTTTGAAAATAAAAATAAATTTTTTGTAAAAGAGGTCAGTATGTAGCTGCTGAAATATCAAAAAAAAGAATTTAAAAAATGTATAATTTTGCATAAGATACCTTCCAAAAAGGAAAAAATTGTGGATATTCTATAACATAAAATGTGAGTATACAAGAAACTTATTGCAAATACAAAAGGAAAAGGAAAAGAAAAATCAACATTATAGACTCTAAAAATTCTTTGTTTCTATTTTATAGACTTCAAAAAAAATTTCACGTATTAGATATTATCTTCTCACATATATAAGGTGAAAGAGTAAACAAAAATATTTTGAAACAGATATCAATAAACAATATACAAGTATGTGGAAAATTGAGTATTTTAGAAGTATATATCATTTGGTATTGAATTTGCATTAATAAAAATAACTTAATTTGTCCCGTGCATAGCACGGGTTTTTGCTAGTTATATATTATTGCAGGGCGACTTTTCTTGAGAGTCGCCCTGAGTGCGACATGTGGCACCACAAAAAAAGTATTAATAAAAAAATTAAAAAATCAAATCAAATTTGTAATTAGAAGTGAATGTAATTGTAATAGTATTATTTCCAAAACAAAAAGATTTAAGGTGAATAATACTTCAAAAAAAGTATACAGAATCAAGATTAAATTTAAATTAAAGTTAAATTTGCTAATTTATTATGTAGATTGGAGGGATTTAGTATACTTTTGGGGGTGGGGAAATCAATACGGGGATTTAATATTAGAATTAGATTTGTTAATTTATTATGTAGATAGGAAATAGAAATATTAACAAAATAAACCTCTTCTTTCTTGGGAGGGATTTAGTATCCTTTTAGGGGGAAAATCAATATACGGGGATTTAAAATAAAAAATTTAAAGAAAACCTAAAATTATCTATATTTTGTTCCTATATAACTTCGCTTCTATATATTGCTAAAAAGTTTCTTTATTATATATATTTCATTGGTTTATATTTTTCTTATCAGTGCACACTATCTTCATAATTTACTAGGTGAATTTCATCCTTATTTTAATATTTTAATATTTTTAATATTGTTCAAGGAATTTATTTCCACCACCAAACACATTTCTAAGACTTTTTCATCCAGTTTTGGATCGCTCACATCACTGATTGAAGGTAACTCTTCTTTATTCCTTAATTATTTGGAGTGATTTTCTAATTTTTAATAATCACTGTGAGTTTGTGAGTTGCCATTGAGATCAGAACATTAGTTACAGTGTCCGTAAAAAAGGCTATACAATACGATGCAAGGGACAAATTAAGCATTTGGGGTAAGAATAAAGCCATGAATTTATGCCTGAAGTTTTACATAAAAGAAAAAACTCACATGATTATAAATAGTTAGATTTTTCATAAGGATGAGATTGATTTGATCTAATGACTCAATTTTATTTCATAGTTCACATTTTTTTAAAGGTACTTTAAAAGTCAAAATCTCGGAACCATAAGAGTTGCACTATTAATATTCATCACAAGTCGTACACAATTTTCTTTAAATTTCTCCTCAATTATTTCAAAATAGGACTTGAACATATATTTCTAAGTAAAATATTAATTGAGATTCGAATAAATATTTTCTTACTAAAATATTCAGCTACGGATTTTCTTTTCCATAAAGTTCAGTGTTTTCTTAATAAAATTCCATCTCTCTCTAGAAAATACAATGTTTCAAAGTTTTGAGTCTCCAGCATGCTCGAAAAAAAATAAGAAATTTGTGAAATTTTAATATTAGAAACCAGTGAATAGATTAAAGATTTTATAGTTTGAAAGTAAAAAATACGTATAAGATGATAATTTAAAAGTAAAAGTAATTGATCTACATGCATAATAATATCTTTTGAAAACTAAAAATAAATTTTTTGTAGAACACATCTATGCATTGCAGCTAAAATATCAAGGGAATAGAATTCAAACAAATTAATGTAATTTACATACGATACCTTTAAAAGAAAATAGATATTTTGTAATATATAAACATGGGTATACAAGAAAATTTTTTTTGAAATTAAAAAAAAGAAAAGAAAAAATACAAAAGAGAATAAACAGTTTTAGATATTCCAAAAATTGAGTACTATATATCCTTGGTATTAAATTTGCATTAATAAGAAATATATTAATTTATCCCGTGCATAGCATGGGTTTTTGCTAGTTATCTTTACCGGAAATGACAGTTTGAGATTCATAATTATCTTTAGTAATTATCTTTATCAATTTATGATAATATATCATGACCTACAGGTGTTGTTCCTTACCTGCAAATTTACCATAATATATGTAAATTTACCATAACCCGCAGATTTAGTATTTTACTTTTCAATTTTACGATGAAATCTGTCAATTTATCAGATATTGCGCGTTACCTTCAAATTTATCATGATATATGCAAATTTATCATGGACGGCAGGTGTTGCTCTTTATATGTAAATTTACCATGACCTTCAAATTTACCATGATATCTAAAAATATACCGGGTGTTATTTTTTTAGCAAATTTATCATGTTTTCTGCTAACTCTTAAATTTACTATGATATCTGAAAATGTAACATAACCTTCAAGTATACCATATCTGAGTCAGTATCATGCAAAACATAAGTGTACTCCAACGATTCGTATCTTATCCTAGCCCTTAATCTGATGAAAATTATTTGACTTCTGTTGTCCTTTTTCGGTAGCAGTCAAATCAAATCCGTACTCCGTATTTCGAAACCGGCGGTCGATATTCCATAGATATGGTGCAGTGTTTGTATGCGATTCCGGTAAGTTGATGGATTTCAAAACCCTAGATCTCTGGTGTTGTCCTAAAACGGAGAATTGTTGACCGTTTTTTTCAGTCCCGTAATTTTGGGAGAGACGAATTCTTAATAGCGTGTTTTTAGGAATTTGCTACTAAACTTGGTTAATGTCAAGATAAGGGTAAGTTTGATATTTTTTTAAAAAAAGACTAAAACTTAATGTTTGTAAGTGTATAGAATGAAAAAATAACAAACACTTAGAGATGAGACTAAAAAATAAGTTCCCCTTATAAATATTTTGAATATCTCAACTATGGATGTATAAAATACAAGATTTCCAATTACATCAGGAAAAAGAAGAAGAACAAATATTCAATTTAAAGCGAGTAAATCAGAGTTATCTATCTATCCCGTCTCGTACAAGCCTCATAGCGTTACCGACCATTGGCTATCGTACTGGCTGTTCGGCTACTGTACCAGCTTGTTCTAAACTGTTCCGACCAATACCGGTTGGTACCGTACTATTCCGTAATTTTTTTCTTTTTATATTTAGTGAATTATTTTTAAATTGTGAGGTTTTATTTTATATGTCCAATGTGATTCTTTGTTAAAAAATACTATTTGAGAAATGTATAGTAATTTTAGCGATAAATCCGAAATAGTACGCTCGTACACATCGTTACTAATACGTACCATACCAGTAGTAATAAAACTGATACGCTTGCCGGTACGAGATTAATAACTTTGGAGTAAATAGAAATTCCTTACTCGATACAAAGACAAAATTTTGTAAGATTGTAAGTGCGACTTAGAGGGAGATCTTTTATATAGTTTTTGGGATTTACCCAACGCATGGCTTTAAAAGTCGAAATTGTGACTATAGCTCTTATAAAAACAAAGCAGATTTTTAAACCTTATTTACACTCGCGTCACGTCAAGATGTTACAAATGAAAATTTTGTAAAATCTAATCCAATTTATCATAATTGATTATTAGTATGTTGAATAATTGCATCTTGAAACACCAAAAGACAATTATTGGCTCATCAGATCTCTATCGAATCATGAAAAGATTCAACAAAAGAAAGGATAAATAAATCAACTATTTGTTTTACGACACAAATGTCCAATTTAATGTGAGTAAATACACTCGATCTCATAAAGACAATAAAACTATGTGAAAACTCTTATTCACCTTAATGTGTCGGTTTAGAAACAGATCTTTCATATGATTCGGCTTTTACCTATGCGTTAAAAACTTAAAATCATGTAAAAAGGACAAACGTACTTTTAAATCTTTTCACACTCATGTCACGTCAGGTATTACAAATAAAAAGGTTATAAAATTTTATCTACTTTCTTATAAGTGATTAGTTAACATGTTGGTCGATTATATTTTGACACACGGGAAGGAAATTATTGGCTTATCAAAGTCTATCGAATCATAAACGAATTCAACAAAACTCATAAAGAAATTCACTATCTGTGTTGCGTTAAGGAATAGATACTGAATTTAATAGGCGAATAAATATAGTTCCATGCTCGATCTCTTGGAGATATATACCATTCAGCAAAAATCCATATTCGATGAATCACATGTACGGATTAAGGGATATGTTCATATCTTTTGATGTCCAGTACTATACAATATGCGTCAAAGAAAACTAACATTGTGATGTAAATAAGTAATCATATAAAAAAAGAAATTGGTTCTTGAACTTCTTCAACGGCACCTCGAGTTATTGCAAATGAAAAAATTACACAAATTAATCCAATTTATTGAGATCAATTAGTTAATATGTTCGTTAAATCATTTGTTGAAACATGGAAAAATATCATTGACTTATCAAATTCTATGTCAAGCCATGAAAGATTCAACAAATGGCACCCATGAATTGATGGTTGGCTTGACATTTAAAGATTGGGCTGAGTTTTGAAGACAATTTATTTAAACTATATATTATACAAAAATTCATATAATCACTAAATATTCTTTTTTGCTCTCTGTTCATTTTCTCACTCCAGAAAAAAAATTCAAAATTTATCTCCAGTTCAAATTTTTTCTCTTAATATAAGTTTCACATAATATTAAATCGTAATTCGGTAAGATGTTTTCGGACTCCCGTGCATTGTACAAATGGACATCTTCAAAATTGTTTTTTGATACACTTTTATTTAATTTTTTAAAACTATTTTTAATATTATCAAGTTTTGAAATAGAGTAACCAAATAAAAAATTTTGACATCTTATTTTTTTAACAGTCAAATCTGGCAGGAGAGATATGGGATGCCAAATGTCATCTATGCTGAAGGATGGAATCATGGGAGACAAATGATAGCCGTCACCATTGAAATAAAATTTTAAAACGATGTTATTTTGTTAGTAATTTATTTTCTAATGCCAAACTATATAGGTTTGTCACCACTAAATTTATCTTGTAAATTAAAAATCCATTTTGCTTATTAAAGAAGTCAAATTAAGTGGCCAAAAGCCATTTTAGCAGCCTTGTTAAAGTTTTAAAAGAATTGGGATCTAAATTAAGAGAAGTTAAACTACACGTTTGAACTTAATTTGAGACTATTTCTTTATGAATTTATTTGCTTTTGTCTCTAAATTTATAGTGATTTTTTCCGTTTCAACATTTACATATAATATGCATTTTCAACTATGAAATACGTGAATATTAAATTATGCAACAGAATGAAAAATGAAATTTTTTAGCATGTTTTCTGATCACACATATTAAGAAATACATTGTTAAAGGTATTAATGCTAATTCTAATCTAATATAAATAATGTAAAATATAATTAAAAATACATAACTTAGTAAATATATATATTAAGTCAAAATTATTATTTTTACTTACACTCTACTTGCATGTGTGCGTGTGTGTGTGAAATACTGTTAATTCAATAGTCTTTTTTAGTACTATATATCTTCATTAATTTGGTAAATATTTGTCACCATGTTCACCACTAAGAAAAAATTCTGACTTCGTCTTTGATTATTGCATTAACGTTTTTGTCGAAGTAGCTTCAAATCTCAATTCATTCCCACGATTGTGTTTATTCTTCTTTTCGTATAGGGTATAATTTTCGCATTTCTACTTGAAAAGTTGGAAAATTTTAAATATTTAATATATGTAATCTTACAAAATATGAGATATCCATGGGTTTAGCATTATTAATTTGATCACTATTAATCTAGTTAAATTGTATACTCAATGAAATTATTTATCTTTAATTTTATTATTATTATCCTCAAACAAACATATATACGTATATCCGTCATCGCACTACCAGACAAAGTTAGGAAGGTTCCTCCCTCTTTCCTTTGTCCATTTTTCTAATGATTTCTTTTTGTTTAATAATCAAAAGATAAGATTGTGAATTATAATCTCTAAAAAAAGATATGGAAGGAGCTTTGTGCAACATTAATTACTAGCTAGAAGGCAGTCATTTTCTTACCAAACCCTAATCTATTTTTACCAAATTCGAATAGATATTCCTCCTGAATTTAATTCGGTGTAGTGTTTTTTCTTTTGCCCGTTTCTTTATAGAGTTATCTGTCATGTCATTTTACTTATTTGTATCGTGGCTTGTTTAGGGAAGATATTTATGTAGTGCTTTTTCGTGTAGACCCGATCCTAGGCATAGGTCCATTAAATCGTGAAGTGCTATGGAAGATGTTTATGTATAGCTTCCTAGTGTACATTCGGTCGACCAATCATAGATCCCTTAAATAGCTGTCTAAGACGCTCAACTTCAACCGAATAATACAAAAAAATACACATATGATAAATTTAATTGATTGGCATGGCTGAATTACACGAAGATTAAATTATAAAAATGTCACTGCCCCATTAATTTGGGAAAATATTTCATTTATAAACTCTGAAAGATCCAAACTTTCATGAGGTAAAAAATGTAACCCTGATTAAGAAACCCTAGTTAGGTGGCATTAATCAAGCCTCATAGATCCATTTTTAATGTTAGATAGAGTGAAAGCGAAACAAATTCAATTATTATATTTGACATTATTGGTATTGTACTTTTTTAATGTAACAATATCTAGAAAAAGTTTACGAAAATAAATTATTCGTGCACATCCGAACATAGATGTGTCTAAAATTCTCGAATGCACGTGAGACTCGTATGATTATGAAGAACCCCACATGCATTCGACGATTCTAAATATATCTGTGTCTGGATCATGTGCACGAATAATTTATGTTCTTAGAATTAACTCAATTGCTTCCAGAAATTTCAAGGTGTATACTTTGCAACCTCCTCCATTTTGGGAGTCAAAATGTTTTTTTTTTTTTTTTTTATAACCAAGGTATCCGGTAGGCTTGGGACAACAGGGGTAAAACTTGGGAGAGGCCCCACCTAATATCGACTAGTTCTTAGGGCCCTAAGTGGAAACGACCGGGCAAACTCTCTAGTGGTCCTAGGTGTTGTTGCCGAGTTTCAACCTCGAGATGTCCGGATTTACAGCTCGCTACAATCTCCACTCGGACAACTCCTTGGGGTTATATTGTTATTTGACATTGTTAAATGAGTAAGTATAAAAACAGATTTTTAAAACACCGATTCAGATGTAAATATTTTTGAAATTGTTTGATGCACGTGTATTTTTTTTTTAAATATGAACCCGCTTATATTAAATTATTTCAAATATATCTATGTCTAGATCTGGATTTGTAGACCTTGTGTTGTTAAATAAAGTAGTCAATTATTATCCTCTCGTGCTCTAAAGTTACTTGTAACTTCAACCTTAGTTTATCAATTGGCCGGTGGGCAATTAGGCAACATCTACTGACTATCAGCAGTTAAGTACGGAAGGGTGTAAGCGAAAATCAAATAAAAAAATAGAACCGAATTAACAGTTTGGTCATTTTTTCAATTAGTTCAGCTCAATTAGATCCGGTCAGTGTGGTTTATTTCAAAAACGTTCGGTTCGATTTGGATTCTATGATATTGAATACCGACCGGACCGAATAGACACATTTTCAATATGTATTTTTTTAAAAAAAATATTCTAATTGTAGAAACTTGTATACAAATTAATATTCTTTTTTACATTGGGTTTTGCCCATTTATGACCAACATGTTTATTTTTATATTAAAAATTTAATATTTTTGTTACATGAGTTTGGTTCATTCGTGACCCAATTAAATCGGTTGACCAAAACCAAATAAACCAAAACCAAACAGATGGGTATATATGGAACAATTTTTCTGGCCAGTCTTTTCTCTATATACTTTCACCAATAAAATACTAACCCTATTTTTATCCTTTGAGTTAGGTCTACTTATACAAAAATATAGGCAGGTAACATATATGATGCCAGAATAAATCCCTATACGGTCCTCAATGAATGCTATGTGCATGCTAGGTGAAGCTACCTAGTGTCAATCGCGATATTTAGATTGTCCAAGCCTAACCTTAACTTAATTACTTACTTAATATTAATAATAATTTTTTTTAGTATCTATTATTTTTCTATATTTATTTAAAAAAATTATTATCCCTCAACCGATCCCGAAAGATTTCGGGGCTTACCCCAGGACTGGCCCTGGGTGAAGCTGTGACTCCCTTAGCACAATTTTTTTTCTCTTTTCTTTTACATTTTTATTAGTTAGAAACTTTTAAACAAACAAGGAACTCCTAGATCGACCTTTTGAAGTATAGTAGAACCTATGTGATCACTCAACCGGATTAAAAGACAAATAGCGACTTGATTTGTGTACCAACAACAGGTTTTCTTTGGCCCATTCGTATTTATTTTTCTCTCTCTATATAGAAGTTTTTCGGTACTTCAAGATCTCCTCGATCGACCTTTGGCCCGTTCGTATTTTTTTTTCTCTCTAAAAATGATCTATGGGTTTTGAACTCAACACCAAATGTCATCACAACGTTGCAAGAAAATGTTCAACGGCGACAACAACATTGAAAAGCTATCTATATATAATGTACTGTCTCAACTTGGAAAGATTCCTATCAAATTTGCGTAATATGTTAATATAACTTTGTTTCATTAGAAAATAAAAATGTCAACCTACCCAATTACCAATGGAAACAGTACAGAGTGCAAGATGCTCAACTCAGTTTATGCTTATCTCGATTAATTCTTAAAGTCTCTAATCTCACCGTTAACTAACAAGAATCCCGCAATAAAATCTCGTATGATTTGACTCAACAAAATTAATAACACCCGAGCCGAATATTATATGATTTACCAATAAATTAATGGCTAGTTTAACTTGGGAAAAACAATAGACAAATAAGGAGAAGTTATTCCATGTGTACCAATGGTGAGATGGATACAGTCCTCTTTTCTTCTCTTTAATTTATAGTTTGACTAATTTGTTTCATAATCAACTCGGATTTAAGCTCATGTTCATTCGTTAAAAGTTCTTCAGAACTGTTTGATACACGTAAAATATTTTAAAAGATATAAATCCCACGTATATTGAACTATTTCGAATATATTTATGTCTAGATCTGGATTTATAGGCTTTCTATTGTTGAATAAAGTAGTCAATTATTACCCTCTTGTGCTCAAAAGTTACTTGTAACTTTAGCTTTAATTTATCAATTTATAAAGTAGTCAATTATTATACGTAGTTAATTGCATAAAATAGGTTTTCTAACAGCCTCAATATAAAATAAATAAATTAGTTTTTGCTACAGTATCTAGCTAAATATACCTATGTATTATTCATTAGCAATTTTTTTTTATTGATTTTTCTCTCCTCGATTTTTTTCCTTTTTTTCAAAGAATAAAAAAAAAGTAAAAGAAAAGTAAGAAAGTCAAAGAATAACATATTTTAATAGATAATAGCTAAAATAGGTAGTGCTGTTGGACTTTTTAAAGAAAAAATAGCTATTAAATTTAAGTAGGAAAAGTACCTATGGCTGTTGGACTTGCTCTCACCATCAACAGTTACTTGGTGAGTTGTGTGTAAGTGAAAATAGAAAAATTAAATTAAATTAGAAAATCGGATCGAATCAATAATTTGGTCCTATTTTTAACTAGTCCAGTTCGATTAGATCTGGTTTGGTTTAATTTATTTTTAAAATGTTCAGTTCAATTTGGATTTTATGATTTTGAACACCGGACCGGACATATAGACTTTATCTGGTTCGGTTTGGTTTATTTTTAAAATGTTCAGTTCAGTTTGGATTTTATAATTTTGAACATCGGAACGGACATACAGACTTTCCATATATATATGTGTGTGTGTATATATATTTCTTATTTGTATTGTAGACATTCAGATTGTATATATATATTTCTTAATAGTTTAGATGTTGATTTAATATTAGTCAAAAAAAGTGTTGGTCCATATAGTCTTTCCCTATATATATAGGGAGAGGCTCAAGGGACCAACACATTTTTAGACTCATATTAAATCAACATCGAAACTCTTAATTCTTGATTAAATTTTAATGATCTGAACCATTTAGTATGTTTAAAATATGTTTTTAAGGATACTCGCGAAAAATCAACTCAATATATTATCGCAAAGGGCTTGATCCAATGAGTGGTTAAAAATGCTGACAGGAATTATTTTATGAACCACTGTATGGATCAAGCCTTTTCCGATAATATTTTGAGCTGATTTCTCGCGGGTACCATTAAAAATATGTTTAAACACATTGAACGGTTCAGATCATTAAAATTTAATGAGAAATAAAGAGTTTAGATGTTGGTCTAATATTTGTCTAAAAAATTGTTGGTCTAATATTTCTCGCGGATATCTTTTTTTTTCTTTTGTTTACATGGGTTTGATTCATTCGTGACTCAATTAAACTAGTAAATAAAAAACCTAACCAAAATCAAGCAAATCAAACCGGATGGGTATATGGACCAACATTTTGTGGTCAGTCTTTTCTCTATTTACTTCCACCAGTAAAATACTAACGCTATTTTACATTTGAGGTAGGTCTATTTATTCAAAAATATAGGTAGGTAACATATATGATGCCAAACCGGATGGGTATATATATGGAACACTATTTTCTGGTCAGTCTTTTTTCTATTTACTTTCACCAATAAAATACTAACCCTATTTTTATATTTGAGGTACGTCTATTTAACTACAACAAATCGTAGTATTTTCAGCATTTTAAAAACCCTAGAAATAGTCTCAAAAACACTGGCAAAATCATTCTCGGCATTTTCCCCTACGTTTGTGAAAAACACTGACGTAAACGGTTAGTATAAGTTGGGTTTGTGAAAACCGCCGGGTAACATTTAAAATAAATCCCCATATTGTCCTGAGTGAATGCGATGTGCTAGGTGAACCTATGACTCCCTCTGTACCACAAATTTATTTGCTCTTTTCTTCTACATTTTTATTGGAGAAATTTTTGAACAAACTAGAACCTCTTCCGACCTTTTGAAGTATGGTAAAATTTATGGGATCACCCGACCCGATAAAAAGACAAATAGCGACTTGACTCGTGTACCAACATAAATTTTCTTTGACCCGTTCATGTTTTAGTGTGTTTTTTTTTTCTCCCTCTGTATAGGAATTTTTCGATACTTTAAGTTTCTGGAGTCACAAAAAATTCTTGCTACCAAACTTTGCATGTGGGCGTATAATTGAATCGCATATATTTTTGGCCTTGTTTGATTCGTAAATTTGGGCTCGCGAGATTGGAATATTCGTGCTTAATCTTGCACAATTTTATATGTGATTTTCCAAAATTGAACTAGCACAAATAATCACAGAATTATTATAATATTTATATATAGGGTACTATTTTATTCTACAGGGAGAGGTATGATTCATTTGATTATGTATGTACTAACCAATACTTCACCGCCTCCAACCATCACCACCGCCTTCTTTGCCACCTCCACCTCCACGACTGCCGCCACTTGGGCCGTCACCGCCATTGCCATCACTACATCCGACCACCACTACTAACACTACCATGCCACCGCCTCTAGCCACCGCCCCTGCCACCACCGACACATAGGTATATCCACACAATTTCAACATAACATTTATATTCAAAACCCTAGACATTTGAGTAGAATATCCTGAAAATAATCTAGTTCAAATCAAATATGGAATGAAGTTTGACTAGTATTAAAACAGGACTAGGACAAATAATCAATCAAATATGAGATTAAGTTTGACTAGTATTAAAACAGAATTAGGACAAATATCTCAAGACTATTAGTTCAAAGACTATTAATTATGCCAATTTTAATCTGCAAATCAAACGAGAACTTTGTACTATTTGCAATTGCTACGGGTTTTATTTTATGCAATTTATTGCGGCGATCCTTGTGTCTCTGTCTCATGCCTCTCTTAGTCGCACAATGTGTGTGAAGAGAAGCCTAGGATACATATATGTATTGCTCTCACTTCAAGCCCGCTGGGCCTCACTTTGGGTCAAAATCCAGGTAGTGGAATATGGGCCTTCACTTTATTATAATGAACTTTGGGCCACCATTAAGTGCTCTTTTTGTTAAGGAGTCAACTCAGTTCACTCAGTGTTTCGAAGAAGAGAGTGATGAATAGAATAGACTTGTGTTAGTTTTAGTCAATTGATTTTTGTTTGTTTTGAATGGTCAGGATTAGTTGTGTAAGTCAATCATTTCCTTTGATTTTAACCATTGTGATTGGTCAGGAGTTGATCACATGGATTGTTGATCTCATTTAGTCATATGCTCCTTTCTGATTGGACAAAAGTTTAAGTCGGTTAGAGTAAAGCTCGGTTCATGTATAAAAGCTCAGTGATAGCTTATGCAAAGGGCAATGAAAAATATCAATTTGTTAAGTTCTCTCTGTATTACTTTTCTAGGTTTTCTTTATGGTATCAGAGCTTTACTCTAACTGACTTAAATTTTTGTCCAATCAGAAAGGACCACATGACTAAATGAGATCAACTATCCATGTGATCAACTCCTGACCAATCACAATGGTTAAAATCAAAGGAAAGGATTGATTTACACAACTAATTCTGACCATTCAAAACAAACAAAAATCAATTGACTGAAACTAACACAAGTCTATTCTATTCATCACTCTTGTCTTCGAAACACTGAGTGAACTGAGTTGACTCCTTAACACTTTTCAACTAAAAATTATCTTTGGATTCTGATCAAATTTATCAATCTCGTATCAACAAGCATATATTTTTTGTTACTAGTACAGTACGCATCAATACTAGTGCGAAACATTTTGAATTTATCGATAAAATTAAACAAAAAACCATATTGGACATATAAAGTAAAATCTTCACAATTTAAAAATAAATTTCAAAACATAAAAAAAGATGATTTTAGTTTTCAATTATGTGTAATTACTAAAAAAAATTATGGATCGGTATGATACTGACCAGGATAAGCTGGAGCAGGTTGGTATGGTGCCTGGAATGGTACAAAGGTGGGTCAGAACTGCTACGAGGCTTTTACGATACGAGACATATAATATTGGTTATGACCTCAACACCAAACGCTATCACAACGCTGCAAAAAGAATATTCAACGACGACAGCAATGTCAAAAGACTATCTATACATAATGTAGCATCTCAACTCAAGAAGATTTCAGTCCAAATCTCCGTGAAATAGTTTGTATTTTTTTTATACTTATTCAAATGCAGGGGAGGCTAAAGCATTTTATGCTTATCAGACAGTGATCAGATAGAAGTTTTCTTTAATTAAAATGAATGAAACAATCAAAAATATCTGTCCACCTATCTTGCCGAAAAAAAAAAAGGTACAAGTTGGGTCATGTTTAGATTTTGGATATTTTGAGAGATTCACGAATAGGAGAGAAAAGATAGAGCAATAGATACAATATTGCACGTAATATGTTAATATGACTTTGTTTCATTAAAAAATAAATAATATCAACCTACCCAATTACCAATGGAAACATATAGAGTGCAAGATGAACAAATTAAACTTATGCTCATCTCGATAAATTTTTAAGAACTAATTTAATCGTTAACTAACAAATATCCCATAACAAAATCTCGTAAAATCTAACTCCACAAAAATTAATAACACCAGAACTGAATATTATATGATTAACCAATAATATAGAGAAGTTATTCAATGTGTACAGTTCTTTTCTCTTTAATTTATTGTTTGACCAATTTTTTTCATAATCAACTCGAATTTAAGTTCGTGTTCATTCCTTAAAAGTTCTTTTAAATTAAAATTGTTACATAGAAAAATCAAGTTTTAATATTTTTTAAAACTTGTTACACTTCAAATCAAACTCGAACAAGTACGTGTTATTATTGGCCCATTTACTTTATTATGTTTTAAAAATTCAAGTTAATAAGATCGCCTCGTGATCAAATCGGTTGAAGATTCGTTTGAGGTCGGCCCACCTCATAAACAAACTCAATTTAAATATTATTTTAAACTCGTTAAGTTCTTAAATTATGGTTTAAAAAATTAATTTTTTGGTTCATTCGACTTGCTTATCAGCTTATAGTTATAGTTAACGTTGATTAATAATAATTATTTCATCATTTTGTGTCTTGATTCATGCACAAATAAATAATTAAACAATTAAGTAATGTCAATAATTTTCCTCGATGAGGCCTCAGGTGCTTATGAACAAGGAAACAGAATCTTGTTCCCTCTGGGTAGTGCATTGTGTTTATAAAATGCATTCCTCTGATGTATTAATCAACATTTAATTCACATAACTTTTAATAGGACCATGGAATTGAATGCTGCTGTGCATTGTGCACAGTTTTTGTTGCGCATCAAAACAACATCGTTTTTGTGCCCAAGATACTACCCGAACAGTAGGACGCCAATCGAATAAGTTTAGTATTTTGTGCGACGAAACAACGTTGTTTGGGCATGCGGCAATGTCTGTTGTGCACAATGTACAACTATAGCCTCCCCAATTCACTTTTAATACGAGTGATATCTTCCACGACATCTACAAAATAAAAGATTTTGATCATTCAAATAAACTCGACGTTAGCCCTCAGATCATCAATTGCATAACAGAGTCCCTTACACCTAGTTTGGATAATTAAGTAGTCGAGAGATTTAGAGATTATTTTTGTGTTTAGATTATATTTTAAGAAGGAAAGCGAGGGATATGGATGAAAATATGAGGAAAAAGTACAAGTATTTTAAGCACGCGATTTCATCTTCAAAATTGGAAGCAAATTGAAGAAAAATGTTAGGTGGTGTTGTGGTTCAGATTTGCAACGTTGATTATAACCCTTTAAAAAATAAATATTAACAATAGAAAGGTCTAAAAAGTAAAATATAAAAAATATTTTAAAATCTAAATTTCTTTTAATTAAATCAAATAAGTAAAAAAGATATCACTCTACTTTCTCTCTCCTCCCCTCACTTTTTGAAAATTTCCTTCACCTGATCCCCCGCTTAATCATCTCAATCCAAATTATACGCTAAACCCCGAGAAGAAACCAGGGCCCTGTTGCGAGCATAGAAGGACGTGTTGTGCATTAAAACGATATTATTATAACGCGTAAAAAATTGTTAAAAAATTTAGACAGTGTTCGATTTTTTACGCGTTAAAACGACATTATTTTGCCATGTAATACATCTTATTATGCGTACTACACAACAGAATCTCCCCGCGTGGTAAGGCAAAGAAAGACGAGAAAGAGAAAGGAAGGATGACACCCTCTTGTCAACTATGGTCACGTGGTAGGTTGTTACATATCGTATTCAAGAGTCCTAAAATACCCCCACACACACACATATATATATAATGATTTTTTAATGGAATATTTACTTGAGAAACATATAAATGACTTTTTAAAAAATATAAAATTAAAGAATAAAAAATTCACATACTACACAGCTTAAAAGACTAATATGATATCGCTTTCATA
Source organism: Arctostaphylos glauca (assembly GCA_019985065.2). Lineage (NCBI taxonomy): Eukaryota > Viridiplantae > Streptophyta > Magnoliopsida > Ericales > Ericaceae > Arctostaphylos > Arctostaphylos glauca. The sequence goes on from JAHSPW020000002.1 coordinate 2,498,216, forward strand.
AAATTAATTTATGGTAACACAGTATTGTGGGCGTTTTAATGAGAGATTGGACTGCAACAACTCGTACCGAATTTCATTAAGAAATAACTATGTATGTTTGTCGTTCTTAAATTAAAATCTTGAGTCTATACATACATAAGATGTGTCAGGGACGGACCCTTATGGAGGGGGGGAGTGGCACATGCCACCCCCAATTTTCAAAATTCTAATTTTTTAATTTTTTTAATTATCATATTACAGGTAATTATTTAGTGGTATTAGAACACTTCATGTGATGTCTCAACAATTTTAATCACTACACATTCATATGAGTGTTCCTACATTTAATATTAAGTCTCACATAAATGAATATATAGTGATAGACGGTATTGGAGGCACACCAATTCTTTTGTTATTTTAGTGCTTGCCAAGAAAAAAAGTGTGATATGGAGGGACTTTTTTTTATTACTAAGTGTTGGTTATGTGATTACTAATTACTATGTTTTAATTATTGATTATTAATTTTTTAATATTAATTAGGTGTTCATGTTGTATTTTTTTTCTTGTTTATAGGATATGTATATTTTGATCTGATTTTTAGATAAGATCAACCTTATAACATGTGAATTTTTTTTTGTGGTATGAAAAATTAACTTAAAACATATACGTGTTTAAATTTTGCCATCCCCGAATGTCATTCCTGGGTCCGCCCCTGAGATGTGTATATATAGTATGTAAGTAAAATTAAAAGACAAGGTCAAGGCGAAAAATATTTAGTGATGAAAAATCGAAAGGGAGATAATAAATAAGTATTTAAGAACAAATTTTAAGTTGCTACATTTAATTCATAGATTGGAATCAAGCATAAAAAATATAATAATTGAATCTACTATTTTGATATATGAAAGTTGTTAATATTAGTTTATTTTGCAAATTTACATTTGAAAAAAATGTGACACATAAAAGTGATAAAAGTTACGTAACGGTAAAATTATTAGCATAGCACAATCATATTTGTTGATATTAAGAAAAAGAATAGTTAAATTGAATTATTGGCACAACTTGGATAAAAGAATAGTTAAACTAAACCCTAAATCCTGATAAAGTCAACAATATAATATATGTCAATGGCACAATTGGATAAACTAAAGGAAAAATCTATATACACAGATCATTCGGATACATTCGAACACAGATGTGTCCTTCACCATTGGATGCATGTGGATTTCTTGAATTATTGAGGTCTCAACGTGTATTTAATGGTTTTAAATACAACTGTGTCCGGATGTATCCCAATGATTTGTGTCCAAGCATTACTTAAAACTAAATTATTGTATTATTTTTATTTAATTTTTTCGTATTTTATTAGTTTTGGATTTATTTTTTAATATGTATACAAATTAATTTTTTTTTTTAGTAAAAATGAAACTAATTCAAAACCAATAAGTACTTTAGATTATTTTTTAATATTTTTTGAACTTTTTAAACATTTGGTCCGTATTTTTACCTTTTTAAATTTTTAATCGAGAACTATAAATCTACACACTAAATAATTTTTTTTGAAAAATAAAAATTAATTAAAATAATTAAATCAAATCTAACCAATACATATTAATATCTCATTTTTAAAACTATGTGACCCAATTTGGCCTATGGTATTTATTCTAATTTATTTTTATTTTTTATTTTTGTACTTATTATTTTGATTTCAATATTTTGTGGTTTATAAGTTTATCCTAATGAAAAAATTTAAGAATTATAAAATTATGTTTAAAAATTAAAAAATATCATTAATGATGAATAAACTAAAAAAATTTATTTTTAATTTATTTTTATTTATTAAATTTTTTTTAAAATTTGGTGCATTATTTATAAATTTTCTAAAAATTTTCGTTATTAAAAAATTGACGAAAAATAAAAATTATAAAAAAATTTAATAAATAACGCAGTACAAATGCATCCACTGCGAAATTTATTAGGAGGAATACTTGAACGTGCGCGTACGAAATTCTGATTACTTCTCTGCATTCCCTTCTCTACTGTCTGCACTCTTTCTTCCATCTCTTCCTAATTAGCCACAGAGAGAGAGAAGAATGGAGAGGAAGGCGATAGTGATTTGCTCAATAGTGGGGTTTCTAGGGCTTTTATCTGCTGTATTGGGTTTTGCTGCGGAGGCCAAAACGTTAAAGGTAAGTAATTACCCATTTACTCAGTTATCGATAGATCATATACACATAATATATGTATGTATATATTTTTGTATTTGGACTTTAGCACAGACAAATGAGTGTGAATATATATACAAAGAGACAGAGATATAATATTGAAGCTAATCGAGTTGACTTTTGTGTTCATATTGTTTTCAAGCAGAGGATTCGTTTTTTTATGGGAAAATTGGTGTCGCAGCTTAGTATATGTTTTTCTTTCTCAGGAAATATGGTAAAACATATTGGGTGCAGAAATATGTATCGAACAGAAAAGATTGTTTTTCTCTTGAAAATTATTCCGGCGAATTTCTGCGTTGAAACAAGGGTAATTGGTGTTTTCTGCATATGATTGGGTCTTTTACTTTCCCAGTGGCGGTGCTAGAAATTTTGGTTGTGGGGTCGTGTTATAAGACTTCGTTTCGTAGAATCCTTGATACTTAGTAGAAGTTAAATATAATTTTACACACGCTTTCATTCTAAAAAATCACTCCATAAAATTAGGAAAAAATTATGAGCAACATAGTAATCAACAAACCAAGTTTTTCAAACTAGCCAAAACTTTCTAACTATAATTTTGTAAAAATTGGTTTTTCAAACAAGAGTTTTAACAGAAGCTAGAAAAGAAAGAGAGAACATGATTGGTTTGCGGAGTTTTACGTTTGACTTCTGCTGAGAGAAAATGTGTGTGAGTTAAATATTTTCGCTTAGAAATTTCTATCACGTGTTTAAAATAACTTGGGCCAAAGTGAATTTTTTAAAATGCGATCAAAATAGCAAATTAATCGAGATGCGCATAAGCGGGCCCAACTACTCTGAGTTATCAAAAAGAGAAAAGAATGCCGATGAGTGTATTAGTGTCGCATCTTGGTGTGATTTGTAGGAGTATTATAGTTAATAGAAGAACAAGAAGTGCACTTCATTAGTTGAGTCTATTTCCATGCCCAATGAATGTAGCAGCGGTTATTTGAGTGGTAAAACGCTAGCTGAATGGGATAATGGTTAACAAAGTTCCTACTATCTGTAGTTTTAAGTGTTTATGCGCTGACGGTATGAAGTACTTCATGAGTTCTGAAGATAGTACAATTCAAAACGAGTTGAATATGTAACAACGGGGTTTGGCAGTTCTTGACATGGATAACGGCAATCATGCTAAAATGTTAATTGCCCCTTTGTAGTCTGTGAAGCCATGGAGGCTACATGAATATGGACAGATAGACCATTATAGAATGATTGACAAGAAAGATGCATGCAGAGACAAACAAGTAGGTAGCCACAAACAGAAGAATATCTAGACTAAAGATTGGAGGGACCTTGAAATTCCTCGTCTATATTAAGTCTTCTACTACTGACTCTCAGAGTGACAACCCCGCTTGTACCATCGGGAAAGTCTTCAAATGCACTTCTCTGTCTCTGGACTATGGATTTTGTGGCTTGCATGGATTTTTCTTTGGATAGACCTGGTCGTGTTTACGCCCTTAATTCTTTCTTGCTTTCATGGCTTGCTTGAGTTTGAAGAACTAGTGATGAGTTGTTTCTCTGCTATTTGTCTTCTTTTTCTCTTCCTTTTGCAGGCTTCTCAGATTACGTTTATTCCTCCTTCTACTTGTATATACCCCAGCAGTCCAGCTTTGGGTCTTGGATTAACAGCAGCAGTAGTTCTTATGGTTGCTCAAATTATCATCAGTGTCTCAACTGGGTGTATTTGTTGCAGTCGAGGTTCTTATCTAAGAAACTGTAAATGCAAATCGGCAGTGATCTGCTTTGTTTTCTCATGGTAATTCTGAGCTTGAATTTGGAAGTTGGAAACAAAATTTTTGCTTAGTAGGAATATTTTCTGCAGCAGGCACACTCTGGCTAGTTTCTTTTAGGCAAGCTTATGGTTACCAGATGTATTGCAGGTGTCCTATTTGATTCTGTTCCTTATAACACTGTGCATATATACTTACTGTCTTTAGTTTGTAGAATCTGGCTTATGCCTTTTTTTTTGTGAGGACATGAAATCAGTCAGGTTAATAATATTGTTTTTTGAGGAAACGAAAAAAGCTTGGTTTGGAAACATTTGGGACTGTTAATATTGCCTTCATTTCACGAGTCATCAGTGTTGACTCAACGATTATGTCAAAACAGTAGGGTAGACATGGGCCAGATAAGATTAATTTAGTCCACCCTGAGATGCCCCTAACCACTAGATTTGCTCTCTCCTTCGATCCACTTCCTCCTATTCTACAACGCCTCTTTTCCATTTGGATTCCCTTCATAACCAGACTTGAGAGATGTGACCCGGGTATGACTACACTAATTAACTGGTTTAAGGTTCAAGGAAAAACTCAGTTCAAACAGAACCCCCAAAAAGGTGGCTAAACGGGAGAGTGATTCCTGACAACCTTCCAAGATGACCTGCATTATCTTGTTTTAGAAGAGCAACCAAAAGAAGTGGCTGAAGAGCTAAACTGGGATGAAGGGTAAAGGGGAGACCCTCCAACAACAAAAGAAGATTTTGGCATAGGATTCGGCATATGTCCTATGGTGGGAAGTAGGCCTGGTTTAACCATGGAAAAGCATTATCTGTCCATGCTGCTTTTTGTTTTATTTACTTTCAAGATTATCAAGTTTTTTTGTTTCCCACTAATTTAAACATTCCCTTTTTCTACTTCACTGATTTTCTTGGATTCGACAAGTCCTAATCCTGTTTTGCATTGAGTGCAGGATCGCATTTGTCATAGCCTTCCTTCAGCTACTTTCTTGTGCAGCACTCAACATCCAACGCCAGGAAAACAGCATGTACATTAGCAACTCCTACTGCTACACTTTGAGGCCCGGATCATTTTCTATAGCTGCTGTCTTGTCCCTTGCAAGTGTGGTTCTTGGAATTGTGCATTATCTTGCTTTAGATTCGGCAAAAATCAGCAACGGTTCATGGGGTGGGGTTACTGCTGCTGCTGCTCCTAACCAAGGCGGCATTGCTATGGGGCAACCCCAATTCCCTCCTCCCAACACTGCACCTCCAGTTTTTGTGCATGAAGATACATACATGAGGCGGCAATTTACTTGATTACCCTTTATTCCTAGTGAATGGTGCTAGTCTGCTAGAGGCTCGCATTGAAAGCTTGTTAGATGCAGAGGGTGGGTGGGGAAGTTCCTCCTCCTCTCACACTTGCTTTTGCTTTGTTTGTCACCAGCAACAATATATTTTCCTCGGCACGAATAGGTATGGAAGCTAGAAATAGTATATGTAAATCAAACATTTCTGTCAAAATATGTTAGATTATTCAATGGAGTTCGTGTGTTATTGTAGTATGATGTGCAACTGCGATGGCCAAGTTTGGATATGCGTTAGCTGCCAAAATCTCACACACGTATATTATTGAAAAAGATATAAAATTTTAAGTTTATTCACGCACATAGGTATATTATTGTATACCATGCGTAGTATCAACAATATTTCGAGTTTTGGTTTGTAAATTTTCAAAACCGTTCCATAAAACTAAAGAACTCTTGAGCAATGATACGGTTCTTGAAATTAGACTAAGAAAGTTTTTTCGAATTCAAAATCAATGGTCATTATTCACATGAATTAGTGAGACCACAAACACAAGTGAATTATATATATATATATATATATATATATATATATATATATATATATATAGGAGATGACTCCCAAGACCAACAAAAATTAAACCAACAGGAGACCAATGGATATTACCTTGGATCATCTCTAATCCAAGGATGAAGATTGAACCAACAAAATCCAACTCTAATACACTTATAGTATCTGTTTTGTCAAACCCAGCCCACCCCAATTCCCTGTAGCTCTATCTCTCTCTAGCCCCCTTGGATTAGAGATGATCAAAGGGTCATAGCCATTGGTTTCCTATTGGCTCCCAAGACCAACAAATACATACAGACACATGCACACACGGACCGGATTTAGGGACACATAAAAAAATACATCATCTCGGTCATTAAAACCAACAATTGAAATTAAAAAAAATTCTCTATCTTTCCTCTCTCCTTCTTTATACATTAACCCTATTTATTTTCTCCCCCGTCGACGTCTCTTTTCCTCTCCCACACACCGTTTTTCCTTCCAATTCCCAGTGAACTCAACTCCAACGAGGATGATCCTGATTAGGAAAATACGTGAATAAAACCTAAAAAATGTCTTATTAAACCAAATATCATAACCAAATCTACACGCGACACTGATCAGGCAAAATACAAATTTTTGAAGCAAATACAAATCGAAATTCTTACAGTTGAAGAAATCCATCCCAAATCAGGATACAACTTGTCATACTTATAGACGCCATACTTATAGCCAATGAGACAATCCATTGGTGGAAGTCGACAAACAGGAAAGGGATAATCCTAAAATTGGATATTGAGAAGGCCTTTGATAGTGTCAATTGGGAATTCCTACTGAACATGATGGAAACTGTAACGACCTGCTCCCGCCCTGTACAATACTGTCCGCTTTTGCCGCCCAAACCCCATAGACTTCCCAGTAGGTCACCCATCCCTAGATTGCTCCAGGGTGAGCACGCTTAACTGTGAAGTTTCATTTGGTGTTGGCGTCATCACAGCTTTAAAAGACCTTGTACAAGGAAGGTTCATAATCTTATAAATACTACCGGACTTACATCCACCAAGCGATGTGGGACCCTCGACCACCCATCCGGACGTCCCACTGAGACTCCATCTCATGGACGCCGGCCTCACAGCTGGCACCATGGCCTGGCTGAGGTGTCACAGAAACTCTGGGATTCAGTGAAAAGTGGAATTCTTGGATAAAAGCTTGCATATCTTCCACCTCCATTTCTATTCTCCTCAATGGTTCTCCTACCAGATCATTCAGACCAGAAAGAGGGCTGAGGCAGGGCGATCCACTATCACCCTTTCTTTTCAACATAGTGGCAGAAGGTCTCAATATCCTATTCCAGAAGGCAAGAACAGTGGGTCTGATTCATGGAGTTAAAGTGGGTAGAGATGGAGAAACCATTACACATCTCCAATTCGCTGATGATACCATTATTTTTGCCAATTACGAAGAAGAGGAAATCAGAAATTTCAAAAGAATTTTGAGATGTTTTCACTTACTCTCTGGTCTAAAGGTCAATTTCCATAAGTCTACCATTTGCCCTATAGGAGTTAACGAAGAAAGAGGGAAGAGCCTGGCTATCTCTATGGGATGCAAATGGGATAGCCTACCAATAGAATATCTGGGAATGCCTCTAGGAGCCAATATTAAAAGGAAAAGCACATGGGCTAAGGTAGTGAGCAGAACCAAGAGCAGACTGGCGGCCTGGAAGCACAAAGTTCTAACTCAAGCAGGCAGACTAACCTTGATCAAATCTACTTTATCCCATCTACCCTTATACCTGATGTCTGTATACAAAGTTCCAGTGGGGGTGGCCAAAGCTCTGGAAAAGATTCAAAGAGATTTCTTTTGGGGAGATCAAGTAGACAAAAGGAAGGTTCACTACATCAAGTGGGAGGGCCTAACAAAAAGCAAAGAATACGGGGGTTTAGGAATCAAGAAGCTGGAAATTCACAACCTAGCCCTATTACTGAAATGGTGGTGGAGGTACAATGCGGAGCCAAATGCCTTATGGGTCAGAATAATAAGGAGAAAATACGGACTGGGACACAACAACTGGCTACCTCTGCATCTAAGGAACAACAACGCAGGTCAGGTTTCTCAAATATGGAAAAGCATTTGTGCATTGGGTAGCCCTAACACAAATGAAGCATTTGCCAACCTCGTTAACCAGGGTTTCAAAATTCTGGTCAAATCGGGCAACCAAACCCTTTTCTGGGAAAACCTATGGCTGGGAGATTTGAGCCTACAAGAACAATACCAAAGGCTATTTTCCATTTCTAATCAAAAGGAAACCAAGATAGCAAATATGGTCACGAATGGCACATGGGACCTTCAATTCAGAAGACGCCTCTTCGAGTGGGAAAAAATTTTGCTAGCAGAACTTATGGAAAGAATCAGTGCTTATATACCAATAGGTTCAGACCAGGACTCCCTCTACTGGGCATGGAATAAGGGAGCCACTTTCACAGTGGCTTCATCATATATGAGATGGGAACAAACCACATATACACAGAATCCACGCCTAAGAAACATATGGAAGGGTATCAGTCCACCTAAGGTAGAATTATTCGCTTGGAGGGTGGTTCAAAATGCAATAGGCGTAAAAACAAATCTACTTCAAAGAGGAATCATAACAACAATAAGCGGTGATGCGATTTGTAAATGGTGCAATTCAGAACAGGAAACTACCAATCACTTACTGATCCATTGCAACTATGCGTGGAAGGTATGGAGCATCATCTACAGATGGTGGAAGCTGAAATGGTCCAGCCCATTCTCAGTAGATCAAATCTTCCAACAACGGGCAGGGATCCGTCTGAACAGGATCGGCAAAATACTGTGGGCGGCAACAAAATATGCAACAATCTGGACCCTCTGGTTAGCGCGCAACATCAACGTCTTCAATGGCATCAAACCGCCGGAAGAGGATCTGGGGGATTCCATCAAGTTCAGGGCAGCCGAATGGACCAGAGCTAAAATCAGTTCAAACCATTATACGGCTCAAGATATGGTTAGATGTCTGGAAGGGACTTGTTTTAGGTAAAATATACGGCTCAAGCATGGTGTTTTGATTAATTACCTTTTGATTTCTAGTTAGGGATTCTAAAGTATATTCTTCTGAATCCCGGATAATCAATGTACCCCCTTTTTGATTATCTATACAAAATGTTGGTTTCTAGCAAAAAAAAAACTTGTCATGCATAAAAAATTCAGAGACTCTAATGCTAACAATTTAGTAAACAACAGGGAAACCAACTTTCTGGCATTTAGTCACCGTGATACACATGCAAACATGCATTCGACTAACTTCCGAACCACCAACAAAATCCTCGAAACAGATAGCGCACTTGTTCCATCAACAACTAAAAAAAGCAGAGATTATCAGAAAACACAACCCTGATTTCTAATGCGTCGTCGCTGGTGAAAACCCTTCGTCGAAACGGTCTTATGGTCTCCGGAGTTGGATTTTCCGGGGAAGAAAAGAACAAGAGCAAATCAAGATTGACAAAAAAAAAATTATTATTCTTCGAAGGATAGTAACATCGACTGGTAGATAACTATGAATACAAAAGAATATTCACGTTACAATCTACTCATAATAAGCAAAAAAGAAACAATTTGAATGATCAGTGTGTTGATCTATTTCTCTCTCTCTCTCTAGCCTTAGTACTTGTAGATAAATATTCCCTCCAAATATTTCAATCACAACTTCCTTTTAATTTCTTTTAACTTCCTTATCCTTTGAATCTAGGCATGCTAACACATTTTATCATTTTATTAACTTCCATATAACTTTCTTATCATTTGCCTTTGAATTTAGGCATACTAACACATTTTATTTTAATTTTATCATTTTATTTTAAATGAAGAGCAAATTGTGTTACTTAATGACCTAAAGGTTAGTTTTTGGGGAGACTCAGTCAAAAGTCTATCTCAATAGAATTTTAATGCATTAAGTTCATCTCAAACTAAATTACGGGCGGAAGTTTTTTTGGCACATAAGTTTCAAAAATACCTTTCTAGTAAAACACGCGATAATGTTATTTGTTCGTTAGATATCCCTTCTAGTAAACACGTGATAACGTTATCTGTTTGTTAGATATCGCTTTTAGTAAACACGTGATAATATTATCTGTTTGTTAGATATAAAAACAATGATTTCATTAGATGAAGTTATTTGTTAGTGTTTATCGGTTAACATTATCTATCGTTTTTAACAGATACTTTAACAAATAACCTTATCTGTTTTATTATATCACTATATCTGTTAGTGTTTATCAGTTAATATTTTTGTCCATTTAAATAGATAGCTTGACAAACAACGTTATCTGTTAGTTTCCAAAATAATAATGTTATCAGATAAAATTTTATATTTTATGTTTTCTAATTTGACTAATACATGTATCAAACTAATATATAATGTTATCTGACTCGCCTATTAAAAAAATAACTTTATCTTTTAATTTAAAAAAGATGATTTTATTTTATAAAATTACATATTAATGTTTATTAGTTAACATCATATGTTGTTTTTAATAGATATCTTAACAAACAACGTTATTTGTTAGTTTTCGAAGTAATCGTGTTATTAGATAAAATTATATCCTCGCGCACAGGGGCAAATTATGTTGGAAATTCGAAGGGTTAAATGAACGGGACACCGGAGGGTCTCTAGGCAACCGGAGAGTCTCGGGCATTTCACATCCCAAGAGTCACAATAATGCCTACATTCACTCACGTCTCATTCAAAGGTCCTTCTGTTTCAGAACCCCAAAGGTCTCCAAAGGTCTTTATATACCGCTCAAGTTTGGTAGATAATGATCCCCGAAATTCTGTCAGAAAGAGAGAGTCAGGCACGAGGAAGTTCAACAGGCGAACGAGGTTAGGTGTGACCTAGTTCGTGGAGTCGTTTTACCCTGGGAGACGACGCCGAAGCTATCCTCCAAACACCCACGGTGAGGCGGCGATTTAGTCTTAAGGGAACTGTGTTCAACACAGGACTCGGTTCGGTAACTATAGATCGTTCTGTGTAATTTTATTCTCTTATTATATATAAGTTTGGGAATTCTGTATTTTTTGTGATTCCTTTACCATAATCTAAAGATGTATGTTTTCATGGATCCTTGATCCTTGCTATGAATCTGTCACGTTATAGTTATAACAAATTAGTCTATAAAAGGATCTCCGACGTTAAAACTTCTCATACCATGAACCCTGACTCATAAATTAAATTAACATATTCTTAATGAGCTAAATCAGTCCAAATTTATCCTTTTGACAAATTTTCCGTAGTTTTTTTGGGTGATTAGTTTATCTTTCGATTTTTGGTCTGGAGGCATAGCAGCTGTGTTATGTGTGTTCTTTTTTAATGCGTTAATGTGATGTTGTATATTGGTTTTTATTTTTTTAATTTTATACTAAGTAATTAATTATGTGGGCTTGATTAGTTTTGTTAGGGCATCCAATACATTATTTTTGGCTCTAAAAATTCAGAAAAGGAGACCCTGTAGTGTAGTGCGTACAACAAATTCCATAGGAACCCGTACTACAGAATTTGCTGTTGGATTTTCTTTGGCTGTCACAAAAAGGTTTGTAATGACAACTGAAAGTTGTTTCCAAATAGAGCAACTTCGTCACTAATCCAATACACGACGAAAATATTTGTTGAATCTAAAAAAAATATAATAAGGGCGTTAAAATAATTTTCCTCACCGAATAGTTTCCAAAACAAAATATTTCCTTTCCAAATCTCACCCAATATTTTCCACGACAAAATATTTTCTCACCAAATCTTTTCAGAATCTCGCCATACAATTAATGGAGACCCGCAAAATTTCACATAACAAGGGCGTTAAAACAATTTTCATGGGTTTGGTTCAATATTCATGACCCAATTAAAAATTTTCATGGGTTTGGTTCGTTCAGCTTAATTGCTTATCAGCTTTCAGTTCTAGTTAACATTGATTAACAATAATTATTTCATCTGTCTTGATTCATGCACAAATAAATAATTAAACAAAATAAACAATTACATAATGTCAGTAATTTTCTTTGATGAGGCCTCAGGCGGTTAGTGATGGCAACGGGGCGGATCGGAGGCGGAGGTGGCTACCTCCGACTCCGAACTCCGAATCCTCTATCAATCCCCGAATCCGCCCCGATCCCCGTCGGAGATCTACTTTGGTCCTCCATCCCCGCTCCAAATGAGGATTCGGAGATCCCCGCGGGGATTCGGAGATCCAAATTTTTATTGTATCTCTCGGTTATTCCGGAATACATTGACAAAGACAAAATGTTGGACCCGTCTATCAAGGCAAGAGTAACAAAATGTTGGACCCGTCTATGAGAAAACGCAATGTATGACATATACTTCGTTATATTTGATTCATATTCTTTTAATGATACAATTTTTTGTAAAAATGCAATGTATGACATATACTTCGTTATATTTGATTCATATTTTTTTAATGGTACAATTTTTTGTAAAAGTCCGTCTTACTTTTGCATCCCAAAGAAAATTAACTTTGCCTACTTTTGCAATCAAAAGAAATTTTCAACCTTACCTACTTTTTGCATCCCAAAGAAATTTTCATATAGTAATTGTTTTTTTATTTTTGACATTTTTATTTCTTTTATTGTCTCTCTCTATTTGCTACCAAAATATTCTTTTAATAAATTTTTTAATTTATGATTTACTAATTCTATATCTTTTCTTATACTTTTTCTCTAATTTTTTTTAACGTAAGTAGCAATTATTTGTAGTATCCTTGTAATTTTTTTTACCCCGGATATTCGGGGACGGAGCGGAGCGGATCGGAGGCGGAGCGGAGCGAATCGGAGACGGAGCGGAGCGGATCGGAGACGGATCGGAGAACGGATTCGGACCGGAGCGGAGCGGGGATAGACTTACCTCCAAATCCGCTCCGATCCCCGATTTTTTCTAAAAAAAAAATCCATACCCGCCCCGATCCCCGAAAAAAACTCCGAATCCTCGCTCCGTTCGGAGCGGAGATCGAAGCGGATTCGAACGGATCGGACGAAATTGCCATCCCTACAGGCGGTGCTTATGAACAAGGAAACAAAATCTAGTTTCCTCTGGGGAGCGCATTGTGTTTATAAACATAAATGCATTCCCATGATGTATTAATCAACATTTAATTAACATAATTTTTAATATGAGTGATAATTTCGACAACACCTACAAAATAAAAAATTTTGATTATTGAAATAAACTCCACGTTAGCCCTCAAATCGTCAATTGTGTAATAGAGCTTCTTACACGTAGTTTGGATTGAGGGATTTGGAGGAGAGTCGAGTGATTTAGAGGTTATTTTTGTATTTAGATTGTACTTTAGCAAGGAAAAACGAGGGATATGGAGGAAAATGAGAGAAAATGGTACAAGTGTTTTAAGCACACGACTTCACCTTTAAAAGTTGAAGAAAATGAAAGGAAAGCGGGTTGATGTTATAACTCAGATTTGTAATGTCAATTATAATTCTTAAAAACAATATTAATTATAAACTCTAAAACCAAATATAAGGTTAAAAAAATAAAATGCATAATAACTTTCACTTTCTAACATGAAAAAATATTTTAAAATTTCAATTTCCTTTGAATAAACCAAACTAGTAAAAATTATCTCACTCTACTTTCTCTCTCCTCTTCTCCATTTAAAATTTTCCTTCACCTCCCCTCACCTAATCATCTAAATCCTCTTGTGTGCTGTGCACAGGAGGACGCGGTGTGCATCAAAATGACATTATTTTACGTGCAAAAAATTTGTCTGAAAATTTGGACAGTATTCCAGCAATTTTTGGATCATTTTTTACGCGTCAAAATAATATTATTTTAACACATAACAAACTCTATTGTGTGCATTGTACAACAAAATGCCCCATTTTTTATTTCCCTGAGAAGTCGCGTGGTAAGGCAAATAAAGTCGAGAAAGAGAAATGAAGGATGGCACCTTCTTGTCAAGTGTCAACTATGGTCATGTGGTACCGACTAAGTAGGTTGTTGTCACACGAATCGTATTCAAGAGTATTCCCAAGATACACACACATATATATATAGACACACAACTTGTATAAACTAAATTATCGAAATATTTTTATTTAATTTTTTCGTATTTATTAGTTTTTACTTAAAATAAAACTAACTCAAAACAAATAAGTACTACTTTAGATTATTTTTTGTATTTTTTGAACTTTTTTAAACATTTGGCTCATATTTTTATCTTTTTAAATCTGCCATCGAGACGAACTATAAATCTATGCGTAAAATAAAAAATATAATTTTTAAAAAAATAAAAATAATTAAGTCAAATCTAACCAATACATATTGATGTCTCATTTTCAAAACTATGATATTACGAAATTTATTAGGAGTAATACTTGAACTTGCGCGACACCGACACATGATATAGTTTGCGCGAACAAAAATCTGACTACTTCTCTACCTTCCCTTCTGTACAGTCTACACTCTCTCTTCCATATCTTTCTAATTAGCCACAGAGAGAGAGAGAGGAATGGAGAGGAAGGCGATAGTGATTTGCTCAGTAGTGGGGTTTCTAGGGCTTTTATCTGCTGTATTGGGTTTTGCTGCGGAGGCCAAGTCGTTAAAGGTAAGTAATTACCCATTTACTGAGGTATCGACAGATCATATACACATAATATATGTATGTATATATTTTTTTTATTTGGAGTTTTGCACAGAAAAATGAGTGTGTGTATATAGAGACGGAGAAAAGGTTGAAGCTAATCGAGTTGACTTCTGTGTTCATATTGTTTTCAAGCAGAGGATTCGTTTTTTTTGGGGGGAAATTGGTGTCACATGTGGTGTGACTCGCTTAGTATATGTTTTTCTCACCTGGGAAAATTTTTAGGAAACATTTTCTCAGTAAATATGGTAAAACATATTGGGTGTAGAAATATGTATCGAACAGAAAAGAAAAGATTGTTTTTCTCTTGAAAATTATTCCGGCGAATTTCTGCGTTGAAACAAGGGTAATTGGTGTTTGACTGTTTTCTGCATATGATTGGGTCTTTTACTTTCCCAGGGGCGGTGCTAGAAATTTTGGTTGTGGGGTCATGTTATAAGACTTTGTTTCGTAGAATCCTTGATACTTAGTAGAAGTTAAATATAATTTTACACAAGCTTTCATTCTAAAAAAATCACTCCATAAAATTAGGAAAAAATTATGAACAACGTAGTAATCAATAAACCAAGTTTTTCAAACTAGCCAAAACTTTCTAACTATAATTTTGTAAAAATTGATTTTTCAAACAAGAGTTTTAACAGAAGCTAGAAAAGAAAGAGAGAACATGACTGGTTTGCATTTGATTTGTGCTGAGAGAAAATGTGCGAGAGTTAAATATTTTCACTTAGAAATTTCTATAGCGTGTTTAAAATAACTTGGGCCAATGCCAAAATTTTAAAATGCGGTCAAAATAGCAAATTTTTAGTAGTAGATATAAATTCAGCTATTGAGAAATGAAAACAAGTGCAGTCAGCTGTCCCCGCCTGTAGCTTAGTGCTCAGCCCATGCTCGTGCTTATTGATCACCTTTACCTAGTGTTTGAAATGTAGTTGAATTTTGAATGGGTAATGGTCACTTTTTCAGAAATTAGTCGAGATGTGCATAAGCGGGCCCAACCACTCTGAGTTATCAAAAAGAGAAAGAATGCAGATGAGTGTATTAATGTCGCATCTTGGTGTGATTTGTAGGAGTATTATAGTTAATAGAAGAACAAGAAGTGCACTTCATTAGTTGAGTCTATTTCCATGTCCAATGAATGTAGCAGCGGTTATTTGAGTGGTAAAATGCTAGCTGAATGGGATAATGGTTAACAAAGTTCCTACTATCTGTAGTTTTAAGTGTTTATGCGCTGACGGTATGAAGTACTTCATGAGTTCTGAAGATAGTACAATTCAATCGCGTTGAATATGTAACAACGGGGTTCGGCAGTTCTTGACATGGATAACGGCAATCATGCTAAAATGTTAATTGCCCCTTCGTCGTCTGTGAGGCCATGGTGGCTACAAGAATAAAGACAGATAGACCATTAGAGAATGCTTGACAAGAAAGATGCACGCAGAGACAAACAAATAGGTAGCCACAAATGGAAGAATATCTAGATTAAAGATTGGAGGGACCTTGAAATTCCTCTTCTATATTAAGTCGTCTACTATTGACTCTCAGACTGGCAACCCTCGTGCTTGTACCATTGGGAAAGACTTTAAATTCCCTTCTCTGTCTCTCGACTATGGATTTTGTGGCTTGCATGGATTTTTCTTTTGATAGACCTGATCGTGTTTACGCCCTTAATTCTTTCTTGCTTTCATGCTTGCTTGAGTTTGACGAACTAGTGATTAGTTGTTTCATATGCTATTTGTCTTCTTTTTCTCCTCCTTTTGCAGGATTCTCAGATTACGTTTATTCCTCCTTCTACTTGTATATACCCCAGCAGTCCAGCTTTGGGTCTTGGATTAACTGCAGCAGTAGTTCTTATGATTGATCAAATTATCATCAGTGTCTCAACTGGGTGTATTTGTTGCAGTCGAGGTTCTTATCTAAGAAACTGTAAATGCAAATCGGCAGTGATCTGCTTTGTTTTCTCATGGTAATTCTGAGCTTGAATTTGGAAGTTGGAAACAATTTTTTTGCTTAGTAGGAATATTTTCTGCAGTAGGCACGCACTAGCTAGTTTCTTTTAGGCAAGCTTATGGTTACCAGATGTATTGCAGGTGTCCTATTTGATTCTGTTCCTTATAATAGAACTCTGCATATATACTTGCTGTCTTTAGTTTGTAGAATCTTGCTTATGTTTTTATTTTTTTGTGAGGACACGAAATCAGTCAGGTTGATAATATTGTTTTTTGAGGAAATGAAAAAAGCTTGGTTTGGAAACATTTCAGACCTTCAAAATTGCCTTCATTTCACGAGTCACTACTGTCTACTCAACGATTGTCCAAACAGTAGGGTAGACATGGGCCAGATAAGATTAATTTAGTCCATCCCGAGATGCCCCTAACCACTAGATTTGCTCTCAACTTCGATCTGCTATCCTCCTATTCAACAATGCCTCTTTTGCATTAGGATTCCCTTCGTAACCGGACTTGAGAGATGTGACCTGGGTATGACTACACTAATTAACTGGTTTAAGGTTCAAGGAAAAACTCAGTTCAAACAGAACCCCAAAAAAGGTGGCTAAACGGGAGAGTGATTCCTGACGATCTTCCAAGATGACCCACATTCTCTTGTTTTAGAAGAGCAAGCAGAAGAAGTGGCTGAAGAGCTAAACTGGGATGAAGGGTGAAGGGGAGGCCCCCCAGCAACAAAAGAAGATTTTGGCACAGGATTCAGCATTTGTCCTATGGTGGGAAGAAGACTTGGTTTAAGCATGGAAAAGCATTATCTGTCCATGTTGCTTTTGGTTTTATTTTCTTTCAAGATTATCAAGTTTGTTTGT
This sequence comes from Arctostaphylos glauca, assembly GCA_019985065.2. Taxonomy (NCBI): domain Eukaryota; kingdom Viridiplantae; phylum Streptophyta; class Magnoliopsida; order Ericales; family Ericaceae; genus Arctostaphylos; species Arctostaphylos glauca. Next base: position 2,515,478 of record JAHSPW020000002.1, read on the forward strand.
TTCCACTAATTTTTAAACATTCCCTTTTTCTACTTCACTGATTTTCTTGGATTCGACAAGTCGTAATCCTGTTTTGCATCGAGTGCAGGATCGCATTTGTCATAGCCGTCCTTCTGCTACTTTCTGGTGCAGCACTCAACATCCAACGCCAGCAAGACAACATGTACGTTCGCAACTCCTACTGCTACACTTTGAAGCCCGGATCATTTTCTATAGCTGCTGTCTTGTCCCTTGTAAGTGTGGTCCTTGGAATTGTGCATTATCTTGCTTTAGATTCGGCAAAAATCAGCAACGGTTCACGGGGTGGGGTTACTGCTGCTGCTGCTCCTAATCAAGGCGGCATTGCTATGGGGCAACCCCAATTCCCTCCACCACAATTCTTCCCTCCTCCCAACACTGAACCTCCAGTTTTTGTGCATGAAGATACATACATGAGGCGGCAATTTACTTGATTACCCTTTATTCCTAGTGAATGGTGCTAGTCTGCTGGAGGCTCACATTGAAAGCTTGTTAGATGCAGAGGGTGGTTGTTTTACAGTGGGGGTGGGGAAGTTCCTCCTCCTCTCACACTTGCTTTTGCTTTGTTTGTCACCGGTAACAATATATTTTCCTCGGCACGAATAGGTTTGGAAGCTAGAAATAGTATATGTTAGATCATTCACTGGAGTTCATGTGTTAATTGTAGTATGATGTGCAACTGGGATGGCCAAGTTTGGATATGCGTTAGCTGCCAAAATCACACACACTTGTATATTATTGAAAAATATATAAAATTTTAATTTTATTAACACACACATGTATATTATCGTATGCCACGGATAGTATCAATAATATTTCGAGTTTTGCTTCGTAATTTTTCAAAACTGTTCCATAAAACTAAAGAACTCCTGAGCAATGCTACAGTTCTCGAAATTAGACCAAGAAAGTTTTTTAGAATTCAAAATCAATGGTTATTATTCACTTGAATTAGTGGGATCACAAATACAAATAAATCATAACCGTTAATTTTGAACTTGGGAAAGTTTTTCTTGGTCCAATTTCAGGCCTGTAGACTGTTTCTGGAAAAAAAAAAAAAAAAAAACCTTCTCTAATTTGGCTCTTCTTGAATCTAAATTTAGGCTTCATTCTTGACTTTCTGCGAGCAAATGTTGATGAATAATATTGTGTTATATGATCTTTGCCACTAAATGAAATATATGGACAGCTTTTTTTGAGATAAAAATTCAATCTTATATATATATACACACGGACCGGATCCGGGTACACATAAAAAACTCATTATCTCAGTCATTAAAATCAATGGTTGATATTAAAAAATAATTCTCTATTCTCCCTCTCTTCTTCTTTACACATTAACCCTATTTATTCTCTTCCCAATTGACATTTCTTTTTTCCTCTCCCCCGCATCTTTTTCCCTCCCAATTTCTGGTGAACCCAACTCTGAAAGGACATCCTAATTAGGAAAATATGTTAATAAAACCTAAAAAACGTCTTATTAAATCAAATATCATAACCAAATCTCCACACGACAATGATCAGGAAAATAGAAATTGTTGAGGCAAATACAAACCAAATCTCCATCCCAAATCAGGATACATGCTCGTCATGCATCAAAAATTCAGATACACATGCAAAAATACAACAGGGAAACCAACTAATTAGCATCTGGGCATTTAGTCACCGTGATACACATGCAAACATGGTATTCTACTAACTTCCGAACCACCAACAAAATCCTCGATACAGATAGTGCACTTGTCCATCGAAACAGATGGCGCAAAAGCAGAGATTATAAAAAAACACAACCCTAATTTCTAATGCGTCGTCACTGACAAAAGCCCTTTGTCGAAACGGTCTTATGGTCTCCGGAGTTAAATTTTCTAGAGAAGGGTCATTCTCGTCAGAGTTGGGTTTGCCAGATCTAGCCAACCTGCATATATATATATATATATATATATATATATATGTGTGTGTGTGTGTGTGTGTGTGTGTAAAATTAGAAAACATGAATTGTTAACAAAGTAGACGTGCGGTCTAATACCGTATTGTAAGACTTATTTGGATGCAAAGTGTGAGAACAAAAGAACAAGAACAAATCGAGTGATGAGTTATATTCGACAAGCTGAGCTGATCGCGTGCTTTGTTCGGCTAAACATGCTCGGTGGCTGACTACGCGCTTTGCTCGGTCAAACTTGTTTTTCTTAGTTTAATGCGCTTAGTTCAGTTGAAGGTGACAGAAAACCAACAGGAATCCATGTACCCCTCCACTGTACACAAAAATATTCCTCAAACTAATCCTCATACTATGCGAAGGATAGTGCCCAAACGGATATACGCGAATGGAGTATAGATAAACACGAAAGATCCATTCAACTTATCCTTTAAAAGGATAAGCATAATCGCTTCCTACAAATTCTCTGAGATGCTAAAACATAGGGCTACTTCTACATAATTGAGAGACCCCTATAGTACAAGGTACGAATATTCTGTTATATTTAATACAATTCTCATCTTCTTCATACACATTTTTCCTCCATCCTAAAATTAACTTAGGCATCGGAGGGGTGTTAGTGAGATATCACACCAGTGTCAAATTCTTTTGCAAGCTGGACGAGTGGGCGATCGAATCCATTTCATTGTCGAGGTTAACAAAAATACTTTATTAATCTTCAAAGGATAAAAACATCGATTGGCAGACAACCGTAGATATAGTAGAATATCTACATACGTTACAATCTACTCCTAAAAAGCAAAAGGAAAAATGATTTGGATGATCGTTGTGTCAATCCTTTTCTCAATCTTTAGCCTCGGTACTTGTACATAAATTTCCTATTCAAAGTATTTGAATCACAACTTCTTTTTAACTACCATATAACTTTCTTGTCCTTTGAATCTAGGCATGCCAATACATTTTACAATTTTATTAACTTCCATATAACTTTCTTATTATTTGCCTTTGAGTTTAGGCATACTAACACATTTTATTTTAATTTTGTCATTATATTTTAAATGAAGAGCAAATTGTTTGGTCAGAACACATAGCAGTGGTGTTATGGTTTCTTATGTTGATTTGGTGGTGTTATTGTTAAAAAAAAACATAGAGCGACAAATTCGTAGAACACTCGTGATTTCTAGAAAACGTACAATCATTCCATTAATAAATAAAACAATAAAATACAGAAATTGTACAACGATATAGAGACGAATTGAAATACAAATAATTACAACGATGTTACAGAACCGAATCTTGTGTTTGACATAGTTCCCTTAAGACTAAATCGCCGACTCACCGTGGATGTTTGAGAATTGATTCGACGTCGTCTCCTAGGGTAAAATGGCTACACAGACAGAGAAACACTAATCTACTGAGTGCCTACAAACTTCTTTGTGTCTGCCTCTCTCTCACTTGAAGAACAAACTCGGGATATACTGAATTTCGAGTGATCTCATCGTAGTTCACAAACCAAAATGTGATTGGTATATAAATACCAAAGAAAGACCTTTGGAATGCTGAAACGGAATGGCCTTTGGGTTGCTAGCAATGAAGGAGGATAATGGAGCATTGAACGGTGACTCTTGGATACGTAACGAAAGAGACCTTCTGATTGCCGAGAGACCCTCCGGTATCTACTTCATTTACACCCTTGAAACCTTTTGAATTTCCAATAGTATTTGGGTTTTTTTTTTTCAGGATAAGCTTCAAAAATTTTCCAGAAAACACTCAGATATTCTGGAGACAGACATTCACGCCGAAAGTGCGGAAGCGAGTTGAGGTTGTAAACAGCTGCGAGTTTGCTTTCATATCTTATTGATATGCGAAATGTGATGTTGTATATAGGTTTTGAGATGTTATTTTTTAATTAACTTTATATTTGGGGAATTTATTTTTTGGTCATATTTATAAGTATTTATTGGTTTTTCATCTCATTCACTTTTAAAAGTTATGTTTTGGTCATTTCTTTTAAAAAAAGACCTAAATTATCTTTAATTTTAAAAATTGCACAATTCAAGCACTCAATTTCTAAAAAAACAGAATACAAAAATATCATTACCATATCAGTTCGGGCACCAAGCAGAACGTGAGATCATTGGATCAAGATTTAGAGAAAATATTTTCTATTAGCCCAAAAATCTCTTCTCCTAACTTACCGTAAAATATTTTATTCTTTTGCGATGGTAAATTTGTAGATCATGGTAAAATTATGTAACTCCAACATATTTTATTTTTTTGCAATGGTAAATTTGCAAATCGTGGTAAATTTTTGGAATTCCAAAATATCTTACTCCATGTTTTTGTGATGGTAAATTTACAGATCATGTTTCTGCAGCTCTAACATATTTTGTTCTTTTATGATGATAAATTTACAAATTATGATAAATTTCTGCAATCTAAAATATCTTATTTTTTTGCAATGGTAAATTTACCGATTATGGTAAATTTTACAGACTTAAAATGGATATTGCAAATAAGAACGACAATAAAATAGACTTCACTAACCGTGTAATCTGAACTATCTTCGAAAAATATTTTTTATGTTGGACGATAAAATCTTTCTCCTACCTCGCAGCACTCAGATTCTAGTAAACAAGAAAATAAAAGTGGCAGGTCTATGCGCTACAGAATGAGGAATATACAAGAACATAATACTTATGTGATAAACAAAAATTTGGCCAGTGAAATATGGTGATATTCTTAAGGATAAACAAAAATCACTAATTTTTTTTTTTGGAAATTCACAAGATTACAGTGAAATAAGTGATATTCTCAAGATAAATTACTAAATTATTTATGTGATATTATCAAGATTCTAGCGAATTATTAAAAAGTCCGGTGATAATCTCAAGATTTCAGTAAATTATGTGTTTAAGATTTCGGACAGTAGTTTTGGATTCCAGTGATGTTCTCAAGATTCATTGAAAAATATTTACTCTATTTGATTTCATATTTCAAGCCTAATTATTTCTGTGATTTTAAATCTACCAAATTAATAATTATATTTTTTTCACTTGAAAGAGGATAAAAGGGTAAATCAACACTAAAAAATAATGGCAAAAATTTCAAACCAAGTAAAAATAGGATGAAAACATAACTTTAAAAAGTGAATGAGATGAAAACCTAAACTGTCTGGCCTAATAGGACCCTGATTTAAATTACTCTTAATTTTTTGGCTTGATTAGTTTTGTTAGGGTATTCAATACATTATTTTTTACTCTAAAATTCCATCTAAGAGTATCATAATAGCATGTTTTAGTTAGTGATTACTATATTTAATCCAACTTCAACCCAATACTATTGGGTTTATCTCTTTTTTTTTTTCCTTTCAAAAACTCATTTGATGTGTATAGGAGAATTTGGGGCACATCCTCCGTCGTTTGTTCATAGTATGAAACCCATCCGGTTTGGTTGAAAAACTCAGACCAAACCAGTAAATTCGGTTTGAGGTTTTGTAAACCGAAACCGAACAAAACTATTTCAGTTGGGTTTGGTTTGATTTTTCCAGTTTCAGTTTTGTTTCGTTCCAGTTTCGGTTTGGTTGGGCTTGGATTCAAAATTAAAAAAACTTCTAAAAAATTAAGAGTTCGGTGTCAAATTGATAAAATACAGATTGATTTTTATTGTAAAATCGACTTTTTGATTTAATTAGGCGTAAGACCAAATTTTAAAAACTTAAAAAAAAAAAAGCCCAGTAAAATTAATATACAAAATTTTAAATAGTAGTAAAATTAAAGCTTTGTAAAAAACCAAAATCAAAAGAAAACTAATTTGAGACTTAAAAAAACATCTATGAACCTATTTTTTTAATTTTTTAAGGTTTATTATAAGAACCGGTTCGGTTTGGTTCCTAGGCGACTAAAATAAAAAACCGAACCAAATTTTTTTAGAAATATCAAACTGCACTAATTAGATTGAAAAACTGAACCAGACCATTGGTTCAATTTGATTTACCGATTTTGTTTGGTTTTTCGGTTTAAACTTTCACCCCTAAACACCGTATTTGGAGTTCAAACTACATCCTCCCAAATGAAAGAAGAAATGGAGTATGGGGTGGAGTGGAGCTATCCTTTAAAATATGAAGAAATTGATATATGGGGGTGGGTTGGAGACAAAGTAATAAATCTCGTCTCGTACTGTCTGGTATCGGGTAATACCTCTCGTATCGGCGTAAAATCGGTACCACCAGAGGTTCATACCATTTTGGCCAATACCGGAGGGTACTGGATCTCTGCCGGTACCGGGTTTCTTTTCATTTTAATATTTTCTAGGTATTTTTGTAATTAAATTTTTATACTTTAATTTTCCTTTTTTCACTTTCCATAGCATTCAATTGCCCTAATTGAGGTATGAAAAATTAAAATAAAAAAGGAAAGTTAACATTCATTTTTATGAAAATTAAAAACGAAAATTAATATTACTTTTTAATTAAGCATTCAATTGCCTTTTTATTTTAAAGTTAACATTCCTTTTCATTTTTAAATAAAAAATGAATGTAAACATTCCATTTTATTTCGTATATACATAAAAGTAAATGTTAACTTTCCTTTTTCATAGCCTAGCAAAAAACACTTTCCTTTTTCATACCTTAATTTTTTTTTCACTTTTTATACCTTATGAATGTTAATTTTCCTTTTTAGTTTTTCTAGACAAAAATATTAATGTTAATTTTCCTTTTTTCACTTTTTATACCTTAATGTTAAGATAAATGTTCATTTTCCTTTTTAATTGAGCATATGCTAACTAATCTTATAAATTTTATTGATTAAATGACATTGAAATACTATAAGTTTACTATTGTCCTTTAAATATATTATGTTAGGTGATTTACTTTTAAGTTGTGGGATTTATTTTATGAATAAGTCTACTAACATATCAAGTTGTACATCAAATGATACATCATGCCTATGTGGCATATTATTATAAGAAAAAATATAAAAGCGGGTCCCATGAATTTTAATATGTGTTCAAATTAGCGGATGTCACATAGGCATGATGTATAACTTAATGTACAATGTGATATATTAATAGCATTGCTCTTATTTTATATGTCAAATATAATTTTTTTTTAAATATTAGTCAGAGAAATTTATATAATTTTTAGCGATAAATTCAAAACGGTAGCCCAGTACACACCGGTTCCAGTATGTACCGTACCAATAATAAAATCGGTACTTTCGCCAGTACGAGATTCATAACTTTAGTTGGGGATGCCGTATATATGTTATTATTTGTTGGTTAATATTGTGAGCCTTGGACTTTTTGTAATTTTTTGTTCATACATTTTTTATCCTCCATGTTAGATTGATGTATACGAGTTTTGTGGGGTTGCGAATATTCTTCCGTCTGAATTGCTCCACTAGTCTACACAGTGAACAGTCAATTAGCGCTAACGGGTTGTTTCCAACCTGATGACACTTCGAAGCTAAAGTCAGAGCACTAAGAGATTAAAGCACAATATTAATTGCACAATGAATAATAGTGTACTTGATTAATGGTCTATGATTTCCTATTTATAAGTCATCGAGTGTAATATTTGGTAACACAATCTCTAGAGAATCTTTCCTTATTTGGTAATATCAAATTACAATCTTTCTATGTGAGGCAACTTTTCCAAACATAGTGTACTTCCAAACTTGGCTACTGCCATTGCTTGTACTTTCCTATTCGGGACCTACCACTATACCAGAAAGTTCACCGCCCTAGCCAAATGGCAGATCGATAAGTCAACACTCGGCAAAGCCCATATTTTTCTCATGGTAAGCTTGTTTGGTTCTCATTGGCCGAAGCCCCATCACACCAAAGTAGGACCGATGTCATCATGTCGACCTCTCCAGAGAGGGGCCCTTTTAGTAATACGTCGGCCCATGCCCCACGCTGCCGACACGACCCATGCTCTTTTGCTCGATCTAATTCTTATTTAACGCAAGATGGGTTGCCCTTGTATTTCGGCCATCCACAAGTTTTGTTGGCTCTTGCTATGATACATTGAACCTGATGTAGATCCTTTTGCATGCGGAAAAGTTTGTGTACATAGACCATGCGGGCATATCCGGACACATTTGTGTCTGAATAATTTGTGTTCCTAGCATTACTCTTTGTATGCAGGGTAAATGAGATACTATATATGGAATTTGCTGTTGGATTTTCTTTGACTGCCACTACCACAAATAAGGTTTGTAACGACAATCGAAAGTTGTCTCCAAATAGAACAACTTCGTCGCTAGTTGAATACACGACGAAAGTATTTGTTGAATCTAAAAAAATATAATAAGGGCGTTAAAGTAATTTTTCTCATCAAATGGTTTCCAAAACAAAATATTTCCTTGCCAAATCTCACCCAATATTTTTCACGACAAAATATTTTCTCACAAAATCTCTTCAGAATCCCGCCATACAATTACTGGAGACCCGTCAAATTTCATGTAACAAGGGCGTTAAAACTATTTTCCTCGCATGAAGAAATTTTTTTAGCGATGAAAAAATCTGTCACCTATTTCTTCTTCCAATTTGGCGCGCACACATATTTTACGCGGTTCTTTTTTTTGCTATGAATTGCTTTTATTTGTTGCCTATTCGGGATACTTTTCTTAACTTTCTTGACGAAAATTAAAATTTTGTCGCTAAGATTTTATATTTGGCGTAGAAACTCAATGTCGGCTGATATTGAATACCATTTATTAATGGCGACGAAACCATTTTTTTCCTTGCCAATTATCTTCAATTACTTCGGGCATTCACTTAATGAGATATCTATCGTCTTTTTTCTTTAAACAAAATTCCTAGGTCAACTTGTCATTGAAAGTGGATAAGATTTTGTGTGTAAATATTACGGCTTATTTTTTGAGTAAAAACTAAAAAGAACATATTAACATGTTAAGATAATAAGTTGCACGTAAATCTCTATACTTAATGAGAACTTATAGCTCAGTTCATTCGACAAAACATCATTTATCGGTATGGATTAGAATTGCATTGGAGTAACTCGTTATCTATTGATAACTAGCTTAATGTATGCGAGAAAACGATATTAAAATTACACGAGATCAACTGATAATTAATGTCTTTTTTTAATCAATCTTGTAATTCAGTTTATTCGACAGAAAATCATTTATTGGTACGGACTAGAATTGTATTGAAATTACTCGATATCTATTGATAAGTAGCTTAATGTATGAGGGAAAACGATATTAAAATTATTTGAGATTAACTTGTAATTGATGTCTTGTTTTTAACAATTAACTTTATTTAAAAAACAAAGGAGAGGAGATATAGGGCCACCCGAAAATGAGGCCCACCCCTCTACACCATACCATACCATGTTTGTACCCATTGCAAAATCCTTTAAAAACCGCACCTCATGAGGGAACACTCACGACATAATGAAAATGACATCCGCCGCTGCCCCTGCCCCCGATGGTAGCCACCATCTCTACGCCGGGGCAGGAGATCTATCTGGAAAGAGTTTAGATTCCGAATCGGAAAAAGGTATGGATAGCGAAGATGAGTATGAGGAAATAGAGGAGGAAATCGAAGTAGAAGAGGAGGTAGAAGTAGAAGAAGAGGTTGAAGAAGAAGAAGAAGAGGTCGAAGAAGAAGAAGAAGAAGAAGAAGAAGAAGAAATCGAAGAAGTCGAAGAAGAAGAAGAAGAAATCGAAGAAGTCGAAGAAGAAGAAGAAATCGACGAAGGAGAATCGTTGAATTCAACAATCGATGCGGTTCATAACGGTTAGTTGATCGACTATTTAAAACGCCTCCTCTTTCGATGTTGTTTAGAAAATACCATCTATTACATGTAATTGTTGTATATTGTTCCAATTTTTCAAATCTTGTTTTTAGAATTTGTAATTTTTGCTATTGTTTTTTTGTTATTTGGTATTCTGATTTTAGGTGTTTCTGATATCTCATTGTTCTGCACGTGCTTGATTTCTGAAATTGGCTTTATCGTTTCAAATTACGTCATATAACTTCATTAGGTTGGCAAACTTTGTTATTTTGATAGGAAATTTGTTATGAATTAGGAACTTGTTATGTGATGTATGATATAATCTACTGTCGGATATGTTTCTGAGACACTAGCATCTGGATTCTTACTGTGTTTTGTGCAATCTGTATTACTTGAATGTCATTTTGTCTACTTTCTCCATTTCAAGCATAAGTTACTATTTTTCTTCCTTTTTGCTAATTAGTCAAACATGCAAAAAACGTATGGAAGGAATGAGTTGGTCATTTTATAGAAATATAGAGGATGTAGAGGTGAGCTTGATGGGCAAGACATGGCTAAGTGACCAGATAACCCTCAAGGAGATGGCGGTTGCCAACTGTCAACCCCACCTGCAGTTTGATAATTTGTTTATCGGGTAAGATTTTGTGGCATTGGCAGGGTTGTTAATGTTGGTTTTGCTGGAGGGGGGTTTAGAATTTGCTCCCTTATTTGGTTTGTATATTTTCTTAAATGAAAAACCCACTCACCGAAAACAAAAAGCAATAAGCAAAAGTAATTTTGAGTGTTACTGTAGAATCTTGGTGGTAGGATGGTGTGGTTGCCATGATTCTTTCCCAATGTGTAGGATTGGGATTTGTTGTTTGATCTTCTTTGTGACATGGAAATTGATAGCCAAAGAGAGATGTGATGAAGGGGATTTGACAAATCAGAAGATCTCAGTCAAATTTTTATTTTTATTTTTATTTGTGGAGCCAGTAACATGTAGAAGAAAATAAATTACATGGTTGCCATTGAAGATGGGCCCAAGATTCTTTCTCGTTTTTGTGGTACTTGGGTAATGCAGCTTTGCTTCACATGTAGTATCAGTCATGGAGAGGGTTGTCTTTCCAAGAGAGTCCTAGAAGCTCAAAGATTGCTTGATGTGGATATTGAAAAGAAGAGCAATGGAAAATGTAGAATTCACTTGGAGTTCACGTAAGTTTTGTGTAACCACATTTAAGGGTAGTTTGAGTCTTATTTTTATGGATTTCTTAGATCAAAATGCCGGCTCACCCATATATTAGCACTGTTTTAGCTGTTGTAGTTAGTTGTATATTTGGTGAATCAATAATTGATGGACATGAGTGGTCTTGATGGTTCTAGGTTAATTGGGATTGGGTCTAGTACTCTAGAATATTTGTGGTTACCAAATGTATGAGGTTTCTAAATTGAAGACATAGTTCTTGTTGATGCGGTTTCTGGCCATCCTCTAATGATAAACTGCAAGCAGGCATTGGTCAGTGGCAGTGGCAGTGGCATTGGTGTGGTTCCAGCCAAAATCCCTTTGATTCGTAAGTAGTTACTAGATGGAGGAGGAGAAACTTTATTGATTGTAGCGGTAGTCAAGTTGTGCATACCTTGGACCTAAGATACACTGAATATTTATATTAGGTTGAGTAGCGACATAGAGTATGACATGGCCGGCGATTCCGGAAGTTATTGATGGAGTGATTTATCCTTATCGGAAAATTGTAGAGTCCTGATGAGGCTTGCATCATCCCTCATGCAGTAAGAGTCTAAGAGACCGCAACTAGGTTGCCGACAGCTTGCTAACCTCGTTATTCTGCAAGATCTTCTCGTGGTCTATGTCACTCTTGACGCAATGAAGGATTTTTTGCTTCTTAGAACGCAACCAAGTTGCCGACAAGCTTGCTGATCGCGTTGTTCCTTCTAGTGGTGTTTATGTCACTACTCCTGATGCAATGAAGGAATTTCTGTCATACACGACTCTCAATCATAGGATAAAAAGACACTATGAGTTTTACTAAACTCACGGACTTCACATGACAAATCATCAATATGGCTCCATGAAGTAACTTTAAGGTTCTGTATGGACGAATGACCAAGATGACAAGGATGCTAATATTGTGACATCGACGATTGGATAACAACAGAGCTAGGGTGAACATTGTCGGCAAAGTAGTATAGGCCACCACGTTTCAACACTGCTACTAATCTTCCTTCCTGTCTTGAGATCCTGAAACACATAATCATGAGGAAAAAATGTGATAAAGCAATTCAAGAACTTGGTACGTTTACTAATAGGCATAAGATTAAAAAGAAAATGAGGAACATGCAATACATAGTCCAAAGTAAGAAAGGAAGTGGCAGGAATAGAACTCAAACCAATAATGTCAGTGATAGAACCATTTGCTAAGTAACTTGAGATGGGTTCCGAAGAGATTTGATGACTTGAAAGAATAGTAGATGTACCAGTCATATGATGAGATGCATCAGGACAAAAAACCTTTGGCGTGCGACCACCATGACTAAAGCTATGACCTCCATTTCCAGAGTCGCGACCACCATAACCACGACCAACAAACTTAGACTCACCACTACGGCCGCAACCATTGCTCGAAGAAGAACCAAATCCACCATATACAGTAGAAGCCAAAGCAAAATAATTAGAAAGAACCAAAAGATAGTGGAGCTAGTGGAAATAGATGATTGATGGAGCCAACTAAAGATCTCATTGAGAGAAGGTAAATATTGAGCCTGAGCAATTTAGAGCAAATTGGGTCATAAGACGAGGGCAAGCCAGATAAGGACCGAGCCATGTGCATAGACTCACACTGGCATTGCATAACCTAAATATTCAACGAAATGGGGTGGCAAATATTGAGATCCTCACAAAAACATTGAACTTGGCATAGTAATCCTATAAAGATAGCTCACCATTTGCAAGAGAAAAATATATCCAATGAAGATCACGTGTCCTCGGCAAATTATTAACAATAGAATACAACGCTTGAGCCTGACGTCACCCATGTTTGGCAGTAGGCAAGAAAATCATGGAACGACTCATTTTCTGAGGCTTCGTACTGTTCCATAACCAAATACTAATCTAAGCATCTTCCGCCTTCTAATCAGCAATTTTGGATCAAATTCCTTAGGAGGATCATCAGTCAAGTAACATACCATTTTTTACTCCAAAAGTAAACCTCAGTAGCCTTAGCCCAAAAGTAGATCTCAATAGCCTTAGCCCAAGGGGTATAATTTTCTTTCATTCAACCAGGTGGAAGTAATAGGCATCATATTAGGAGACCAAGAGTTAGAAATCAACATCAACAATAGAGCTTGAAGTCATTATAAATGGGTTATGGAACATAAGTAGCAGAAACTCAACAATTAGTATGAAAAGTAGGGGTGTAACCGGTCTGGTTTGGCCAATAAACTTGGATCAAACCGGTTGTCCAGCTTGGAAAAATGAGAAACCGAAAACCGGACTGAAGTCTATTGGTTTGGTCTGGTTTGGCTTGGCCAGTTTGGTCCGGTTTCTGGTTTGGGTGGATCCAAGTCCATATTTCCAAAAAAAATGTAAAAAATGAAAAAAGTCCAATTGTAATAGATTTTCTTTTGTAAGAATTTTAAGTAATTAAGAATAATGTCAAACAATCAAGAATAATGACATCGTAATCACAATAAAAAATAATCGCATCTAATTCAAAGTAGTGTGCAAACCAAGTCAATAAAGTTGCGGTCCCAACAATACTCTCATGCAAAGTGCAAAATATGAAACAACTACAACTTTTAGCGTAAATTACAATCGATAAATAATGTAATTTTATTTTTAGGGTTAACATTTACAGAACCGGTCTGGTCCGGCTCCTAAATGTTAAAAATTGAAAACCAAACCGAAATTTTAAAAAACTCAAACCGGACCGGACCGGACCAGACCAGACCGATCTGAACCAAAAAATGGACCGAACCGTCGGTTTGGTTCGGTTTACTGGACTGGTTTGTCCCGGTTTGGATTTACACCCCTAATGAAAACAACAACCAACGAGCAACCTCATATCAACTAATCAGTGATCACCACGACACACACTTCTTGACCAAATTAGATAGGGCTTTTATCCAAAGAATAAGACCCAATCGTAAGCTGTCTCCTATAGGGTCAGAAGCCGCTATCATTTCGAAGAAGCGAAGAGATCGACTATCAACAAATCAGACCAATACATATCGAGATCGACGAGCAGGTTTAGATGGTGATTGCAGTCAACGGTGACAATTTCAGGTGATGATTGCAATTGATGGAGTCAAGTTCAAGTTGCGATTGCATGCGAAGGTTTAGATGGCGATTGATGGCAAGAGGTTCAGGTGAGGATTGCGATTGATGGCGTGACCTATGGTGATTGACGACAACCAAAGATCAAGCACCAACCTATGGTTTTTGTTGATTTTCATTACGCTCTGGTACCATGTTAATGTGAGAGCAAATAGTTTAGAGTTAATCAACGTAACCCTTGTACAAAGGGGAGTAGCAAAACATGATACAAAGACCTAACTACCCCACATTAGATTCTAGTAATCTTACAACATGTAGGCTGTGTTCGGTTTAGTGTTTCTTAAACGATTTTTGGAAAAAAAACTCTGAGATGTTGTTTGGTGTAAGTGTTTAAGAAAAAATTTAACTCTTGAGAGTTAAATTTTTCGGCATTTTCGAGGCGTTCTCTCTCTCTCTCTTCTTTTATAGAGAGATGAAGTTGTTTAAGAAAAAAATAAACATGTTTGAGAAAAAAATTTCCAAACAAGTTCCTAAAAATTTTCAAAAAATTTTCAGAGAAGTTTTTTAAAACTTCTAACCGAACACAGCCGTAATGTTTCAAAATCAGACCAAGATAACAGATCTGATTGAAAATCCTAAAAACTTTATTTTCCCTCCCAGAATTCTAAACCTAGAAGCTTCCTGCAACCAAAACCCATAGCAATTTCGAATGTAGGTAGCATTGGGCTAAGTTTCTTAATGGCTGTCCTCTAGCTACTTTGTGCTTGATGTAGCATCTATGGCTAGAGGAAAATAGGTGTACTTTGTGCAGACGAAATGTCAGTTAATAGGCTATATAAGTAGATCGACTCTCCGTTTTCATGTGGCTTAGAGGAACTTGTTCCAATCTTCTTTGGATTTCATAGACCTTTGAGATTTGCTTTCTTGTGTTGAGGTACGATGGTCTAATTAGACATGTCAGATGTGCATATGTTCTTCTCCTTCTAGTTGGTTATTAATGTAATTAGTGTATTCTATTATATCGAAAAAGAAAACCACGAGAATGAAGAGTCATGAACATTTACTTACTGAACATACCACGAGCAAAAACAGGGACATTGTATTGTTGTATCTACAGATAAAATAGTAAACGATGGCAATTCCCGTATTCAAAAGTATAAAAGTTGAACATTTAGATATAACGAGCCCGGGATACTAAAATGACATGTCCCGTCCTATGTTTGAAGCCCAACCGTGGAAGGAAATTTGAAGGCACCAAGGTCCTCCTTTTCTACAAAAGAGCACTATTATCATGTAGTCAAACCCAACAATCAGTAGTGTTATTTACTCAATAGAAGAAGCCCGTTGGCTTTTGCGACAAACAATGGAAGAGAAAGATCCAACCTTTATAACACTTGCATCAATCACCTCAAAACTGTGTGATCAAAATGAACTTAAATCGAGGGTACTATGTAGCTTTCTACTCATATACATGTAAGTAGGGAGAGGAATATGACCTGCTTGGAAAGGTACGAAAAGAGGGATGGAAATAGTCTACTGAAGATGGAGAGTTCAACATTGAGGGAAAACTTAAAAGAAGAGACTGTTTGGTTGAAAAGAAAGGAAATTCGAGCCTTGGGCATAGCATAGGTGGTGAAGGAGAAGCCGAAGATAGTCTATTTGACATCAGAAAATGAAAAGAGAGAGTGAGATAAACTGGCACGGCATAGCTGAATAAGAGGTAGAAGAATAAAGGGAGAGAAAAGTGGTGGACTTGTTGTTGAGGTTAAGGACCGAGAGGTACTAGTTGGAGAGCAAACTAGTCCTCTTTGCAAGCTCGAGTTGGTTAGCTGTTATCTTCCTTGGCGGGTTAGCAATTAGGCTTAACTAAACATAACTGTGACGTGGCTTGATGTGGTACTATATTGTGATGATCTTCCCAATAAAATCCAAGGCTTATAAAACGCTCTGTTGTCGGAGTATAGAATAAAAATATCGGTTTAAATTTTAAACTATTACTATATAGCACGTAGACTTCCAAGAATCATCTCTTAGAAACAACCTCAATTAAGATTGGCTGCAAGCATTTGTGTAAAGGAAGTGTTTGCCTGTGTCTTTTTTTGATTTTTGATGTTTCTTCCATGTAGATGTTAGCCAGGATACGGGTTTGAAGGGGCAAGAAGAACAGTTGAGATCAGATTCTTCTGATCCAAAAAAATCTCCATCAAATCTACGATCGGATACCCTTGCAGTAGAAGGTGGTAGTGGCAATCCCGAATTCTCAAGTGCAAGTGAGGCAAGACAAAAGGGTGAATCATGCATGGATGCTGATGATAAGAAAGATTTTGTGGCCTTGCCAAGTAGGGGAATCCCTAAGGATGACCCAACATGTGATGATATTAACTTTTCTTTATGTACCAGTAGGACTGTGACTGCTGAGACCCCCAAAGCTGTAAGTGGTTATGGTAATGAAGTGGATGCTGCAATCTCAAGCAGAGAGGAATTTAGCCTGACTGCTGAGACCCCCAAATCTGTAACTTGTCATGGTAATGAAGTGGATGCTGCAATGTCAGTCAGAGAGGAATTTAGCAATGAGGCTTATGTTGTTTCTCTTGAGACCGAAATTAAGAAAGTGATCCCACTTCCACAGCCTATGGAGGATATAGATCAAGAGCCAACAAGGTACGGTGTTGCTCATCAACATACTCTCGACTTGAATTATAGAACTTTGAACTTCGAGTGCTAGTTTTTTCCTAATATTAAAATATTTGTGCCGAAGTTAAACTTTAACTTTTCCACAAGCGTTTCTTAATGATTGCTAGTTTTTCCAGATCGGTTGTTCCTCAGATAAGGCTAAGAAGTTTGTCCCCTGCGGCGGAATTAGACAATGGAAACAAACGATCAGCCGTCACATGTGACTTTTATGCAAAAGGTTGGTGCATCAAAGGGAGTTCATGTAGGTTCCTTCACATTAAGGATCATGTTAGTATCACTAGCCAAAAGCGCGAGGGAGACGTAGCCTCTTCGGAAGAGAAAAGTGAATTGCAAGCCGGTGGAGGTAATACATTTTCCTTGGAGTGTAGATGTCCAAGAATCTCTTTCATAGTGATGAATCTAATAAGGACCTTCTTATGTATCAGGTGTCCGAGATTGTACTGAAAGATCGCGGTCATCTGATTTCCCCAATGCAATAGCTTCTTCAGTTGCATATAGTTCTTCATTTTCTTTGGAAAGGACCCTAGTAGGAGATCGTGGAGAAAGCCCGCGGTGGCATCACTTTGGAGAAAACCACAAGATTTTGTCGCTTCAAAGAGATGATTTATCTCATTCGAATTCCCCTGAGATGACTCAATCGCCCATAAACCAAGATAATGCGAGGCCTATCTCGTCTTCTAAGGGTGTTGGAAGGGAGAATACGAAGCAGTGGCCCTTAGAAGATATTTCTATACATAGGGATAGCTATTTTCCCGAGCGTAGATCTCTGGCTAGAAATTCATTTGTTGCCTCAGATGCTTATGGCTCTCTTCCGACTTCTGGCATAGTCTCATCGCAGAACATATCAGGGTTGACAGGGCCGTCTTTTTCTTTTGCTTTTTTGGATAAAGATCCACTTGGTGCCCAAATGCTTCCAGGCACTGTTCGAGAATATTGTGCTGTTGGATCTGCTTCCTTGTTGCGAAGCTCTTCACCATTCTCTGGTTCTGAATCGGGAAATCTATCACGGATAAATGTTTTTGATGATGCTCCGCATGGACACAGGACAAAACTGTCTGCGAATGATTGGGAGCCATCTGTACCTTTTCGACCTTCGTATCTTATTACTCAAAGTCTATTATCTTCGGGAAACATGTATGATCCTATCCGCGATAGCATTGAGCAAGCTAGCTTAGAAGATGCTTTCTCAAAATTTTCTTCGATTCCGAATACATCCATCACAAATTCACAATTGAATTTAGATAGTGATCCTGTTTTAGAAAGGACCCTTGGCTTTGAAGGTGGCTTGGATAAGAAATCTACTTTCGATCATCACAAATTCGGTGCTGATACTTCTGACAAGAATTTTGAAGGAAAGAACTTGTTTACAACTGGAGGAGAAAAAGTGAGAACTTCTCGTGTAGAACAAAAAATTATGAGTACCTTGTCCAAGGAAGACAAGCTCTTGAGTCCCTCCTATTTCAGAAACAATTCAAAAGGAAGTAAGATGTATATTGACAGTGATTCTAGGAATCAAGAGGATGGGCCAAGACAAAAGAAGGAATTAGAAGTGGATAGGGGTAACAATGATATGGATATTGATCTTAAGATGGACGAGGAGCAGAAGGAATCGAAAGCACTGAGATATTTTCGTGCTGCTCTTGTGGATTTTGTAAAGGAGTTGGTGAAACCAAAATGGCGCGAGGGTCATTTGAGCAAGGATGCTCATAAAATTATCGTTAAAAGGGCAGTTGAGAAGGTCCTTAGCACATTGCAACCCCACCAAACGCCAAGTACTGCAGAATCTACTAAAGAGTACCTTTCTATATCCGAACCAAAGATTTCAAAACTTGTTGAGGTGAGTGTCTTCATGTCATTGATAAGTGATTACAGTTTTTGAGAAACGTCCCTAGTCGGGCTATGGAGTCTTTGGCAATGATATTTTGTTCCTTTACTTGCAGGGATATGTTATTAAGTATGGAAAATCTTGAGGTGTCAGGCTGCTTGGGTTTCTTGTACATCTCGCCTGTGCATTCAACCAAATTGAAGTCATGGAAATTTTTCTTGGCCACCGTCAAAAGTGTCAGGCTGACTTTTTTTAGGACTTCATTCTATGGATTGGATTTGTTTTTTCTTCTTTTTTGGAATTGAAGTTAATATGAAAACAATGTTTGCTTTGATCCATTTCAAATTTTGTGGCTACATTTTGGAATCCAACTAGATGAAGTGGATGTTTGCAAGAGGCTTAATTTCTTAGCTTTGGTTCTGTTAAACCATCATTAACTGTTTCACATATAGGCTGTTGTTACTAGTACGTTCCCATTCAAACACTCCTTTTGGGATGACCCATTGGATGCATTGGTCGTGTTAGCTTTTGATAAACCTTAGTTTAAAGTGGTGAAGTTCTGAATTACATCTTAATATTTAGTGTTGACAACAAAGTTGCACATGTGATTGTGGAAGAAGAAATAGATAGATAACAGGAAGCAGAATCCAGATTCAAAAACACCAGAAGTTGAACATTTTGATACTAAAAGCCCAGGATACTAAAATGACATTTGTCCCATCATATGTTTGAAGCCTAACTGTGGAAGGAAATTTGAAGGCCCCAGAGTTGTCGTTTTCTATAAAAAGAGCACTATTATCGTGTAGTCAAACCCAACAATCAATAGTATTATTTAGTCAACAGATGAAGCCCTTTGGCTTTTGCGACAAACAACGGAAGAGAATGATCCAACCTGCATAACACTTGTGTCAATCACCTCAAGACTGTGTGATCAAAATGAACTCAAATTGAGGGTACTATGTAGCTTTCTACTCATACACATGTAAGTAGAGAGGCATATGACTTGCTTGAGAAAGTAAAAGAAGTGGGATGAAAATAGTCTCCCAAACATAGAGAGTTCAAGATTGAGGGAAAACTTAAAAGAAGAGACTGTTTGGTTGAAAAGAAAAGAAATTCGAGCCTTCCTTGGGCATAACATAGGTGGTGAAGGAGAAGTCAAAGAATAGTTTGTTTGACATCAGAAAATGAAAAGAGAGAGTGAGATAAACTAGTAGGGCGTAGCTGAACAAGGGGTAGAAGAATAAAGGGAGAACAGTGGTGGACTATATTGTTGAGGTTAAGGACCGAGAGAGGTACTATTTGGAGAGCAAACTAGTTGTTTCACATCATTTTTGAGTCCTCTTTCCAAGCTCGGTTTTGGTTTGCTGTTATCTTCCTTGGCGGGTTAGCCATTAGGCTTCACTAAACATAGTTGTGACCTGGCTTGATGCGGTACTATATTGTGATGATCTCCCCAATAAGGCTTATAAAACACCCTTTTTCGGAGCATAGATAAAGGTATCAGTTAAAGTGCTCTTATCTTTTTAGCTATATCCTCTTATATCTTGAAAAGTTTGACTAGGGGATATATTGTTGGGTTTTGTGCAAGTAGACTCCAAAGAATCATCTCTTAGAAACCAAACTCAATTAAGATTGGCTGCAAGCATTTGTGTAAAGGAAGTGTTTGCCCTACGTCTTTTCTTGATTTTTGTGTAAAGGAATTGTTTTGTGTAGATGTTAGCCAGGGTACTGCTTTGAAGGGACAAGAACAGCAATTGAGATTAAGTTGTTCTGATCCAAAAAAGTCTCCATCAAATCTACGATTGGATACCCTTGTAGTAGAAGGTGGTAGAGGCAATCCCGAATACTCAAGTGCAAGTGAGGCAAGGAAAAGGGTGAACCATTGATGGATATTAATGATTCTCAATATAAAAGTTTTCTCGAGTCTTCTGGTGATGAGAAAGATTTCGTAGCCTTGCTAGAGAGGGGAACCCCTAAGGATGATCAAGCATGTGATGATTTTAACTTTTCTTTGTGTACCATTGGGATTATGACTGCTGAGACCCCCAAAGGTGTGATTGGTCATTGTAATGAAGTGGATGCTGCAATCTCAATCAGAGAGGAATTTAGCAATGAGGCTTATGTTGTTTCTCTTGAGACCAAAATTAAGAAAGTGGTCCCACTTCCGCAGTCTACGGAGGATATAGATCAAGAGCCAACAAGGTGCGGTGTTGCTCATCAACATACTCTAAACTTGAATACTAGAATTTTGAACTTCGAGTGTTGGTTTTACCCTAATACTAAAATATTTATGCCGAAGTTAAAGTTTAACTTTTCCACAAGTGTTTCCTAATGACTGCTATTTTTTCCAGATCGGTTGTTCCTCAGATAAGGCTAAGAAGTTTGTCCCCAATGGTGGAATTAGACAATGGAAACAAATGACTAGTTAGCACTTGTGACTTTTATGCAAAAGGTTGGTGCATCAAAGGGAGTTCATGTAGGTTCCTTCACATTAAGGATCATGTTAGTATCACTAGCCAAAAGCCTGAGGGAGACGTAGCCTCTTCGGCAAAGAAAAGTGAATTTGCAGGCTGGTGGCAGTAATACATTTTACTTTTGGAGTGTAGATGTCCGAGAATCTCTTTTGTAGTGATGAATCTAATAAGGACCTTTTTATGTATCAGGTGTCCGAGATTGTACTAAAAGATCGCGGTCATCTGATTTTCCTAATGCAATAGCTTCTTCAGTTGAATATAGTTCTTCATTTTCTTTGGAAAGGACCCTAGCAGGGGATTGTGGAGAAAGCGCGCGGTGGTATCACTTTGGGGAAAACCACAAGATTTTGTCGCTTCAAAGAGATGATTTATCTCATTCGAATTCCCCTGAGATGACTCAATCGCCCATAAACCAAGATAATGCTAGGCCTATCTCGTCTTCTAAGGATGTTGGAAGGGAGAATATGAACCAATGGCCCTTAGTAGATATTCCTATACATAGGGAAGCTATTTTCCCGAGCATAGATCTCTGGCTAGAAATTCATTTGTTGCCTCAAATGCTTATGGCTCTCTTCCAACTTCTGGCATAGTCTCATCGCAGAACATATCAGGGTTGACAAGGTTGTCTTTTTCTTTTGGTGTTTTGGATAAAGATCCAGTTGGTGCCCAAAAGTTTCCAAACACTGTTCGAGAATATCGTGCTTTTGGATCTGCTTCCTTGTTGCGAAGCTCTTCACCATTCTCTGGTTCTGAATCGGGAAATTTATCACAGATAGATGTTTTTGATGATGCTTTGCATGGACACAGGACAAAACTGTTTTCGAATGATTGGGAGCCATCTGTACCTTTTCGACCTTCGTATCTTATTACTCAAAGTCTATTATCTTCGGGAAACATGTACGATCCTATCCGTGATAGCATTGAGCAACCTAGCTTAGAAGATGGTTTCTCAAAATTTTCTTTGATTCTGAATACATCCATTACAAATTCACAACTGAATTTAGATAGTGATCCTGTTTTAGAAAGGACCCTTGGCTCTGAAGGTGGCTTAGATAAGAAATCTACTTTCGATCATCACAAATTCGGTGCTGATGCTTCTGACAAGAATTTTGAAGGAAAGAACTTGTTTACAACTGGAGGAGAAAAAGTAAGAACTTCTTGCATTGAACAGAAAATTGTGAGTACTTGTCCAAGGCAGACAAGCTCTTGAGTCCCTCCTATTTCAAGAACAATTCAAAAGGAAGTAAAATGTCTATTGACTGTGATCCTAGGAATCAAGAGGATGGGCCAAGACAAAAGAAGAAATTAGAAGTGGATAGGGGTAACAATGATATGGATATTGATCTTAAGATGGATGAGGAGCAGAAGGAATCGAAAGCACTGAGATATTTTCGTGTTGCTCTTGTGGATTTTGTAAAGGAGTTGGTGAAACCAAAAGGGCGCGAGGGTCATTTGAGCAAGGATGCTCATAAAATTATCGTTGAAAGGGCAGTTGAGAAGGTCCTTAGCACATTGCAACCCCACCAAACACCAAGTACTACAGAGTCTATTAAAGAGTACCTTTCTACATCCGAACCAAAGATTTCAAAACTTGTTGAGGTGAGTGTCTTCATGTCATTGACAAGTGATTACAATTTTTGGAATACGTCTCGAGTTGGGCTAGTGAGTCTTTGGCAATGATTTATTGTTCCTTTACTTGCAGGGATATGTTGTTAAGTATGGAAAATCTTGAGGTGTTAGGCTGCTGGGTTTTCTTGTACATCTCGCCTATGCATTCAACCAAATTGAAGTCATGGAAATTTTTCTTGGCCACCGTCAAAAGTGTCAAAAAGCCAGGACTGACTTTTTAGGGGTGTTAAAAATTCTCTAATAGTTGTTTCATTCTATGGATAAGATTTGTCATTTCTTGTTTTCTGGAATTGAAGGTAATATGAAACCTATGATTGCTTTGATCCATTTCAAATTTTGTGGCTACGTTTTGGAATCCATCTAGATTAAATGGATGTTCGCAAGAGGCTTAATTTCTTAGCTTTTGTTTGAATAAACCACCATTAACTGTTTCATATGTAGTCTGTTGTTTTTTTTTACGTAGTCTGTTGTTTTTCATATGTAGTCTGTTGTTACCTCTGCGTTCCCATTGAAACACTCCCTTTGTGATGACCCATGGATGCATTGGATGTGCTAGCTTCTGATAAACCTTAAAAAGGAAAAGTAAAGGATTGTTTGAAGTGGTGAAGTTCTGAATTACATCTTAATATTTAGTGTTGACAACAACCTGGCAAAATCAACAACGTGAAAAACATCAACCAGGCTGAACTTTGTTGCCATCAGTGAAAACATCAACCAGGCAAAATCACCAACAGTCGGTTTCTTAGAAGCAAAGAAATGAGAATTGACGGAGTTATGGTTTTTCATTTTTCTATTACAATTTTTGTGCTTTGATGGACTGAAATGGCTAGATGGTGTGACTGCCTCTGCATGGGGCAACAAGTGACGCGAAAATTTTCTGACTGAGGCTTGTTTCCTTGGTTCCTCACTTCACCTTCTCATGTTTTTGCAGATGTGTTGAAACTCAACGCATTGTCATTCGATGACTGTCGCTTTGATGGACTGAAATGGCTCAATGGTGTGACTGCCTCTGCATGGGGCAACAAGTGAAGCGAAAATTTTCTGACTGAGACTTGTTTCCTTGGTTCCTCACTTCACAGTCTCATGTTTTTGCAGATGTGTTGAATCTCAACGCATTGTCATTCGATGTACTGTCGCTTTGATGGACTGAAATGGCTCAATGGTGTGACTGCCTCTGCATGGGGCAACAAGTGAAGTGAAAATTTTCTGACTGAAAGACTTGTTTCCTCACTTCACTGTCCCTTGTTTTTGCAGATGTCTTGAAACTCAACGCATTGTCATTCGATGTACTGTCACTGCCTCTGCTACTTGTAGTTTTACTTCTATGAGGTGTGGGGATACAACTCTTTCCCAGCTCATCACGGCTCCTTCCCCCAAAGGAAAAAACAAAAGGGCAAAAAAAGAGAGCATCTAGCTAACCGACTTGACCAAGCACTTCAGATTCGTTTTAATGGGATTGAAGTGATTGTTTTGACAGTTGAAGAAGAGCACATCAGTGGGGAAATTTTGTTAGGGTTACCCGCTGTGGAGAGGTTTAAAAGAGAAATTTAAAAGAAGAATTGTAGTGGATTTTTTTTTTTTGTAGTTGATATTCTTTGATTATAATTATCTTATTCAGTAGTTCAAAATCTACAAGGTCTACTTCTTTTAGCTGTTTTGGAGTTCTTTCGTATGATATTGGAAAATGTGTTACAAATAGACGTGTTCCCTTTGTTATTGTGAAGCATGCATGCTGGTTTAAATTCAGAAGGTTATCAATCCAATATTTTTTTGGATTTATCTTATGAATTAAAGAATCATGTTTTTCCTATCACAATTTGTCAAATTTCCAATCATTTGTTGCCTTCATATACCAAATTTGATAGGGTTGAAAGAAATGTTCTCTTTCTCTTCGACTTACTGAGCTTAAGATCTAAAATATAAAATATTTGCTCCATATGAAAATTTTTTTTTACATAAGAGAACATTGTTTTTATCATGTCGGGAAAGGATAAACAATATGATTTATAAATATTTTTTATGATCCACTTGTTTTTTTTTTTTTTTGTGTGGAGAAAATTAATATATTATAGATATATACTACACAAAAATCTTTAAGATCTTTAAAGATGATATCCATTTATTTTTTGGTACACTTGAGGAGCTATGTTTAACCGAAAAGATATCACATTCTAACGATAATGACCTTTGTGGGTACTAAAAGCAGTTATCGGCTTTGAGTCATTATTTGCCAAAATTCACCTTTACAAGGGGCAATACCTAGGAAACAATAAGAACAAAAGAAAAAATAAAATGAAGAATTAATATACAGATTCCATCACCTTCTAAGAGAAGATAAGGGAAACTGCCCGTACAGAATGTATGAAAACATAGAAGAGACTAAGGAAGTTCGATAAGAACCTAGCAAAACATAATACAAGGGGCATACCTCAAGAATGTACGAAATACATATAAATTCAAGGGCATTCCCCAGGATAAACATGGCATAACTGAGTAACCAAACCGTGGAAAGTGACGTGTTTTTTGATGAAGAGAACCATGCATCACTCTACCGATAGGAGACCTGATGCTAGAGGAGACTTGTTGTTTCTTCAAATTTGATTGTAAAAGTGAATTTTAGCAAATTAAGCTCACTAATGACTCAAAATCATTAACTACTTTTAGTACTCGCATAGGTCATTATGATTAGAGTGGATTTCCACAAATTGTCTCAATTGGAAATATTTGCTTAATATGTTGTCAAACTTGGGTTGTGACACGAAATGGTCAAATTGGATGGATCAGTGCATCTCTACAGCTTCCCTTTCAGTTTTGAGCAATGGATCACCTACTGGGGAATTTTCACTGCAAAGAGGCTTAAGACAAGGTGATACTCTCTCCCCTTTTTAATTTAATGTTGTTGTCGAAGGGATTAATATTCTGATTGAAAGAGCTAAAGAAATTGGAATTGTTAAAGGTTTTAAATTGGGTTCTGTTCTGATTCTGCTTCTACTCTTCCTTGGTGTTTGGGTGGTGATTTTAGTGAAATAACTAAAATCAGTGAAAGATTGGGATGTTCTAGGATGGACAAAGGAATCACTGATTTTCAGAATTTCATATTCAATATGGAAGTGCCGGATATTTCTATGATGTGTAGGAGTTTTACTTGGTCGAATTTTCAAACCCCAGCCATTCATTCTAGACTAGACAAGTTCTTGTTTTCTCCCCGGTGGTTGGATAGTTTCAGTTTATTGCAGTGGGAACTAACTAGACTTGTTTCTGATCATTGTCCCAGTCTTATTTCTGATGAAAAGAAGAAATGGGGGCCTAAACCTTTTAGATTTTTTGATGCATGGGTTTATCATCCAGAGTGTCTCAAAATAATCAAACAGGTTTGGGTTTCTTCGAAAGTGAAGGGTTGGGCTGCTTACAGATTCATGCTTTGGATATTAAATCTGAAGAATGTTCTTTGTTAGAACAGGAGATTGGCAATAGAAATAATCTGAGAGGTGATCTGAAGTTCAATAATAGATTGGTTGAAAATCTTCAGAGACAAAATCTAGGTAAATTGGTTGAAGTTGTGGGATAAAAAACACAAAGTTTGTCCATGCCATGGCGAATAGCAGGTTTAGATAGAATTACATTGGTTGAGTGTTGCATGGGGAGGACTTTTGTCAAGACCCAAAACCTATTAAGGAGGAGGCTCAAAAGTTTTTCCAACATATTTTTTCTGAAAATTGTCATGTTAGACCTAATCTTATAGGGGTGTTTACAAGAAGACTGAAGCCACAAGAATCTGCAGCCCTTGAAATCCATTTCTCTGAAGATGAGATTTCTCGGGCCATGAAAATGTTTTTTTTTTTTGAAGAGCGAAAATTCAGAAGACAGGTAATCATTCAGGATTTGGATCTTAAGGCAGAGGAAGGGCCTCTTGCTCAGGATCAAGTACACCAGACAATGGAAGCTAGGAAAAGTCTTTGGGAGCTTAGCAGGAGGTTGGAACGGACGACTCTTAAAAAATCTAGACTAAACTGGGCTCTGAAAGGTGACAGAAATACAAAATACTTTCACATAGTTGCTTCCTCCAGACATAGGAGGAATCTGTTTAACTCGGTGGTGGTGAGGGGAGTTGACAATGAGGAGCCAGTGGAATTCAAACAAGCCATCCTCGAGTTTTTCAAGGATGCTTATTCTCATCCTTGGCCTGCTAGACCATTCCTGGGGTCCCCCCAACCAGGTTTCTTTACATCTATCTCTCAGGTTCAGGCAGATTCTCTGATCCAACCTTTCTCTTCAGAAGAAATTTGGGGGGTACTATCCTCTTGTGAAGGTAACAAGGCTCCTGGGGCAAATGGTTTTAATATATATTTCTTCAAAAAATGTTGGTTGTTATGCAGGAATCTTCTACTCCGTTTCTTTGATGAATTCCATTGTCATGGCAAGTTGCTCAAGGGCCTCTGTACTTCCTTTATTACTTTAATTCCTAAGGTTGATATCCTATATGCCTGACTGATTATAGGCCCATTAGCCTTATAGGGAGTATCTATAAAATTCTGGCTAAAGTCCTAGCAAAGAGGGTTTCTTCTGTTCTTCCTACTGTTATAGGTAAATTCCAATCTGCATTTGTTGGGCGCAGAGGGATTCAGGATGGGATTCTCATCGCTAATGAGATTGTTCATTTCTGGAAATCAAGGAACAAAAAGGGTTTGGTGATAAAACTAGACTCTGAAAAAGCTTATGATAACCTCAATTGGAGGTTTATCATCTCTATGTTGAAAGAGTTCGGGTTCCCAAGTCTATGGATCAACTGGATTCAGGAGTGTATTTCTACATGCAACCGCTCTGTCCTAGTTAATGGGTCTCCAACTGGGCAATTCCCTATGGAGAAGGGGTTGAGACAAGGGGATCCTTTTTCCCCTTCTCTATACATCATTGCAGCAGAAGGTCTCAGCTATTTGTTCCACAGGGCAAGAGAATTACAGCTTATTGAAGGGGCAAGAATAGGACCTCTTTCAGGGAGTCTTAATCGTCTTCAGTTTGCAGATGATACGGTTATTTTCTGTGAAGGGGGCCATGAAGAAGTGAGATGTATTAAAAGAATTCTAAGGGGCTTTGAAGTCATCTCAGGGCTTAGGATTAACTATCAGAAATCTGCAGTTTGTGGTGTGGGTTGGGAGGAGGAATTTGTTAAATCATATTCTGAGATCCTTAGGTGTGGGCATGCTTCTTTCCCAATGAAGTACCTAGGGCTGTCATTAGGGGCAAGCCCTTCTAAAGCCTCAATCTGGAGTCCTATTGTTGAGAAGATCAAATTAAAGTTGGCATCCTGGAAAAGGAGTTCCTCTCCTTTGAGCTTCAAGATGCAGTTGCAGTGGCCAAGCAAATCTCTGCCCTGCAGAGGAATTTTCTGTGAGGAGGGGCGGGGGAAGGGAGGAAACCCAGTCTAGTTAAGTGGGATATAGTGACAAAGAATAAACTTCAGGGTGGGCTAGGGATTAAAAAAGTTTCATGGATGAATGTGTACCTTTTACTCAAATGGTGGTGGAAGTTTGCATCGGATAAATTTGGATTCTGGAGGCTAGTAATTTGTGATCTGTACAGGATTAATCCTAATTCATGGCAGCCTGTGATTGCTACAACCCCTAAAGGATCTAGCCTCTGGAGAGGTATAATGAGTCTTAGAGAGACTCATCATTCTATCTTCTACACATATGTGAGGGGTCTTAAACTAAAGGTGGGGAATGGAGTATCTATAAGTTTCTGGAGGGATCAATGGATTCCTTCAAGTCAGGCCCTCTGTTCTCTTTATCCTAGATTGTTTCAAGTCTGTCTGGACAAAGATATTTACCTAGCAAACTTTGGTCTTCCAGATTCAAATCAAATCTCAATTCAATTTAGGAGATCCCTTTTTAGTTGGGAGATGGAAGATCTTCAACAAATTACATACATGTGGCAAAATGTGCAAATCTCCTTTACAGACAAACGATTCTATAAGCTAGACCAGTAGCAGGGGCGATAAGCGACATGGTTTTTCAGTTCAAGCTTTATACAGAGACGTGGAAATAGATGACCCTAGCCTGAGTATCCCTCCTCTGTCGTGTGCCTGGCTCCGGTTCATCCCTCCAAAGATCCAATTCTTCTCCTGGCTGGCTTGGAAAGGTAGAACCAAATCAGCTTCCAGACTGTTCTTTATGGGTTTGATCAGCATCCAGGAGGCGCGATGCTCTTTTTGCTCCCGAGACTTGGAATCTCAGGATCACCTTCTGATTCTTTGTCCTCACGTATGGGGCATTTGGGGCAAAGTGTTGTCTCTGTGGAACATGCAGTGGGTAACCCCTAATTTGGTGGCGGATCTTTTTCAATGGTGGGCTGGATGGAAGTTTTCCAATGGTTTGAACAAGGGTTCAGTTTTCTTTGGCAATCCTTCCCATCTACACTCATCTACTCTTTGTGGCTTGCTAGGAATCAGTTAAGATTTGAGAACAGGACTCCTGTTTGGGAGAGAATCGAAGAGGAAGTGAGGTTTAGATGGATCCAAAGGGCTATGGATCATCTGATTTCTGAACCATGATCGCCATTATCTCTCCAGTGTGCTTCGGGCCATGAAAATGTCTAACAGCTTTAAGGCTCCTGGTCCACATGGGTTTAATTTTGGTTTCTTCAAGAAGACTTGGCATATAATAAAGGAGGACATTCTGCAGTTCTTTGCTGATTTTTTCTCCAAGAGCAAGTTACTTGCTTGTGTGAATAAAACTTTCCATGCTCATTCCTAAAGTGGATAGTCCAGCAAGTTTGAATGATTTTAGACCTATAACTATAGGTTTGATTTGATTCCTTTACAAATTGCTTTCTAAGGTTCTATCATCTAGATTCAAGAAGGTTTCACCCAGTATTATTGGAGATTCTCAAGCTGCCTTTATTGGAGGTAGACAAATTCTGGGTGGTATTTTGATTCCCAATGAGGTTATTGATTTCTGGAAGAAGAAGAATCAGAAGGGGTTGGTATTTAAAGTGGATTTCCACAAGGCTTATGATAATCTCAACTGGAAATTTGCCTAATATGTAGTCTAAGTTGGGTTGTGATAGGCAATGGTCAAATTGGATAGCTCAGTGCATCTCTACAGCTTCCCTTTCAGTTTTGATCAATGGATCACCTACTAGGGCGTTTTCAATGCAAAAAGGCTTAAGACAAGGTGATCCTCTATTCCTCTTTCCCCTTTTTTATTTAATGTTGTTGTTGAAGGACTTAATATTCTGATTGAAAAAGCTAAAAAAATTGAAATTGTTAAAGGTGTTAAATTGAGGTCTTCTGATCCTAGTCTATCTCATGATTCTCATCTACGGTTTGCAGATGATACAATTATCTTTGGCAATTGTGATATGGATGAGGTAATCAATATCAAGAGGATTTTTTCCTGCTTTCAGTTGGTCTCTGGTCTAAAGATCAACTTCTTCAAGAGCCAATTGTATAGTGTTGGTATTCCTGATGATGCGCTATCTTCCTATCTTCAAATTTTGGGATGTAACTCTACTGCTCTGCCTTTTTATTATTTAGGTTTGCCTTTAGGGGCTAATCCTAAAAAGTGCAGTACTTGGAAACTAGGTACTGATAGAGTTAAGAAGAAGATGGCTTTTTGGAAGAGGAAGTATTTATCTGTGGGTGGTAGGTTGAGTCTTATTGAGTCTACTTTGTCTAGCTTGCCTTTGTACTATATGTCTACCTTCAAGTTACCAATCTCAGTGGCTGCTTGCTTGGAAAAATTACAGAGAAATTTCTTTTGGGGGGATTCTGTCTAGCTTGCTTTTGTATATGTCTATCTTCAAGTTACCAATCGCAGTGGTTGCTTGCTTGGAAAAATTACAGAGAATTTTTTTTGGGGGGGATTCTGTTGAGAGGAGGAAAATTCACAAGGTCAAATGGGATAAAATCTCTAAGAATAAGAAATATGGGGGATTGTGCGTTAAAAGATTGATTGTTCAAAGTTTTGGTCTTCTTTGCAAATGGTGGTGGAAGTTTAGTTCAAAAAATGAGGTTGTCAAAGGGAAGTATGTGTTACACTGAGATGTCATGGCTTCGTAATTGCATTCCTTCTACTCATTTCTCCAGAATGTGGGGGGATATCCATAATTTACATTTCCATGACATTGCAGGGAAGATTATAGATTCTGGTTTTTTTTGTCAAAGTAAAAGATGGCCTTAGAACCTCATTTTGGAAAGATAGATGGTTGGGTAACAATCCCCTCATGATAGATTTCCCGAGGTTAAAGCCCTATCTTATTGGCATTTAACTTTCAGGAGAAGTCTTTTTTAGTGGGAAAGGAATCTTTAGATAATCTTCTATCAAAGTTGAATCTGTTCCATTTGGAATATGGATGCCAAGACTCTTTGGCTTGGAGTTGGGACAAGAAAACCTTGACATTTTCAGTCAAATCATTTTATGGCTCTTGGGAATCATCCTTGTTTGCTTCTAATCATATTGAGCCTGCTGCTAAATTTCTTTGGAGGACTTTGGGCCCTCCAAAGGTGGAAATATTTGTTTGGCAAGTTTTAAAAGATAGAATTCCTTGTCTGTGCTCTCTTATTAGTAGGAACATTATTTCCCAAGGGACTGAAGCTGCTGGTTTATGTTCTGGCCGTGGTATCCATTTGGAGTCTGCTGATCACTTGCTATTACACTACAAGTTGTCATGGTCATCTATTCTGGATTGTTGGGAGTTATCATGGGTATGTCCTGAAATTTTTAGTTCCTTTATGTGTTGATGGTTTGATCATAAGTTTAAAGATGTTAAGTGTTGTTGGGAGTCCTGTTTCTTTATTAGTAACTGGGCATTATGGTTATCCAGAAATCATAGAGTATTCAGTGGTAAGGTTGAGGACCTTGGGAGTATATGTGATAAAATCAAGTTGAGAATGGCAGTATGGGTGAAGTTTAAATGTGGCCTGAATGCTTAATCCATCAATGATTTTTTCAGTTGCTTCTGGTGTTAGGAGTTTGAAAATTTAGATGATGTCCAGCCTTTGGCTCTTAGTTTATGTTGCAGCTCTGTTCTGTTTACTCTTGCTAATGTGCAGAGTGGGGTATTGGTGGTAGGATCCATTTCTACTGCTGTTTTTGGATTGGCTTTGATGATTCGGTAGTGTTTAGTTTGCTGCTGGGCTACTGATGTGAAATTATGCTATCTCAGTTGCTGATGCTATGGGTTTCTATTCCTTGGGTATATGTTTCTTGGAAGCTTCAATTATGGTCTCCTCTATAGGAGATTTCATGTTTAAACTGTGTCTGTTACTGCTGCTGTGGTTCTTTCTCTTTTGAAAGGCAAAGAAATTTCATTATCATGAAGATAAAATATGAAATATTATTATAGGTACAGCTCCGCGTAGAGAGAGCTTCAAAGAGTGAATATACCCTTCTAATACTGCTACTCGCAAGAAACACCATCAACGATTAACCTCCCTTTTTTTTGTAAATAAGCCACACCCAGATATAAAAGAGCTAGTAGAATAGCTCAATATGACGCCTAAAAACATAGAAAAAAAGACCAAAAGAAAACCCTCAAAATCTGAATATCCATAACCATTGTCAAAACACGGCCACCATTAGTGCCGCTACCTCCGTCACCTTCCTAACTTCCCACGAGAATCCTGCTCTGCCTGAACCCCAAAACATAACCACACCATCTAATAAAAATCACCACGATGCCTCCTCCATCTCCTAAATAATGCTGTGGTTCTTTTGCTGCCTTGGAGTTGTTGATCTTTGGATTTCTGATGTTATTATTGAAGTGGTTTGGTTTCTTATAAACTCTAGAGTGGTTTTGGGGTGAATGCAGAGTCTCAGTTGGTGGTGTTCCCTAATGATGTCTACCTAGTTCTTGTCATCTGGAGAAAGATCAAATGCTATGCTAAATGTATTGCCCTCTCCTTAGAGCTGTCTTTTTCTTATCTGATTATGGTTTTTGAAGATTTGCTTCCTTATATGTTTTTTATTTGATAGCCCAGGTATCCGGCTGACTTTGAAATTACCCCAACCTATAGCTGACTAGTCATCGGGGACCAATTCCACCGTCCACTTGCGGGATCTCTATTTAAAGCCAGGGCTTTGCCCTATATGGATTGGCCCCATAAGGGTTGATAGCACTTGAGATGTTTCGAACCTGCGACCTAGGAGGAAGCATACCTCTGAATCTCAGGTTTTGACCAACAAGCCAACTCCTTGGGGTTTTGCTTTCTCGGATGTTGCTGCTATTGTGCTGTTAGTCTTTGGGTCTGCTGTGAGATTCTGATATGCTTCCCTTTTGGTGTAGCTCAGGTGTTGGTGTAGCCAAGTTCTAAGCCATTTGGGTTGGTCTATTGTTCCATTTATTGTATTTTTTAGTTGCTTGGGTCTAGTTTGTATTTGTTTGTTTTGGAGCTGAGGTGTTTGGGGTATTCCCAGATTTCTTGTTGTATGTTCTTTTTTGGTCTTGGTTTGTTCCTTGCAAACCTTGTAATGCCGTTGTGATGCCGAATGTTTGTCTTCTTTTTAATCTTTGTAACTTTTTCAAAGATTAATAAATTTTTTCACCATTCCGCTTTCCAAAAAGAAGAGAGAAAATGAAGTAAAACAAGAGGGTAAGGTAAAAAAACCATTGATTTCGTTATGGGACATGTCAAACATCTAATAGTGTCCTCACAATACCATCATGCATCTTAATCCGAATAGTTCTAAACCCAACAGTTTTGCAAGTCATGTTGTTGCCCATCAAAACTGTACTATCACGTGTCGATTCATAAGTACTAAACCAATCCTTAATCTAACACATGTGATAGGAACAACCAGAATCCAAAATTCACTACGTATCCAAACGAACATCACCGGGTGAAGCTGATAAAATATTTTTTAACCCATCAGAATCCTCAGCAATACTGGCAATTACATTTTCCTCCTTGTTATTCCTTTTCGGTTTCGTATATTTGCTCTTATAGTGGCCTTTCTTTTTACAGTTAAAACAATAAATTTTCTTCTTATTTTTCGACTTCGATCTAAATGTCCCTCTATTCTCATTATTCGCCTCTATTGTTCTCTCTTGCACAAACAACCTCTCACCACACTCTTCACTCTCACTAGACACCTTTTTCCTCAATTCCTTAGAATATAAACTGGATTTTACATCCTCCATTGAGATCGTATCATTTCTGTAGAGTAAAGTAGTAACAAAGTGCTCATAAGATAGGGGCATGGAACACAAAATAATTAGAGCTTGATCTTCATCATCAATTTTAACATCAATATTTTTCAAATCCATAATGATTCTATTCAACTCATCAAGATGATCTTTGACTGACGTACCTTTCCTCATACGAAACGTGTAAAAGCGTTGTTTCAGATATAGTTTGTTCGTCAGTGATTTGGTCATATAGATACTCTCTAATTTCAATCATAATTTCACTTTGTAGTCTCCTCCTCAACCTCGCGAAGCACATCATCGGCCAGACTTAACTTAATCGAACTAAGTGTCTTCCCATCAAAAACCTCCCAATCTTCTACTGATATTGTTCCTAATTTCTTGGCAGATCTCAGTAAAACCTTCTGCAGCCTTTGTTGAACCAGCAAAGGCTTCATCTTCACTCTCCATAGACTGAAGCTATTGCTATGCCCATCGAACTTCTGAACTTCGTACCTAGTCGCCATAACCGCAATCGATGGATCGATAAACAAAGCTATGATACCAATTTGTTATGACAAATACAATAAATAAGAATAAATAATCAACAGAAAAACGAAAAGACGCAGAGATTTACGTAATTCTGAATAAGCAATAGTTTAAATGTACATCTATGGGAGGAGAGAAATAGATTTTACTATGATCAAGAGAGATTACAATGACTCCGAAATCCTAATGTGAGGTGCCCAATCAATTCGATCTCTTCAAATTTCTTTTTAGGATATCTTTTAGGGAACCATGTCTTTCATATTTATAGGAAACCTCAATAATAGGAAAGAATAACAATACATAAAGAATAGATAAGGATATGTGTCATCCAAAATAGATTAGGAAAATAAATCTCTTAAATCTTATCACTAGGATTCCCAAACATCCCCTTACTATCGGTAGTAACAGTCACTATTGGTAGTTTCAGGCACTGCCTAAAAACCAATCTGCATTTACAATCAGTAGTAACAGTCACTACTAGTAGTTCAGGGCACTGCCCAAAAACGTTCCTCCAATGAATTCAATGCACTTTTCAACAAATCTCGCCCGGTAAAAACTTCTTGATCAGTTATCCTTCTATCGCAATCGGTCAGCCTAGAATAATAAATTTATCACCGTGTGAGTTTTACCAAGGAATACAGATTGTGAATACCTAGAATGATAACATTATATTTATGAGATACACAACCACACTCAATGGAACAACATGACAACATAACAATCGGGTTGTTATTTCCCACAAGCCTTTGAGAAAGTTGACATCAATAATATGAGTGCATCCCTCACCATTCAACTAAATCTCGAAACACAGTCTTTTACAAAAGTATATCCGTGACAACCACCAATAGAATCGATTGGTCAAATTCTTCAAACCGATTGTTATTGGTACGTTACTCTGATTCGTGATTTTCGTCGACTAGTACGTGTTTCTTCGAATAATGATTTTTATCAAATCGAAATTCTCGCACGTTGATATAGAGGAACAAGCGTAATTTGCGTCTCCCAATGACAATCAGCAGATTATTAAGAAAAAAATCATAGACGATTGAGGAAACCGAGAAAAATTCCAATGGGTTGTTGTAGTTTAATCTATGGTTTTTTAAAAGAAGGGATGAAAACTTAAGTGCGAAAGTGAAATGGGATGAAAATTGAAAGAGCAAGAGAAATAAAACTATAAAATAAAAACGCCAGTAGAATTTCATTTGAGATCGACTCGTCTTATTATCAAGTTATGCTTGAATAAATTTTTAGACTTAAGATCTGCATTAATGTGTAGTAATCACGAGGAGGCTTGAGATAACGGGCGGTGATGTCAAATCACTGAATAATTTTTCCTTGTCAACTACAGTTAGGTGGTACGTACTAGGTAGGATTTTGCATATTGTATTCAAGAGTAGTTTCATCATATCTACGAAGATAAAGGAGGACGTCACTCAAAAGATTTTCAAAACTTAGTTATTTTATTTTACCCAATTTTATTTGTCGTTAAACTATATATATGCATTCGTCTCCTCTAAATTATTCACACACAAAATAATAGTGCCCTTTAATATTAATAAATTCCGTGCTTATGAAGCATGAGTACTCTTAAAATGATTTTTTTGCATAAATATTAGTTCAGCAAGTAATAATTAACTTGTGAGACGCTATATCATATGAAAATAGGCAAAGACGTAGCTTAGCTGCCTCTAAAGAGATGACCCAATATCTATTCAATTCAGCTTGTGAGACGCTATATCATATGAAAATAGACAAAGACGTAGCTTAGCTGCCTCTAAAGAGATGACCCAATATCTATTCAATTCAGCTTGTGAGACGCTATATCATATGAAAATAGGCAAAGACATAGCAAAGCTGCCTCTGAAGAGATGACCCAATATCTATTCAATTCATTGTATGGACATTTAAATCGAGAAAAATACGAAAAATGCGAGCTTAAGACAAAGCAAAGCAGAAGTTAGGAGATATAGAAGAACACGGGTGGAGGACAAAGGGCATGATCAAACTATTTTTTCGGATGAGTACTTTGCTTCGGGACAAGGCTCTTGATGATAAACTTGGTACTTTTTGCTCTTTGACAGCATTCTTCAATGACGCTGACTCTTTCTTCAAACGAAGCTCCTTAAAGGAAGTAGATCGACTCAATATTCTTTAAGATTTATAAAAACATAATATTAAAGAATAAAATATCACAACTTTCAAAGGCTAATATTATTTTAGGACATCGTAGTCTTGTTAGGTTCAATAAGAAATAGACCTGCAAACAAGATATACCAAATTTAATTGCCCAATAATTATGTATGTTTCACGTCCCCAAATTAAATATTTTACTTTGTCTTGAAGATAAATAATATACGTACGTATAAATATTCATTAAAAAAATAAAAGACAAGGTCAAAGACAAAAAATTTAAATGTCCGTCTGATGGACGAAAGGGCAGAAGGGAGAAAATACATATAAATAAGTACTAACTAGTAATTTATACATTGATACAATTTATTAAAAAATTCAGCTTAGAAAAGAAAATAAAAATTAATTTGTCCCGAATATGGGAAAAATAGATTCAAGACTTTCACTTTGGTCCTTTATAGATAGGAATCAAACAAAAGGGAAAA
Organism: Arctostaphylos glauca; assembly: GCA_019985065.2. NCBI lineage: Eukaryota > Viridiplantae > Streptophyta > Magnoliopsida > Ericales > Ericaceae > Arctostaphylos > Arctostaphylos glauca. The sequence continues at coordinate 2,552,377 of JAHSPW020000002.1, forward strand.
AAATCAGAAAAAACATAACAAATAATATTATTGTCTTTTTGACCATTTTTTCTTTGATTATTATTATGTTCTTGTTAATTTTTTAAAATTAATTATTCGTCTTAAAACAATATGGTAAAAAATCTCAAAAAATTTATTAAAAACGGAAAAAGTTTGAAAATGATAGTTTTTCACTGTCTCTTTTGTTTTTAGATCGTCTCATCCAGATTTTTTTTTTATTTCGGTCTGTATTTTGTTACTTTTTCGATTACTCTCGTCGAGACAAATGAGAGAACCCAAAAAATTAATGAACCATTCAAAAGTCACGAAATATCAAATAATTAATACTAACTATCTTTACGAAAAATAATTTAATCCAAACTCAATCTAACTATTATTGTATTTTTTTTTGACAGTTTTTGTTTTTTTATTTTGTGAATTATTAGTTTCTTTTGACGAGAAGAAACTAAAAGGTAAAAAGAATCATTAAAGATCAAAATAATTCAAAACAGACACATGTTTGCTTATTTATGAACTTTTTTTATAAAATTCTGGTTCATAAATTTCTTTATTCTTTAAAATCTCACGCAAGACAAATTAATAATTTATAAATAAATAAATAAAATAAAAAATCCAAAAAAAAAAAGTTAAGCCATAACCAACATTAATATGATTGAGTTAGGGTTGTATCACGTTGTTACCATCAAATTATATTTAAAAAAATGACAACTGTATTTTTTGGAGATGAATAAATAAATAATTGTTTATTAGCAAAATTAAATAAAAGCATATATGTGACAAGTCACATTATTCACTTCCAATCTCAACACTTTGATAACGTGTTATCGTTTTTGTAATATAATACGTCAAAGTGATATAAATTATGCAAAGTTTATATTTTATTCGCACATAAAATATTAAGAATATTACGTGAAAATGTCACACGCGAATATTTCATAAAAATATTCCGTGAGCATTGAATAAATACTCATCTACCTGCCGTTATCTCTCTCTCTCTCTCTCTTCGCTTCCCAATTAGTTTCTCCAGTGTACTCGCCGCTGTGTTAAGGGGGGAGAGAGTTTCTCCAGTGTACTCGCTGCTCGCAACCGTGTTAAGGGCAGAGAGAGAGAGAGCGAGAGAGAGAGAGAGGGAGAGAGAATGAAGAGGAAGGTGATACTGATTTGCTCAGTGGTGGGGTTTCTAGGGCTTTTATCTGCTGCTTTGAGTTTTGCTGCGGAGGCCGAGTGGAGAAATGTAAGTTAATTACCCATTTACTCAGTTCCACAGATTATATTACATTCAAAAGTGTAGGATCACGTACCTTATGAACACAACCGGATACAGATATGTTCATAAGGTATGTGTTTCTAGCTTTACTCTATTATATTTGCACGAACAAATACGGTTCGTTTGTCAGCGATTAAAAATTTATAAGAAATATAAGGGATAAAATAATAAAAGATATAGTAGAATAAAAGATTTATTATAGATAGATTAATAGTCATAAAGAGTTTGTTTGATTATTTTTTTAGGAAGGAAAATATGGCAAATATGAGTAAACTAATGAAATTCTCGTAATTAATAATAGCGTTTGCGTAAATAAAAGGAGGGCTAGGTTAATTTTCTCCACTCCAGATGGATAAAATAGTAGCGTGGATATTTGGTGTCTAAAAAAATAAACAAGGAAGAAATTGACAAGGATGATCGGTTTGTTTAGCTATCCTTTCTAAGTCCTAGATACTCATATTTGATTCGCGGATTAAGCTCGCAGAATTGGACTATTCGTGCCTAATTTCGTACAATATCATGTTTGGTTCTCCAAAATTAAACCAGGACAAATAATTTCGTAATTACTATAATACCTATATGTGTGATACTATTTTATTCTAGGGAGAAGGATGTAACTCATTTAATTCCGTTTGTATCAATCAATGGTTTGAGAATATCAATTTCAATCCGCGAATCAAACGAGATCATTTGAGTAGATCGGGCTTTGATCTCCATATTCTCAAACCAGTGATTGGTAATTGTTTCATCTGGTATTCGTCTTCTTTAATTTTTTCTGCATATTTTGCAGGCTTGGAGTGAGCTGGTTACCTCCTCTTCTACAATTATATGCAGGGGCAGTTCAGCTTCGGGTCTTGGATTAGCAGCAGCAGTGGCTCTTATTGTGGCTCAAATTATCATCAGTGTTACAACTGGGTGTTTTTGTTGCAGACGAGGTGGTTCTTATCATGACTCCAACTTGAAATGGATATTGGCACTCCTCTGCTTTGTTCTGTCATGGTATAATTCTGCTCATCTTCTGCTGATCAGTGTTACCTTACTCATATATAGTAGAAATTTTTTTATATAACTCAGAGTGTTTGGGCCAGTTTGTACCGAATCTCAATTAGTGCCAGAGTAAAGTTATGTACGAACGGGTCCGTAAAAATTGATAATACACGAGAGGTTTTGAACTCAGACATTCAAAGGGAGCAAAACCCCAATAAGTCCCAAGTATTGACCACGAGCTTACTTGCAGTAAAATTGTAAGACAAAAAATTTTCGGATTCTAAAAAATAACCTTCAGTAATCATAAAAACGGAATTACTTGACGGGAAATGAAAATTACATAACGAATACAAACCAAAACCGAGTCATGTCACCTCACTGCAAGTGTTAGACGTCGCATCGGCTTCTGTCTCATAGGGTAAAACAGCTAAATCAGTCGATGAAACGTTGACCAACTATCACTTGTATTGAACCGATCTTGTGATCTGTCTTTCTCTTACTCAATGACACAAAAATAAAATATACTAGTATAGACGAATGTTTTTTGGTCCCTACAAACGTACGTATGTGGGTATGTAACCATGGTGGAACTCTTCGAAACTCAAATCGCTGAAACCTTTGAGTTACAGACCATTAATGGTTGTCAACAAAAAACTTTGAACTACACGCCATCAATAACTACCTTAAATGAGAGAATCTTTTTGGCTGTCTCGTATAATCCTCTGGTGTTCCAAGTTCAATCACACCCTTCCGAACTCCAACAAGAATCACAGAGTTTGTACTAAACTATTATCTTTTTGCTAGAAACAGTCTCTATTATTTGATATTTCGGTTAAAAAAATTCTGTTTTTCATTCTTCTCGACGGGAGAAATAAAAAACACACATATGGACCGAATTTATAAAAAGAAAATGCTAACCATTGTCTATAATATATAGAAAGTGTATCGACATACGTAAAATTATGTATTAACATCCGTGAATATACATACATATCTGTCAAATGTGTATTAATATTAGTGTTTATTTGACATTATGTGTATATTATTCAACGCCAATTAGGCGGTGATTAGCAAAACCCTAACCCCATATCTAACTTTTGTAGGATCACATTTGGCATAGCAATCCTTCTGCTACGATTTGGTGCAGCCCTCAATGAACAATGCGGGCAAGAGAACATGGACTACTTGAGCAGCAACTCCTATCTCACCACACCCGGACTGTTTCTTGTAACTGCTTCCTTGTCCCTTGCTACTGTGGTTCTTGGGATTGTGTATTATCTTGCTTTGGATTCGATAAAAATCAACAACGGTGGTTCTTCATGGGGTGGTGGGACTGCTGCTGTTGCTCCTCCTCCGACGAATCATGGTGGCGGCGGTGGCGGCATTGCTATGGGACAACCTTAATTATTTCCCTCCGACGAACACTGAAGCTCCACCAGTTTTTGTGCATGAAGATACTTACATGAGGCGGCAATTTCCTTAATTCCCCCTTTAATTTCTGGTGGTGCTGGTTTTTACGGTGGGGGTGGGAAAGTTCCTCCTCCTCCTCCTGTCAGCAGTACATGTATAAAACAAACATTTAAACCCTGAGGGAGTTGTTCGAGTAGTAGAGCGGATGAGCCGTAAACACAAATATTCTGCAGTCAAAACTCGACGACGACAACTTAATATTTAGAGCTATTGGAGAATTTGTCAATCCTCAAGCTTTAGCCCAGCTTGATTCCAAGCAGACCAAATACCTCAATTATCCAGAAAAAGGAAAAAAAAAACATTTCGCCAAAATTATTTAGGATTTCATTGTATTTTTCTTTCTTAATATTTATCGAGTTTGTATTAGTTTTTTGAATGAATTATTTGTCAAGACAAAAGAAATAAAAAGGTAAAATATATGTATAAGTAAAATTTCTAAAAAATTCACTAAATAAAAAAAATAAAATTTGAAAAGACTATTTTTTTTTTACTGTTTTAGTATCTTTTAGCATCGTCCTAAATAAATATTTTTTATTTTGGCTCATAATTTTATATATTTTTCTGATTCATCTCGTCGTATGACGTCTTTTTTACCCAAAGAACCATCACATTAGGACAATCGACGACATTGATTTCAAAGCCTAAATCTTGTGATCAGACTTCCGATCATCCTCGGCTTCAAAATGAACTTTTTGAAGTCAGGGAATTCCTTTCCCAAGCTAGGACTGTCCCAGACTCCCAGTTCTTCCCAGTCCAGTCATTTAAGGTAGGAGCAGTGATGTAAATTGGACCATGGTGCTTGGCCACAACATATCCCCGAATTTTTTCTCTCCTCTTCCTATTTTCTCGAGCAATGCAACTAACACATTACGTTATACATCAAATTGTACGTCATGCATAATGGCATGTCACACAACTTATGAGATCCACTAATTTGAATACACAATCAAAATTTATATGACTCGTTTTTACACTTTAAAGTAGAATTATTCTATTTTCTCTGGCGCTCAAGACTTGTGGACAATTAAATCATCATGGAATTGGAAAAAGCACCAACAACAATGGTACCAATATCATGCAATAGGAGAAATTTCCCACAGAATTGTAAGCAAAGCAAAAATATTTTACTGGTTTCGTCACTATGAGTGACAATTGGTGTACAGGAAAATGTGAGGGTCTTTTATACAGAAAATGCAAAATGCCAAAGTTTGATTTATGTACCTAAAAGAAGATTAATTTTATCTGCCAAAGTTTGACTTTGGGTGAACATTTGTCTATCTATGTAGGGATCATTGGATGAACATCCTCCACCATCCTTTTCTATCCAACTCAACGAATGCGGTTCAAGTGAGCAAATGGCTCCGGATTTGCCTTTGGTGCAGGTTTCGCAACTTCAGGAGTCCCAAAAACATTCCAAAACCTCAGAGTTTCATCCCCTGCAGCAGATGCTACTGTACATCCATCCGGGCTCTGAATCAGGAAAGATACGAAAAACAAATCAGAACAACACTTCAGCAATGCAAGAAACATGAAAAAAGCTCTCTCAATTTAAAGTAAACTTCACCTGAGCCATGAAAAGAACTCTGGATGTATGCCCAGTAAGCTCTGCTACTTTCACCATAGAAGGGTACTTCCAAAGAGTGAGCTGATTCTGAGTAAACCCATGAGAGCTAAGCAACTCACGCTCATTCTTGTTCCACAGCAGAGAACACACCTGTGATCCAGTGTCAACAGAGTTCAAGCAAGCACCCGTGTGGGTGTTCCAAAACTTTATGCACCTATCACCTCCACCTCCCCCAGAGGCCAGCAAGTTGCCCTGGAAAGGACACCAAGCTAAGGCTTTGACAGCAGCCGTGTGGTCTTCAAGCCGGTGGAGCCACTGGGTTGGCGAATTAGAAGAGGCAGTGGACCGATCCCATATGTGGAGGAGGTTATCATTTCCCCCACTTGCTAACTGCTGACCAGAGGCCGACCATTTTAGTCCACAGACTTCTTGGTGGTGGCCGCTGTAGGTTTCGACGATATGCGATCTTATTCTCACATCGTTGTTCACAATCTGACCGTCCATTCCTCCAGTTGTCAAAATGTGATTGTTCCAGTCCATGGACCCGACTCGTGACTGGTGGCAGCCTCTCAAGTTTCTTAGCTGCAGAAAACAAGAATTTGATTCAACAACAAAGCAATTCATTGCAACAGATAATCCCATGGAAAAGGAAAAGAGAACCATACTGAAACATATATGCAACTAACCTGCTTATTGGATGTAGAATCCCAAAGCTGGACATCAGAGTTGTTCAACCCAATGGCGATATGTTTTCCATCAGGAGCCCATTTGACACTAGTCACAGGGCCAGTTTCGTCATCGACGGTGACGAGTTCTGATGTGGCACCATCAGTAGCATCCCATAAGTATACTGTGCTTCCAAGAGCAATTGCAAGAACATTGCTACTACCCCAATCTAATAAGTTCAAGTAGTAGTCGTCCAATATGTCAGGAGCATCTAAAGTTCTTTCAGAAGTCTGCATCATCAAAGGAAAAATACTAAATACGAATGAAAATTGAAACACATGAGACAGTCTTCTGATTCACAAAACTTTGAATGCAAAGATTGAACTAAAAAATTGATTCAGTTTTTAGCTTTTAGTAATTTTTAGTCTAAATAACTGTATTCTAAATCAGGATTGCACTAAGACAGCTATTCTATGTCCTGATTCCAACTTAGTTTAACCCATTAGGTGCTCAATATGAACGTGAGAAAATGAAGCTTTAACAAAACTGACAGAATATTGAACTGCGATTAATAAGGTTAATAGTTTCGTGGGAACATGAAACATTGAATACACGCTACATGCTCAATCTTAGTCCAAAGACTCCAAATTCCATCATGTCTAACAATTAGATGCCCAATCTTAGTCCAACTTCCATCATAGTCTAAAAAGTGGAACATGAAGATATGCATACGAGTAAACCTTGTACCCACCTGGGGAATGTAACGACGGGGCTTTGTGGGTTTGGACTGTTGAACACCTGAGAAATCATGTATGGCCTCAACAGGGGTGGGGGGCTTGTTCTTAAAGGCCAGTATCCGGGTCCGATTCATGTTGAAGGTTTCTGCCAGTTGCTTCCGGTATGCCTCCCTGGATGGAGAGCTCACAGCTGGATTCTCCTTATCTTTCCTCCCTTCAGTCAGCATGTAATGTGCATAATCGAAATCCATCGCTGAGCGGTTTGGTATAAATCTATCCAACTGGAAGACATAATAAAAACACACAATAAGGCTAAAGATTCCAAAATTGTGTTTTGGGAGCAGAAATCCACTCATGAACAAACCATGGCTTCAGAAGTTCCATGATATGAAAAGACCCGATTTGGATATCCAATTAAGCATAAACCCTTTATTTAGACTTGAAACAAGAGTATAGAAAACCAATGAACACGAGTTTCAGAAATCCAATCGCTATCAAACCATAAGACGATTACCCACACAAAACCCAAGATCCAAAGGACGGTAAACCACCAACAAAATCTGGTAAACCCAAATCATGTTGAAAGTGATAAAAAAAGAGTCTAGGACAAACACCGATTAATTGGATATACACAAGAATGCACGTGAGGCTATATACATATAACAATATTACGTACATTCTCGCGAGAATTTTTCCTTTGTAGAAGCTGTTCTTGAAGGGGGCATCGGGTTCGTGTCTTCCCTGTAGAAGAGTTTATTGATCCTGCATCCATAATGAGAGAGAGAGAGAGAGAGAGAGAGAGAGAGAGAAAGAAGTCCTGAAAAAAACACAAGAAAAAAGACCTGCAAAACCAATAAAGAACCAAGACTAGAAGGCGAATTGTTAGCGTAAAGAAAGCAAATCAATTGAAACGATCTAGAGATAGGGACGGAGAGTAGAGACTGCACACGATCTCAAATCGCTTGCGTCTCTGTTAATTTAGATGACCGAATTGTTAGCGTAAAGAGGACCGAGCTGTGTTCTGCACACACACAAGAAGAGAGAGAGAGAGAGTATTAATTTAGATGTTGTCTGAGAATCAATGAACGATTTGACAAGTTTATATAATGATGGGAACTAGGGTTTTGTATGTTTCTGACATCGCAAGTTTTGCTCGCTGGAATTGTCCAGGATTTGGAAAGCGGCAACGGCTAAATCATAAACTAGCCGTTGCAGGGGCCATTTAACCCTTTATTCATTCACGTGACCCGGATCTCTCAATGAGACAATGGGTATGGGCCTGGGCAGATCGATATATCCTGGGCTCAACAAGCCTTAACCCTTCTGTTTGTTTTGGGCCATGTCAAATTGAGCCAGACATATGGATTTGACATCTCAAAACGCTGCTAAAAAGATACGGCCTCGATGAAGTCATGGACCCGGAAGACTTGTCTAGGACGACAACAAATTATCTGATCGGAAAGAGTTGTTAAGGTCAGAGGATAACCCGAGATCAGCCAGAGCCAAATTAAGCTGATTTAGTCTTTAGTTTTCAGAGTATGAGGTTAGCCGTCAAATAAGAATGGTGCATATGTTTAGGCTTAGATCTTAGAATCTCGCGAGACCCTTGAGATTTGATTCTCCGTATGACCAATTCTCAAAAGACAATTAGAGAGAGGAGTGGGTGTTGATCTTCACTTTGATATACGTAGAAAAATATACTATGCAGACGAGGTAATTTCTAATCTTCATCATTAAACATAATCCTAGTTTGGTTGTAGCACCTATCATTTAAGAGATTAACTTGAGCGTTAGAAGGTACTTCTTACTATGCAGACGATGTAATTTCTAATCTTCATCATTAAACATAATCCTAGTTTGGTTGTAGCACCTATCATTTAAGAGATTAACTTGAGCGTTAGAAGGTACTTCTTGCCACTACAATAGGTGTCCTAAGTCCTTCTAACCATTTTTTCTTAGAAAGATCAAAGCGAAGTCATCAATTCAACCATTGGCATGATTTCTCCTATGACTAATCTTTCAGGAGCGGACCCTTGTGGAGGGGGGGGTGGCACATGGCACCCCCAATTTTCAAAATCTCAATTTTTTAAATTTTTTTAATTATCATACGAGTAATTATTTAGTGATATTAAAACACCTCACGCGGTTTCTCAACAACTTCAATCACTACACATTCATATGAGTGCTCCTACATTTGGTATTAAGTTTCACATAAATGAATATATAGTGATGGAGTATATTGAAACACCACGTGACGATATCTCAGGATCCCACACTAATTTTTTTGTTATTGTGGTGCTCACCAAGAAAGAGGGTGATGTGGGGACTCCCTTTTTTTTATTGGGTGTTGGTTATGTAATTACTAATTATTACATTTTAATTATTGATTATGAATTTTTTAATATTAATTAGATGTTCACGTTGTATTTTTTTCTTATTCATAGGATATATATATTTTTTGATTTGATTTTTAAATAAGATTAACCTTATAACATGTGAATTTTTTTTTAAGTGTTATGGAAAGTTAACTTAGAACATATACATGTTTAAATTTCGCCACCCTCAAATTTCATTTCTGGATCCGCCCCTGTAATCTTTATTTCTAAATGAACCAAACTTCGATACCACGTTCATCAAAAAGATACGCCCACCTCTAACTGTTGCACATCTGTTAAAGTTTTGAGTGCGATTTCTAGGGTAACCTCATTGAGTTGAATGAAAAAAATACATGCATTTACACTTTTGAGGTCAATTATTAAATAACACTACAACTATATACCGAGGTTAGTTAAGTCACTTGTTCATATGACCTAATAAATACGGGTAAGAGAGCATTAAACGTGAATTAATCCAAAGTAACACTTTTACCAATTTGAACAATCACAGACCCGATTCACAGCCTACGTGCCCTTTACGCCTTGTTGTTCCGAAGAACATAATCTAATCCCTGTGGGGGAAAAATAAGTGAAGCTACTGATGTCAAAAAATAGAGCTTTTATGGTGTTGACAATGGCCAGTGGGCTTAGTGTGGCATCAACCTTAAATATTCCTTCAGATTCATCAATCTGAAGCAAATCTAGTTGAGATTGCAGCAGCTTAGCAGGCATGAAATGCACTCCTTCTTCAGCTCTTTTCTGTAGCCTAGCAGCAAGCACCTCAGCCCCAGCATCCAACAAAACAAACTTCACTACACAGATATAGCTTCCCGGTTCATAATTGGGGTCAGACGATCTAAGAATTTCTCGGTACTGTTTCTGCAACGCTGAACATCCAAGAATCATTGTTTTTCGACTCACTAAGCTAGCTCGTAAGGCATCTCGAAGCAAGTTAACCCATGGAATCCGGTCTTCCTCTGATAATGGGATTCCTTTCTGCATCTTTTCTGTTGTGTTTTATCAGACCAAAAAATGAAATGAGATATGTAACGTTTAAAAGGAGATTTTAATACTTTGAAGGAAAATTGTTACACTTAAATTTATAGGTCAACCTTTGTTTGATTGTGGGTGGAGATCATCGGCATCAAGAAAGCTGCAATTTATGGCTTTTGCCAGCATCTCACCTATTGTTCTGTCAAGCAAAAGTGCAAAGCAGTAGTAGTTCATTAGCAGAAATATGACTATTTTGACATGGAAAAAAATGAGACAAATTAGAGAAACATCTTTTGAATGTGAATCATTCCTATCTTCTGTCCAAACAAGAGGGCGAGGCAGGCTAGAGAGAAAGAACGGATAGCCGCGAAGACCAGAACAAAAGAAGAGGCAGATGTTTGTGCGCACAAAATCTACATTTGCTTATCCGCACTATCTTAGAGCAAGTTAATGCCTTCATTTCTTGGAACAAATCATTGGCTATTGGCCTTATGTTTTTCCCCAAAAAGAGGACCTTTAGAAGCTTGCAACAAGAGCAATATGTCCACTGGCTGGTGTGAAATATCATACTGGAGATGAGTTGTCAAATTTCATGCCCAAAATCAAGTACTACAATTAACGCATGAAAGGGGAATTGTTGCATCAGAAACTGCTCATTTTCCGCTTCACTTCGAGAAGCCTCATGCGGGTTTGTTTTCGTCATTTATTCCCTAGCTAAACATCAGCAAATGGCCGAGCTAAACGCAAGAAGGATGGATTCACAGATGCTTTCTGAAAGCCAGGGTAAATATAAATACTTAGCATTCATTAGTAGGAGGGGCCTTTAATCCGTCTGAAGAGCTTGTGTTTATAGGAGCTCTGGTTCATCCGTAGTTCTGTATGGCTCAACTAAGGTGAAGTGAATGACTCCAGTGAAAGTCATAGGCAAGTTCAACTAAAGTAGCCAATAAAGGTAGATTCTCTGAAAAAGGGAAGAGATTTAGAAAGGCTAGCGAACCCTGCTTCTTTGGCCTATTCCATAACAGACCAATTCATGTCAATCGCGTGCTTACTTGTTCCCATTTTCCCCCATTACGGACTTCCTCTAGAGCTTGAGATTAGCCTTTCACTAGTACATACTTAGCAGCCGGAGCTGCTAGTTAAAGCAGCAAGCACTTTTCTAAGGGCAGCAAGCACTTTCTAAGGCATTCTTTGTGAGCTTAAAATCAAAGCATCTTCATTCCCTCAACACGAAGGCATCCAAAAGAATGAAGACGAGATCACCCGGGCTTAATTGTTGAAATTAGCATATTGGAAGATCAATTGGTGACAATAAAATTCATATTCATCCATCTTCTCATCGGTTTTGGATTCTATCTCTACATCCAGTCTTCTTTCATGCTCTTCTAGTAAAGAACTGTGATCCTCCGACCATAGAGCCTAGCCCGAGAAACTGAGTTCTCCAGTGTGCGCCGAAATGGTCTCGCGAAGTCAGTCCTTGGAGGGTGTCAGTCCTTGTCTAACTTCAAGAGCAGCAACCTAGACTTCCCAAAGTAGGGAAGAAATAGTGTTTTCTATTTCCTTACTATCAAAGGTTGTGTGATTAGTATCTACGTCCCAGGGTAAATGATGAAGTCCTCCTTTATCAGGTGTGATGCCCGGGTTCCTGTACTACGGCTGCTATTCCCATTCTCTTATTCCTATCCTACCTGCGAAGCATCTCTCTTTTTTCATGCATTGGATTCTCCAACCTTGGTGCTGAAGACTAAGTCGGAGCTAAGGCAAGTGCTGAAATTGTTTCAGTGCCATTGTCTTAAAGAAGTGAACTACGAGTGAAGAGTAGTCATTCTTAACTTCAGATTGAGGACGATCTGTTTGAGATGTCATAGGTCCACAAGAAGAAGCTCTATCTTACAGAAGTGACTGAATGTGTCATTTTTCTCTTACTACTCTACCTCTCCGATCTCCGTGACCTATATTCCAAAATAATATGTTGGATAGTTTAGCTTAGGTGCCTTTTATGTCATATCATTGCCCCAAGACCTGAATCCCTCTACTCCGTTTGGGGAGCAGTAATTTAAAATGAGCTTTCTAGGCTATAGTGACCAGAAAAAAGAGAATTAAGTACCTAAATTTTGATAGAAGCAACAGATAGATTGAAGACTTACGATTTACCGGCACCGCTGACCCCCATAATCACAATAGCTATTCCTGTGTTAGCAAAAAAAGGAAAGGAACGAGGATAGAAATCAACCGTGGAATCCCAAGAACACAAGGCAAAACATAATAAACAGCTGGTAAAGGTAAGGAAAAAAAACCTTCAGATTTAGCATCCATTTGGTTGACAGATAGAGGGTGTTATGCAATCTGTGAAGCCTCAAGGGTATGAAAACTTAAATCTTCAAAAGCCAAACTAGGGAATCAGTCCTTCAATAAACGAGATGACAATAAGAACTTATAAACAACAAAATCTTATTATCTAGATTAACAAAACTTTGAGTAGCTTTGGATCTCAAGCTTTTTCAGTTTTTATACCTTGATTTCCTGACTAATCCAGGACCAAATCCAACGTCAATCAGCAGGAAGTCCAATTAAAGCGGAGCAAAATTACGTAGGCACTGGCTCAACACAAGAATTGACGGCACGGTTGTGGGAATCGAACTCAGTCCAAATGCTTCTGAGCCCTGGTCACAACCACAGACTGCTTTGGCCAATTAATTACGGATCCTATGAATGCAACAAAGTTACTTCAATATCCAGAGTCCAAATATCGAGCAGTAATCTAGTGACAGAATATAGTCTGCAAATATAATTGATACAGAAATCATACCTTGAAGAATCAGCTTTTTTATCTTAGTGACAACTGTTTGATCAGCCAAGAGAATCAGCAAGCGAGCGAGAGATAGCGAGAGAGAGACTCCAGCTGGTAGTAGCAGATCGAGACGAGGAAATGCTGTAGAGTCGTCATTGGACGATTTTAAGGGTGTGTTCGTTTTAGGGTGTTTCTGAAATAGTTTTAGAAACATGTCTCTGAGACGTTGTTTGGTTATAAGTGTCTCAAAAACTGTTTCAGAAACTGTTTCTGAAATTTTTTCTTTTATAGAGAGAAAAAGTTGTCTGGGAGAATGTTCCAAAAACTGTTTCTAAAACTGTTTCAGAAACTGTTCCAGAAACTTGTTTGAGAGGAAGTCTCTCAAACTCATAACCGAACACACCCAGAAGCACCGTGTCGGTACGTATGTCAGGCGCAGACGGGGAATTTTTCCTTGTTTGAGGAATGTTTATGGTCCACGTATTTACAGACACAGACTCATTTGAAAACATTCGACGATGCATGTAGAGTTTATGGTCTTATAAAGAATCACACTTGTATCAAATAATTTTCGATGAGTTTTTATCCTAATTTATGTACAAAATATGTATTCCTAGACTTGCTCTTTTGTTAGAGTCAAATAAGAGTGCAAGTGTTGTCTTTCGCGGTTTGTTTCCTTTATGATATTTTGAATGTGAAATTCAGAGGACTATTATTTTTCTTATAAAAAAATAAAATCATTTCAATTACTCTCTCGTGCATCTTACTCACTCCTATATTGTTTATGGAATTATTTCTATTAATTGTGATAATTTTATCATTAATCACGATAATAATACTCATATCTCATATATCATTTTTTCAATAAAAAATCCAAATAAACCTTTATAATTGTTCAATTATGTATAATATATTCTGCCTTCTATTATATCTCTTTTTTGCTATACCTTTCATATACCCTCCAAAATACCACTAACAAATGGGTTATGAAGCTAAGAAAAATCACCCATAATGAATTACTAAAATTTTTTGGTTTGTTACCCTTAAAAATAAATTATTTATCTTCTTTTCGGTTAGTCTAGTGGGAGGAGGATAAATTACACCGTTGACCTAAAGATATTCGAGTCAAAGTTATCAATCTCGTACCGGTAAGGGTACCGGTTTTGTTACTGGTACGGTACGTACCGGTACCGGTAGGTACCGGGGGTACCGTTTCGGATTTATCGCTAAAAAATAATATAATTTTTTTAACTAATATTCTTTACAAAAAATTACATTTGACATATAAAGTAAACCCCACAACTTAAAAATAACTCACAAAACATAATATTTTCAAAGAATAATAATAAACCTATGATATTTCAATATCATTTAATACAAAAAATTTATAAAATTAGTTAGTATACGCTTGATTAGAAAGAAAAATTAATATTTATTTTAACATTAAGGTATGAAAAGCGAAAAAAGAAAAATTAACATTCATTTTCTGTCTAGAGAAATTGAAAAGAAAAATTAACATTCATAAAATATCGAAAGTGGAAAAAAATATATTTATTTTTATGTATGTATGAAATCATAAATAAAGGTTAACATTTATTTTTTATTTTAAATTAAAAAGCAATGTTAAGTTTTAAAAAAAAAAGAATGTTAACATTCATAAAAAGGAATGTTAACTTCAAATTAAAAAAAAATAATTTTTCCTTTTAATTTTTATAAAAAACAATGGTAATGCATTATAAATTTTCATACCTTAATTAGGAGTATTTATAAGGAAAATGACAAAAAAACAAAGGTATGTAAAAGTAATTAAAAAATACATAAAAAGTAAAAAAAATTAAAAAAAAAAAAAAACCTGTACCGGCCGAGATCCGGTATTCGGCCGGTACCACCGGTATTGGCCGGAACCGGCCGGAACCGCCGGTATTCTCGCCGGAACGGTACGGACGTCTGACGGTTCCGGTTTTGGTCCGGTACGGGACGTACCGTCCGGTACCGGGCGGTACGGTACGGGATTAATTACTTTGATTCGAGTACCAACAAATTGGTGATCTGCAAATTAAGGTCTAACCGATGTGTCACTTCGAACTCACCATCTTGATCAATGTCAGGTCTCAAAGGACAATCGTCTTGGACTAGAGCTATCTTGGACTAAACCACCGACCAAAACAAGATCACGCACTAATTAGTCACATGACACGTCAAATCGAACCACATAAAAGAGATGACAAACGCACTCGAGTATATCCACTGCAACACTCAACTGTTTTCCATAAATAGGAGTGAAAATTCACCAATAAAAGGAATTGGAGGTTGGATTCCGAATTCCACATCGTTTTCAAAAGTATTACCAACAATTACATATATCTCAAGTATGTAAGAAACGTAAAAATTCTCAACTCCAGTTATACTTTCTCAACAATACTTGGTTATTCGAGTTTCCTTCTAGCAACTACTAACTTAGTTATTGGAGAGCATTTCAACCACCTGTTGGGATAGCTCTGACTCGTTGTTTCTTTTGTAGTATACATCCGAACATAACGAATTGTGAAACACTTCTAGGATAATTGCTTTTAGCTCCACATAAACCTATGGAGAGAGTCCATAATTCAGTACCCCACAAGTCTATATTGTTTATGTCTATGCGACACATAATTTCACTATGATTTACAAATAAGAAACCACAATGTGGGATGATCAAATACTCAAAACTTACACACTTATCATTTTACTCCTAAGAATATTCATTGCATAACAAATTACACGTATCTGTGTACCTCGATTAAGTTGAGAATCATCAAAATATTTATTAAAGTAAATTTTAATTGACTTTAAATTTTTTTGAAAACATTAAAAATTAAATCTAAAAACTCAGATGTACTTACTGTTATGTTCTAACTTAACCAACTGGTTTAAAGTAATTCTCAAAATAGAGTTAAATCCTCACCTACTTGTTTAGTTGCTTAATTCAATTTTTCAATTACTATTTTCCTTTAACTTAATTTTTTATAGATGTTTTTAATTATTAAATCACTACACATATCTTTAGTTGTTAAAAAATTAAGTGCTTATCTAAAGTAATCTGCTATTAGAAGTATAGATGAAAAATAATAAATGTTTTGAGCATAATATAAATATAAAAATATTTTAATGTCCTTAAATAGGATTACATACTAATCATGTGACCAATTTATGTTACTTTATCAAACGGTTATTTAACAGAAGGGGAAGCTGATACTTTAACCCAAAGTAGAAGGGTTAGAATGTGTCATTTAAAAGTATAGAGTACAATGTGACATTAAGTACAAAGTGTAGGGGTGGAAAGTGAAATTTACCCAAAAACGGCGTGGAAACTGGAAAATGCCGAAAGCTCCTTCGAACTGCAGTGAAGATCTTCTCCATTGTTTCGCCCCAATCTCTCTCTCTCTCTCATAATTTTCGCCAGATTCCACCGCAAAATCTCAAGATCTCAAGAATTGCCATTGGATTAAGCGGATCATCCATTCGTCTGTTCTCAGTTTCAGGTGCTTTCTACCATTCCTTTCTTGCACTCATTGTCTCATTTGTCTGTAAAGAATTCATTTATTTCCACAAAACTTGTTATTCAATACACACCCTTCTCTGAAAATTTGCACTAGTCCGAGCTAGGGTTCCAAGGATTATTGTGGAAACTTTGAAATCTGTTTCTTTACTTCGTATAATCATGTTCTGTCTTCCCTGCCTGCTCCAATTTTCCTAACGATGAAAATACGATGGCAGTTTTATTATCAATATCAATACCAGCATATGCTATATTGGGGATGATTAATACCAATAGACCGTTAATGGAACGTTAAAGATATTCAAGAATTTGAAGTGGGTTTTTCTATTCGTCTAGTATTGCCCAGTTGTGTTGACTTGTCGTAGGCAAATAAGCAGATGCTCATTCACACTTTAAAATGCATTGAGCCAACCATTTGATGCGATACTAAACATAAGTTTTGAATGTCATGACCTGTTCTTTTGTTCTCGGTCTGGGAACACTCGTTACTTACTGCAGCCTCAATTGTACGCCTGCAGCTTCATGAACTTGATAAAGGGGTTGCGTCGGTATGGACAGAGCATACAACATGATCAGAAACTAGATAGAGATTTTTTAGTACGGCTCTGGGTAGCTGATAAAAAATTGATAATGTCCAGGGAGAAAAGGGGAAAAAGAAGGCATAAGGTTGTTAACTATGCTAACCATGGGGAAACAGGTTATGGCAATCAGCCTTCTTTCCAGAACCCATTTGAAAGATGGTTTTCGGTCTCACCTGCTACAGAAGAAAAATCTTATGACCAGACGAAACGTGTTATGAAGCAACCACCCGTTAGCCAGCCCACCACAGGTGCTTTGAAACCAGCATCTCTAGAAGAGGTGAGTTGAGTTGCTTTATTGTTCTCTGTCATGTGCCTTTATTTTCTCACCTTAACATCTTGTTACGGTGGCCAGACTGATTTTAATGTTTATTTTGCATGTTCTTTCGTCATTGTAAATTTGTGAGTTGCATCAAGATGACAATTTTTTTGGGGTAGGCTCGCATTGCACCTCTTCTTGCAAGGTCCAATTTGCTGATTACAAGGGATATAGAATGGGCAAATCTTGTATTTGGTTTCGAGCAGGTAACTATTAAACTGACTATTTTCATCCATCTACAGAAGCATTTGACTCGCATCATAGTTGTATGCTTTCACTTGAATGCTAACTATATATGATTGTGTAGTTGTTTTAGAATGACCAAGTGGTGGATAGAATCATTTTTCACTGGTTGAGTCAATTCGGCAATTTATGAAACATAACCATATAAACAATTGCTGGGTTTCGAATATACATAATTATCATTTATCATTAGGTCCTAGAAAAGAGGGCATTATTTTTAACAAATAACAATATGTCTACTTGTTTTCGACTAATATGAGTGCAAAAAGTAATGTTCCGCCATTTTGAAGTAAAATTTGGGTATAAAGTTACTTTACCCGTTCACTTGATATTGAAGGTTTAGTATCTTTGTGTCGCTCGGCTTCTAATAAAGTCTTCACTGGTACTTGTTCTTACTTGAAAATGCAGGAAAATCGATATTTAATAGTAGACGTTTGCTACCCCGGATCTGTAAGTTGTCTTTCCACTTCTTTTCGACTTCCGTGATGCTCAGTCTTATATGTAGTGAAGTAGCAAATGGAACTTTATATCCTTTAAAGTTCTGACATTTGGACTAAATTATTTTTTATTAAAGACAGTCGGTATTATTTGATATTTTGTGATTTATATCGTTTTTCGTCATTTTTTTGCGCGCTCTCATTCGTCTCGACAAGAGGAATCATAAAAGTATGAAAAAATAGACCGAAATTGAAAAAGATCTAGATAAGAAGACACTAAAGACCAAAAAAAACAATGAAAACTGCCATTTTCAATTTTTTCATCTATAGTGTACTTTTTGAGGTTTCGACCACATTTTTCTACTTTTTAAATTTCTTTTATCAAGACGAACGATTAATCAAAAAAATTTAACGCGAATATGATAACAATCAAGAAAAATGGCCAAAAAATTAATATTGAAAAGTTTAGGCCAAAGGAGAGCAAATGGAATGGCATATACATCACGATATATATCCTTTATAGTTCTGACAGCAATTGTTATTTTTCAGCCAGTGGGTAGAATCCGCGAACAGAGTAATTTGATCGCCAGACAGGTAATGCCATTTATGCCCATCCTTTCGTTACTTATTTCAAGTGTTCCTGTTTGTTTGCACTAGCACTTTGTTGCCTTTAACACTATGTATTCTGTTGGAAATTCACCTTAGGCAAACGCAAACTGTGTTTCTGGCTCTCTCTTGTTTCATAATTGTTAGATCTGATTTAAGGAAGCTTACTGAATTATGTACAGACTACAGAGACCACCTAGATGTTCCCTGCTTCATGCTGTTCGCCTTGCCACCTTCCCCTATTTTACTACGTTTTTTTTTACTAAGCCATTTGTACATCTGTTCATTATCAACCATGTCAACCTACACAAAACATGTATTGAAATTTGACCTCCTTCGTTTGCCACGTTGTCTACACTCTTTTTTTTTGGCTGAGCACGTTATCTACACTCTTGCTAAAAGACTTTCAAATCAACAAAATTTTGTATCGAACCCTGGGCCTGAAAGAGTTTCAATTACCTTATTTGAATACAACTAGCAGACATAAATTGATGTACCTGTGATGGTGCATTTCCATTTTTTCATTTGGACATCTAATCCCGGAAGTTAAAAATGAGTACTGCTTTGGTTTTATGGTACGGGGAATACCGCTCTGGCTAAATGCCACTCTTCATGCTCTATTGCAGTTGCTTCGTACGCGGCGACCCTTCGTGGCTGACATAACCGATGCCTTGGGCAATGAGCTGTTTAGGGTGAGAACTTGAGTGCATTCCACTTTTCTGTTGGATATGTTACTATTGAACATTTAGGCCTTACTTATCTTACATTTAGGTCCGAAGACCGTTTTGGTGGATAAACAGCTCAATTTATGCAGAGATAGATGGTAAGGTATGTGAGTTGAAATTCTACATAATACTGCATGTTTTGCTTTTTATGGCTGTACTAAACTACTACATAATGTTGGTAATAATAAAACAAGTTCTTAATTCCCAGTTTTCTTTCTAGGAGGTTGGTGTTGTTCACAGAAGATGGCATCTGTGGAAGAGGGTTTATGATTTATACTTGGGGTAATTCTTCTTGTGCCATTATTTGGGTTCCATGGATTGATTAATATTACCTTTTTGTTTTCGTGCCCAACAAAGAATATGTTGATATTTCCTCCTCCATATGTAATCTCTTAAGAGCTCTGCAAAAGTCAACATGTCCACAGACCGTATTCCTGCCCTCACGGAAAAAGATATTTTCCCTTCAGGGAGTCTTCCAAACTCCCTTTCCAACAGTGTGGAGCTTGTACTCCAGTCTGTGAAATTCCCCAGAGTCGTCGGTTGACCATCTAAATCATTGTTTGCTGTAATGGATTATTTGGAAGCTGTCTGCATCATGCCTACAGAATTTATTATGGTTGTGTTCTGTTTTTAGGAATGAACAGTTTGCTGTGGTTGAGAATCCTGGCTTTTGGAACTGGACATTTACTTTGAAGGACATCGATGGACAAGTGTTGGCTCAAATAGATCGAGACTGGAGGGGTTTTGGTTTTGAGGTTGCCTCCTTTGTTATCATCACTTCATGTTTGTATTTTTGCCATGGCTCTGCAATGCTGCCCCTCTGGTGTTGCTGATATTTTCGTAAAATTATGATGTAGGTCTTCACTGATGCTGGTCAATATGCGATCCGATTTGGTAGCGCTGATGCTAGTGCTAGCATGGGTAATGCTGGGATGGTAAGTTTCCAGATCCCATGCTGACAGAGGTCGAGTTTTTTTATTTGTAATTTTTAGTGTAGGTTAATCATCTTGAGATTTATTTGAGGCCTAGGGTTTGAGTTTCTACTTTGAAAATCACTGCCGAGCACAAAAGAATGACGCGGGCTCACAGTTCTGAGTTTGAGGGCATGCCGCTAAATACAGGCAGTGGGGATCAGTTGTACTATAGCTTTTTGTTTCAGTGTTTTAATTCATGCAGCTTGCTTCTGTAGGTTGAAGAGTTGGAAGTAGTTCGTCCCTTAACTCTGTCAGAGAGAGCAGTTGCTGTTGCACTTGCTGTGTCACTGGATAATGACTATTTCTCGAGACACGGAGGCTGGTAAGCTTGTTCACCATCCGTCTGCGTTCTTCCACCATAAGTTTGTGTTCACATATTATTCCCGGTTGTTTGTATAAGAAAAAATGTGCTGCTCGTGAGAGCTTTTATCCATCGTTTGGTTTTGTGTTAATTCTCTTACACCACGATGGCAAAGTATATTTGGGTAAGATATTTATCCTTGCATTTGTACTTTGTTATTGGGTTATCTGTTTGACGGGGTAAAAACTTGGAAAACGTAAGTTCTGGCTTCCATATTATTGCTTGGAAACACCTACTAATTGTGATATCAATTTTATTGCCAGGGGGCTTCCTTTTGTTGCAGTGGGTGAATAACTTGCTGTGCTGATGCTTTGTCATATCCATGGCATTGTTGCACAGAGATCTCTGTTGCGTCTCTCTTTGTTTCTCCCTCGTGTAAATCTTAACGTTGCCCTAATTTTATGCGTTCGTTTGGAATTGATAGTGTTGCCATTGGCATCATCTTCTATGTTGATGAAAAATAACCAACAGATTTGGTTTTATGAAGTTGAGATGATGTAATTCTAGCTGTTTATTTTCATTCCAGTCACTGACTGTCTTCCCTCTCTTCCACTAAACAAACATCTCAAACTGAGGTTTACCTTATATTCTGCAACAGAACTCGCCACCGAGGCTTTAACTTGATAAACAACATGAAAATTTCCAGTGAGGTCATTCTATATTTCAACTATACCCAAAAGGGTTTCCAAATAGATATAATTTTTTGAGAAATTACAATACACTTTCATCTCTATAAGTTTCAGACAGCTACCTCTAGCTCTGCTGGGAACTGGAAGTCTACTTCTTTCTTCAACATCCTTGGAAACTCATGTACGACAACGATAACATCATCCTGAATCAAGGTTCTGTTTGATGTTTAAGGTTACTGATGGCGCTAATGTAAGTACCGCTTATATAATCTTCCATATAGCACCTCACACGAGGTCCATGACTTACATTTTATTGATGGCGGCCAACCATCTCCTCATATAATCTACTGAATACAAGTTTAACAGGGATACAAGCAACTGCAGTGGGGCCAGACTCCCCTTTTATCAGACTATCCACTTGAAAGTTTTCGACACCTCTGAAATTGTTTCTGAGTTTCTGTTCTGTGCCAATTGAAGACAGAGCTTTAATCTTTTTGCCAGACGACAGGCTTATCTTCTTCGGTTGTTTTTTTGAATACTTACGGTGGTTAAACCGAGGACGAATCGCCTTGTGACCAAAACTGTCATCATCTAATTCCGACAATGGATGTGGACGTTGGACCCGAAATTTGGCTGTCCTTGTGGAAGTTCGCCACACTGGAGGTTCTTCTGTATCATCATTTTCTATACCATCAGCTGCTGAAAGAAGAATTTCAGAAGCACCGTTTTCCAGTGCTTCGATTTGGATAGGATGTCCAATTATTGCCTTGCCATTTAACTTACTCATCAAAGAAATCAAAGGGACATGCTCTCTTTGATAGCTCGATTGGACCTTAAGATCCACATCAACCAACATGGACTTCATCCTGCCACCAGAACTATAATGGCCCACAAGTACAGGATCGAAGTAATTGCTTGAATCCTCCTCCCAGTATCTCTTCCACGAAGATTCAGATGGTGAACGTCTCGCGACAAGCTGATCATTCCAAGAGTCCTCCCAATCAATTATCTTATGCGTGAAATCATCTAAACCTTTGGATGTGGATTTTGAGGGTAACAAAAACCTCTGGTTGTCAAATGAACCGCTTCTCCTAAAGTTGTTTTCAGTTAAGTCAGGCTCATCCCGAGTAGTGCTCTTCCACTCTTCAAGGTTTGTTCTGTACGTGGAGCTCCTGAAAACAGTGGACCTGTTGGGGACACCGCGGTTGTTCCTTTTCCCTTTAAGTTTCCATTTCGATACTCCAACAAGGTTACAAGGGAAAAGGTGAGACGCATCACTGGAGAGTGCCAAGTCATCGAGCTCCTCACTACTCATGCTTCCATGTGGCACTTGAGTTCCAGAGCTTCTCGGTGATTTTGGTTCTAATTCAGTGACTAGAGCTGCATCTGAACGACCAAGGAGGAGTTAGGTTGCCAGGTAATAGGCTGATCAAAAAGACAAGCTCTCAACAAACTAGAGGCAAAAACTCAGAATAGGATGTAGCTAGGAGGTCAAAACTACTATAGAAACCTCTAGTGTGTGAATAGAATATCAAACCTGAAAGTGTCGCAGTCTCCTCATCTGCATCTGAATCCACGGAATCAGTCTCAGAAGAATCACTTTCAGTATCTTCAGATGCGGTCTCTTCATCCAAAGCAGCAGGATGAGGACCTTCGCTCTCTTCAAACTGAGAAGGTGGAATCACCATCTGGTTGGTGCAAAATTGTTTACCATCTGAAAAATCACTAGACTCTCCTGGAAAGTCAACAAATCTGCCCCTCTTTGCACAGCGAATTACTCGTGTCTGCTCCTCTTCAGACTTAAGGATAGGAATATTACCGTTGCCGTACTGCCTGGGGGAATGAACCGGAAACTTTGCACTACTCTGCAGTACCTGATCAAGAGGACGGCGCCTATCACGTCTCCTAACAAGAGATTCATCAGTCAACACTTCATCTGACTTCATCCTTTGGTCTAAATAACTGGCCTGAACAGTATTTTCTGTGCTATTATCAAATCCAGGATCTTGAGAGCTATTCGAAGCGACAGAAGATGGAAGTTTTCTTTTTGAATGGGAGATCTTGAGACCAATGTTCTGCAAACCTCTCATCCGAGTCCGAGGTATTGGCTCCGAATTATCCTCATCCCTTACGAGGATATTTTCTTCTTTGATTTTCTGTGCATGAAGAAGATGATCCATGCTCTTATCATCTGTGGCCAAATCTAGTTTCTTAAAATGTGACTTGGGGTGCACATGTTTGCCACTGTCCTTGCCCAAGCTTTCTGAAGGGGACACTAACACCTTTTCCGCAGGATTAGATGATTTACTGCTCTTACCATTGGAAGAACTACCTGGTTTAGAATATTCTTCCCCCAGCAGCTTCTTCTCAAGTTCAAGTGCATGGAGAATAGCATCTTCCCGACGTGCATACTTCTCTCGTTTCTTTGGAGGCATCCCAAGGGACGATTCAGCCCTTTCAATACAATCATCAAACTCACCACATCGAAATGCCTTCACACGCTTGGACTTTTCCAAATTGTACCAGTCCCTGGTAAAATATGACATAAGAAATATCTTCACAAACAAAAACAAAGAGAAAAAAACTGCATGAAGTTCAAAGGAATCAGTCTCCCGACCCTCAGCTGCTAAAAATTCCAGAATTCCCATTTTATTTCACATGGAATAGAAAGCATTACTTTGCATAAATAGAAAACAAATTTGCTAGGTTGCTCGGTACAAATTGGGCCATCCGACATACATGCAACCTCTAAATCATTCCTACTAACTGATATGTGGCATATTACTAACCCTGTAAATGTAAGTAATCACTTTTTCGTTCCTTCAATTCTGCATTAATGCAAAAATTGAGTTTAACTCAGTTCAAGCTATGGCAGTTGGTTAAGAATATTGTTGGAACAACGTAGTTGGTAGTGCCATCCAGGTATTCTCTGAGTCTGACAGCCACCAACCGGTAGAGCATGCGCCTCCGAAATGATTACTTCGGGTCACATCAGCCAATCAGGAAAAATGCCTGATGATAGTAGCAAGCCTGAGCATGCCCAAAATACATGCAAAGATCTATCAAAAAAAATAGTGATGACGACCCTAGTCAGAAAATTGGTAGCTAGGCTTGGGTTGGGTTAAGGCCCTTGGCCTATAAATGGGAGAAACATTAAAGGAGCCAAGGATCGAATATTGAATTATGTGAGCAATATACTCCTCTCCCTCTTTCTCTACACTCATAGTCCTTCGCCTCTTTCTCACGCTCGACTGAGTTCACTCAACTGAAATTGCTTGATCAGTTGCTGAATTAGCCATCAGAGGGCATTCCGGCCAAACTCCCCCATCCGACTTGCCTCTGACTAGTTATTGTTGCGCAGGCAAACTAGTCATCTCCAGCAAGGAGGGTTATTGCTACTCCAAAGAGCAGTCTGTTATTCCCATACTTAGTAGAGGCACAAAATCCAGTCCCTTACAACAAGCAAACTTGCTAAAATCTCTAAGCTTCAGAATGGCATAGTTGATGAAATAGATTGGCCAACTGATTTCTCGAGCTACATCAGCTCAACTTCAAGTTCAACTAAATCCTAAGGTAACTGAATTGGATCCAACTATATTCAGAAATTAAGTAACGGCCTGCGTCATCCTTCTTTTACAGCAACATAGAATGGTGGAAATCATATATGGTTTGGTATGCAGATTGCAGAGTACATGTTCCACTCCTAGACATCTGTTAGGCTCAATCAGAAGATAAACAGTAAGGAATAAATTCATTTGTCATTGAGTTCAAGCAATTTGTCTCCTCCCCTTTCTGATCAAAATCATCAAATGAAAAGATGACTTATGTACAGAGAGGGACATACATCAACTCAAGACAATAGCTGATTCATACTGGAAAAACATCATTCCTGCAGCAACAAAAGAGAAATGAACTAAACCAATGCGAGATGCACTGTCCAAAGACTTCATACATAAACCAACCAACCAACAAACATTGAACGAAAATTCCAAACCCATGAAACAAAAAGCCAAAGTTAAGTTCACAAGATTCAAGTCCAAGTAGACTTACACACTGGCATCTTCTCTTCCAAGAAGCTTGACTGGAGTCCCTGACCGCGGAGACAAGAGATGAGCATCTGAAAGCTCCTCAGGACCCACTATCTTACCAGGCCACCATGAACCATTCCGTCGCCTAACCCAAACAAGTGCCCCAACACTGCAATAAGCCACGCCGGTTTCCTTGTCCGGACCCATCTCTGTCTCGAAGTTCACCTTTTTTCAGTTCATTGGGTTCTCCTAATCTCTCTCTGATGATGTTGACTGTTGCTGATCCTTAGAAAGCTCGAATACCTAATCGCTAAATCTCTCTACTCATATAACTGTAGACTGTTGACGATCCTTGAAAAAGACAAGGAGATTCTTGATGCTCAACCACCAGAGAAGAAGAGAGAGGAGCGATGACGTACCCAAACGATCAAAAAACCACCGCATTTGAACTTGATTGGGGTTAAAGCTACGATTTCCATTCAAATTTTTGGAAATTTCATTGCTACGCTTTTTTGTGTCAATTACGTCAATTGATCAGCTCCCTGGTCCAGAACCTAATTGATTCTCTCTCCAAACTGCACATTTGGAGGTCCGGTGGGAACGGTTGAAGCTAGGGCTAACATGGGTACATATATGATTGTTTTCGCAACAATTTCAGACATTAATTGCCAATTGACTCTCTGATTGAAGACCAGCAATCGCCTCTCTCTTCTCTTTCCTCTCTATCTCTCACTCTCTCTCTAACTCTGTGCTGGCCTGAGGTCCGAATCGCCGGTATTGACTCAGTGATTGCCCGGAAAAGGAAACCTTAGAGTGATGGTCTACTGGTCTGCTGTACGCAACGCGTGGTGCGCATACCCATCTCCAGCTCACGTTAGCAAGGCACGGACATGGGTGCAGATTGCGACTTGTAATTGGGCCTTTCTGTTTGGGCTATAATGACCATTTACCGATCGTCCGGCCCATTTTTTTTTGAATTATACTGTAAAATAATTTCTGTGAAAACATTATAATTTTTTTTTAGAAAAATAGTGCATGAATGATACTATAAAAAATTTTAGAAACTGTTTTTTTTCATATAAAATCTATCAATATTATGGTAATATTTTTTCAATGAAAATATTATTAGTCCAAAAGATTGTCCTCTTTTTTGTTTTCTAAAAGTGGGTTTTCAATAATTCTTCTCAAAATAGATTTAAAAAATTATTTATGAAAGTAGTTTAGCAAATTATCGGAAAATGTGGACGCGGAACACAAATAATCGTCATGCTTGGCTCAACGGTTGGATAGTTGGACTTAATGGTCCTTTTATTATCGGTTAAAATTATGGAAGGGATAAGGTATATATAGTAAGAGGGGGATATAGTAAAAGAGAATATCTAATATAGGGGTGAATAATTATAAAGGATTTGTTTGAGTATTTTTTGAGAAAGAGATATATAATAGATATGAGTATATTTTATCTCCTTCTAGGCAGATAAAATTTAGACCTCATATATCATACCATGTGTAAAAAACGCTATCAAATTTCGAATATGACACTTCGAATTGTCATATTCGGAATTCAAATTTTATACATCTCATTTGATCCTTAACAAACAGGGCTTGAGTGAGTGAAATTTTGGATTGAATTCCTATAGAAAGGAAGTTGTAACCTTTTCAGTTTAGATGGGATAAGATGGGTCAGGGGTATTCATCACTTCTTTAGCAGTTTTAGCAGCTTGGCTAGTTATTCGAAATTCTCAATTATTTCATTTATTCATGTTAGCAATGCACAATCGTTAAATATGACCATTCTCTTCTCGTGACCAGTAAGTTTTAGTCATTATATATTAAACAAAAACAAAAGCATCTGTGACCGGGGTTAGCAAGGGGTAAGCCCCACAAGTCTGCGGGCTTGGGCAACACCCCCACCGCAACCCCCGATGGGGGGCAACAATTTTAGGTCAAGAAATTTCACTTGAATATAATTAATGTTAGGCCCAGTTAGGCCCACATAGTCCCGGTCCAAAAATTCGCCGACCTGGCATCGGTAAACAATTAGGTCAAGAAATTTCAAATTTCAAATCGCTGGCTCCAACGGTCATATTCCAGATGGCTTCCCCACACCTATATATAAACAATCACCACCGCCGAACTCAGCTCCAGTAGCAATCTCAGCTCCTTCTCTCTATACGATATACCGTAATACTCTCTATCATATCTCTATCAATTCAATCGCCATGGATTTCCACAGCCTCGCAAGGAGAGAACTCCAAGCCTTATGCAAGAAGAACAAGATCCCCGCAAACATCACCAACATCGCCATGGCCGACGCTCTCAAAGCTCTTGACATCGTAATTCGTTTTGTAAATAGATTCTGATTTATTTCCATTGTTTTGTTTTTTCAACGATATTTACGTGTTATTTATGTGCTGTTAGGTCGAAGGGATGGAAGAATTCTTGAATCCGTCATCCGTTGAGTCTCCCGGAAAAACGATGATGGCATCGCCATATGTTCCTCATACCGGTGGTAGGACATCTATTCGGAATAAAACAATCAATGAAGAACCCGAGAGTATCCAGATTTCGACCAGGGCACGCAGGGGAACAAGAAAAGCAATCGCCGGAGAGACGGAGAATGCAAAGATTGACGTGGCCGGAACCCCCGGAATTCAGAGCATTCGTAAGAGAGCACCTCTTGCTTCAGGTTTCCGGAAAATGGAGACACCTCGGAATCAGAAGGAGGAGATTTCGGTTCAAAAAGTGAACACTAGGAGATCGACGAGGTTGTTGGAGAAGAAAATGACGGAATTGACTTTGAATGATAATGAAGGAATCGAACCAATTGATTTTGGCGGATATGATAATGAAATGACTAATGATACCAAAGGGAATGTGAAAGAGGATTCAGATGATTTGGGTAAAGAATCGGAGTTTCAGGGTATGCCTATTACATGTTTGCTTGTTTGGTTTCGTTTTGGTTTTCTGTCTAATAGACTGACTTGTTTTGCTTTATTATCCGATGGACTACAAATTTTCCCGGTGAATATGTGCTAGCAATATGTATCTAGTTTCTTGATGTATTTTGACATAGATTATGTTGCAGGAATGGATCAGGATATAATATCAGATGATCTTCCCATGGAGACTGCAAGGGAACTGGAACAAATTTCTGAGGTACTCGATGAATCAGATGTTGTTTTGGTTCCAGAAGAACACAGAAATATGTTGACTCCAAAAATTGGCAAGGATATGAACGACGAAGTCAATGATGTTGACAAGGGTAAGCTTTCCTCATGTTGCAGAGTAAAACTACGGTGTGGAGTATGAAAATAAGTCGCTCATCGACAATAATTTTATGAACATTTTGTGCAGAACGAAATGCAGATGATGATATTCTGTCTGGCGAAAACTTGGAGAAATCTCAAGATTTGAAAGATGAAATCCAAGAGGAAGAGGGTAGGTTTATTATCCCCTTTTCATCATAATTCCTACCATGTTGATCGTTTGAGTCCACTCTTAGTCAATCACAGTGTTGGATTCCACTTGCCTTTTCTGAATCTAATGGTGATTGCATTTACAGGTTATGATGATTCTGGATACATTGATAACACAGCCGAGTGTTTGGTGTCAGAGGATGGCGAGGAAGGGTTTAATGCTGAAAAAGACTTGTATTCAAAAGATTCAGCTGATATCGCCGAAGCTGTTGTTGATGATGTTGATATATTGAGTTTGAGTGTCTCTGCTGCCGCTGAAGATCAGAAGCAGGATATTCAATTGCAAAACCAGGCCAGCCACGAGTCTGAGATTAAGTCTATGAATGATCTTGAATCCACCCTCACTGGCGAAGCCAAGTCAGAGGAGGGCATGGTCTTAGCTGATGATGCAGAAGTTGAATTTGATCACCATGAGCATTCAATTTGTTACAAGCATTTGGTGACTGAAAAAGAAATAACTCTGGTGACACCCAACTGTGGAGAAGAATCTGATCAACTAGCTATTGCCCCAAGTACACTTGCTTTCTCCTCCTTGGATAAGTTTCCCAGTGGTGAAGTTCCAGTTAACATGCCGGAACAGATGTCATCTAGTTTGCCCCCGCTAGGATCAGATTCAGACTGTTTGATTTGTCCTCCTTCCCTAACACCATTGAAGAAATCCTCAAACAAGACCCCAACCACAAGTCGAAAGATCATTAATCTTTTGGATGAAAACAAGGAGAACATTGACAACAGTGGCAGAAAGTTGGATCTTACTCAAGAGAAGGGGACGAAAGAAAATAACAAGGCATCGGATTCGATCAAGAAAAAAAGTCTGAGGCAGCTAAAGAAGATTTTTAAGGAAAAGGTGCAGAGTACAAACAAAATGCACATCAATGAAGACAAGGATCTTAATCAGGTGAGGTCATGAAACCCGTTTGTCACAAACAATTTTGGGTTATTGTGATGATATTTTTTGCTAGTTTGTTGTGTTTGGGTATTAATTGTGTTTGTATACTGAATGGCAGGTAGGAAGGGCTAGACCAGCTTTGCAAATGCTGTCCGAGAATTGCTTAGTGGCAAGTGAACCTGAAAACAAAATCTGACTGGTGCTTCTACATAGAGAGAGGATTTGTAAAACCATTTCCGGTGGTTTTCGGACAAACTTAGATTGAGAGTGTCTTGATGGGGTTTAAACCTTGGTTTGCCTTGGCAGTTTGTGTCGTTTTGGTGTTTTCTGTTTTTACAAAGTACTGAAATAATCCTGTCTCTGCAATGTTTTGTGGGTGATGGGATTTATTAGTTGAGAGATTTGCATATTTTGTTTTGTTTAATGTTATTCCTGTATGGTTATCAGACTCATTGTCACAAAGAAAAAGAACACAGGAAATAAATCTATTCAAGTTGAAGATATTTGGTAACAAATGCTGCAATGTGTTCCAAAAAGAATGTGGTGTTAACTATGAAATGAAAATGCCACCACATGTTATTGCCAACCAAAAGCACCATCAGCGCAGGTGAATTCAGTGGATTCCAAAGCTTGAGATCCCTGACAAAGGACCAATGGCTTTGTGCATCTGCGCAGGTATGGTTGTCATAAAGGAAATTATGATGTCTTTTTTGTATAATTGTGTAATGGCAGTGTATTTTCTTGGATACAACTTCATCTGGCCATTTGAGTTCATCATTCTAGGCATGCTTTGGTTTCTTCAAACACCGAAGAGCAAGAAGGTCTACTTTGCACCTTGAGAGAGAAGCTTTACTGAGCTATTCTTGTAGATGGCAGCTCTCAAAGCCATTCTCAGATTTCAGGTGCATATTCTAAGTACTAAAGCCTTGTGTAGAGATCCCGATCTTCCTAGTGATATGCGGGACAAACATCGTTATAAGTTGACAGTAAAAAACCGATGTATTTTCATAGGGCACCCCCACAAAGCTATGGAATAATTAATGAGCTGTTTGTTGATTTTAATTTAGCATTAAACGTCATCGATAAAAAAGAGAATGGTGAAGAATAGAACTCTAACGAGAACTACAATTTTTTTTTTAATCAAATAGACCAATTCTAATGATGGAACCATTAAATGGACAATGATACCATTGCCACACACCATAAATGGCTGCAACTAGGGCTGCAAACGAACCGAGCTGTTCGCGAGCTCGGCTCGGCTCGATAAGGGCTTAGTTCGGCTCGGCTCATTCAGTTAACAAGCCGAGCTCGAGCTCGAATTTTAGGCTCGTTTCGTAAACGAGCCGAGCTCGAGTCTCGAAAGCTCGGCTGGGCTCGTAAAAACTCGGCTCGTTTTAGATGTTCGGCTCGTTTAAAGAGGCTCGTTTAAGTAAATGAGTTTCGTGCAACTCGGCTCGGCTCGGCTCGTTTACAAACAAAGCTCGGCTCGGCTCGTTTACAAACAAGCCGAGCTCGAGCACTCCAAAGCTCGGCTCGGCTCGGCTCGTTTGCAGCCCTAGCTGCAACTAAAATTGCTCTCTTCCCCAATATTCTCATGGTTTTGGAGTTGTATGTTAAATGGCTGCAACTAGAATTGCTACCTGCCCCTATATTCTGTTGTGTTTTTGAAGCTACATATTTATTTGTTTGGGCATGGATGTTGATGCTTTTTTTTAATTGTAATGAGGGTGGGGATGAATCCTAGGTTGTGCTTGGATCCTTAATTTGTGGAGAGATTTGTCATAGGCCAAAGAAAATGGTAAGGAAACACTCCATAAGTTAATACCCTGAACACAACCATAGTATATCATCTTAGAAGTACCAAAACAAAAAATGCATGTGGGGACAATCATGGCTTTCAAAGCCTACTAAGATACTTGTGACTTAATATTGAAGCCCAACCAATTCGCCCTTTCAACATATCTAATCTATTGAAAAATTCTATTAGATGGTAAATCTTGTTTGAAATCAAATCAATCACAATCCCAGATTGAGCATCACAAAAAGAATACAAGCAACCATAGAGCGTGTGCTCTTCATTTAAATTGTGAATTAATATATAGTTAGCAGTTTATCTTACATAGATTTACAAAATCCCCAACAATGTTGGACTTCATGCATCACAAACTTCTGAAAGACAATCCTCTTACTCTGCTCTTCAGCAAGAGTAAACCATAATTGTCGATATTGAGTGGAATTTGGGGAAAATGGAATTTGTATCTGGAGCAATTTCAGACTTCAGAAACTTTGCTCATTATCACAGAAGCATAATTAGAAATAGTCGGCTCTGGGGATTGTCTCAGCCTTCCAATCACTGGAAAAAGGTCGGATGAGCGAAGAAATTCCCTGCACCGTGGATGTGCACACATCTTCGCCAATGAAAAAAGAGCTATCTTTAAAGGTGACTCATTTATAGCATCCTTCCTAGGTGGGTTCAAGGCCACCACAGAACAATCGGCGACCAACTTCAGTAAAGCCTGAAACGTTTTGTATACCGAGTTAATCACAATACATTAGTTGCATAAGTGACAAAAAGTTCAAGTTACATATTGATTTACTATTGAGTGCAAACTCATGGCTCGATAGACTACGGGTAGTTCAGGTGCGCTCAAGTCTTATATAACTCTTGGACTGCAAGTTATGTTCTTTGTTTTCTACATAAGAAATTGCTAAAGATGCAAACATTCATGATATCTAATGTTGCAGTAGACAAAAATAAACAAATAATTTTCTAGAAAATCAAAAAACATAGAACATTGGATTTTGTGCAGAAAATGTTATCATCTCGTTGTTATAGTATTTTTGCGAGAAAAAAATTGGCCGTTTTAGTGATTGAATTTTGAAAGTACTTTATATTACCAGATCCAGATAATGCAGATAGCTTGTTAAACAAAACAAAAGCAATCAATTATATGAAAATCTAGCACGCACATAGCAATACAGCATACAAGTCATTGATTAAGCATGTCCACAAACCTGCAGGGCTCCTTTAGAGACAATATCCTCGCAAAGCTTGTTTGAATTACGAACCAGATTACTTAAAGCTCCTGCTGCATTTGCTCTAGTTTTGTCCTCCTCAGCTGAAAGCAGCAAATTTGCAAGTTGAGGAATAGATCTCCTCAGCTCTTCATATAGCAGGTCATTGTGGTAGGCAGCATTGCCAATCTAGAAAAAAAGGCAGGCAATAAAATGGACAATGATGAATGCCAGACATACATAAACCATTCAAAGCAATTTTTGTAAGTGTAGTTAAATTCTGTAGCAACAGCTTGTAAAACGCCTGGCATGAGAAGTGGAAAGAATCTTACAGCAAAACAAGCAAATTTTCGCGTTCTTTTGTCTGAATCAGCACATCGATCGATGAGGAGACTAATGATTCGATTGTTTGCCTACAATTAGAATCAGAATTAAGACAACACCAAGTGTTCCAGCCACCCAGAAACTTCAAACAATAGAAGAAAATTAGCTTTCTCTATGATTTATTCCACTATCATGACAAGCTTCAGTGTTGTTAGGAATGAAAATAAATCTCAACAGTATCAAAATTACAAAAAGGAACAACTTAGCATGATTTTAAATGTTATGAAGCAGCCTTTCATGCACTACTTACCAGAGAACCGTAGAAATAGCCACTATGCCGACACATGTTGCCTATGGCACTGCATGCCTTTGCACGTACATTGGGATCTTCATGGGTAAGAAATTGCTTTAAGAACTCCAACATATTAGCCCCATTAATGTATTCATAGAAAGCCTGCATAATCAAATAGATAGTAGGGAAGTTTCAATAGATTTGTCCCCCTAGAAGTATAGTCACTTCGTCCTCTAATCATAAACTGGCATAGTAACCAAAAGCAACGGTACATAGTTAACTAATTGCTTCTCAGAGAAAAAGAACAAGAGAACCAACAAAGCTAGCTGGTCTATAACTTTTTTTCAGTGTAATCAGAGCATATCAGTGCAAAAGTGAAACTAAAATGCACAACAGGACTCACACTTCTAGTGAGAAACCGTTCCAGTCTTGGTTTTAATTACTTTTCTTAAATTAGTTAATTATTGAGTAATTAGGATTTTTGGGGGTTTTAATAATGATTCCAAAAAATAAAATTGATTCCATAATTATATTATTCATGCCTACATAATATTACTTAAACCTAAAATTGACACACAACACTAATTAGTGACGTTTCTCTCTACTTCATTCACGCGGGTGTTCTAGTGTCGGGTTGGAATCAAACATCTGTCTCTTGAATTTTCGAAGAACGCAGAGGAAGGTGTTGAAATTGTCAAAATAAAATGGGTTTTTAATTGGGTGTTTTATCAAAATTTTCTTGTGCTTGAGAAAGCTTATTTTAGAGTGTAGAGGTTTGTCCCACATTGCTTAGGTGGGAAAAAGTTTAATGGTATATATAAGGGAGCACACCTATCAAGTTTACTTTAATAGCTTAGCTCTAAAGTGGCTTGGCTCATAGGTGCTTCGCACCGTAATTAAGGTGCTCTGCACCTTAAACCGGCAAAGCCGGTGTGCTTCGCACATGCGTGCGCGTGCCCGTGGCAGTGGGCTATGTGGCGCTTTGATGGCGCACTTTGCACTTAGCACGTCAGCGCGAGGCGCCTAGTAGGCGCCCTTTCTTATTGCGATTTGGCAGTAAGGTGGCGCTGACGTGGCACACGCGTTGCGTACGTGTGGCGGTTGAGTCACACGGGGTGTGCCTGTTGGATTGGACGCGACCCATGGTTCGTACCCGTTCGGGTGAACCGATTGGGTGTGGGCGTGTCCGTACGCGAACAGGTACAACCCTGCGCGAGTGGGTGCATCTGGGTCTATAAATAGAGCACAGATCACAGCCATTTAGACACTGAATTAATCAGAAAAACTCTCTCCCTCCAAAATCCGTTTTTCTTGTGCTGTAAATTCGTTATTCTGCAGAAACGAATTTAACAGTCCCTTGGTTCTTTTATTTTATATTTGATTCGGTATTCTGTCTGTTCTTCGTTTGTGTGTACGCAGACAGAAGATC
This sequence comes from Arctostaphylos glauca, assembly GCA_019985065.2. Lineage (NCBI taxonomy): Eukaryota > Viridiplantae > Streptophyta > Magnoliopsida > Ericales > Ericaceae > Arctostaphylos > Arctostaphylos glauca. Next base: position 2,587,093 of record JAHSPW020000002.1, read on the forward strand.
TTTCGATCGGGCTTCGTTGTATTTTCGAAACATATTCGCTGTAACCCGGTGCACACCAATTGGTGGGGGCGAATATTGTTTTTCGGAAAACGACGTCGTAACGCGCCTCGAAGCAAGTTCATCATATTGTTCACATTCCGAAGATTCCAGATTTTGCACCAACAGAAGGTCAATCCTGGTAGTGAGGGCTTCGGAACGAGCCTAGGGTTGATCAGATTCGCGAAAAATCAAGGAAAATGCAGGGTCTACGGCTTCTTCGAATTCTTGGTTCGAGGTAGAATTTCGTGTTAAGTTTCAATTTAAAGTTGGTTAATTCATTGTTCAAATCACAATTATGTGTTTCGATGATTATGTATTGACTGGCATATAAATCTGTAATGTTTTTGCATGAAACTGAACCTTTTTTGATGAAACTGGTAGTCTGGAAACATGTTTGTGCTTTGGCATAACTAGAAATTTAAGGACGCCACTCGAGTCAGTAAATTTTGAGTCCTGTTTTCAAGACAGGAGGGTTGTTTTTTGCTCTCGAACGACCTCCAGACCATTAGAGCAAGCTTGACGAAAACTGAAAAATATTTCTGCATTTCCTGCGTGTTTGTTGGATATTGGGTTCAATTCTGCATACTGTTTGGGTATGAACAGGTTGTTGGTTGTTCATTGGGACATGCGCTATTGTCGTGATCGTCAGTACAAGTCCGTAAGACCTACTTCAAGGTGCCCCGTGTGTGGGTAATGCCCTCAGTGAAAGTCCGTAAATCTAGCGAAGGTGCTCCGCATGCGGGTAGGCCGGCAGTGAGAGCTCAAAGTCTGGCACTAGAATTTGGCTTCAACCTGGAACTAGAATTTAATTTTAGTGGGGAATAAGAGTCTAGAATGGGAGGTAGGTATCCTATGTCAATAGCCGGTCTCATGTATTGCATGTGAAATCAAAAGTATATACGTATGATTAAAACCTTTTGTGAACTGTATACTCTTGTATAAACGGAAAATCTGCATGTTTTAATGTAAGAAAGGTTTTAATTCTCGTTACGCTGTTATTTAACATGCAACCCTATACAAGTTCGGCTTACGTTATTGTTATTAACCTTTTTACAGGTATTGAAGGTGATCCTAGGAGTTAGGGGTTAATGTTAGGAGGCAGAAGAGGGATAGAAATTTGATTACTGCTTGTTCAGACAATTGCTTTATTGGGCATTTGTGGGTCTGATTTTATTTGATAGTTTCAGGAGTTTTAGCTAATTATATTATTGGGATTGATTATGGGTTTATTTATGCGTATTATGTATTCTCGGAGTTTGCGGTGCGACACTTTTATTCTACACGAATAGATGTAATGTAAAGCTTTAGAAAAGCAAAAAAATTACATCCTTCACAAGCACTACTGATCCAAGACCTAGAATAAACTACAGACAACACATTTCAGAATCAGACTGCAGGTAAGTTGCAACGCATGAGTTAAGTATCAACATCACAACGGAAATTGCTTCCATAATGATTATCTTAATGATCAAGATTCATGTCTAGTTATCCTTCCAGGCACTATTAACTCAGAGAAGGCTGGACACCGCCTCCTAAATGGACCTTTGTTTCTACTTTTGTATTGCTTCTTCAAGGCATTGAAAATTTGAACATATATCAAGCCAAACCTACCTCGTTTCAAAATACTGAATCCCTTGTTTTATCATATTCAATGAAATTCGACAACAGTCCGCATTTTCACATTTTCGTTACTGCACTCTTACTATATTCTCATGCGCAGTAAACCAAACAAAATAAACACCATAAAATTAGGAATTAGACGTTTGTACTTAAAACCATTTGAAAAGGGTTCGAATTTGACCTTGTCCATTCGTGCTAGATCTGAGACAATCATAAGAACATCCATCGTGACCTCTCTTGGGCATGAACTGCTAAGCAACCTTCTCACTCTGCCTGGATCCAACAAGCCCTTACCCAAAAGTTGAATTGCAAGGGGCCGGTGGCTTATCATCTTAGCAAGAAATGCAATGGGTCTTGCCACATCTTTTAACTCCATTTGTTCCAAGCACCGAAGAATAATTCCAGGGACTCCCACCTGTAACTTTAGGATCAGTTATGCAGAAACCATAGCAATAATATAGGCTATGCAATACCACAACATAGCAAGATCTCGCCTTTTATTTTCTCGTTCATGATAAAACCAAAAAGTACTTCAAAAATGCTGTTGCAGTTATGGAGACCATAATTTGCAAAATGTTCAAATTTTAGGAAGGCTGCATAAACCTTTTTGGGATAGATGACGACTTGCTAAAAGCAGGGCTCGCTCCACCCACTTCATAAAAGAACTAGAACATACATCTGAACCAATGATGTAGTTGCAGTTGCACTTACACACCATTCAGCAAGGAAAACAATATTTCTGGCAATGTAAATTAAAACAACATTCTTTATCCTACTTTGAAAGAAGCAAAAGAATACTAACACAAGGGACGGAACAAAAGGTCTGACCTCCAAAAGGATCTGAATATACTTTGCCATGTTTATCTCAATTGCTTTTACCATGTCCTTGTCCTCCATGCAAATTTTCCCACCTGGTGAACCCATGTTAAGAAGGAACCCACTATTCACTGAAGCAGTGGCAGATGGTAGGCCAGGAGAATTCTGTACTGCAACAAAAGGAAATGCTAAGAGATCAATCACAGCATTTGTTACATCTCTAATCCCGTCATTCCCACCACCGGGCCCAGTCCAGCATCGAACAAGCTTAAGATGTGTATCAGATATCAGATCAGAGATGAACTTGATATGTTCACTCCTAACCAGAATCTGACGAAAAGTTGAAACTCCACCAGAAAGACATTGACATATTGAAGAAATTGTCCAAACAACCCCAACAGGTGATAGCCCAATACGATCAGTTGCACTGTCAATTCCTCGAGAAGAGGTATCAGAATGGCTTTTTGCCAACAAATCAATTAGAAGCTGAGGGATGCCACTTGCACACAACTGTTGAACAGCTAATGGCCCTCCCCACTTCAGTCTAGATTCCAACAAGCCAGCACACCCATCCTTGAGGCCATGCCAGTAGGAGAGCATACCATTTAGAGATAGCTCTCCTCCATTTTCATTGAGTGGTAGAATCTTGAGGTAGTCACAAAGTGTGGCAGTTCGGGGAATCAAAGACAAAGCTGTTTCTGATATGGAAGACTCGGAGGGAGTTCCACTTTCAAGGGACAAAATAGATGCAAGAGCCAGCATAGCAGATGAACAATGAAGCTGCAAAGATGTCTTCATCTTATCATCTGAAGATGAACAATGCGCGAGAAGAGAGAGTCGCGAAAGCTGCTTTTTTGGAGACGAAGTAAGCATAAAAAGTGCAGAATTTCTTCCAGATGACTTAAAACACTGTGCAACAGTAGCAAGTACCAGACATGAGTGTAAAACTAGGACAGATGGATTGGCTATTCTGCTCTTGGCATTGCCAGCTTCAGTTTGTGCATCCTTATTAGTAGATGAAGCACAAAAAGATAATGTGGTGAAAATCTCTGAAATAATTGTACCATCCCCTCCCCCATTGACAACTGTGGTAACGGGTAAAGAGCTTGGTAGACCACAGAAAACAATAGAAACAATTCCATTGTGCAAGCAACACCTCAACAAGATCTGAAAGACATAAAGATAATGAGACATTTTGAAAGACAATACATAAGCATCAAACAAAATGCACAGAGACTTTCTAAATCATGTACCCTTGCTAACAAACACAATACAAAAGATACCATATACACAATGTCCAATTTGGTGCCTAACCACGCACTATTATGAGGATATATGCTCACATGGGAGTGAAAAATACACAGGTCAAGGGCATAAAATACCATTTTTGCACATGTTGGATAAAACAAGAAAAAGTCTAAATTGCTAAAAAATACTTTCCACTAATTCTATTATTTTCAAATGAAAAGCTTCTATTCATAGCATATGGATGCTAAGAAAGGGGAATCCAATGCTTCAACCATATTTTAACTCCATAAACAACATAATTTGCTAATGAAGTACTGAATCAATAAAAGTCTACACAGGCAGATTCAACCTGTAAATTACGAACATATAGGCCACTAAATAGAGAAAAACATCAGGAAAATGGAGCATGAAATTAACACCTGGAGAGCAGCAGACAGGGCAGATTCAAGACGTTGACGAAGACAATAATAAATAGCAACCTGCACGGCTTTGGATCTGAGGAATGCTTTCGTCACTGCATCGATAATTTCCTCTGATTCTGTTCCAATCAGTGAACTTTGGTCATGGTCCCTAATGTCCAGCCGGAGTAAAGAATGGCTCCGCAAAGCATTTAAGGGGAATAAATAAGCATCTTTTTTTGTGGAAAGAAGTTCAAAAGCACGTGTCAGTGACCAAATAGCCCTGCAAGCTTCGCAAGCAGCACGCAACAAATGCGAAGAGCCCGACATAAGACTTGAGCCTGAAGCTACTAAGCACAAACACAAAAGGTCTGCTACACCTGATATTTTAGCATGATCCAAAACTTGTTTATGAATTTCAAGCACTGTTGAAGGAGCAGAAACCCCCTCAGTAGCCAAAGTTACTCTAGATGCTTTGAGACCCTGAGCTACTCGAGATAACATGACCGCAACGCAAGCAGTGGACTCGCACAGAACTCTTCCAGATGCATCATCAGTGCTACCAACGACCTAGAGAATCAGAATTATGAGACCTAAAAGAAAGTTCTTAGATAGTTGATACAGAAAAGAATCCCAACCAAGAAAAAGACCTGCGAATACAATTGTACGGAAGCAATCCAATGTGTAAGATATGAACCCCCTGTAGCACCTCCAGAATTATCAAAGAGTTTCTTCATGATTGTGAAGCTCTGCACCGGAAAGATTTACTGTGTCAGCATTAAAATGAGACTGCAGCTTGTAGTGGCAACAATACAAAGAAAAAATCCTGAACAAATTGAGTTAAGGATGCACGGACTTCAAAAACTGAAAACAAATCCACTATTTAGCTGCCATATTCCTTAAAATAAAAGGACTGGCCCAAAAAACAGTCAGCTAAGGGAAAATTTGTCATGCTAACTCTTATAATTAACTCCTCAATTTTTTGTTAGAAATTAATTGATTTAGGTGCAATACTGGCACTAATCATGATGTCTGTAGCAAATGTGGCTAAATGTGCTCCCGATAAAGACTTAGATTTCACCACAGATACATGATGTTAACACAAAATAGAGATGGTGATTTTCGAAGAACATCTGGGTAACTTTCATCAGCAGTGTTCCAAGCAATACAGCCAAAATGGTGAAGACGTGCAGAAAGTGAAGCCAGAAGCTTTCTTAAGAATCAGCAAGGATATACCTTTGCAAGCATGTCATTAGTATCAGGAGATTTAAGATTAACTATATTAGCCGTAAACCCAAGAAGCTCATGGATTATTTCATCAAGTATTCCAGAGGAATGGATAGCGCCAGCTGCAACTAAGTTTAAAAGGATCCTTAGCGACTGGTTTGAAGTAAGAATATCTTGATCCCTGGAAAATAGTAAGCAGCAATTAGGCCAGCAGATAAAAGGATAGGCCTCAACAAATAATTAGTCAAAAGACTAGAACGACAAGAAATCCCAATAACTATTTGCATGTTCACTGGATCATGGAAATGGCCCAAGTCCCTTACTGGTAGACGTAGACATTTAGGGTTCTAAACACGGGAAAAGAGAGAGGGAAAAATTACTAGAGCCCTGGGATGAGGTTGGATTGGAAAGCTAGCAGAGATGCCAAAGGGGCAATCCTAGATTTTACCTATTTCTGCAGAATGACAACCATACAAGGGTATAATTTTTAACTTCCCACCAGAGTATCATAGAAATAGAAAAAAAAAAAAAAAAGTATCAACTTCTACTTTGTTACCAACGAATCTGAAAGCAAACAAAAGAAGAAGAAAAAGACATAATGATACTGTTACACTAGCCATCCAATCAAGTGAAAGAAAAAAACTTAAGCTATTTTGCTGCAACAGAAAACTACACATGTGATCGTAGTGCAATCCCCAAACTATTAAAGTTTGAAAATCCATAGATTTAATACCAGTTCCAGAGTCGGTTTACATCCACATAAAATTTATTGTTTCAGTGCATCCACAGATCCACCAGATTTACCTGCAAGAACTATCTGCTCCTTTGCACCAATTCTTTAATGGGAGCAAAATAACGGACAATGCTTCATTATCTTGACCAATTTGTTTTGCCCCCTTGACTGTGCGGGCGTTATTTTCCAGCCGGTCCAAGGCCTGGCAACCTGAACAAAGCAATGCTGTTAGCATAAGTTTCCCATGATCAATACTAAAAATACAGGAACTAATTAAGCCAGCTAATGATGAAAAATTAACCCACTAAAATCAGGAATTAGAATAACCTATGTGGCAGTTAATAAAAAGAGATAACCGCTATTACATACATACAGTTCAAAAAAAAATGCATTATGTCCTGGGCAGAAGGCTTACAGCACTAGAGAGTACGATCCACAGATATTTTTTACAGGTACAAAACTGCTGAAAGTTAGCTCAGACAGAATATGGCAGGAATAAAAAAGTTGTAAATGAGATACAAGGAGCAAATAGCGGCATTCTAGCTGCTGAGAAAGAAGAAAGGTGCATTGTGCATACACAGATCCTGGTGAGGGTAAAGAATACATAAGCCCCACAAACCATGAATACATAAACAAACAAAAAAGGAAGCAAATAGATAAGGAGAGAATAAAACTTCGGTCAATCTAGACAATTAAGCTACCTGACTGCTCAACATCAGCCGGAACTGTAAAACCAGGGAAGTCCTCTCTTGGTGAACTTATATTCTCCATCCCCAAGTTAGGACTATTTGATTCGGAGTCACCCCGAAGGCAACGACCAGTACCATTTCCAGTAGCAACTGGAGATTGGTTCTTATCTGTCAAAATGCATCTAATGACAGTTAGACTCACTAGAACCCTAGTTATAAGTGAAACACAGTGAAGGCCTTACTATCAGGACTTGCACCAGCTGGCATATAAGTGTTTCCTTCTCCCCTCCAAGCTGCATTATGTTCCCTAGCTACACAACTTGTAGCGCTAATCTCCTGGTAGTAGATGGCAGATGCTAAAGCATTGTAGACTGTGTGAATGGCAATAATGGCAGATGCCAAAACCGTAGTTCATATGACAGGCAAAGTTACTTTTACCTTGGCTTCAAGTTCCTCCAAAGTTTCTTTGACAAACGGGTGTTGAAGAAGAGCAGGCCAAGTCAGTCTGTTTTGTGGTTCCTGTACCCATGAATCATTAGCTAAATTCAAACTGCTACAAGAAAAGCCTAGAAATAAACATAATAAGGGTAGAAGTTTAGCAATGTCCTACCTTGTTAAGCAAACCTCTAAGGAAGCTTTTAAAATTTGGACTCATGTTGTCGGGATATTTTACTGGATCCTGGCATGCACGACTAACTTGAATCTCGATGATATTATTTCACATTTAAAATTTTTAATGCAAGATTCACACATATTTACCTTAATGATGTGCCGGATGAGTGCATAAACTGAGTTGGTATAAAATGGAGGTTGGCCAACAAATAGTTCATACCTGATCATGTCCAATATCAGCTAGTTAATATTCAAGATGACAAACAACAAATAGGAGGAAGAAAGACGGAAACTAGGAAAACCACATACAAAATGACTCCAAGAGACCATAAATCAGCAGTGTGGTTGTATGGTTGTTCCCGTACAAGCTCTGGAGCCATATATAAAGGAGTCCCTAAAAAATTTACATATAATAGTATATTACATGGGTCAGAGCAAAAAGTGTTAGTAATCGTTAATGGTAACAAGCTTTCCCTTCATGTGGGACTTTGTAAGTTGTCACGAAAACACCAGTACTAACCTTTTATGGATCTGAGAACAACAGTGTTCGACGACATAGCACGTGCAAAGCCAAAATCACAAAGCTGTGTCAAGTAACAAAAGCTAGCACATTATGTTGAGTAGCTTTCACAAGGATAACAGATACAAGATTAGGTATCATCAAAATAAATAGGCAAAAAAATATCAGATAAAAATTTTCCAAATATATGATTTAACCAATACCAAGGAAAAACTCGTGATATCTTTGTTTTCAAGTTTTCGATATAAACTAAGTTGCGGCACATAAACTCCAAATCCTCAGATTTATATGTCTCTCAATATCCTCAAACTACCACAGAGCTAACTTTGAATATTCACGCAAGTAATGATAGAGTTTCGAAATGTTAGCTTGAGAACCTAGAGAAATAGCAATTTAATTCATATTGAGATGTGAGCTGAAACTTGTAAAAAATTGCATTTTATTGAGTCCACCTTTACGACAGAACCAGCACCAATGAGAATATTTTGTGGCTTCATGTCACGATGGATTATCCGATTGGAGTGTAAATAATGCAATGCTCGCACCTGAAATTTTCAAAAAGCAAAAAGTAACAACTAAACAAAAACAGGCATATGATGAAATCATGAAATCACAAACTACAAGATGGAATCAACTATTATTGTCAACCAAATATTAACATCAGGAGAGACGAGAGTAATGCAAATAAAAGCATCTTTTAAGAAGAATAAAGTACCAGCTGTTTTGCAATAGCTTGAACTTGTTCTTCAGGCAAGCACTTATCGTCCTCGAGAATTTCAAATAGTTCACCCTACATATGGATAAAGATCATCAACCAGCCATGCATTTAAACAGTAGCAGGCTAGCAGCTATTTATTAATCTCTTCAGCAGCCAACAGTCCTAAGTTATGTAAGAAGTAACATGCTATACTAAACAGTACACTAAGCATGGGTAAGGAGAGAAGTAATCACTTGAGCAAATTCAGTGACAACACAAAACTCCTGCGGGCTTTCAAAGGAATCCAGCATTTCAATTATGTTTTCATGCTTCAACTTCCTCAGAATCTGCAGATTTTTGCAAATAGCATAAACAAGGAATTAGTAACTTTGTCACATCACCTATAAATATTGATCTTATAGCAAATACTATAATCAAGGTATGCAGAATATAAATAAGGTATGAAACTATGAATACCAGACTCTATGAGCTATTTTTCTAAATAGAAAACAAAAGAGGGAAGTCGCGACTGAGTTGATCCCTATGTAGCACGGACGCAGACACAAACATGAGACACGGCAGGGGACACTGGATCTTTTAAAATAATTTCTTTCCAGATATGCATACCCACATCTTAACCACTAAAAAAATTTGTTCGGGCTTCTAATTGATTACGTTATCAGCCAACGACGTATATCTATAGACATAAAGAAAATATATTTTATATTACGCTTTTGGCCTAATACTTTTAAAATATACATACTTACAGCCAAAAAAACTACTAAAATTTAGAAAAGCCACCTAGCCGTACCGCTATGAGTGTCCCGGTGGCCCCTCCATGTCTCTGCGTGTTCCCGCCGTGTCTCTAGCGTATCCTCCTTAAAAAAAAAAAATCTAATCACTTGGTGTGTCCCATACGTATCCCGAGTGTCCAATACGAATATGGCATCCTCGTAGGAGTGTGTGCGCTTCATAGGTTGACCCTAGTAACCACCTTCTTCTCATATTAAATTCTTTACGAATTGGACTGTTCAAATTTCAGCTGTGAATAGTTAACCCATAAGAAGAAAACTCAAAATATTGCACTCCTAATCTTTACCATGAGCATTACATCAATACATATATCAGCACAATGAATGATACTGCAACTATAACACAATTTTATGACCCAGTGCTACAAACTGCTGAAGTTACCTCAATTTCCTGTCTTAAATTATGAATGTCCTTCTCACTTTTACCATTCTTGAGGATGAATTTCATTGCAACAGTCTGAAACAAATGTGAACAGAAGTGTCACCGTAAGGCACGGGAAGCAACCTTCAAACAGATAAAAACAACCAGTGGATAGTAAAATGCATAGCATACCTGGCCCGTGTATTTCCGTCTGCCCTTGTATACTTTCCCGAAAGAGCCTTCACCCACAAGCTCAATTACATGGTAATTTTCAACACCCATCTTGTGGATTTTCAAGCAGTTTTTGTGGTCAGACTCCTGAAAAGCAAATTTGCACTTGGATATGACTAGGAGTATGGCGGTGTCCAGTTGGAGAAACCATTAAATTACATTTCCAACTAGGTTGTTCTGCGATTTGTGTACTAAGCTAGTTCGATTCAGTTATAACTATAATCTGTAAAAGATAGTTAACAATTGCTCTGTGCCCTCGCTGTGGCAAGTGCGTAGACACTGCTACCATAGGAAATTAGGAGCAATGTAAATCAAACATCCATCATAACCGATTAAAACCATTAAGTCATATACAAAATGTGCAGCTAAACATAAATGCAAGTCCTGGGGAATTGTGTAAATTCGTAAACGAAGGAGAATCCTAATTGTGCAAACGAAGAAGAATCCTAATGGTGTAAAGTCTCGGAATCAACTCTCTCCGGACTACTAAAAACACAGAATCGGGGATAATTCACCGAACTAGATAGAATCGAACACATTTGCAAGCTATACACGTTCCAAATCTTTGACTAAAATTATCCAAAACGAAACCGACCTCTAAGACACGAAAAGCCAAACCTTAGACAACTGGAGATTGAAATGCAGGAAGCCCTAGAAGCCCGTTGATTTTTCTTAGGAATCTGATGAGATAGATCAGTAAACAGCTTGGTAGATCGATAGATACAGGATGGAGAGAGAGAGAGAATGAAGGATAGGTTTGAAACCTAGCCTTTACGATATTTCCCGCTCATCATTTTTGGGCTGTGCTATGCTATGAGCTACCTCACCAGACCGATAGACTCGGGGTCGTTTGGATGGGGTATTATTTTCAGGGGGATAATTTTTGGAGGGGGTATTATTTTTGGAGGGATGGCCCACACTGATGTGATATTTATAGAGGGGTATAAAAAAATAGATGGTTTGGATGAGGGATTAAAGAAGGAGATAAAGGGGGATAAAGGGGGATAAGAGTGGGTGGATAAGGAAGAAAAATGTTGCTCGTTTGGATGGGGGAAAAAAGAAGGGGGATAATTTTTGGAGGGAGTAAAAGAATCGACGTGACATATTTAGCATGGTTTGAGAGCAAAAAATGCAGGGGGATAATTTTTCACCCCTCCAAAAATAATCCCCCGGAGAGGGATAAAGGGGGATAATTTTTGGGCCGGGTTCCCCCCAGCCAAAAATTATCCTAGAGGGGAGGGAAAAAGAGGGGAGGAGGTATTATTCTTGGATAATACCCCTTCTTCCTCATTACAAATACAAAATAACCTTATCCCCTTTTTTAATACTTCATCCAAACTATCTACTTTTTATTACCCCCTTTATAAATATCACATCAATATGGGTCAACCCTTTAAAAATAATACCCCCTCTTATCCCCCCTCAATAACTTATCTCCCTAAAAATAGGGTCCATTTGGACTGCGGTATTTATTGTGGTATTTATTGAAATTTTTTTCGTCCTTATTTGAAATTTTTTTGTAATTTTTTGTTTTTCATCAATTTTTTTTGATTTATTGATTCATCTCGACAAGAGCTTTCAGAAAAGTTATCAATCATCGGCTAAATTTGAAAAAAGTTCAGAAAAGACAAAAATAAATCAAAAAATAGAGTTTTTTGTACTTATTCGTCGTCTTTAGTGACTTTTTTTTAACTTTTGGACATAATTTTATCAAGAGTGCTACATACACATCACTTTTACACATCATTTTTACACATCACTTAAAACTACTTCGTTTTATGTTGAGAAATACCCAAATATATTTTGAGCGATATGGGTCAAATACAAATACGGTTTTTTCTTAACACAAAACGACGTAGTTTTAAGTGATGTGTAAAAATAATGTGTAAAAGTGATGTGTGTGTATCATTTTTGTAATACACTCATTAGATTCCTTTCATAAAGACGGACTAATAAACTACAAAATATTGAGATTTAAACAACAAATGCAAAAAAAAATAAATAAAGACAAAAATAACAAATAAATAAAAACTATAGCCCAAATGGAGCCTATAATCCCTTACTAATCGGCCCCTCAAATGACTATTTTACCCTTGTACAGTATTAAATTTATTATGTATTAAATAAAGTATATAAATACAAAATTGAATATATATAATTAATATTGGATAATTTGAAATATTAATTAATTGAGAAATTTATTAATGTATTATATTCAATAACCATTAATCAAAATATTCCGAGCTAACGGTTAATCCTGAAATAATTTTTTTAGTAAACAATAAATTTTTTGTATTTTTTTAGAATAAAATTTGAAAAACACGACTAAAAGAGATTTAAATGAGCGGTGTCGGTTATTTTTCTCAAAAGTTGGGTCCATTAGGACATGTAATGAATGTGAACATTTTTGAATAATTTAAGAGTTTTCTTAACTTTATTTTATCAATTAACAAAAAAGAGAAAAATAACAACAAAATATAAATCAATAAATATTTTAACATAATTTAAAAACTTTTTATCAAAATATTTCGAGTTCACGGTTATTCCCAAAATAATTTTTTAAGTAAACTGTAGTGGGTCGGAATAGTCATTAGTGGGCCCCCGGCCCATGACCATCCGCATCGTATTCTGGAGCTCGGCATAGCCCAAACCTACGAATGAGTTTCCTGGTATTGGGCCGGACAACCTGTCGGCGGAGCCTGAGTTTGGCATTTCTGAACGAGTTTGAGCTCGGCCTTCCCAAACAATGGAATCACGTTCCGCACCGATCTTCGGCCGCTCAATGCTCGCCAATCATCACTCGGCCAAGGGATCCCCTTTGGCAGTTTCTTGGCCAGGACGTCTAAAAACGCTCCGTGACTCGGTTCCTAAACACGAATACACGTTCTCCGCTTTCTAGGGGAACGTGCAAGTACACCCTTCCGGTCCGCACGGACGTGGGACACGTGGCAACGCCTCCGCAGTCTTCGGATCACGTCCTACATACTGAGCCGAAGACACCGGCATACAGTTGGATTCCTACTCTATAAATACCCCAGCGGCACTCGTGCTACAGGTACATGCACACTCGCGCTAAGAACTTACTTTCAAGTTGCTTTCATTCTTTCTAGAAGGCTAACTTGATCGTCGGAGTGCCCACCGGAGATCCAACCCCCGGTGAGCACTAATTTAGTATTGAGTGTTTTGCAGACTATTCGAGAAGATCCGATTCATCAACCCGAGAAGTCTAGAGTGGATTCCAGACTCCATATAAACAGTAAATTTTTAGTATTTTTCGAGAATAAAATTTGAAAAGCACGACTGAAAGAGATTCAAATGAGCGGTGTCGGTCACTTTTTAACAGAAAAAAAAGAAAAAAATAACAACAAAATATAAATTAACAATAAAAAATTTAGTTAAAAAGAGAAAAATATAATTTAGCTCGCGTAAATTTAGTTAACAATAAAAAAGAAAAAAAAGAAAAATTTAATTAACAATAAAAAAGAGAAAAATATAATTTTTGGAGGGGGTGAAAAGTTAAGAGGGGGTAATAATTTTTAGAGGGGGTAATAATTTTTGGAGGGGGACTTTTTCCCCACCCAAACCATGCCAAAACCCCTAATAAGGGGTGATAATTTTTGGAGGGGGGCTTTCCCCCCATCCAAACGGGCCATCAGTGTTTTTTGTAATCTTTTTGGACGGTTTTCAGGTAAAAAAAAATATAGGAACACGGATTTCCAGATTCATTCAGACACAAATGTATTTGGAGTCGTTTAGTACACATGAAGTTCACAAATTATTGAAGAACTCACGTGCATCTAATAGTTCCGTACACATTACGAATATGTCCGGATTATCTTTGTTCCTAACATTACTCTTTGAGTAATGACATTCATATTGAATCCGTCCAAAATCAGCTCTGATATGACTGATTTATCAAATATCCCACATCACCCGGTGTTTGGAATCAACAGTGGAGATTGAATTAATGAGCACCCGTAATGTTTCGTATGACCAGTCATTGTGGTCATGCTTAATACTGTTATTATTTCAAGCGAAATATTCAAAAATAAATTTATCCTTTTATCGGGATTTCCCTTTTTAAATTGAAAGATAGATTGCTAGTAATGTTGTTGATTAGCATATTCGACTTACATTCAGAAAACGTATCTACTAAATATAAATATATCTTCTGTAAAGTTTACGGGTATAGGACGGTTCCAAATTAACTTCTAACCGTTGTGTGTAGAAGTATGCAGGCTTTCATTTGATTCTTATAATTGGCTTTAGAACTTCGTGTACACAGTGGCTGCAGCTACAGTTCTTCATATATACAGTGAACCTTTTTGTTTTGTTTTTTGTTTTTTAAATGGGTATACTTTCAAATTATTGGATGGTGTGGACCTAATTAATGCTGAATTTGGCCCGTTTGGATGGCGGATATACCCCCTCCAAAAATTATCACCCCTTATTAATTTTTTTGGCATGGTTTGGATGGGAAAAAAGTCCCCCTCCAAAAATTATTACCCCCTCTTATCCCCCTCCAAAAATTATTACCCCCTCTTAGATTTTCACCCCCTTCCAAAATTATATTTTTCTCTTTTTTATTGTTAATTAAATTTTTTTCTTTTTTTCTTTTTTATTGTTAACTAAATTTACGCGAGCTAAATTATATTTTTTTTTCTTTTTAACTAAATTTTTTATTGTTGATTTATATTTTGTTGTTATTTTTTTCTTTTTTCTTGTTAATTGGTAAAACAAAGTTAAAAAACTCTTAAATTATTCAAAAATAGTCATTTGAGGGGCTGATTGGATAAGGGATTATAGGTCCCATTTGGGTTATAGTTTTTATTTATTTGTTATTTTTGTCTTTATTCATTTTTTTTGCATTTGTTGTTTAAATCTTAATATTTTGTAGTTTATTAGTCCGTCTTGATGAAAGGAATCTAATGAGTATAAAATTATGTCCAAAAGTTAAAAAAAGTCACTAAAGACGACGAATAAGTACAAAAAATTTTATTTATTGATTTATTTTTGTCTTTTCTGAACTTTTTTCAAATTTAGCCGATGATTGATAACTTTTCTGAAAGCTCTTGTCGAGATGAATCAATAAATCAAAAAAATTTGATGAAAAACAAAAAATTACAAAAAAAATTCAAATAAAGACGAAAAAAATTTCAATAAATACCACAATAAATACCGCAGTCCAAATGGACCCTATTTTTAGGGGAATAAGTTATTGAGGGGGGATAAGATAAGAGGAGGTATTATTTTTAAAGGGTTGGCGGGTTGGCCTACATTGATGTGATATTTATAGAGGGAGTAATAAAAAATAGATAGTTTGGATGAAGTATTAAAAAAGGGGGATAAAATAGTACTTGATTTTGATGGAGGATAAAATATGGGGATAAGGTTATTTTGTATTTTTAATGAGGAAGAAGAGGTATTATCAATACCCCCTCCCCTCTTTATCCCTCTCCGGGGGATAATTTTTGGGCACTCCCCCTCCCAAAAAATTATCCCCCTTTATCCCTCTTCGGGAGATTATTTTTGGAGAGGTGAAAAATTATCCCCCTGTATTTTTTGCTCCCAAACCATGCTAAACATGTCACGTCGATCTTTTTACCCCCTCCAAAAATTATCCCCCTTCTTTTTTCCCCCATCCAAACGAGCAACAGTTTTTTTCCTTATCCACCCACTTTTATCCCCCTTTATCCCCTTGTTTAATCCCTCATCCAAACCATCTACTTTTTTATACCCCTCTATAAATATCACATCAATGTGGGCCATCCCTCCAAAAATAATACCCCCTCTTATCTTATACCCCCTCCAAAAATTATCCCCCTGAAAATAATACCCCATCCAAACGGGCCCGGGCAAAAAGTCTGCAAATACTCGCAATGAATTCGGGAGTATGTACATTTTGAGACAGCCATGCAAATTTGGCCCTTCTAGTTACATGTATTTAAAAACTGGACCCTCATTTGTTGAATATTCATTGAGCATATCCTATGCAATTGATTAATTCTATCAGGTTCATTACTCATTAGTGTACAGGCTCCGGCTTCTTCCGCTGGCCAAGCCCCTTGCATGTGGAATTCAGCTTTATGTTGTAGATAGGGGCTTATCGACTATCGAGCAAAATAAGTAGGTTTTTGGTTGGATATATTATCAAACAAAAATTTGTACTTGAAGACTTCTTTTAGAGTGTAGAATTTTGTCGCACATTACTTAGGTGGGAAAAAATTAGATGATTTATATATGAGAGCAAATTTATCAAGTTTGCTTTAATAACTTAGCTCTAAAGTTGCTCGACTCATAGGTGCTTCGCACTTTCACTCACACCTGTGTGAGCATGGTAGTGAAGTTAATCAGAAAAATCTCTCACTCCAAAAGTCATTTTTCTTGCGCTGGTAATTCATTACTATGCAGAAACAAATTTAACAGTCCCTTGATTTGTTTGTTTTTATTTTTTGACTAGTTATTCTGTATGTACTTTGTTTGTGCGGACGCAAACATAAAATCTTTCGATCGAGTTTCGTTGTATCTTCGAAACGTATTCGCTGCAACCAGATGTACACTAACTAGTGGGGGTAAATACTATTTTTTGGAAAGCGACGTCGTAACACGCCTCGGAACAAGTTCATCATTCTATTCATATTCCAAAAAATTCAAATTCTGCACCAACATCAATCCGCATAGACCGCTCGATACTACCTCTTATCACTCCTACTCTTGGAGTTTCATCTTACTGTCCTATCACTTGTCCTAATCAGCCATACAAATTTGGAACACAAATCTTGAATTGGTCCCAAAGATTAGTTGAACATGAAGGTGAGTTAGAGGCATAAACACATGACCAAGCATAGTCCTGCAACCTCTATTGAACTTAGAATTATTAACACCTTAAAAAAAGCCAATTGAGATACTAAAATAGATCAGAACTTAAAAAAGTCCCCCCTTTATATACATTTTTTTTTCCCTTTTACATTGCTTTACCTATTCTAACTGTACTGAATACAGAATTATTTACACTCTAACTTCAACTACATCACCATCTTTGAGCTTTGTGTTGGGCAATACAAGCTGACCATTTATGGAAACCAGCTTTCCATCACACCCAACTCTTCTAGCAGCGTCTGCCGCAGTGCTACCGCTCCTCAACCTCATTACCTCACCATGTGGCCAACATACAATCACTACTTCCCCCAGAGCAACAGATTTGGGACTACCAGCTTCAGACCGCAGCTGCTCCTCCCACTTGAGCATTGTCCTCAGTAGTTTCACCTATAGAATGTAACCAGTCATCATCAGTTTCTGAAAAGCTTCAAGCCTAAAGGTTCATAATAATACATGTAACGGGAGGTTCATATAAAAGAACGAAGGTCCATGCAACACCTGGCATTAACACTCCCAAACCTGGAAATGCTAACCACAGCTTCAATGGTAACAAGAATATGCTTAACGGCGAAAACGTACAAAGATAGGAATGCTTCCATCGCTTAAATTTAGGGTGATAGCGCAACACAGATACGATTACAGCGCCCTCAATCGATAGGTCAAAGACAGAAACATAGTATCAGTTACATCTCTAATCTTCGATAAAAAAGGTCTTCGCCACATAATAGCACCAACCAAAGACCGGAGCATCTTAGCAGAAACAAGGGATAAATCCCTAGTCACTTACATCGCTCCAAATGTTTGTCAAGGACACACTAAAGCTGTCAGAGAGACATGTTAAGGGGTGTTGGCCATGGCTTAATGAAACAACTCGTGGCTCTTTTCTATCTTACGTCGTGCCAACCACCTGTGTGGCACAACTTCTATTATTGGCTTATGAACCAAAAACAACCTACGAAAGCAGAGAAACGCTAATTTTCAAGAATCTCGATTTTGATGCTTTTGACTCTTGTTTTTTAGTAAGCAGCTACCACCGTATGTTCAGATTAACAAACAAGAAATATGAACAATCATTGCGAAGGAAATTTAGTCATGACTAAATCTAAGAGAAACTTATCATTAAATCAGACCTTGTTATTGATGCCAGCTTCCGCAGCAGTTGAAGTTGAAGACTTGGAGCTCGTGGTCTCATAGCAGCTGGAGTCAGATGTGACAGAAGCAACCTGTTTGCCTTCGAAGACAGCAGACATAACAGCCCAGTATTCAGTTTCTTCCTTCTCTGTCAAATCGATTACCTGAATGAAGGTTGGTAACAGGCGTTGAAATTGGTCTTCCTGCACATCAACACTTTAATTGACACAACCCCGAGGCAACCAAATTACTGAAAATCATGATGCTATTTTTAACTAACAAAGTGCTCACATATCTCGCTTTCACATCCACACCACATAATGATGTAGAAAACTGTGATCTGTATACCAAAGGAGGGAAAATGGGCCCATTTAGTTCGAGTTTCTCATCTGAACTAAACTACCGTTAGCCTTTGCGACACAGCCCGAATTTTCTTTTATTGTTTTATTACTATTTTACATTTCGTCCACAATTATGTCGAAAGTTAATATAAAGCACAAAAGTGATCTCAGAAAAATCAAAAAAGATTGACAAAATTAAGGCAATCTATCTGCAAGTTCACCTTTCACTATAGTGCTTAAAATAGAAGGGGAAAAAGTTGTTCCGCCGAGACTCATATTCTGTTCTTTCGTACGGAGGGAATGGTAAATGAAACTTTTGGTCCTGTGTACACCTGGGGTGTTTTATATTGTCTCTATCAGTCCAATAGTACTTCTATGCATGGTTTTAACAGTCACGTGTCTATGTCTTTGGAATTCTAATGATAGCATGAGGAGAAGTCTAGCTGCTTGTAAATTATTAACGAAATCCGATTGACTCAAGGTGTTCAACCAGTGAAAAGTCTCACTTGATGTATGATACAACCTAATCTATGCGGCGGGTGAAGCCGAGCCCAGCATTAAAGGGTGGAGCCAAAGAATTCTAGGCGAGATCCCATGATTCCTGTCGAGGAGTGGAACAAGCGTTATCAATACGATTCGTCACTATTGTGCCTGGACACCTCTACGTAAGAGCTTTGAGTACATTAGCTGACTTTGCAACACCTTGTCACGCTTTGCTTGCCATTTACAATATGTTGGTCCATTTGAACTGTGGTATTTACTGAATTTTTTTCGTCTTTATATGAATTTTTTTTGTAATATTTTATTTTTCGTCAATTTTTTTATGGTTTATTGGTTTATCTCAACGAGAACTTTCAAAAAAGTTATAAATAATGGACAAAATTAAAAAAAAATTCAGAAAAAACAAAAATAAATAAAAAATAGAGTTTTTTTTTAGTTTATTCGTCGTCTTTAGTGATATTTTTTTTAACTTTTGAACATAATTTTATACTTTTTAGATTTCTTTTATCAAGACGGACCAATAAACCACAAAACATTGAGGTTAAAACAACAAATGCAAAAAAAAGATTTTAAAAAAAAAAAATTGGCCAAATAGATAGTAAACTTTGTTGTTTCAGTTTCAGCCCACGGAGCACTTGTACATTTAATTCGAGTTTCGTAACACTTTTATATAGTCAGTCTATTATACATGAGAAAGAAAGGACAGCACGGTGAACATACCTTGTGGTAGATGCCATCTCGACAAAGTGTGTATTTTTCGAGGCAAGTACACCAATCTCCATGCCCTGGTTCACACCACCACAAGTCGGTCACCTAAAAGTCAATTTTCAGTTCAGTACAGGCACGACAAGAGATAATTACACACGTTGTTTTTCTCCAAAATAGGAAAAGATGCCTAACTAAAAGCCTACAGAGTTTCTACAACAAGAGAAGGAAAAGAAGAAGTGAAAAACACAGATGATGTACATTTAGGACTCCTCCTCAAGATAATGTATGACCTTCTGTGAATAAAATGAAGAAATATCGGGACATTGATCACCAACAATGTTTTCGATCAGTTACTGGATTATAATATCTGATCTGATGTCATTTATCACGCCTATAGTTATGTCTTCCAGGAATTCTTCCCCTCCCAAACCACCACCACACACACACTGCAATTTGTCTTCTTCAAACTTTTGTTTGGTTCTTTTTGATACGATATATCTATTTTTTCAGAATCACTCACCCTACGAATAAAAAATCCATTTGTGATTCAAGGAGATCAAAAAGCTGAGTAAGAATCCATGAAGAAATACTACAAGCTTTTCAAGAGCTGTGACCCCTTTTAAATGATAATATTCTTTTCAGCTTATTTAACCTTTTTATATAGCCTTGCATAAGCTTCCCATCGATGTAGTTGGTAAGAAGATCTTCTATCAGCTACTGCTTCAGATGTTGTGACTCCAAAGCTGAAAGCAACAAGCAGTTCCCTTCCACCCTTATCCACTCTGGAAATGCAACAATCAATAGAAAAATAACTAAAGGAAAACCATGGACCTGCTCCATATAATCAACAGGTGTCCAACGCCTCTAACCTGACAATAACAGCAGCAAGTAACTGACTTCCATCTACTCTAAGGACTGGATGTCCAACTTTCAAAGAATTATATTTCCAAAATGAATCATCGTCAAAGGAACTATGATCATCTATATTGTTTGAGAGAGATGAGGGTGCCGGAATTTCAGAATCATCCATGCTGCCTGTGGAAGGAGGTTTGTTCCCTGTTTCTTTATAAAGCCAATGCGCAGCAAGTCCATGTTCAGCATACTCATGCATCCTCTAAAACATTTACAGCAAGTATTACTATCGGGCTGAATGAAATGCAACTGAAAATAAAAACTGATCTGATTGCAAGATTGCAATAAGACTGGCACCTGTGTTCTTATTTGAACTTCCAAAGGAGAGTTGTCAGGACCTTGTACAGCAGTGTGCAGGGACTGAGATCAGAAAAGAAAATCCAGTTTCGAGAGCAGTTCTGAATGTAGGTATGTAGATATTCATATTGATAAAACACTTCTCGTTCTCATAATCAAATCCTTACAAACAAAGTGAAAAGCAAATCATTTGACATTAAACCTTCTTTCTAATGTATATCGACTGTTTACATAGATAGGAAAAAACTCAACAATTAGGCCAGAAACTATAAAATCGTTGGTTTGAAAGGTCTCACAATACTTTGCAGGCTTGCCTAAAATGAATGTGTTGGAAATTTGAAAGGGTTGTGAATGAAATTGGGACATCGGAGGGTCTGACGGGGCAACCGAAAAGTCTCAACCGTTACAACTCATTCATACCGGTATTGACGGGGCAACCGAAAAGTCTCAACCGTTACAACTCATTCATACCGGTATTGATGTCCATCAATTGCGTCATTGATGTTCATCAATAACCCTATTAACCACATTCTTTATGATTTTAGCGGTTTCGAAGGTTTATGGATTCTATAAATAGTGAATCCGTATTTGGTTGTGGAGACACACCGAATGATTTCTGAATGATTTTACGGAGAGAGAGCCAGACACAGTTAGTTCGATAGGCAGTCGATTGGGTGGTGTTCCATCGGCTGAGTGAGCCGTTTTACCCTGGGAGACAGGCACCGGAGCGATCCTCTAACACCCACGGGAGGCGGCGAATCTGTTTTAAGGGGACTGTGATTTCACAGGACTCGGTTCGATATTGTATTCTATTTTCTGAATCTGTATTGTAATTTCGTTCCATAATTTTCGAGTTGTCAATTACTTAAATTATTTTATGGAATTGAATCCGATCAACTTGTTCGCATATTTTTCCTACAGAATGGAGTTGTGATATTACTGAGTTCAACTTCTATGTGAGACTAGAAACCATGAAAACGGAATTCTAACCTGATATCCACTTGGCTTTGGATTAACAATGTAATCATCAAATTCACCATCAATAGGGGTCCAAAACCTGCATAGAGGGAAAGGAAAAGTTATTTTCTTATCCACTGTCGTGCAACCAAAGCAAAATGCCTTGTATTCTTATTGATTGATCCTATGAAGCCTCTTTGAATTAGTTTTTACAGTATATAGCACATAGAAAAGCAGCATTGAAAAGCCAAAAAGTACTGAAACATAATTCATACTTCGTATTACCGATTTGAGCTACAAAATAAAATATCCTGCTTTGGAAAGATATAGGATCAGTAACTTTTAGGTTTCATTCACCTGTGCACAATATTGAGAAGATTGTAACAACTCTGAACTGCCTCTCCATGTAAGGTCCCATTCTTATCCCCAACAATTACCCTCAATGCACGGGCATCATATACTCTATCAATCCCAACCTCTTTCCGTTTCATCTATGACAAGTGCAGATACAAAAATGAAAATCATAAAAAGGAAAATGAGTTGAGTACTCTACGAGGCTTACCAACAAAACTTCATGCAATGAAGATAAGATGAACTTAAACAAAAGCTAAATTCAAAAGATGGACATGAGAGAGAGAGAGAACATGATCTGAAATAGGGTGGAAAATCTGGAATGCTATTACAAAGGTAAAAAGAAAAGAAATAGAGAAACAAACCCAGATTCATGCCCGACAAAAGTGAAAATCTGGAATGCTATTACTACCCAAGGAAGATGACAATTTAAACAACTAATGACATGGTAGTGGCGACTGAATTACTGAAGAAAACACAAAGGAGTTCTGGATAGATGTGAAACTAATACAACAGGACCCGTTATCACAAGTGTCATAAAAAGATTTAAAGAATCCAGAATTTTTAAATCATAAAGATCATCTTTGTGACAACTTGCTTTGTAACAAAGAAACTTAAAGATGTTCACCTACATTAAAGGCAAGATTGTTTGCTTAAAACCAGAATAGAATGATTTGAAGGTGATGTGCAACATCGAGAGGTGGCCGCATCTCTTTGATGAATGTGGTATCAAGGTTTGATTTCATTTGGAAAAGAGGTCATTTTCACCACAAAAAATTGTAAAATTGGATCCTAATGAAAACTGAGTGAACATTTTTGCATTCTGCGTTTGTTGTTATCTTGAATTTCCTGTTGGAAGGGCAGACCTGGCGCAGCAGTAAAGCTGTCCCAGTGTGGCATGAAGATCACGGGTTTGAGTAGCAAAAACAGCCTCTATGCTTGCAGGGGTAAGGCTGCGTACATAAAACCTTCCCCAGAAGGCACATATATTGGAGCTTCGTGCACTAGGTACGACCCTTTCTTTTTCTTTTTTTTTTTTGGAATTTCATGGTGGGTGCATGGTCTGTTAGTATTTATTATGTATGAAAGAATCCACTGATACCTTGCTGTAGATACTGTACAAGCTTTTTAAGCGACTAGATAAAGTGACTTCCATCCCTGGCACATAACTGCAAACATAGGAGAGAAAGCAAAGTCAATGACAGCCTATGACCACAATGGCAGCAATTGCTTCCAGACATGCGAAATATGATTTTCCAAAGGACCAACTATTCTGAAAGTCAACAAGAAAAATAATGAGACTGGATAAGCAGAACATACGAAGTTGATATAAATAACTCCCGCTCAAGTGCTTCCTCACAAACAACTAGAGATGCTAAAGCAGTTCCAGCATCCCTTACAACCTTTGGTTTTGCTTGAGACTCTGAACCCGTCTTAAGATTATGAAGAAAGTTCATCCGCTTTCTTCGATCTAGCAAAAGATCAAATGGAAGCACAGCCTGTAAAAGGTCCTGAATATAGAAAGTAAAATGCAATTTATGAGGTTAACATTGAGAGAAAAATTCCCATGCAAATATACGATCAAAGCAACATATCAAATTGCAGTAGAGTAACCTTTAAATTATATTCTTCTTAAGCGATTACCTCTGCTACCACTACTTCAATCACAAATTTTCAATCTTCATGAAGTATGTCACAGGTTTGCAAACAAATATAAAGCCATAAAAAGAAAAACGATGCCCCTCACGATACCCCTTTGGCAGTGCCGGACCTAGAAATTGGCCCTAGTGGGGTCATTTTGTTCATAACAATTATGAAAATTTAATTTTATGATAAAACATTACAAAGATGGTATCGAACTTAGACATTTATTACTAACCATGAAAGTTTATAATGCTTATTTGTTAAAAATTAACTCAAAATAAGCACAAAACAATTAGACATTCCATCTATGAATTTTTTCATAATATTGACCTCAACGAGTTTTCAAACTGAGATGGTTCTACTTAACTCTCTCACTAATTGTATGTTCACGACGGTTAAAAATAAATATTCTTAACAAACCCATCAACTAAACAAGCAATTTGTAACCCAACCATCGTAATCAACAAAATCTATAGAGCAAAAGATGAGGTAAAAAATGAAACGCATCTTCTTTTGTTTCAAAGTTCCAATTTAAAAAAACTTATACAAGTATTAAAGTATATACATAAATAATTTCCAAAAAATTGAGCGCTGGTACGTGACCCCACGTGCCTCAACTAGGTCTGCCCCTGCCCTTTGGGTTATGCAATCCCATCTACACTGATGAACATGTCCAAGGGATCTCATATGCAAAAAAATAATTGCAAAATGCATGGTAGAATCATCTTTTTATCCACCTAGTCTGCAAGGAGAAAAGAACTAGAGATTTAAGGAAGAAAGAAAATGAAGAGGACTCCAATTTTCGTCTTAGAGCAACCGGGTTTTGACCCATTTTAACAAGCATAGAAGCAAGAACTGCAACTAACATTCTCACCCTAACGCCTGTGTTGTCCTCATCTATTGGCGTGGATCTTTCATAGGCGAGAGTCAAGTCTTCTGCATTTGATGGCACAAGTGAGCTGGCTTTTGCAGGTATTCTTCGCAGATTGCCTGCCCTGTTGGTAGGGCTCCACATTAAAGCCAGGTCAGATCGCATTTGACGGAAAATTTGAGGCTGCAAGTAGCAAAGATTACTTTTTGTCGAACTACCTAAGCATTTTGCAGCACTCCAAACTGGAGCACTTGCTCAACAACAACTGGATATATAATAAGCCCACCTGAAGTACAGCAAAGCACATATCTTCCAGTTCAGCTTTTAAAGCCCATAAACCCAATCTGGAAGCGAGTGAGCACCAAATAACTAATGTCTCCTGAGCGACAGCTTGAGCCTTGGCAGAGGGCAGAGCATAACTGTCAGAAAGTCACCATCAAGGAGTAAGAAACTTGACTTGGCATTACCAAGCTACGAGCCAACAACTACAATGTAGTCAACCATGCAAGTTTAAGACTAAAGAGTAATAAGAGATCATAAGCTTTCAGCAAGTATTAATTTGATATCTTAGAGGCAGCAAGCTTATGACAGCGCATAAATAACTGGGAAGAAGAAAACAAAGGCAAAGGTCAAATATTAATAAAAATAATATATATAATAGTGATATCTCCCTAAAAGGAGAAGTGACATTGTGACAATCATTTTAAAATCACAAGAAATGTATCAAGAATTATAGATAAATCCATCTATTATAGATGTAAAACAGCCCCAATCATGAAGGGAGTGTAGAGCTGTTACATGGTCCTCATGTTATGCAGACGATCAGCAAGCTTGATAAGTACCACACGTGGATCATCAACCATGCCTAAGAGCATCACTCGTAAATTATTTGCCTGAAAAACAAATAGTGCAAACCATCAGAAATAGAAGATTGGCAGGTATAAAGCATGTATTCTCCTTTTCCAGAAAGATGGAGGACCTTCTGTCACCTCATTCGGTACAAGTAAAGCCAAGTAATTTTTACCGATTGCCTTTATAAATTGAACAAAAATTTAGCCAGAAATGAACTCTTGTTTCATTCCTTCATTAAACTGTTCAGAAACCCATTCAACTACATGATTGCATTGGGATAAAAACCGTACAATGGGTATTACATAACATCTTATGACAATCAGTTTTATGAATACACATGCAACGTGAAAACTCAAGGTAGTATTAAACTATGAAAGAGCCAGGCAAATATGCCCGATAGTAATTCATTGTTACAACAGTTACCATTTTAAGAAGCTTAAACTTTCAAAATTAGCAGATTAGGATGATAATCACTTTCTCACCCCGTAGAATACAGTAATGAGGACAAGGTCTTCAGTCCACTTCAGATTATGCAAATGAAAGCAACATAACAGAATCACCAACAGGCATTACATCAGCACTACTAGATTCTTCAGACTATGTTGTTGATATCACTGACACAGATCATATAAGTTTCTATGCAAACAGTTGGCCAAGGAAAGTAGCAATCAATTCATTTGGATTTACAGATTCTTCTTTATAGCTTTATACAACGATAGATAAAACAAAACAAAATTTGTTTTCCTATTATCATTGAATAGAGTATATGCAAAGTCTTTCCAGTTTCTACCATCCACAGCTTGGCTGCTAGTTAACACAATGTACACTGAAAACTTACCTCTTCATGACCAAGGGTGCCGTGACTCAGGTTTACCCTGCGGTGTCTTCGCAACAACTGCAGAACAAAATTATCTTTTAACACAAGATGAATAAAACATAAACAGCATGAGAAAGGGCAGCAGTACAATATCACAGCATGCAGAATCATTATTGATGTATAAGAAACGTATGAGAATTAACCACCAGATGACAAAAATAATAGGAATAATGGAAAAAATGGAAAAACAGATTCATCAAACAGCCTCAAGAGCTCTAGGATATCAAAAAGCACAAAAGAAAGTAAAAATTTTCAACTCTTCAACAATTTAGCTTCAAAGTTAAAACCATTTGGATCATTTCCATGACATCTGCCATCAGGTACATGTATCGTATATCACATTCACCACTCATGGCAAGAGGAAAAGCATTTCCGATCAGATCCATTCGGGGCCTACGATATTCAAATCCCTCATCACATGTGATTAATCTTATCGACATCGCCTGCCTGGCTGGTATTACAAGTCTATTGCAATGCCCCTAACAATTAACATACAAGGAAGTACAATGATTCTCAATCATTGGAAATTGGTCTTTCTTGCTCAAAGCCAAAACGATTAATGTGAATCCCAATGCTGCAAAGTACTCTACCTGATTGATATAACTTAACCTGGAAACACCAGCTACCAACTTTGCTACGTCATCACCAAACTCTCTTTCTATGTTGTCCAAACTTTCACATGTATCATCCACCACGTCATGAAGAATCCCGGAGACAACTGTATCAACAGCCTAAGCACAAGCAAAAAATAAATAACTACTTGAAATATTGTATTGTTGAAATCGTACTAGATAACACAAACATGCACAAATAGCAAAAATATGACACATACTCGCTTTCCAGTTGATGGAACCAAGACTGCTATGATTTTTCCCGTATGTATACAATGAGTTAAATAAGGGTCTCCCGTTTTCCGTAACTGGCCATGGTGAGCTTTTCTAGCGAATGCAATTGCCTTCTGCACCTGCCTTCAAATAAATAGTATCTTAGGGAACTTCAACAATTGAGTATATGCAATTCAAGAATGCTAGTAGAGATGGTAAACCTTTGCCTCATTAAATATGGGATACCCAGTTACATCTACTCCATCCAGTATAAGAGAGCCTGCATTGTGTTGCGTAGCGTTAACATGGGATAACAAAGTGCAAGGTATGGCTGATGAACTTACAAGATACAAGCCCAGCAGTCAAACCATTTTTGCAGATAGCACACAACAAACTTAATTGCTAAAGCCAACGAAAAAAAAGAGTAGGAAATATGTTCTCCATTCAACGCTCTTAATTTATGAGTTTGAGCTCCTTTAGCTATCAATTCATATTCTTCATCTCTAGTGATTCGTCAGTCGTCACTGACAAAATTCTCTTTTCTTTCCATCCAAAAATTTCTTTATTTCTTTTCGGGCTTCTGACTATCTCTAGTAACATGAGGGTCCAGTCCGAAATTTGGGAGGGGCTGTGGGTCCTTGTATCAGTGGGGCCCACAGTCTCAGCCACTCTCCCACATTTTTTCTCGGGAGTCAGGACCTCCGTCTAGCGGAGAGAAACTTGTACCTATTTTTCATAGTTTTCTTCCCTTTCCCATCCTTTCAACAATTTCCAAACGGATCGATAATTTCAGTGAAGATGACCCAGGAAACTCATAGTTCTAATGCGCAGCACGACGCAACTACGAAGCAATATAGAAGAAACTACGAGAGTAGACAATCACAAATATCCCAACCAGGAAACATAAGATCACCAATCTCTAATCAAAGAACTGAGATTCAACTTCGAGGTAAAAACTCAAATGCGAAATAAAACAGTCCGTATTTCTGTTTCCAAAGAACATTTCAAGAAAACAAAAACGAGCTCACCAGGTTGCTCCTCCACTTTAGGCCACAAGAAATCGACCTTCGTAGAAAGACAAGCCCCAGACGCAATAGCCACGGCTGTAACCGCCACCTGAGTTATGGCCGACGTCACCGCTCCGTGTACTGTACCCGACCCCGCCGCCGCCGCTGCCGCAGCGATCACGTTTCCCGTCGTCAAAACCGAGCTCAGCGACGACGAGACCGCGAATTTCGGCAAGAGTTGGTCCAACGTACACCGGAATCTCATCGAATTCCTGCCGCGGATGCTCCGATTCGAATTGCGAATCGAGTGCGGGTGCTTCCGACAGATTGAGGAGATTTGGCGTGAACACATTTTCGGCTGAATCCATCCAAAAATATCACATCTTGACATCTTGTGGTGAAGAGTGGAACAAAATGTGTACTGCTTCCTTGTATATATGTATGTGAATGTGTCCGTATTTGGTTTCTGTGGTTGTGAAAGACTAATGAGTGGCGGTTAATTGTTGGTTACGGTTACTTTCTTAGCCTCGTGTACACAACTTTTCGTACACATAAACGTACACAATTATATCCAGAATGCATATACAGCACACAAAGTAATAAGAATAAGTGTAGTAACTCATCAAATTACACATTAAAGTATATATCATTATTTTTACGTAGCATATTTATATATTCTTATAATATAAAATATAAAAATAAATCCCATAATTTTGTTATATATGTTCAAATGAATGAATATCACGTAGGCATAATGTACAACGTGATGTGTTAGTAGTATTGCTCAAGTAATAAGAACTCTACGTGCATCTAAAGGTTTCAAATATAATTGTATCTGGATCTGTATACAAAAAATTGTGTGCATAAAACATTCCTCATCGTGTATAGAGATTCATTACAAAGGGTTAAATATTTATAAAATTTAATTTTATAATTTTTTAAAAATAAGAATATGATAAATATGAATGGGTGAATGACATTTTTAAAACTAAGAATGGTACTTTTGTACTTAATAATAATATTTGGATAAATTGAAGAAAGTATGATGTGGATAAAGAGAGGCATGGAATAATTTACTTTTTTCTCAAACAACTTCATCTCTTTATAAAAAGTGTTTCTGAAACACTTTTTTCCCAAACAAATTTCTGAAACATTTATAGTAAACAACGTCTCAGAGTTTTATTTCTAAAATTATTTCAGAAACACTTAAAATAAATACACCCTAAATATTATATTCGACTTATATGCCTGAATATAACAAAGTCCTATAATCATATTCGAAATGAACACATTGAATCTTTGGTATAGGAAGTAACACATTTGGTTTTCTTTTATGTAAATCACGTCAATCGAGCACTTAGCAAAGTGTTCAATTTTCAGTTACTTGCATACAAACTTGCAGTACAAATGTATACGGAATTATTTCATGCACGTCAAGATTTCATTATTACATAAAATTCACGTTTCTAAATAGATACATATACACATCTATGCATTAGAATCTATGCACTCTATCTGCTTAAAACTTTGATGAAAATATAATAATATTTACGAAGATGAAAATTTTTATCTTTGCACATCAAGTTTCATTTCGGCGTTGGTCTCTCATTTATAAATTTTCAATTTTTTCACCACTTGTGCAAAAAGTACGATCCTTTGGAGATTGACAAGGGGTTGATCAAATATATTTTATCAACAACTTTAGACCATAATTCTGAATTAAAACAAGTATTAATCAATCAAACACCTCTTAGTATAGAATTAAACTGACCATGTATAAAATAGGGTAATATTCACTAACATTACAAAGTATAAGGTGGTGCCCCTCTATTACATTTAAATGAACCATGCAACTCATGCTAAACTCAGCTAAAAGCTCCTCATATCGTACTTTTTAAACTCGTTAAATTCTCACTCTCATACTCATTTCGACTCGGCTTGGTCGTTTGACCTAGAATCCGGTCATTTATGGGGTGTGGAGGC
This sequence comes from Arctostaphylos glauca, assembly GCA_019985065.2. NCBI lineage: Eukaryota > Viridiplantae > Streptophyta > Magnoliopsida > Ericales > Ericaceae > Arctostaphylos > Arctostaphylos glauca. The sequence goes on from JAHSPW020000002.1 coordinate 2,617,231, forward strand.
TGTTTTCTGCAAAAGATTATCACCCGCAGATCTAGAATCAACGGTGGAAACTCAACCAAATAAGTCAAACTCTGAACCAGAATTACAATTCACCAAATCTGACATGTTAAATATGTGCCAAACTGTATCATAGGGGACATCCAAAGAATAGGCAAAAACCCCTGTTACAAAATAACCCCCAACGGCAGTATCCTAATATACAACTGAGAGACAATGATCCAATGAAGGCAAGAAGCAAGCACCTAATAAGCTCCCATAGCTTTATAAACACAACCCCCCAGAAAAAAGAATCAACCAAAGTTCAAAACTTCCACAGTTATTGATAGCCTGACCTCGATCAGCAATCACCAGGGCCTCGAGTAAGCCTGTGAACGGAAGCAAAATATGAGAGGAACTGAAAAGAAGGGCAATAAGTTCGTATTCCTTAATGTTTAAAACGACAAAGGTTAAGGATTAGGAGTTTAGACCTATAATTAGAATGACGAGGGGCCAACTGAAGAGTATCCGGTGGCTTTTAACTCCTTGAGAGTGCTAGCTAACCAGTCCAAGCCCTCGTAAAGGCCGTCTCCTTTGAGAGCACAAGTCCCTTGTATGTGCCATTTTCTGTTCTTGAGATCATAAAGCCCCAGTCCTTGACACACTTCCATCGGTGTCATTGCTCCTTTCTGAACAAAGAGGGGCAACATATATAAATATTTGTCTGTGCTAATGCACACCATCGATCAGCAGTAAGCACAAACAAAAATGTGTTTTTACAAGTTGATGGCAGTTGGTTATGAGTGATTACAAAGAATGTGGGCAACATGTACAGATTGAAGGCTACAGTAAATTAGAAAAGCTATGAGACCTATAGTAGGTCCTGAAAAAAAGGAAAGAACCAACTATTAGGAGAAACCTGTGGTGAAATGCACTCTCATAACCCAACAGGTAAAGTACATTACATAGTCCGTTTTAGGGATTGGTGACTTACTCATTCAGTGACTTTGGCACTGGACGTTCCCCAAATGGGCTTGCTGTGGTTTCACTATCTCTGTCTTGCCCTAGGATTTGGATAGGTCAGTCTATCTGTTGTGCCGGCCCTCTTTGTGGTCTCAGTGGTGTCGCTCTAGCTTACGTCTCTAGAGGTTATTGCTAGCCAAGGTTGTTTGACTAAGTTTAAGAATCATATGAAGTCATCTGAATGTTTACAGAATCAGTAAAAAAATCCTGGTAGTAGTGATCAAGATAAAAGACGACCACATGCAAACACATGCACAAGTATTGCAATCATTAAATGGTCTATATATTTATGCTTCAAAGAAATAAAAAGACAAGAAGGAAACTACTTTTGTAACATACCATGTCCTGTTTGTTTGCAAATACCAAGATGACGCTGTTAAGCATAAATGGATCTCTTATGATGGCCTGAAAGAAGAATAAGTCAAGTGAATAACTAAGCTCACAACTGGGTCCTTAATCAAAAACCACTTAGAAGATATGACCTGAAACTCTTGTTTTGCTTTTCCAATTCTCTCTCGATCCAAGGAGTCAACCACATAAATCTGAGAATATGGAAGATTAAAGATGTGAACATAAATCAGAGAGAACATAGAAGCAGATTCAAAATAAGATAATTGTATGGACCTAACAATTTGGGCTACCTTTAACTTTCCTCATTTTTTTCCGAATTTGGTGGGTTGGTTTCCTTTTTCTTTTTTCTTTTTTGGGGTTTCGCGTGCTTGTTTAAGCAACTACAATACAAAATAAATCACTGCTGTGCCACCTTGCCACTGAAGGGCATAAAAAACCAGCTAAATGTGTGAACAATTCATAAGGACGGGATAGTGATCAATAATGGAAAGATGAAAATGATAAAGTAGAGGCAATACAGCTGGCACATGACTTAAAATAAACACATACCAGTCCGTCGGTGTTATTGAAGTAGTGCCTCCACAGTGGTCTTAATTTTTCTTGACCTCCTACATCCCACACTGTGAATACCACATTCTTATACTGCACCTTTTCCACATTGAAACCTACACAAGATGAGAAAACAAAATCAATGGCGTTTAGCTATGCTTTGATATCAGTGATATACCAAGCTACACTTCTGACCATCAAGCTGAGTCTAAATACACAAATAAGAAAAAGTTTGGAAGACAATACAAGTTATACAAAATCAATATAAACACATTTCAGCAGACCCATGCGTCTGAGGCTACAAACTAACAGTGATGGTCTTTAAATAATACTAAGCACCATGGCACAGATGGATGAAGAAGAACACCAACGTCAACCACCCCCTTTCCGTATGATTTTTTTAGCTGGGCTCATGCAGTAATTCTAACAGAAAGTGTCAAAACGCATCACCACATTAGCAATGAGCAAAACCCCATCACCAGGGCTAGTTAGCCTTTGTCGAGGCAGAGTATGTGTGTGAAGACAATCTTTAGAAATTCTACTCTGCCTGAGGAAAATCAAAAAGGTTAAAGTGCCAAGGCAATTAGAAGCCTGTCTAGGAAGGGCCAAAGATTAGATAGATAACTACATTCCCAATGACATATATTGCAAAACTTCAAGTATACGCCAAGAGCAATATAGCTTGATCAATTACTGGAACGAAGACTGTACCGAATTCCTTATTTTACAGTGTCCATTCAACACATGTCAGACACATGCAATTGCTTGATGCCGTCACCTTTCCTTCTTGACAAATAGCTACCTATATACATATACGCATTATAGTTCTGCAGTGTGTAACAATCTGCACTTCCAGCAATCTGGTGAGATTCTGTAAGCAAGCATCAACTTTTAGACTTTCCACTCAAGACTTTGTTAGGAAAAACTCAAACCCTTTTCGCATGTAGTGAAGAATGTTTTAAGGTCTTTCAACAACACACATATACTAGCTTTCTTTTTCTTTCTTTCACTCAATAATGGAAATACTCGTTACCTCGGAAAAAGTTCATCCTAACCTTGATGATGAAAGAAACCACTCCATTAGATGTAGGAACATGTACAGGGCATACAAATATAAGAGAAAGTAAAGAAACAGATAAACCACAAGCAAGCAGTTGCTTCAGACAGAAAGAAGGGCCACAAATATAGAAAAGTAGATCAGACACCAAATAAATATCCACTGGAACGAGTGCTACAACATGACCTTCACAGCAAACCAAACCAGCAATAAAAAAAAATGAATTCTCATACGCAGCAACATACCAATTGTAGGAACGGTAGATAAAACTTCTCCAATATGCAGTTTGTATAGGATGGTTGTTTTACCAGCAGCATCAAGGCCAAGCATCACAACCTAAAACAGTTAAAACGATAAATCCCCAATCATAAAAACTTAAAAAATAACAGGACAAACCAGCGGATCATTCTCAAGTCACCTTAAACTGGATACATATAGATGATGATTCCTACTTACAAACATATAGAGGAGGAATCACGAAAGGCAAGGCAAGGAAGGTGGAGACAGACAGCTGCAAAATTTGAAAGATTTAGCTTTCTTTCTCCCTTCTTCTTTTTTTGGGGATCACAACAAAATGTTTTGCTTTTGGAGTTGAGTCTCGATGGTCCTTAGCTTATCATAAAGGTTGCGCCCCTTTTGGCACCTTTTTTTACATAGATACATCCTCGAATAAAAAAAATCCCACCTCCCTCCATGTGTTTGTTGTTCATAAGCTCTACATCACTCAAATAATTCTACGCGGGAGCACATCTAAAAGTTTCCTCCAAAAAGCAAGTGCATTAAACAACTACGATCATCGCAGAACAACAAGCCTAAGAGTCTATAAGCCTAATCCACTCTACTATCCAGAAATTGTTAATGAATGCCATCGCCAAATATCGCGAAATGCAACATTGGAATAAAACTGGTTTCAGAGATCAGTCCAGCTCTCACTAATCATTCTTAAGCACAGTGCCTATTTACCTTGACAAAAAGAGTGGCATCTCGATTGACCACACGTGTTATTTTCAACCTGGATTAGACAATCAACATACCATGTAATTCCATGATCATGCAATCCACACACATTTGAGTTTTATAACTTTCAATGGCATTCATTTCATACTGTGGGCCAAAATCCCGTAAACTGGGATCCATGCTTCACCTATAGTTTCTTACTGGACTTAAATTTTAGATACCCCTAAACTAGGATGGCAGAGCTTCCTTTCATCATGATAAATGTGAAATACAATCGGTCAAACTATATATTGAGCTGCACCCGCTGTATGAATTTAAGTCATTGTGCTGCCACGACCTAGAAATCACAAGGCACACTTCCTTTTACGGAAGTCAACTAGTCTCTCCAATGTTTGATTATACTCTATATTAGAACATTTTCTGTGAATGCCATTTCCATCTACGTGGTCTTAATCCGTGTCCTGTGTCTCTTTCATTACTTTTTCTTATTCCCTTCCTCTTTGAAAAGCATACAGAAGCAAATACCAGCCATTTACATGCATGTTGATGCGCTCATTTGCAACTTAAGTAAATTGCAAATGACAAAAAGCCGTGATCTTTGAGGACGGCCCTTCTTAAAGTTTCCAATAACTAACAGTAATAATCAGAAAGAGCTACAACATACCACAAAATGTACCTATTTCTACAACCACAAGGACATATACCTGACATAACTAGTACCCCATTACCTCAAAACCGGAATAAACTCAACCCAAAAGAAACTAAGTCCTAAAACAGAAAGAAATTAAGACAACCACTTCAACGGGAAACATAAATTGAGGAAAGCTCAAAGAAACAAAACCGAGAGAGAGAGAGAGAGAGAGTACCCTCATCTCAGAATTGCCAAAGAAGTTATCGAAGAGCTTGCGAAAGGCTTGTCCCATGACGGATTCCGATCAGCGATTCCTTTAACTTTGTTTACCCAAACAGATCAGATTGAGCTCGAGAAAGCGTCAACGAATCAAACCTTTCTACTTGACGACGGAGGAGAGGGAAAGCTTCCCTCCGGCCGGAACTGTTTAGGAATAAATCTATATGGAAATTCGGTCGAAACTTCCGTAGATTACTATTTAACGATCGCTGGAAAAATATTGATTTGCTTCTTTCTTCCTAAATCTTTTTTTTTTTTTTCTCTCTCTTCTTCTTCTCAAGGTTATGAGTTCGTTACTTGGTTGGAAAAAATTGCGAATCTGGATTTTGTGTTGTCGTGGCTTGATTCATTTGTTAATAAATTAGTATAAGAAAATTGTTTATAATTATTATTTTTTTGCTGAAGTGATATAAAAGAAAAATAAATATACATTTACGTGTTTTTTTCTCTCTCTTACTTTTCACGCTTGACCAGTGTTTTTATTTTATCATTGACCTAGAAATGACTTAGGCCTAATTTAGCCCGCTTTGATTATTTGATTATTGTTTTATTTTATTTTAAAAAATTTTATTTTTGTATTTTTTATTAATTTTTTTGTAAATTATTGGTTCGTCTCGAAGAGAGTTTTCAAAAAAATTATAAATCATAGACCAAATTTGAAAAACGTTCAGAAAAGACAAAAATAATCCAAAAATAGAATTTTTTTGTGTTTATTCGTCATCTTTAGTGACTTTTTTCTAACTTTTGGACATAATTTTATACTTATTAGATTCGTCTCGTCGAGATGGACTAATAATACACAAAAAATTGAAATAAAAATAACAAATGCAAAAAAAATTAAATAGAGACAAAACTCAATTATAAATAATCAAGTTAGGCCAAATTGGGCCTTAATATTTCACACCTAACTAGTGTTTGGACCAAGAGCTTCTGTTGTGCTTGTGTATTGCGCAAAGTAGGGCAGCACATGCACTAAAATGATATTATTTTGACGATCAAAATACTACTTAAACAATTAAACACTAACTGAATAATTTTTTATCAATATTTTATGCACTAAAATAACGTCGTTTTAGCCTGTAACAGAGGTTGTTGTACGCAACAACAGCCTCCCCAATTCCCTAGTGTTTACTGTGAAATAAAAACAAGAAATTTACATGTAAAGAGATGACACCAACATGATATATATCAAAAGTCGTTGAGAAATATTGGCGTTTTACTAACTTTACCCTTTTAATTATGGAGTACTATTTTTCAATGTCCTACATGTTTTGAGGCAAATAAGTCATCAACAATAATTTTTACTACATAAAACACACAACATTTAATGCACCATGTTGATAGGAATCTATGACAACCTTCTTGTACACGTCCTTGAGAATAACATTCAGAACGCCATTCTCCCAAGAGTACAATACCACTTTGTACTTAGTATTATTTAATAAATCTCAAAGTGTTGTTTTCCCCTTCCGAGCAATTCCATAGCGGCACCTACATCCTTTAGAGTAGCATTCATGACAATCAGAGCGTCGTCATCCTGAAAGCATAATATGATGTTGTACTTGATGTTATTTGATAAATCTCGAGTGCCATTTTCATTCTAAAACAACTTTCCACAGTAAACGTTTATAGAAAGGATAAAGAGGTTATCTATTACCCTTCAAAGAGTGCTTCAGTCTCATAATTAAAAATTAAAAATTTCTCTAAATTTAAAATTAAAAATCATAATTCACTTAGAATTTAAAAAACCATAAATACAAGCGAATCATAATCTTTAATTTTGAATTGAAATTTTTTTCTTCATTTCAATTCTAACTTCGTAAACGAAAACTAATCGGTATTAGATTAGGAATAATCTTAAAACCGACTAGATTCCTCAACTATCAAAATTCGGAGAGAGTAAACTTTTCCTTACCCTTCAGCCTGAGTTGTAAAAGCATTTGTTTTGCTTTCCCTCTCTTCTATCCATTTTCCCTCATAATATCTCCAAAACACACACACACACACACAAGATTTCCAACAAAATCTGCTGCATAACAACTCAAAGCCTCAAATCAGCATAGGTCACAAATAATTGGCAAGTACCAAAAAAAAAAATCACACCTCCCTACCGATACCAAAGATACAAGATTTGCCACCAATAACTAAACAAAAAGAATTTCTGCACAAGGTTGAATACATTACACCTACATTTGGATCATCATCAATACTAAAATGCCATTCCAACGGTTCTGCGTCTCAGCTTCGTCATCATGAACTATAACAATGTCCAGCTGAATTCCGTAACCCGTAAAAAATGACTGCTATATTCCTACATTAGAATCTAGTTACTCTACACCCCAAAATAGTTTTTATCACTGAGCCAAGCCTTTGCACTGGGACACCCTTCATGATTCACCCGTTCAGAACTAAGAAAATTCGGGAAACATGAGAAGAAATACTGATCTCGTAACCTCGACAAATGTGTGTCAGGCGCCCTACAGCAAATCTGGAGTCACAACATTATGAGTCCAACATCTCATCTTGTATCTCGTTGGGGGCAATAAGCCCAGGAATAGTAAGCATCCGTTGCCGCTCCCTTTCTCTCTGAGCAGCAGCTTCCTCTGCATAGAGATCCTTGTTGTCCTGCATAATGGGATGAGCATAAAAGTAGAACAATGTTACAAAAACACCAAGCAAGGAAACCCAAAAATACCATTCTAAACTCCAACCACCACCGTATCGCACGAGTCACGTGTCTTCAACATTGCTTTCACTAGTCTTGCATAGCAGACTCGAGCAATGTTTTACAACCACTTGTGAACGGCTGAAGGTCATACCATTTTCCCCCAATATCAATTTAGGTCTTCCCGTCCCCCTAACATTTCTAATAAAAGTAACTGTATCATTTTGGTCTATTTTCTCTCAGAGTATCTGAATTGGTGCAACACTACAACACCTACCAATTCACTCATTCGGCATCTTCTCTTCTTACAACACACCAACCTTAACATCTTTCGTTTCAGCTAAAGCTCATTTTATCTGTTCTTTCTTAGCTTCCAAACACTCGGTCTAGTATACTATCACTGGTCTTGTATCTATTGCAAGAATAATCCATTCAATTTTTAGAAAATATTCTCTAAACTCATTTTATAGTGCTAGCAAAAAATATAAACAATATCGCAAGAGGGATTCCATCAGGCTCCCGGATGGATAAAAATTAGAGGCCAACGGGTACTGAAGGCAGTGGTTTTCTATACTAAAACACTAACTGTTACAGTGAGGATTAGAACAAACAAGAAAAGCCCAGGTTATCCAACCTATGATGTACTTGGCTTCATAAATTGGTATGAATCCTGGATGGAATAAACTAGAAACGAAGAAAAATCAAGTGACTCTTTGTGTATGAAACCCCATATTACCCAACCAATCCAACCGCACACATAAACCATATAAACCGAAACCAAACCAAGCATAGATAGATCAAACATCACGGGGTAGTTAAAGATGATATAGCCGCGAGGAGTAGACGCATTCTGAGAAAATTACACAGTACATGTCAAGTTTTGCTGGTATTAACCTGTGCTGAGAACTCTTTTGACTGAACAAGGAAGTCCCGAATGTGATTTTTGAATGTGGAAATATCATTCCTTGACTCAAACAGTCCATTCACAAATTGCGTTACCTGAAAACATCATCAAATAAGTGATAAACGCAGAGCATGTAAAATTTTACGTTGTTATATTCCATACCTCAGCTGTTGTCATGTTGGGGAATGAACTCCCCAAAAGTTTTATGGTATATTCACGAACAAACATTGCATTGTTTGGATATGGATAAGGAACAGTCGCCACATCCCACAAAGGTTCTGTCAAAGAACCAGACTCCGCCTAGAAACACACCACAATAATGACAATCAATTTTCCTTTTTATTCTTTCTTATCCGCTACTCATTCATGGATTTAAATGAACTTGTTTTAGGTAAACGATGAAGAGATGACTCACGGCTTCTTTAATAGCATGAACTTGTACTCCTCAAAAGGAAGGAAAAAAAAGAAAGCAGACCCGATTGAAGGATAAAAAGATTATTTACCAGACAAAACAAGTGCTGCAGAACTGAGACGTGCAACTTGAACCCAGGTTTATGAAATGTGTCTGATAAGACGGCAAAAATTTCTTGCTCGATGGTCACAAAGTAAGTTCGGTAAAATTGATTACAAAACTCAGAAGCCTGCCAGAAAAAGCATAAAAGGTTAAAAACCATCTCACCGAGATAAACCAGAACAACTGAAGAGCACAAATAACCTATAACAATCACACCTGAAAGTTCTTCAGCATCTCCAATAAAAGATTTAGCCCAGTTTCAGAAATGTTCCTCTCAGTGTGCCGGAACGCCCAAATGATAGAATCCATAACAAGCTTTAGTTGCTGTTGTGGATCACAAGAGAACAAAAGAAACAAGAAAAAGCTCATTGAAACTGAAGGAAACAGTACAAGGAGATGTTTAAAAATTAAGCATACACCTCTCAACTGATGACCACCAAGATTTTTATCCATGTCAAACATTTAAGATGTACAAATTAAGACAAAGACTCAATTAGGGGACCAAATATTGACACAAACCTGGCTTGACAGCCGAATCAAAGCAGGAAAACAATGCGTAGCAATGGCACGAAGCAGTGAGAAGAACTTGAGACGATGCTCAGGGTAATCTTCAAAGTTTTTTGTGATCATCTGAAACATGAGTCAAGGTTAGATGTCAAACACAAAACATTTATAAGTTGTGAATGCTTGAATGATTCAAACTTCCTTGCTCAACTTCCATTTAACCAAATAAATGAAAAACGCACAAAAGCAATGCTCAAGGTAAGATGCCTTGAGCATCAAACAAACTCAACAAAAACTTGACGTGATGCATCATTACTCAGTCCATACACGTACACACAAAGCTTTGCCTTTGTGTACATCACCCAACGGCCCTAAAGGATTGGGATAGGACATTATGGGCCATAGCACTCGTACAAGCTACATAACCCATTTATGGAAGGAAAAAAAGGCATCTACGGATTTAGTTTTCCAACTATTTCTACCTATAAATTGTAAATTACAAAACCTCAGAGAACAATGGAAGAAACAACAACTTAAAGATTGTACAAGCCTCCTAAACTCATGGAAGAATAGGCGCACATGCACGCTCTAAAGCCAGACCATGGCCGTCTCTTTCTCCTCTCCACAAACGTCCTAAAGAAACTAAAGCTGGTTCTCCTGTTCTTTAGTATCATCTGGCAACAGCACAAAATTATGAAAAGTATTTTTTTTATAATTAATAAATGTTGTAGAAAAGGCATCAAGGGAATACCACCCATATACCAAAAAAGGCCGAGGACAAAAAGGTCCCATACATCAGGAAACCTAAAAACCAAAATCTGAAGAAAAACCCTTCTACCCCACTATACTCCACAGTATTATGATAATTTTTGACAATCCATTACTACTCTGATCAATACCCAGTCCTTCACTGCTAATGTTAGGCCAACTTTCTGATAAAAAAAAATGTTAGGCCAGCTTAGCCTCCCAACTGACCAACATTTTTTTAATTTGTCACAATGTGCCTCATACTACTCTTTCCAGTTATTTCGAATTTATTTCTCAGTTTATCAGTAAAACATTGAGGTCGCAACCAACTTATTGTAGGTGAAAAGAACAATACGAAAACTGGACTCACATGGTTTAGCCAAAAACTAGTTGTATAAATCGTATTGAAGCCATCCAAGACTTGAAAGATACCATACTTTGCCAATAACAAGTTAATAACACAACTATTTCAGAAACAAATAGTTGCAACGAAAAAATGTAAAAAGGGCAATAACATTTTATTCATTATGAATTCTAACAGACAATATTTTCTTCCAGTGAGAAACCATATACACATGGGCCAAAAAAAACACTCAAAAATTTCTGCTGGAAAAAGAATTAGAGATAAACTGCAGCCGACTAGCCAAGGAACTAGCAAATGAAGGAAATCTTCTGTTATGCGTGCTCAAAGGCTTGTAATCAACAAATTAATTCATCAATTTGATACTCCCATATCTATTCAGGGTAATTGGTTTGTCTTAGGAACATGGCAGTCATTTTAAGTAAATGGAAACAGGCTGCCTGCTTGTGTATTAGATGACGGTGCTTAATGGTACTGTAGAAAGTGCAGTAGACCATCCACGTATGGAAAATGTTCCCTCAGAGATGTACAACTCACTGGTTTAGACCAAAAACAGAAAATTGCACCTTCCCATGCCTCAAACAGTGAACCAACTTCCAAAGGGTACCCTTCTCTGTTTTTATTTTTGCATATCAGAGAAGTTTTCCTCAGGTGCATCTCAACTTTACCTTTCAGTATGCTAAGGCAGTAAGACAAAACAGTACATGCTTATTACTTCACCATTAAAAGGAGCCCTAATTCTCACCTGCAAAGTACACTGGAAAACCGCTTCAAAAATGCGAGGCACGTCCTCTACCATTGTACCTTTATACCTATGGATAAACAAGATGAATAAAAAGGAATATTACAGGCAGCATAACAATAGGACATGACGACCATTCAAACAAAGTAAGCTGGCTGCAGTAGAAGAAAGTTATCCTCTGGAGTTTAAGAAAAATTAGGAGAAAAAGTTAAAACCAGAAAAGATTTTCCACACACCTATGAGTCAAAATCAGGTAACGAATTCGTATAATGTTGAAATTGCAAAGGCAAGTTCTGTGACCTAATAACTAGAATAGAACTAGTACCCAAAAGTGGTACCATAGTTTGAGCCAAGGAGACAAGGATAGTCCAAGAGTATCACTGGAAATATGACTCCAAGAGTATAACACTGGAAATTGTCATACAAGGTCAAGGAGACAAGGATACACTAACTTAAAAGAACAAAGGAAATTGTATAAGGTTTTGGTTGGATAAGTTCAAGAGTATACATTGTATTCAGCAACAAACACCACATATGTAAGCAAGCACCGCCCATTGAACCAACACCCCTGTTATTAGGGCAACTTCTTTTATATCAATTAAACCACCCAAAAAAATACGCAGCATACTTGTTTATTATTGTAGCGAAAAGTGACAAGACTTCTGATTCCCTCGCATCAGGCAAGTTCCTAGCGTAATCACCAAGTACGGGGTCCATCATTGGGGGCACAAATTGCTTTCCTATCTGTGGTTGATCTTCAGCCTTGTCCAAGAATGTCTCAATGAGCTTAAGTGTCTCTCTCTTTACAGAGCTGTTTCAAGAGAAAAAAAGACAATGAGAACATAGGGCTCTGTAGAATACACCAAGACAAACAGAGTCCAAGTAATTTGACCTCACCGCAGAAGTTTTACATAAGATGTTTTAGAAGCATAAGGACCCCCTTCAGCAATGTTGGTCGATATAAGTTCACTGTACATTCTGTTCCAAACATTACAAGTTTTTGTAAGGGAAAAAAAAGTCAAAAAATTACTCGAAGGTCATCTACTAAAACAGATTTCTCAATGTTCAAATACAATAAAGAAAAAGAAGCATAGTTAAAGAGTATCAAAGTTCAAATTCTCAAGCAAAATCATACCTGTACACATTAAGCATGTCCAAAAAGATGAGTGAAATTTGGGGCAAGAAATATGTTCCAAGTGAACTGGCAACACTTGTATTTGTCTGTCAAGGACAACCCGAAACAAGCGAGAGAAGAGGGGGAAAAATAAGCTTCATCAAAAAGAGACCAAAGGAGAAACCCGCTTAACCCCCCCACCCCCCCAACACACACACACACACACAAAAAAAACCACAACTCAAAAATATAAATATAAATAAATAACAAAAGAAAAAAGAAATAAAAAAAGGCGCAGATTATGAGCACTAGTAGTACATCTTAAGGGAGAAGCAAGTTGCTAGTGTACAGCCAATATAAACTCATAGATCCAAGAAAAAATGTTGTCGTAATTATATAGCTGCATACCTGCAATATGTTAAGCACGGTCCTGATTACATCTTGATCCTTCAGGAAATCCACACTTTGGCGTGCCTGTCCTATAATTTCAGCCCATTTCTGTCCATGACAATGAAATCATAAGCTACAAGCGACCACAGATAAAGCAATGAGCACACCACACAAGCTCACACCCATGTATAAGCATGCACAAAGAGCAGCACTCATTTTATACAGTATTCTCAAAGGTATCAAAAATATATGCTTGCCTGATTGGGAAGCTCCATCAGCCTCCGCAAATATTCATCCCTCTTCTGAGGATCCGATTCTGCTTGAATCATTTGACCAACCTACAACAGCAGGACAGCAATAAGTACATCACAACAGCAGTTTATGCAGAGTCTACTACTGGAGCACCAGATTGACATACTGATTCATAAAATGAATGAATCTGATGAGGCTCTAGATCTGCTATCGTTGTTGGAAGGCTGGTTAGAAGCTCGGATACAAACGGTTCATTTTCTCCAACCTAGAAACAAGAGAAGAAAATAACTGCAAATTCAAGGATGTACTCAATATATGCAATTCCAACTAGACCCAAAAGATTTAAAGAATGCACCTGTACGATAACAAATTTACGTTTGCACTTCTGAACAATTTTCAAGAATGTATCACAAGCCATATCCTGAAAGAAACATCATACACGAATTATGAAATGAATAATTCACTTTTCTCAAGAAAAAGAGGTATAACCTTTACGCATTGTAAATGAGGAACGAAGATGGAAGTACATATGAGCCACACAGGATTTAGATGGCTTTATTTGAGGAATTTTAAAAAACAAGAATGAAGATGGCCACATTAATGAATGAGACGAACCTTAATGAAACCCCACAAAATTATGACTGATAGAAGAAAGCTACCAGATGAATCAACTAGAAAGCTCAACATAAAAAAGTTTGCAATACAGAAAATACTTGACGTTAATTAACCAATCAAAAATAAAGAAATCGATAAGACAAATCAGTTGTTAAACAAGAAGTTACAAAATGAAAGAGAGTGGCTTTAAGTACAATCAAATATACTGCAACTACGATGATAATATAGAACATATGTCCAAGTATTCTTAGGAAAGACAAGAAACTATAATAAATGCCAAGTATTGGATGGCTTTCATGAGCTTAAAAAGACAGTACACTACTACAACCGTTACGAATCATATTGCACATTCGGCTGGTGGGTGGGTGGGTGGGTGGGTGGGGGGGGGGGGGGGGGGGGGGGGGGGGGGGGGGGGCGGGCATGTGGTTCAAAAAAGCCAAGGCTCCTCAAGTTGCTAGGTCATAAACAATCCCTTTTATAGGTGAAACAATTTCTTAGGTATTATACTACGTAAAAGAAATAATGACAGTCCAGTTATGGGTGACATCTTACAGAACTTACTGAGATTATTTTGGTTTTCGTGTACCCCTATCGACGGAAAATTGCAAAGCAACACTAATCAAGAAGAAGAAAATACCACGAGAAACAACTAACCTGAACTCCTGGATGTGTTTCATGCATGAACTCAAACAACTTGTTCACCACAGTTTTTAAGAACTTCCAATGGGCCCTAAGAAACCTTGGGTATTGTCCAACAACATACCTAACCAACCAAAAGCAGAAAGTAAATAACATGAATTTTGATGATGAGCTCAAAAACAATTCTCAACTTTTGACTACAATGACAGCAAAGTTTTAAAGCATTATTATTCTACATGCAACAAGGTTGCAAGATGACAAAAACAAAAACAAAGTAACGGAAATGCCAGTTTAACATGAAAAATTCTTACATGATGTTACTTGCAATAACAGCTTTGTTGTCTTTCCCTTTTGTGATTTCACACAAATTTAGGAGATCACGAATCACCATAACAAGAAATCTGTTTTCCTGAAAGAAGGCAAAAAAATTAAAACATGGAATAACACATCTGTGAAATAAAACAAGGAAAAGAATAATTTTGTCAGACAAAGAGAACCAAGTTGATAAAGCACGTTGCAACCTTTATTAATCTTATAACCAAGAACTACCTATGCAAACTGTACCACCCAACAGCCTTGTAGGTAAAGGTCGAGTAAAATGGACTCATTTGTTTCCATTTGGTTGATTTGATACTTGTTAACTCTTTTATCTTTCTGTTCCCACTGATACCTAATCGATAATAAATCTGAATGGACTTTTTAGGCCCTGATTAAAAGAACATATAATACGATATCACATGATACTGTCTCAGAATTATAGATAACAGTATTCAAGGATTAAAAAGGGTAAAAATTCACTATTGCCTCCAATCAGAGAATGCCATAAGCCCAAAAGGCAGATCTAAATTGAAAAAAACTCATAACGTATACCATGACACCATACATTCCAATGCCCAAAAAACATGTTATTCAGGACAAATCATGCTCAAATCTGGAAAGAAGCATACCTGTTCCTCCATCATGGACCCAGATATAGATCCTATTGCCCAGCATAATGTGTTTAGGTTGTTCCACGTCCAATCCTCACCACTCAATTGTTTACTCAATTTCTTCAGCATCTATATATTCCAACCAGACAGAAGCATTACACGTTTTACAAGATTTCATAATCCGCAAGATTCAATGTTACAAGAATAGTAAAGCACAACTTCTACTCAACCAAACATGGTCATGATGCGCTGATAAATGTGTACTTGTATCCACGGTTATGACAAGGACAAGGTATCGGATAAGTTCCTAACCTCCTAGTATCCAATTAGGCACTCGGATACACTAATTTGTGCTATATCTGCCGAGGCAAAATGCCACATCTTAATAAAATAAATTCTAGCCTCCCCCGTGGATTCGAGATAGAATTCCCTTTTAACCCAACATCCAACATTTTAAGCAATCTTCTCAGAATGTTTAGGCCGTATCTACATACCAATATCCAACTTTGGAAAGGATCCATATATCCTAAGACCATGTTTTAGGATATGTGCTGAATAAATTACCATACGACCATCTGAAATGGGTAATCTAGGGAATTCAAAACAGACTATGATAAAACCATCAAAACAACTAAGAATGTGGTCTATCTGAGAAATAGAAAGGTCATCAGATCCAGTGCCACGAGCAGCAATAGTAACAGCATGTTGCAAAGATTAGAAAAAGATGGATACTGCAAGAGAGAATACTGGTTCAACCACAAAACCAGCAACCCGATTACGTATGAAGTTCCATAGATACCATAATAAAAATGGTCGGTGATAATTATTTAAAACCTCTTTGAAACCAATATTTGAGGCAAGTAATCAAATTCAATAGGTTACATTGCAATAAAAATAGAACATCAATATCGTGAAGAATCAGAGTTCTACACTCATCTGAACAAGCCAATCAATTTTAAAAGTGGATACACACCACAACTCCAATTTATCCTCCAGTCCTCAAGCCGTACGCACGAAACCGCTATATAATTCAATTAATCAGTTTTCACAATCCCAGCAAATCCATAGTTTTCTTGGGGAATAAAAATCAAGCCCATTGATAAATTGGGACCAACGACTGCTGCATCCTAATATGTCAACTTCTAATAAAAAGACAAATTAGTACAAAATTATAAGAGTAGATTGATTCGCATTAAGTTTCTTGAAGTCCCAAAGGATAGTGGCATAATAGTTTCTAAAAGTCCAATAAATAGATTACAAGATAAAATCCGCCATCATATATCCTTCAAAAATCCAAGTGCTATATTCCTGCCACGTCCATATAAGAACATGAAATAGGTGAACAATCATACAAGTCAACAGAAAGGTTTTCTAATTGGCTTAAGCACATAGACAGTGAATGCAAGTCCATATATGATAATAACGGCACATTAAATAGTATTTCCTTTTAAAAAAAAACAAATAACATAGGCAATTTTGATTCATACCTGCTTTTCAGTATCTTCATGGTCAAGATGTGACAAGTAGATAAGTGCTTCCCTCATGCTCTACAACATCATAGTCCAATTACAAATAGCAACTGGAGGAGAAAGAGCGACACAGACAAACACAAAAACAAAAAGGATCCAAGCATAACTTCTGAAGTATACATCAGTGCACGATTAGACACTTTAACATTTTAAGTTGAAAAGATAGCACATCAGCCAAGCACAGGTTGAAAACCTTATATTGAACAAGGACGTCATTGTCCTTCATGGTTTCACGGACTATATTCCCGTTTTCATCCTCAACAATGAGAACCTCTTCAGGCTTAGCCATACGGCATATCATTAGTAGTCTCAACTTGGACATTGGACCCGCATAGAGCTGCCGTCGCTGAAGCAATTGTGAACCGAGACCATCAACCATACCTGGAAATGGCATCTGCCAATTCAACATGAAAAAACAAACACGGATTAGAGATTTTTAACGAGATAGAAACATAAACCTATGCAGTGTCTATTTAGTAAAACTTTAAACATGAAGGAAAGTAAGTTCGTCAAATGCATGCATAAGCTCTAATAAAGGCCCAATGGTAGGTGCATATATTCTTGCAAGAAACAAATAAACAATTATCTGTGTAACTACGCCAAGGCAAACAAGAGTAACAACTTAAAGGTAAGCAAACAAGGAAACAACTTAGCCAACTCAAATAAAGCCAAAATGAAATGCCATAGAAGTACAGCACCCAACCTCCTCAGCCCTCGTGAAATGGGTGCAACTGTGAGGAAGAGGTACAAGTAGGTCAGAAAAGAAAGCCACAAGCCCTTGATTTGGAGACAAGATACACCAGATCCAATACCTCCAGACTAGGACATGCCGTAATAGTAATACATACGTCAGGCATATTATCATCAAGCACAATTTTGTGCATGCATCATCCTCAGGTATTATGTCATCTCTTCCATGTGTTTCTCATTATATCCTCCTTGATTATATCAATCACATTTTCATGAAATGGTGATTAGGAAAGATTTTACAACTTAAAATAGATTTTAAGGAAGTTCCCGAAGCAAAGCAAGTGCTCAAATTATAGAAATCTTTGAAAGTTCCCTGCCAATCCTTCCTCAATTCAACTAAAGTTTCAAACAACAAGAGCAACCCTTGTGGGATTTGAAGTGAAAATAGAAAACAATTTAACCAAAGAGGAAAACCTCTAATCTAAGATGTCCAAGTAAGAATAAAACTCAAACAATAGCAAAACTTAAGTCCTAAGGCCAAGTCGAAGCAAGCAAAGAACAAGAACAGTGGCTGTTTTCCATCACTGACAACCTACTCTTTCTCTCCCACTTCTCCTCCCTCCCCCCATCCCCCCCCCCCCCCCCCCCCCCCCCCAAAAAAAAAAAAAAAAAAAAGAGAAAGAAAGTCCAGAAAACTTTATCAACATGCGGCTTGGCTACAGCCCTATTAACTTTTCTCAAATGGGAAGATTCTTGGATATGACATGAGAATTGATCAACTGGAGACACGTAAAGTTACTTTTCTTAACTACAAATCTTCAAAGAGAACGCACCACCTTGATAAAACAGAAAGTATCCTACAACGAATCATAAACCTGGGTTATGATAAAATCACAAAAGATATTAAAGCTTACTAGAGTGCAAATTGAAAAATTGTGACCTTGTTTGATAGTGGTGATAGTGGGCGGTTATGTAGAACATTTGGTAGAAGATAAGTTGTCATTTTTACCCTTTTAATTATGGGTGATTATTATAACTTAGAAGTAATTAAGAATACTTTTCAGGGACAATATAGAAATTAAAAAATAGACACAATGACAAAATTGAGACACACCAAACTGGTGTTCTCCCTTTATATATAGAATAGATGTCCCATGTAACATTTAACAGGGAAGAGAAAGTGGGCCAATACAAATAGCACAAGCCAGGGATACAAAAATAGGAAGTGGAATTCTGGATAGAACCACCAAACCACATTCGATAAAGCACCACAGGATCATAATCTCCAACCCAAAGAACCAATATTACCTGCAGTCCCATCATGTTTGCTATGGCCAGAGGATTGTCCAGATTATGATGCGCCTCAAACAGCTCTAAAACTAATGAGTTCCAGTAGTCCAAGCAAACCTGTCAAATTATAGTATCAACTAGATCAGAACATATTGGGTTAAGACCAGATGGGATGCTAAAGAGATGCAGCTGTAAACATACCTTACCCTTAGGGCAAAAAAAGTGTAAACATACCTTAAAGACCTCTGTGTCATCCACATATGAAATGTTTATGAGATATTCAAGACCCAGTAGCAGGGCAGATATATTCTCCGGTGAGGATTCTAGAACCCGAATATGCGACTGCACCAACATAAAAACAATCAAACAAGCTGCTAGGCTGCATTTGAATCGAACTCCAAAACATGCAAATAAATTCGGGAAGAAGAAGTAGTCGAAACTTCAAGTTCTAACTCACAAAACCATCAATATTCTTGCCACAAACACAAGGAAAAGAAAGAAGGAAACGGGTGTGGGTGTGAAGTTCAGAGCAAGTGTGTTGTAGAACTTTAGCACATGTAGCCTGTTTTGAATTGCACAGATGTGCTCAAATTTTTTTCTGCAGTTACTCCTCCAAGAAAAAAAAAAATTGTACCCAACGAATGAACTAAGATTAGTTCAGGTGCATATACTGTATATAGAAGAAGCCACAAGTTCTCGAAGGCATGTTAAGATATCAATGAAGTTCCAGCTGCTCCCAATCTGGAGAAGTCCAGATAAGCTATTAAAGGAGTGAAAGCAGGTAAAGCCACATAGGCAACCCAATGGAAGCACATTATATACCAGAACATTCCTGTTGACCCCGGTTGCATTTGCAAGATTTAAGAAGGCAGATCCCTTGACTTCTTTAGCCAGCAGACTCTTTCTCCTTGGTGCATCTTGGATCTGAATGACATCATGCATGTTTGTGTCCTTTCTATCCCGTTCTCTATCTCATACGGCAACATAAAAGTTATTTCAACAGATTTTTTGGTTGCCATTTATGCAGTTACATGTTTTACTTTTTCCTTCTTCAAGAAAGCTCACTTCACCCATCTTCACTTTTTGTATGTACACAGATCCAGACAAATATAACAAAATCAATGAGTGACCACATCGAAATAGCATCATGCTTTGATATCTACCGAGACCAACTGATAATGGAATGACAAGGTAAAGGCCAGCACAGAAACATAAGAAATAAGCACCCATCAGAGGTTAATCTAAGGCTCTTTACATTGAGCAGGTATACAAGAATGACCAGTAGAAGAAAAGGACTTGCCTTATAAAATGAGGTGAAAAATAGTGCAAGGTTCTGAATGAACGCCTGCAAACAAAGTAAAGAATCAGCTTATGCAAGTCTACAAGCTTCGACACCAACTTGAAATACACACGTGTGAAACATTCACCTGCTCCTCACTAGAACCACTTGCATAAGCCTCGGAGATGTTTGTATTAGGGGGAAGAATGGCCTAAACACCAAAAACACCTCAAGTCATTGCAAAGAAAACCAGAAATCCCAAGGGAACAACATAAAATAAGAATGGAATCGAGAAAAATTAACAAGTAAAATGGTAAATTAAAAAAAAGGGTTCCAAACCGATTTTTATTGAACTCTTTAAGTACCTGCAGTTGCACCATGAAAATACTATACATTTTAACATACTGCACATCATAGAAATCACCAAAATTAAGGGCAGCAACCTGCGAACATCAAGACATCAATAAAAAATTGTCGAAGTAGTTCAGGAGAACTTAATATTTGGAATTTACATAGGTAAATGGAATAAATATATACCTCTGTCAAACACTGGAGGGTGAGGTTTCTATAAGATGGCACGGGAAAAAAGTTTAAGAGTGTCTCGAGCTGTAAAATCCATGGAACACGGGAGTGTAAGAACATACTTCAGCTTTTTTCGTCAACAATTCAAACAAAAAGTCTCAAAGACAAATAAAGCAAGTTTCCAATCCAAGAACGGTTGCAGAAAATCGTAACCGATTGAGAAGAAAAAAAACGAACCAGTGGAGATTCAAATATATATCCCAGCGGAATCCATGAGAGAAAAGCATGCAGTGTCGCCAGCGTAGCCCTTATAAGTTCAGTTCTTTGAGATGCTGCTGATAGTACATAAAGGCATAGCTCGTGAATGAGCTGAAATTCGCTGTACGCAAACGAACAAACTTCTGATAAGATAAAATTAACAAATATCATAAGCTACTTAGGTAAATCGGGATACTTCTAAAACAAAACAAGGCAAAATCAAACAAAGTGCTAATACAGAACCAAAAGCAAGAGCCACAGCAGAAACAAAGCCTGGTGCTAGACCAAATGGCAACAAAAACATTGCCAAACAAGGTGTAAAAACAAAAAGAAACAACAAATTCGGAAGATACCCCAGCTGTAGGACCAAAAAAAGGTAAAGACTGTTGGAAAGAGTAAAAAGATGGAAGAATAACACAAAAATTCAAATAAATTCTGGACACGCAGTCGCACATCTGCAACTAGCTTTACATCTCCCATGAACTCATGGTTCCATTGTTAGCCTAGTAACATGGTCACCCAAACAAGTATGAGTTCATAAAACAGTAGATGAAGTGGTGGGGGGATCACCAGGATAATGGAAATTTAAGTACAGCAATCCGCATAAGATAGTCTCCAAGGATGATAAGTTAAGAGGAGATTACCTGTTCAATGATTGCTTAAGCTCTTTGATCTTCTGTTGTGTCATTTCACCCCTTGAGAAATCAAAAACTTCTTCACTTAAAAGCTGACAAGTAACAGTTCAAGTCAGTGAAAATACTTCCAACAAACTCAACTTCTCCACCAAAATAAGAAAAATAAAACAAGCTTACTTTTAATATAGCCATGCAATTTTCACAAATAGTTTCGCTTGTCTTTGCTGCTGCAACAAGATCAGGAATGAAGCTTCGCCATCTGGATGGCCACTCATGTTTCAAAATCTGTAAATCAGGTCATATACAATTCAGATACATTCCAAAATAACTCAATATCAAAGTGTCCAGAAATCCTTAATAGATATACCAAATAAGCAGAACTATTGGTGAAAAATAAGGCCATGCGATAAGAATTGGTGAAAAATAAGTCCATAAGATAACACGAAAGACAAAAGTTATAACCACAACGCCTTCAAGCAAGACGACAGCTTGAATAAAATGTACAAATCTTTACAAAAGAACATCTCGACTGAAAATCATCCTTCTGTAAACAATAAAATATTTGCAACTATGCAACGTAACATGCTTATTCTATTCTGACGCATGCTGTAAAATTTACCTGGACTAATATTATGTTGAGTTTGTTGACATACAGTCTTTCCCGCCGGAAAGAGATCTCATCACTTGACAGCTAAGCACGAGAAATTAAAAAGGTGAATGACATAACTCAGCAGAGTAACAAAAAAATGTATGCTGATAACAGCCATCAATTTCTAAGCTTTTTCAGAGGCAATACGTTAAGTGCGTACCTTTACAATGACATCGGAAATGTAGTTCTTCATGCCATCTCGCTGGTCAACGGGCAATGCATTCCATCTGTACTTAATTACCCCTGCCAGAACCTAAAAAAGAGCAGAACACAAACCCTAACTAGTGACAACACCTCAAAGAACAGACACTATTCTGTTTTAAGAATCTAGAACACAGTTTCTGCAGACGTATCAAAAAATACCTAAATCAAATAGTCCTTGAGACAAGAAGTTGAAGCATTTCACAAAAACCAATCTCATTTATGAGTCAAGAGAAAGCCTTTAGTGCAATAGATTGAACCCCAAAGAGATGTCACCATCAGTCTCATAGATTTGAAGAATTTCCTTAATTTATATGAGCCTTGCCCTTTTCAACCCCACCGGAAAAATACCAAGGTGTAGTTAATAAAATAGAAGATTTAATCATATCGACCCCGCCCAAGATTTGCAGTTATCACGTGATCACCGTTAGTTTGAAAAAATTACACCTACCTACGTACAACAAAGGATAACCAAATGGAGCTAATCGGGAGTTCAGTTACTCTTTTACCATATTATCGGATTTACTTGCATTAAGTTCGTCGATCCAAACTTATTACTAAATGGTGAAAACGCCTATCATGCCATATCTTACAAATCACCCAAACAATATCCCTCAACCATATTCCAACAATCTCCCCCACCCTCACCCAAGTCTCCATCTTCTCTCCTCTCCAAAACCCTACTAGACTAATCCACGATCTATCGTTATATAGTCCAATGTCGATTTTCTGCGCCACCACCATTGGCAACTCGTCTCTTTTTAACCGGTACGGCTCTCGTGGCGAGAGTGGAGGGTTGAACTACATTGCCCATCGCTCATTGCCCCAGACACCATAACTGAAACCCCTGATAATACAGTTCTCACAACCACCCTTCATAGACCAACGCCACCCCCTTCCGCCATGCCACCAAAACCAGTCCAACTACATGCCCACCTCCTTTTTCTCATTTTCTTTCAAACCACCATAAACTGCACATCCCGTGATTGATTTTTTATAGAAATTTAAGCGAGTTTCGACTATTTTTAACACGGGTTTAGAATTGGATCAATTGGCTACAGGTTTGAATGTATTTGGTTGAACCTTTATGGTTGTGACAGCAGTGAGATGAATACAGAAGGATGGCAGTTCAAGACGGCGCTTTGGACTTCCAATTGGAGATAGGAGAGAGAAGACTAACTAGGTTTCTCTACTTCTCCCTCGGGATTCTGTGGTGTTCTTCTTTCTCCTTTGTAGTTGCAACTTAAAACAAATCTGATGCACCAATACTTTGAAAGACAAAGAGATCCACCACGGCCGTGGTGAAGATCTTCTTTTCCTAAGCATGGAATTTAATTTCAGCTTCTATAGAAGAAGAATAAATGACATTCAGTCTACATAATGGAGGCTAAATGAGGATCCGAAAGGTAGTGATGACTTTCTCTGACTCAATAAATGAAGCATAAACAAGAATCACACCAAATGAGGGGCAAATTAGGAATGTTTACATTACCAAATTCATATCATCTTAGGCACTTTCTGTTAATATCTAACTGATATTTTTTTACCTCTTGTAAAACATCAAACATTTAAATTTCTTGAGTAACTTTGGACACAAACTTTAGAAGACTAAAGCCCTCTCCAGGTGCCTTTTCTTGGGAGCAAAGACATTCGCGAAATTAATCTTACTACTAAAACTTCAAATGCAGAGGCAAATTCTTGTTTGATTCGTGCTTCATGTGCAAGTCTAATGGAGAGTGAGAATCTTCTCCTTCCGCACTATCTGGTGGCTAGATAGCTTTGTAGGCTGGTGTTCCAATTTCCAGATGCATTGGGTTCCTTACTCGGTTCAACAGCCATTCACTTTTGGAGTAGAGGTTTGTCAAGGGGTAGAAGACAGAACGCATGGGATATGGTTCACAATCTCTTTTCTGGTGCATTTAGTGTGAGGGGAAGTGCAGTTTTGAGAATGTTGAGAGTTTTATTATTGGGCGGCTCAGATAGTCTCCTTGTTCATTTGAGTCAGGGAGACTCTTGCATTCTCTTTATGACTTTACTTTTGGGGGGCAGTCATTGACAGCTCATGCAGAACAATTTTGAGGCTTAGTAGTTTTGGCTCCTCTGTATACCAACTGTTCTAAATGCTACGTCTCCTTTGGTGGCGTTGTTGCTTTACAAAACTCTTACTTGTTGAAAGTAGAAACCAAAATAAGTAATAGAAATAAATCAAACACTTTCCAAACGACAAAAAATTGTAGTAACTCTCGACCAAAATAACATAGTGACTAGGAAAATAATGGGGTAGACTACTAGCAAACTGATAAACCAAACTTAAAGCAAGTGGATATAGCAAAGTGAACTACTGATATTGATAAACAGAACTTGTTTTACAACTTACCTGCAAAGGAAAAAATCGAACTTATAAAATGAAGTTGTTTTACAGCTTACCTGCAAAGCAAAGAACTTAGTGTTCAAGTTCTGTGTATTCGATAGAACATGAACCACCTGAAGCCACATGTCTGGATTATTTTGCAACTCCTGCAAAATATGGTCTGCAGCGGTCCTCTGCAATGTTCGAGGGCAACAAATAATTTAACAAGCGGCCATTGCAACTCCAATGATATCAAAGTTATGAAAAACAAGATTGAAACACTGGATGATGATCTAGCCACCCCATCCTTTTTTTTCATGATGTTTAAGTTATCTTGCGAGCACCAATATTACTATCTACATGTATGAGGTTGTATCAAAATAAAATGCTTCAAGCTTTGCCCTATGTCACTATGTACTTTCAAGTACAGTGAGCATGATAACACTGTAGATCATTCAAGTTCAGATGTTTTTCTCCCGTGTGTTAGGTTGGGGAGGGGTTGGGAATCCAAAGATTCCCATCCACATTCTTACCTCAAGTTTCACAACAAAACATACGCCCAAACAAAACGAAATAGATAGTTGACAACCTATCTCACGGAATAGTATTCAACCGACTCTCCAATCACCTTATACCCCATAAACACGAGAAAAACTCCAATGCAACGGTTATAACATGCCATTATGCACACGTGGTATCTCCAACCAATAATAAATTACCATGTGGAGACGGAACCCCACTTTCTAAATGCAAATACCTAATCCATAACATTCACCTACCGGGAGGTGAGATTAAATGTTCACACATGATACAACCAGTCAACGATGACATGGTAGCTACCATCCATAAACACCATCTTCGGTCCCTCAACTGACCCTATTACTTAGTTGGTCCAAATGTGGACGATACCCCAGTTTTAAATTTGTCCTCTCCCTAGTCCCTACATTTCGCAGCAATTAAACAGAACAACAAACCAAATAATATATGCGTGTGAAATATGCATAAAACGTAGAAAGCAAGAGAGATTGTCTCACCTCCTCCTTAGATCCGGTGCCATAAAACGCAGAGACAGTTGCATCGAGTAAGCCAACGTCAATTGGCTTACTCAAATCCCTAAGTTTCTCCGCCGCCATGGAGAGATCAAAACTGAAAAAATCCTAAAAACAAGAAACACACTTCAAAAGCCCTAGAAACCGTACGGAAAAACCCTAGTAATTTGTACACATCTACGCAAACTGATACTTATATAGTTCTTCCATATAAAGAAGACAGCTTCAAATTGAAGCGCAGAGAGAGAGAGATAGACACTTTGAAATTGTTTATTTCGTAGAGGCCTTCCCTCCTCTTTATGTACAGTGAGACTGGTTTTGTAGTCTTCGAGTTACCTAAAAAAGGGTGAAGCCTTCGTTCGACTGACTGTGTGTGCCCAGCTGTGATGAATCTTTTAGAGAGAGAGAGAGAGAGGGAAAGTGAAAAAGAGAGAGAGAGAGGGAGGAAATTCGGGGGCCCTCGAATAAAAGATGCGAGATACAGAAGCAGACGAGTGGCTCTGGCCGTAGTGTATGGACGAACTTCGGTTGTTGGTATTGAGGAACTTGTTGGAGTGGCGCGCCTCTCTCTCTCACTCCTCACTCTCTCTCTAGAAATTACTACCAATATAAGCGGTTTAGCTCTGCTTCAATTTCAAGCTAACCAAGCTGTACTTATCAAAAAAAAAAAAACCTAAGCAACAAAGCTATTTCAGTCTTCCTAACGCTCCTATGTGGCTCTGTGTGTTCTTTCTAGAAAAAGTAATCTGGGAACAAGACCTTTCATTATTTGTACTATAATTGAAAGGGTTTTGCTGACAGGTAATGTTACGGACATAGATTATTCGAACACAAATTATTTAGATACATGCGTGTTTTTAGCCTTTTTGTTTGGTAACTATGTTACGGACATAGATTATTCGAACACAAATTATTTGGATACATACGTGTTTTTAGCCTTTTTGTTTGGTAACTACCGTCTAGTGAGTTGTGGATAATGTATATATAATAACAAACAAACGCAAATATCAATACATATTTTACGGATATCAGTGCATATTTACAGATATCGATGCACTTTTTATATATTATCGACCACCTAATGGACTAGTGGTTAGCATTTTCCATATTTGAATACAGATATATTTGAAATTGCACAATGCACATGTAACTTATATTATTTTTAAAGTCTCGTGTGCATTTTAAAATACATTTAAGTTTGGATTTGTGTATGAAGGATGTGTATTTGTAGGTCCTACATACGTCAAACAATTTTCAAATACATATGTATTCAAATATATGTATAAATCAAAGTTATTGATCTCGCACTGTATTGTCCGATATTAGGCAGTACATGTTGTGCCGCCCTACTTTGTACCATATCAACCACTGTATTTGACTGTTCAGGGTTTAAAATTTATACATTAATGATTTTTTAGGTAATTATGCATAAGTTGAGACTAAATCATCTTTTTTTATACTCGGCGATTTGTTTTTAAGTTGCGGGACTTTATTTCATATGTCCAATTTAATTAGTTTAAAAATATATATTATTTTTTAGTGATAAATTTAGAACGGTATCCTAGAAACAAAACGGTACCTATACGTACTGTAACAGGAACAAAAGTGATACGTTTGCTACTACGAGATTCATAACTTTGGCTTCGCTTACGTCGTACAATTCCGAATACATAGGTGTCTGAATCTACGTATAAAGAATGTGTTCCAAGATTTATTTGTTTTGGTTAAATAAACGCGCCCTGAGAAGCACTATTGTATATTTATTTACTAAAATGTTAAGATATCAAATTTTGTTGAATATAATGTTTGCTTAATGTATAAAAGTACTTCATTTTTTATTTATTTCTCTCTTAATAATACGATTTTTTAGTTATTGTATCTTAGGTTTGATTCAGTCGTTGTGAATCTTGCATGATAGATGGAATATTTCATTTTCTTGGATGCATCTCAAAAGTCATGTCTTTATCTTAAAAAATAAAATAAAATATTTTTTACGTTAAACTATTGAGTAATAATATTGCTGTCTATTTTGCTCTTTTGTCTTAATTTTTATCAAGTTCGTCTTAAAAATTTTGAATTGATCTTCCCTCCAAAATGTTTATTAAAGACAAAAAATAAAAAATAAAAAATAATTTTTTTCAATGTCTTGAGTGTCTTTGGGTTTTTTTTTTTAAGTTTTAGTACACATTTGAATGCTTTTTTAATTCATATCATTGATAGAAATAAGAAACTGTAAAAACATAACAAAAAATTATACAAAAAATACGAAACTTTAAATGATATTCATTATATCTGTGGATTTGGAAATTACAAGACAGCCTAAACCAAAGCAACTTATAACCAAAATTACCCTGAACCTCAAACAACATTAGGTCAAAGAAAAAAATAATCAAGTGCAACTTTTCTTTGCAGGTTGCAACCAAACACATGAATCTTATGAAGAGTTCGATCCGAGTTAAGCAAACTTAGCACTTGCAAATCTGACGGGAAATAGTATATTATATTTTACGGGAAGTCGTTTTTTAGCGTTGGATATACGAGTAACACGTAAAAACCTATGACCCCTGCAAGATAAGTCATGAATTCAATTATCAAGAATATTGTATTTTTCAAAGAATGTGTGACGATCCTCTGGCTAACGTCGTCTGAATAATCTGTTTGAGGAGTGCTACAGAATGAACAGTTCGAATTATCAAAGCACCCTTTACATGGGTTCCAACAGCTAAAAGCCTCGCCCTACCAACAGTCTGGAATTTTTAGGAGTGAATCAACCCAAACCGCTCAGACTGAACTTCAAGCTTGCAATAAAATTCAGAAGAAAAACAGAACTTCACTCAATAAGTACTGATGGTCAAAATATACCCATTCTTCAAACCAAACACAGCTTAAAGCAAAAAAGGCATATCATAAAATTATACCAACTATAAAAACAAAAACAAGAGAAGTAAGTGAAGAGACGGTCAATTTACGATGTAATAACTTCCCCAAGCATTGTTTTATATAAACCTAAATAATCTGACATATGTGATCCGAGGACATTGGTACAATGATACAACATTCTGCAACTCCTAAAACTACCTCATAATTAATTGCCAAAAAAAGTTATGTTTTCGCCCTTTGCTTTTTCTTTGTATTCACAGCCTCAAGTCACCATGTAATAGGTCCATGGTTGCAAGGTCTATTACCTCTTCTCTTGTGCTTAAGTCTCCGCACATTGACTGCAATCTGAAACGGATGAAGATGCAACTGCCTTACCCTTGAAGTCTGAAGATGATGTGCTACTCGCATCAGCCCTTGACTTTTGTAGGTGATGGAGCTGGTTTTGCAAAAGCTGTTGAAAAACAAAAAAATAGAGGGAATGAAGAACCATATTAGCACTGTAAATCAAGTTATTTTACTTTCACCTCAAAATACCAGCCGGTTGAGTAAAACAATATAATGCGTAGAAGGGCAAAAAAAAAAAAAAAAAATCACTTCAAACCCTAGTTTAGAAGATAACAGAACAGTGAGTGAAGCCCTAACCAAGATCGATGAATGTGGAGATCACTCCTGTTTCTTATATTCTAGAGCACCTGTAGATTAGCATAGACTACATGCTCACATTCTTGCTCAGCCCAATAAATAGCGTGCTAACGCACAAAAGGATATGGAGTTTTCCGATCAACATAAATCTCTAAAAGATAACCCATTCTGTCCTCATAATATGCAAAACTCGATTCATCTTTAACAAGCAATGTAGTTCCTACCAAATGCCCGATTTCTGAGTGGTCACAACTGTCTATATTTGTTGTTTTTTAAGGCGGTAATTCTTCTGTTTTCTTTGTTCCTCAATACCTATGACAAGGCATGGAAACATGACAATGCCCTTGAAATGGCAAGCCAGCGGCACCTAACAGGCACCAGGTGCCAATATTCAAAGCAGATTAATAGACAAAGAAAGGATACTCATCTGATAAAAGTTTAAATCCAAATAAGTAGGTATATCCAGAAATGTACTCCTACAACATACCGAGAGCATATACAATCCTCTCCTAGGCTTTGTTTAGTTGGCGGGAAGGGAAAGGAAAGTACGAGAATATCTAACTTTCCTGTATTTTTTATGTGTTCAGTTGGTAGGAAAGTTGTGAGACTAAAAGTACGAGAATATCTAACTTCGCGTCTCTTAACTTTCCCACTAGGATTAGTTTTTCCTCAAAACACGTCCTGCAAAAAACACAAGATTTTGCAAGAATCTTATTTTTACACTACCTTATTACACAAACTATCTACTTTTAACTTTTTAACAAATTTCTTTTATCAAATGACCGCATGAAGAAAAATAAGTTTTCTTTTCAATTACTTCACTTCACTAAAACTTTCTGAAGAACAATTTTCCTACATTAACTTCTTGACAAATCAAGAGAGCCCTAAGGTTCATCATTGGAAGTTAGAAATGATGGTAGAAACTATGAAATAAATCATTGTGTTAACCAGCCTAAATATAGGATAATAAAATACTAAGGCTTTGTTTGGAACTTGTGGAAAGAAATGGAAAGGAAGAGAAAATAATTTAAGAAGGAATTGAAGAAAATCAAAGTATTTTCTTTCGTTTGATTTTGTGAAGAAAATGAAAGGAAAGTGAAAGGAAATTTGTTGTTGTTGTTTGGTTTTAAAGGGAAAATAAAGAAGAGCGAGAGGGATAAATAGATTTATAAGTATAAAATTTTCCTCTTTCTTTTCTCCCATTTTTCTCACTTCTAAAAAATTTTCCACTAGTCTTTCCACCACATTTTTTTCCTTTCTTTTCTGCTTAGCAAGCAAACAGGGGAGGGGAAATTTCTCTTATTTTCCATTACTTTCCACAAGTTCCAAACAGACCGTAAATCAAAGATATCTACAGTGAACCATTTGAAAAAGAGGGCAACCGATGCAAGACCGGGACACGAGCACAGCACCTCAATCTGGTTTTGAAGAAATTGTTCCTGGGCCGCCAACTGAGATTCTTCATAGTTCATATCCAATCCGGGAGCCAAGAAAGGGAAAAAACTGCAGTTTGGAGATTGAGTGTTGCCCAAGTTGGCAGGTGCAACTGGGATTGCAAATGGGTGCTGATGTGACTGTCGAGCCAAAGATGGTTCACCGAAGTTGGAAGGGGCCCTGCACTCAAAGAGGAATTCCACGTTAATCGCTTGCACAAGAAGTAATGACTTTTTTTTGTGGCGACAAACAGCCATGAATGCTAGCTGTGCCTCAACAAAGCCACAGATATAGCAATTCCAGATTGCTTTTTATTTCAGTCATCATTTTCCTTCTTTAGAACTTGTATCTGTCTGAAATGTAAAAATCATGTCATTGTCCGTGTACCATGCTTGCGTCTATATACAGGGAAGAAAACAATTAGAAGAAACACATAAGCTTTCGTCAAATAGCGTGAACTGATATCTCGTCTGGCGGAGGCTGTGGGATCTTTTCTTGTCGGCTACGGATGTGGGCACAAACTTGGTTCACATATTGGAATCTCGCAAGGTAACAACTTGTCTCAATAACTTATGGTAGGAACATGGGGTCTTCTTCTCTCCCATCTGTTGGTAGGCGTGTTCTTTTATCAAGAAGCCTAAAGCCATCAAGAAGGCGCTCACCCTCAAAGCAAATGAAATAATCCTGCCTGTAATAGGGAAATTTCATGAAAGGCATAATCCGTGAAAGACCTAGCCCTTTAGGCAAGCCAGAAATGGGTCATCCAGTTCCAGTTCCAGATGCAGGAGGAAGGGTCAGAGAACAGGCAGCAGAGATAGAGAAGATCCTAAGCGCTAATGTAATCGATCAATATGTAGAGCACGCACAACAGAACAAATCAACCCATTGATCAAATTGAAACTCACCAACCCTGTCCAGCTTGATTGGTTTCTAGGGGCCTAGGTTTGTTCTGGTTCTTGTTTTTCTTAAAAATTGACTACCCTATTTTGGTTTTGGGTCGTTCGTTGGTTTATCCCAAGTTCGTAGAGGAATAGTAAAAGAATTTTATTACCTCATTAATCAAAGAAACCCCTTATCAGGAACTCAGGTACGAATTTACTTGCATAGATGCGTGCAGAATAATATATTGGAGTTGAACTTTTTTCTTCCAGTGAAATGTGAGCAGAGGACACATCGCACATGAACCAAACCTATTACGTGGACTGTGCTTACAAGATATAACTTTTTTTTTGGAGATAAGTACAATTCTAAAGCAACTCCCGAATTGGTAGAGAAAAGCAATTCCTATCATCACTCCTTATATAAATAGTAGCTCCTCACAAAAAGGTAAAACTAAAGCAGATATAGAATGGTGGTTTCGAACCGAACTAAGCTTAGAAGTTTTTGTTTGGATGGTTTCGCTTGGGTCCTAAGGAACGACGGGTTCTACGTTGAACTTCATGATTCAAAACACATCTAACAAATAATAGCAGAGCCTTTCACATTCTTATAAGCAAAAGTCCCGCATAATGGAAATTGTTTTTTTTCTTTTTCTCTATCTGCACTGCCAGGAAAAGATCCACAAACAAGCACCTTTGCCAAAATTACTAGCCAATGTGAGTAGCCAAGGTCTACATGCCATCAGCAAAAAAGGCCATAAATAAGTCATGGAAAAGAAGTGCATACCCTGCTAATGTGTTTACAGAAGGATAAACGAAAGATCTCCCATATATTGAGGCGGCAGCGGCGGCGGCTTGGAGTCTGGCTTGATGCTGCCGAACAAAGTCATTCGCCACACCATCTCCAGTTGAGCTCTGAGAAGGTGCAGTTGCTGTTCCTGCCCATGGGCCCAGCCAAAACGGTTAGCCAATGTTTTGGAGCATCCATGAAGCAAGAGTCATCAGCAAATTACAAAACCATCCGATGATTTTTCTACAAGTGCTCCTATGGGAAGAGTTATTATCAAACAGGGGCCACAATTCCTAATCCACTTAAAGAATTAAACACCGTTTAGAAAGATAAAAAATGACAAGACTTCCAGCAAAAGCAAGATGAAGGTATCACATCACATGATAACACAATCTTATCACATTGATAGTTCTGCTAGCAATAAATGAAAAATGTCATTTCCCATCTGCTGCTCGAGTCATCATCCGAAGGTCAAATATCAAGTTTTACAATTTCAATAAATAACCCGAGCTCATTACAATGGAGGTGTATCAAGAACTGCTCAATGAACCAATGATGAAATCATATGATTACCTTGCTGATGAGCATGCGCCTGTGATCCAGAAGTACTGGTCCCATTTTCAGGTGGTGCAACAAGGGCCCTACAAGTCGGACACGTTTGCTGCCGCTCTAACCATGAACGGAGGCACTGAACATGGAACAGATGCCCACAATTTAGTCTCTTTGCGGTAGTCATCTCCTCACGACAAATGATGCAGGTTGCATCACTCCTGCATGATTATCAGTAGCATACCATAAAAACAATGGGCTACAGATATTAGTAACAACATGTACTTCAAAAGGCTGGACAACTCACGTGTTCAGCTCTTCAGGTGTTGCATCTGGGAAACGGTCATCCATATTAGAAGTGATCTTCCGATAACGTATATAATCTGCAATGCGAACCCTAAAGTTGCGAAATGTCTCGTAAAGGTCCCGAATCAAGTGCAGAGGCACACCATAATTCCTGATACAACACAATGCAAATAAATCTTATTGGTCCATTACTGAAACAAAATATCAATAACCACCACCTAATGAAGTAATGAGATAAACCCATCGGTCCATGTAAAAGAGAACCGAGACAGAATTCATGCACCATGAAGAATTTCCTCAAATCAATCAGGGGAGAGAAAGAAGAACAAACCTTAGTAGAGGAAAGCACAAGAATATAGAATAAGCACAAACAAAAAACGAGAAAAGAGGACACAAAAGAGTGTCGGTCATGCATTTAACATTTTTGAATGAACAACTGATGCAGTAGTTTTCCAATTTAAAAAAATGCTCACTAGACAGCTGTCAATCCTTTTGATCATTTAGCTGAGCATGGAGACGAACACAGATCTGACACAACACCGACATGGACCGAATATTTTCCCAGCCAAAGGAGGACACAATAGGTTTGTGACACGTCAATTGATATAGTTTCTTGGTTTGTGTCCAAAATAACAACTAACTTTTTACACCGCAAATGTATTCATATCTCTGTCAGATCACAATAGGAAAATATTATTTTAAGTGCTCTAAATCCTAGAAAAGAAAGTCTGAAAACCAAGACCTTACATCTGTGTTAGAAAAAGTTTTCATTAGCAAATTCATGGTTTGAGATCAATAACCATATAAAGTTTTACAATATACACGAGAAGATATTAGCAGGTATAAGAAGAAATTGATTTCCATTTTATCATAGAGCACCTAGTTATTTTTATCAAACTCGTATCGCAACCTTGTGTGTACAAGTAATGGACAAACATGACACCGACAGTCTGAAGAGTGTCATGCTCTCTAAAAATAGATTTATAGGACGTGCTAAGAAAACTTTCCGATGTGTGTCGGAAACTGTTCGAAGAGTGTTGGTGTACAATAAAGACTTGCCACCATCTTGGAAGTGTTCATGCTTCTTAGCTTACTATAGCTCCTCAAAGACGAAACTACTTCTAAAGTTAAGGGAACGATAATTTGCTACCGATGCAAAAGTTATATTCAAATCACATTGATAAGTCACCCACCTGATACCATGCAAAAGGTGAGACAAAGAACTCAAAAACAGCTTTTAAGCCAGCAACAAGCTTTTTACCAATTTAAGACATCATGTTAGCATCCCATATACGAATTCTATTAATGTAGCCGATTAAATGAATTCCACGAGTAAAGCCCAACAACTATCATTCAGCTCTAAACCAGACTGATGATTACAATGTTAGCAATGAAGATTTTTTTCCAAATCTGTAAGAATTGAACACACTTCAAGCCAATACACTGGACAACCTTCCACGATACCACGCAGACAGACCTAAGTTGTAAATGTCTGTGCCAGCATGCACACATATATACCAGGAAGATCGATATTTAAGCAAGCACTCAACCCCTGTGTCATTGGTATGTGTCGAAGCTACCAATATGAGAATCATATGCACATACTTATATAGACACGAAGATAACCAAGCCAGATAATTTACTTACATGAAGATCACAAAAAAGAAACATAGATACAGAGACAAGTGCAGCAAGTCCCGAACAAGTTCCAAGTAGAAAGTGTAGACTGCCTTTCTTTCCCATTGTCCTTCCATAACCATGTCGCTGACGTAAAAAATATATTTTACAAATGTCGAAACTATTGTTGTCGCCAATATCATATACCTGAAAAAAAAGAGAGTACAATTAATAGATGATAAAAGCGTAAGGCAGCCTGATTCCAAATTATAACATAAACCAAGTAACTTCTGTAAATAGACCTACAAGGCCACAACAAATTGGAAATGCTAATATACCCATTTTGTGCCAAGTAAAATGTAAGCATATTGTGCAGCATGGCAGTTGGCAAATTGCAACAACATGCTGTCAAAATGAAAATTGAAATAATGCACAGAAAAATCACCACAGTGCACACGTGCATATGCATCTTTGGGTAGGAAATTATTGAGCAAGCAATTGTTTTACTCATGGAGATTTTGAGCATTTCAATTAACAACAGGTCACATCAAGACCCTTTAATACATCCAACAAGAAGTGGTCAATGGTACTTTGAAACTATGTCTAATCATTGTTCCTCAAGAGATTTGCACATCTTTAGTTACCAATGCTCTTCCTAAAATGTGTTACTGATGGATACTGATAAGACGGTAGTTACTATACTGTTGTACGTATGATGGAATTTATTATCACAAATTTCTCTTACTTTTGTGACTTTGACTTTATTCCATGAAGGGTTCATGCTGGAGTCTATGGTCTTTGAAGTTTCTATGTTGGTGCTGTAATCTGGGCCTGCCCTGGCCTTATGTCTAGGGGGTGATCACCTAGTGCCCCCAAAATTAGGGGCCCCATAAGCTATCGATAAGTAATATATATCAGAAGTGGCATTTTCTTTCCCAGGATAATATGTTGGCTCGGAGGAGAAGTGCACATTTGTTATTGCCTACATGCAAATGACCAGATCATGAATTTTTTCCTTCTTGGTACTTTTGTCTAAACTCCGTTACATTTTCTTTTACCATACTAAAGGCTTAAGCCTTTCACTTTTAAGCCATTTTTACGGCATTTTTACTGGTAAGACTTAAAAGGCTTTATTTGGTTTATTAAACATTGTTATAATTAGCTTTTAGCTATGAAGCACGGATACGGATATGGGATACGGTTAAGATACGATACGGATACGGCGATACGGCAAAACTTAAAAAAGTAGGATACGGATACGTCGGGGATACGGCTGTAAAAATTAATTTTTTTATAATTATTAATCATGTACTACACATAAAAATTTGGTTGGCCTAAATTGAAACACTTATCAATCACCAAAAACAAAATAATACAAGCTCTGTTGTCACTTGTTAGCTAACGGGGGCAGTGGCCAGTGGGAACCAAACTGGTTTTTCATGTATCTTTGGCCATGAAGAAGAAGTGAAGAACAAATAAGAACATTAGAGGGTACCTAGTGTTACTGTTACCCCAACAGTGAGAGAGAGAGAGAGAGAGAGAGCACGCGAGAGGAGGTCGGCTGGAGGCTGAACGAACAGCGGTCGGAGAGGTCGCCTGGAGGCCGAACGAGCAGCGGTCGGAGGTCTAGAGGCCGAACGGCGGCTGGAGGTTGAAGGTCGCCTGAGTTCTGATGCCTGGTCTGGAGGTTGAAGTCGGCTGATCGGCTGATAGGGACAGGGTTACGCGAGGTATATTTTACCCTTAATAGCTAAATTACACATTTCCCCCTCATTTTTATTCTTTTTTTTTTTTAAAAATTTATTTTTAACCCCCGCCGTATCCGAAACGTATCCGAACGTATCCATGCCGTATCCGTCACGTATCCGGAACGTATCCGAAATTAAAATGATTTAATTTTAATACCGGATACTTCTCAGCCGTATCCGATACGTATCGGGGCGTATCGGGCGCGTATCCGTATCCGGCAAGTATCCGATATGCGTACGCGAGTAGTTTTGGAGTATCCGTGCTTCATAGGCTTTTAGCTATTTTGACTAGAATCATTTTCATTAAGACAAGATCATGGCTTAATTTTAACTTTAATTGGCTTTCTTTCTACAAAATTATTGATACTTCTTTATTTTTTTATTTCTTTATTTCAGATGAATACAAAAAAATAAAATTCCAACAAAAGAAGCTATTATTATTTTTATCCCAATATAGGACTTAAATAGTTAGATAAAAGTACTTTGATTTCCAATCTTAGATTGAAACTTGGGTTGTAATGAAAAGTATTCGTTTCACTAAGTTTCTTGTTCAAATTACCTTTGCAGGTATTTTAATTTCAATTGTATGATTAGGGATATAAATGTTACACTATGTTCAAATAGATTTTATTATAAGACCCCAATAACAATAACCAAAATTACTTAATTTATATATTAAATACTAAGTTTGGAATTAAGTAGTTAAATGTGAGAAATAAAATCATATATTACGTGGACTGCAATCCTTTTAAAGTTTACTTTACTCAATTAAAGAAAAAGATATACTCGTTCCATCAATTTTGTTTCCTTTTTTGAATGATGCGTAATTACTCTGATAAAAGATAAAGCATATGGGATGGATAGGGTGTCATTTTGAAGGTAACTTCACCTTCTTGAAATTTCCAATAAAATACATAAGGCCTCTATTTACAAATTGCCTAGGGCCCCAAAAATCTCAAGGCCGCCCCTGGTTGTAATCATTGCACGATGCACAAGTACTTAATATCTACCGCTCACTCGTGATGAGGCTATGTAGGAGGCCCAACATGCACAACCTTCTCCAGTGATGACATTAATTGCAGGCACATGCTCCAATATCCTGTAAATAGTCATGTTCATCTCTTTCAATGTATTGACATTTACGCGATGATATGTCAAGATTCGTGTCTTTCGACATTCTCACCATATAGCACGTCTTTCAATGCATTGGAACAAATGAAACTAAACATATAGAGACAGAGGATCCAGGCTTGCAATTAATATCGTAGGCAAGGAATCGCGCCTCGTACGTAGTCTTACCATGGTGAGCAATAGATACTAAGAGCTATTCAATGTTCCACTAAGAAATGTCATGTTCAAACCCCAAAGGGTTGGCCTGGTGATCAAGGCTTGGGACTTAGAGGTATGCTCCCTCCTAGGTCTCAGGTTCAAAAACTCTCAGGTGCTATCAATCCTTTGAGGCAAGTCCATATAGGGCAAAATGCCCCGACTTTAATTGGGGGAGCCCGCAAGTGGACAGTGGGATTAGTCCCCCGAGGACTAGTCGGCATTAGGTTGGGAGTAATCCCAAAGCCCGCCGGATACCTCGGCTATCAAAAAAAAATGTCATGTTCAACTTTTCAAGTAGAGCAAAGTATTATCGTGGGTTGTTTCCCTTTCGTTGCTGGCAACAACGCAAAAGCCCTTATATCTGTTAATTCCTTTTTCTTTCAGCCAAATGCCCAAGGGTTTTTTGTGTAACTTCACTAATTGGACAAAAAAATAGTTTATTTGGATTTTGGCTAAGCGGGAGTACCACAATAAGCAGTCGTCCCTTAAATACCTATCCACAATCAAAGCCCCCAACTTCGGACATCTTTCACTCACTTGCGTTATGAGGTCACAATGTCTACCACTAAGCATTGTCAAGTTTATATTGAAAAGTAGATTACATGTTAGTTATTACACATTATAGTGTAATCATTACCTATCCAAAATGGTGAATCAAGTGCCAATTCAATTCCTTACATGTCCACTGTATACCAGGCAACAGCCATGTGAACGTAACCCACAAGTCACAGTGACTCAATTGTGATAGTCAAAGTTACCAATGAGGCAATGACAACAAACTCAAACTAATAGCAACAGAAGCAGCAGCAATAGCATATATGTAATCACTTACTCGAATGAAAAGAAGAAGGAAACTGAGGCCTGCTGGGTTTGTATCAAATGCTTCACAGAACTAAACAAAAACAAACTGTCCAGCAGAAGGAGGAATCCCAAGAAAGAAACAATTCGGATATGAGCCACCATACGAACCGAAGGAGTTGTTTCAATGTACTCAACCCTTTTCTGAGCCAACCAATGGAGAGCCTTAATTAGCAAAAGAGCAGTCACCGTAGCAAGAAACATAACCGAAAAGTCCTGCCGGAAAATGGTAATGGCAAAAAGTATTTCCATGGCTTCCCGCCATGACTGCTCATTCAGCCTCTCAACCTCCGCCTCTCGGAGAGATCCAAGGAATACCCATTTGATTAATTGCCACAATATACACATAATTACGAGACCCATGTTCAGAAGAAGCACCGCACTGATCTTGGATGTCGATAAATGAACCATTGCAGGGTAGAACTGACCTCTAGTGTGAAACGCATGATAAATAACCACCAGTGTGGCTACCAAACTAATCCCCCCATACGTTTGTAGCCTCATCATTGTGCTCTTCACGCCGTACCACTGCATTGTTCAATCGATCAATTAAGTAACAGAAAAGTGAATAAGAACATTTAACCTTCGTTTTTTGGACACCAAAACATGCATATATGAAGTAAGCAGCAACAGAACGAATAAAACTTGAACAGAAGCAACATAAATTCGTGGGCATATATACAAATTCTAAACCGTACCCGCAAATCAAACTCATCTACAGATATATATATATATATATATACACATTGATATGGGGCCGGCCCTGGGCAGAAGCTAGAAAGCCACCGCTTCAGGCCAAAAAAAATGGTGACAAAGAAGGGCCCCTGAATGTATCTAATACTCCTGTATCTGATTTGAATCGTGAAGGTGTGTTCCCCTACTAGAACCCTAACATATCAGTATCTCAAATACCCATAAAGAGAAAGAGGAAGAGGAGGAGGAGGAGGAGGAGGAGGAGATACCTGTTCAGGAGATTCAGGAAATTTTGGGCTGGTTCCGATTCTGGTCGAATTGAAATATATTGGGGTACAAGTAATGATAAATCTTGCAACAATTACACGGAGAACCCTTTAACTTTGCACTTGTCACGCATTACTCACCACACTTGTACTTTCTTCACTTCAAATCCTAAGCCTTCTAATTTAATAATAATACCAACCCTCCGTATGTCCTACTTAACTTTTTTAACAAAAGCAAAAACCATAAAATTTATTGGATGCTCTTTCAGCCGAGTTACGTGACGCTTCAAGATCACTGACCACCACAAAATCATATAGGATCCACAATTACGTGTCTCTTACGTGATTATGATGGTTAATAATACTCAAATGTGCTTGCCAAATTTATTTACTATTTTTTCCTTTCATACCCGATACTAATAATTTTACTGAGAAATTTCTGAATTTAGTTGGAGTTTTTTTTTAAAATAACTTAGTAGTCACATTAACAACGCTTTAAGCACGGCTTATTCTCTTTGCGTATATAATCGCGTAGATAGCGTCGAGTGTCCTTAGTCTCTATTTATGTCTATTTCAAACAAATATTTCTAGTGGTTTGAAGCAGCTATAAAATTTAAAAGGTGCATATCGGGGGGCCACTTTTCTTTTTGATTTTGAAGTTATCAGGTAAATAAATTATATGGCTTTGGACGCAAGTGAACTCACAATAGAATCCCGTAAAAAAAGTAACTTTAAGAATTCGGGGAGTTTTGTCTTTGAATAGTTACCTAAAGAAGCAACACGCACACGCATATACTGTATCTAACTCTTTAACTCGTCGAATTTAAACCTTGGGTGATAACAAGACGCAATCAAAATTACTATGCATTAAATTTAAATCACACATTACTATATATGTTGCGATCCCCGGATTCCTTCATTTCATTCTCTATTTGGTCACATGTGATAAACTGTTAAACTCAAGGTTATCGATACCGTACCGTACCTGATGGTACTAACCAGTACGTACCGTTTTGGCACAAAAACAGTATCAAGTGCCTTCAATACCGTACCATTTTAAATACCGGCCAATACAAACGGGGTACGAGCTGTATCGACGAATACCAGCCGATATTGACCGGTATTGGTATATATATAAGTCACTTTAAGAATTCGAGGAGTTTCATCTTTGAATAGTTACCAAAAGAAGCAACACGCAAGCACTGTATCTAACTCTTGAACTTGTCAAATTTAAACATTGGGTCATCACATGATACAATCAAAATTACTATGCATTAAATTTAAATCACACATTACTGTATATGCTGCGATTCCTTGATTCCTTCATTTCATTCTTTATTTGGTCACATGTGATAAACTGTTAAATTAAAGGTCATCAATACCGTATTGTACCCGATGGTACCAACCGTATGTACTTTTTTGGCGTAAAAATAGTACCAAGTACCTCTAATATCGTACCATTCTAAATACCGACCCATACTAGACGTACCAACGAATACCGTTCGATATCAACTGGTACTGGTATATATATAAGTCGAATTCAAGGAGTTTCGCCTTTGAATAGTTACCAAAAGAAGCAATAAGTGCGCACATATACTGTATCTAACTCTTGAACTTGTCAAATTTAAATATTGGATCATCACATGACACAATCAAAATTACTATGCATTAAATTTAAATCACACATTACTATATATGTTGCGATTCCTCGATTCTTTTATTTCATTCTCTATTTTGTCACATGCAATAAACTGTTAAACTCAAGGTTATTAACACCGTATCATACCTATCGGTACCGACCGGTACGTACCGTTTTTGCGTAAAAATAGTATCAAGTACCTCTAATGCCATACCATTTAAATACCGGCCCATATTAGTCGGGTACCGATCGTACCCGATATATATATTGACGAAAAAATATTTTTTTTTGGGCTTTCACTCAGTTTTATATGTATATTGGTAGTTGCGATAAATTCGATACGCTACTCGGTATACGACAGGTACCAAAATAAAGTACTAATTAAAAAATCGATACTCAAACCGATACGGTATTCAGAACTTTGGTTAAACTTTATTTGATGGTCAGAGTTTGTGACGGGACAATTCACAAATGATTTCTAAATTGGTTCTACATTCGAGCTAGCAATGAACATTTTTTAGAATAAATACATAAATTAAAAAATATAGAAACAGAAAAATTCGTAGGTAATCATTAGGATGATTTTGTATGCTTGTGATCTATTAGATTTAGGAAATGGAAGTCTTCGTAACGGTAAACAATCTCATTTAGGAATATCTAAGAAAATTAGGACAACGATTTCGATCGATTTCAAGAGGAATCTGCCGAATAGTTTATAAGTAGAGAGAGAGAGAGAGAGAGAGTGCAAGTGTCAATATCTTGAAATTAATGATTCATAGCCCAGATAGTTTGAGAATGAAAATTATACTATTTAACAATTAGAAGACGCAAGTAAGAGATGCTCGAGTTTCTTGTAATAACGAATCGTTTGAGATCCTATACAATTTAAGACCGACCCTACAATCACGGGCATGAATGTATAAGTCAGCGGCTACAAAACAAGCTAAATTTAAAAGCGTTCGCATCAAATACAAGTCAATGTATAAATCAAACACGACAAGGAGCTAGAAGATTCGAATATGATAAGCTTGAGAAAAGTAGTAAAATATATCCTAGTTTTTGTAAGGCGATGATAGGTTACGACAATGTATGCATAAAGCGTTGGAAAAATAATTTGAAAAAACATAATTTTAGTTAAATTTGAGCAAAAATAAAAGTGAACTCCACATAATCTAAGTGGCAATGTGTTTACATACACATAGAGCTTAAGATTGTATATTTTGTTGAGCAAAATCATTTATATGTGAATTAAAAATTGAATCTAAAGTAGATTTCAAAGATTGGTAATTTTTGGTGAAAATTATGTTAGTCCCACATAGGAAAAATGTGAAACTTTTAAGTGGCTTATATAGTTTAACATTGGTTAAAGGTTTGGGTCCCAAGGGGCACCCCACTTTTGTGGATGGGGAAGGATTTAGGTAGCATGGACTTTGGCCGAAACTACCACACGCACGCCGCAGCCGTTTGACGGGCCAGGTCGGGTTCGGGTCATTTAGATAATATTTTTTTTGTTGAAAATTTATTTAATTTAATTAATTATTTAATTAATTTTCTTTTAGAATTTTATTTATTTAGATCCGGTTAACCCATTGGTCCGTTTTTTGACCCGCGTAGCCCAACAGAATTTGACCGTTGATCTTGGGCCGGTTCCTGACAGTTTAAATGCCCAACGGCTGAGTCCCTTGGGCCGAACCAATGCAACTTAACCGAATCGGTTTACCCAACCAGACTAGTGCACCTATTACCTGTTTTAGGCCTAACCAGTACAACTCTTAGACAGAGTTGCACCTTTTAACAGCCTATAAATAAAGGCCAATCCAGTCCAATTTTCGTACTTAATTTTTGAGACCTCTTATCTTGCATTCATAGTATTTTGCCCGCATTATATTTCTATTCTTTGAGAGAGAGTCTAGTGCACATTCTGGTTCGACAGACTAGTAGTTTGCAGTGCTACTACTACTAGTGTTGATCGTTACGTTCTGGAAGACAGATGCCAATTTATCTTGTAGCACCGTAGCGAGGGCGTATTTTGTCTTAAGGAGATTGTGTCAAACACAAACTTCGATCAGTAAGTATTCGTGTTCTACCGACTCGTTCCACAAATTACTTGATCACTGAAATTCGTTCCGAAAACAAGTAAGTTTCTATTATATTATTTTATTCAATTTTTCTGTCTTTCTTATACATAACAAATTATTAATTGTCCAGAGATAACATAAAGTACCTAAGATGTGGGATTTTGTTCCTCCTGCCTCTGTATTTCGTCTATGGTTATTATGAACTAGTCAATCAACTTATAACAAATAATGTCGGGACAAGAATAGCTAAAAAGGTAAAAAATTTAGATCACAATCGCAAGAGAGTGATGGATAGAATTTCATTATATTTTTTTTGCGTCGACAAACAATAAATGGCAATGTTTGGTTGCCACTTGTACATTAGTGGAGATGAATACGATCTTCATAAGGAACAATTTATTTTATCGGAGAAAATAAACATAAAGAATTTTATATTTCACCTTATTTTATTTATTTTAATGTTTCAAGAAAACACGATGATAAGTCATAACGTGTGGACCGAGACGGTTAGTATTC
Source organism: Arctostaphylos glauca (assembly GCA_019985065.2). Lineage (NCBI taxonomy): Eukaryota > Viridiplantae > Streptophyta > Magnoliopsida > Ericales > Ericaceae > Arctostaphylos > Arctostaphylos glauca. The sequence goes on from JAHSPW020000002.1 coordinate 2,661,105, forward strand.
TGGTCGGTCGGCAAGCAGCTCAGCTCAGTCATCTTCTGGCATGCTCAGCTCAGCCATTGTCTTGTCTGCTCAGCTCAGCCATTGTCTGGTCTGCTCAGCTCAGCCATAGTCTGATCTTCTCGGCTGGGCCATTCTCCCTGCTTCACAGGATCTGTTTGCCTAAAACGGATCACCCCACAAGGAAAGGAAGGTCCCATCAAGATCCCACAGATTTCTCCACATCTTACGTGCTATCTCCACCAGATCCCCCTGTTTAGGGCAAGGATAATCGTGGGAGATGCAGTTACCTAATTAAGGGCCACTGGCCTTGATTCACTCCACTAAATCAGGGATTGATCTCATCCCTTCCTGATTTCTCTCCAATAAGATCTCTATATAAAGGAAGAGACTCTATGGTACAAGGTACGAACATTCTGCCCAATTTTACCCTAACTGTATCTTTATACAATTCCTCCATCCTCAAGCTAACTTAGGCATCGGAGGGGTGTTGGCAAGATACCACACCGGTGTCAAGTTCTTTTTGCAGGTCAGCCGGGGAGACGATCACAAATCCGTTTCATCACACGAAAAAGCTAGTTGTTTTCCTTGGTAATATTTCCCCTTGTATTAATTCAGAAAAATTCGCAAGCTGTTTTCCAAAAACTTAAATAAAATACTATATAAAAAATTCGCTATGCGAACGCTCAATTTTATTTTTCTCAAAATTTTTTTAATTGTTTGAAATTTTTTCAAAAGATGTTTCCTTCTTCGTGCTTGCGCATTACGTGATTTATAGTAGCTCCAACTATGCAGCCAAATATTACTTTAAAATTAACAATTGTACAAATTTTTAGTTTGCTACTATGAATTATTACTACTTTTTTAGAGATTTAATGAACTAATAATATACAAAATTAACACAATTTAGAGACGGATAATTTTTTGAGTGTTAAATTGTCACATTTAAGTCTTCAAACAAATAGACATTCTAAAATTTGAAGTAAAGATTGAAAATGTTCTTAACTCTCTATCAGTATATATGCAAGTGTGGTACTCGTACTAGGCATGAGATCATAAATATCTTTATTGAATTACGATTTAATATTAACTCTGAAAATTATAATGCGTAAAAAGTTTGAACTTGAGAATAAGTTTGAAATATTTTGTTGCTTGTTTAAAAACGAATAGGGTGACAATAAATATTATTTTTGATGTGACATTTGTGTATCTTTTTAAATAAAGAGTGATATATATCATATTCGTGCCTAGTACAGAACACTCTGTGTGTGTGTGCGCGCGCGTACAATGTATGTATGCATGTATGTGCGTGAGAGAGAGAGAGAGAGAAAATTAGGGTTTATTTGGTAATCACGGGTAAATTAAATTACTACTAGAGAGGGCGATGTTCTTTATGAACTCAAATGCACATTAAATATGGTGTCAATAATTGTCATAATTGATTCATTGAATGCATATACAAAACCACTAATCATCAGTCCATTAATGGTATGGTCACATAACACAACTCCAATAACTCGAATTTACACTTTACAAGTGCGGTATTCGTACTTTGCACGGGAATAGAAAAAGTCTATTAATGAATAACGGTTTTAACATTAAACATGGGAGCACCGAAATCCTTCATTGGCTTATGATGTAATATTAACTGAAAAGTTATATTAAGTGATAATCTAAGAGTTAATGAAGTGTGAAGGATAGTTTCCTGTGATGAGGGGTAAAGTTTTGAGAGAGAGAGGCTTGGCTGACTACCGACCGCGTCACGGTTATTCCTTTTGTACTACAGGTCGGTGGAGGAAGTGAAAGAAAGCTTCTTCAGTCAACCTTGTCAATATACTAATAATAGTTGAATAAGTGAAGGTGAGTGTCAACGTGAATAACCAATCCTTTTCTCTTTCTCTGATGAAGAAGCAAAGACTCCACCCGAATCAGAATCTGGTTGCCCTGCTATGCTAGCCCGAAAGGTTTTCAAAGAGAGGGAGACTGAGAGAGGCACACCCTTGTAATGAAAGTTGAAATGCTTCATTTATTTACGACGATCCAATGAATGATGGAGACTGTTGGCAATGAGATAAAGTTTTGTTATTTGAAAAAAAAAAAAAGAAAAGAAAAGACAAGGGAATTATACTTGATACCTGCTTAATATACTGTATATAGATGGATCAACTCGGCCCATTCTCGAACAGGCCTACGGCCCATTAAGGTCGATGGAGAATCTAGCCCATATCACGTAGATAATAAGCTTGACCCAGGTGGAAACTTCGGATCAATCTGGAAACACGTGGATAAGGCAGGAATCGGGATTTTGTTGTGTATTACGCGGCGTCTTGCGTGTCAAAATAACGTTGTTTTAACACGTAAAATACTAACAAAAAATATTCAGTTAGCAAATGATTATTCGATTAATATTTTGCATGTTAAAATAACATCATTTTAATGCGCAGCACCTCCTTATGTGCAGAGGGCCAGTTCCGGAATTGGTAGATAGACTGAACTGACCGCTGTGGTTCGGGTGAATCGACCAATCAGGGGACCTAATTAATGCCGTAGGGACAAAAAAGTCCTCGTAATTAAAGGAGCAACCACAAGTGCATGTGGCGATCAAGAGGGCTACGTTTGGTCCCCCATGCACAATACTTTTTTTTTTTTCCCTACTAATTTCAAATTAGTGGGTTTAATTAATTTTTTTATATTTTAGAGCCAATTTATACCTATTTTGATTAATTTATAAGATAATAATTATACTGTTCACTAAAATGTCTGATTAAAATTGAAACAAAGTATCGTACGAAAATTAAGAACACCGGTGAGATTTTAAACCCAAGATCTGAAAGAGAGAAAAAGTGAGTGAATTTTGAAATCTCAACCACTAAATTAATCACATTGGGTTAAGGTTTAATTATTTGGAGAGCCCGAGTAAATCTAAATCGTAAATTTTTGATGTAAAATTTTTAACGATTATAGTATAGTAAAATGTTTATTTTTCCTATTTTTATTACGTGAATTTCACGAAAAAACTATCATACAATCATTCACTTAAGGTTCATAAATTAGTTGCGAGTCTAGCATAAATATATGATATTATATCACTTTAACAGTCTGTTCATTAACCGTTAAAATTTTAAAAGATAAAGTAAGAAGGAATATAGTAGAGTAATAGATTTATTATAGAAAGTTGAATAGTTATAAATAATTTGTTTGTAAATTTTATAAAGAGGGAAGAAATTGTACATGGCATTATCGTAATTAATAGTAATATTTTTGTAAATAAAATGAAATGTACAAGAGGGATAAAATATTAATTTAGCAGAATTTTTTTTATAATTTTATCCAACTCTAAATGAATAAAATAGTATTCCGTATATCACACGAGTCTAAAAAAAATAAAAATCTGAATATAACAACTCGAATAATTACATCAAGAGCAATACTACTAATTAACACATCATATTATATATCATACCTACGTGACATCTATTAATTTGAACACATATCAAAATTCAAATGACCTATTTTTATACTTTATACTTAAAGAGTAATGATACTAACACATTATGTTGTATATTAAGTTATATATCATACATGCTTATGTGACATCCACTAATTTGAACACATATTAAAATTTATAGAACCCGTTTTTTACATTTTGTCTTACAATAATATGTTACGTAAGCATGATGTACAATTCGATGTCTTAGTAGACTTATTTATACTTAAAATGACATGCTACGTAGGCATGATATACCATTTGATGCATAACTTGATATGTTTGTAGACTTATTCTTACATCAATGATAAGCAATAAATCATAACAAACACGCAATCATGTTTTATCCTCTTACTGGCTGAATAAATTTACTAACACATTAAATTGTACATCATGTTTACATGGCATATCATTATAAGACAAAATATAAAAGCAGAAAGTGACGGAAGTGTTTGGTGGTGGTTGGGGGGGGGGGGGGGGGGGGGGGGAGTGGCAAGTACCAACCCAATCCAACTTCAACAGAAAAACTAAAACTAAAAATAATATTACGTCTAAATCTAATTAATTACTCAAACATCGTAGTTGTATAAATCTAAAATGAGAACTCTGTAATTTTTAGTATATTATATTTATGTGTAAAGAGTTATATTTATATACTAATCAGGTAGCCCGATTTAATTAGAGTTAAGGTTATCTTGTATAGATCTCAAATGAGAACTCTCTAATTCTCAATGTAGTACATTTGTGTTTATGTGTAAAGGATTATATTTATATACCAATTAGGATAACCCGGTTTAATTAGTGTTAAAGTTATCTTGTTTGACTTCACAATAACACCGTGGCTTATCCTATATCGTGTAATACAAATCATGATATATAGTGACTCCGTCAAGTATATCGGGCACCGCGCCGACCTCTCGCTGTCGTAGCTTCCTAGTTTCAACTTTTAAGATTTGTTAGTGATGTCACTTCTAATATTAAATTCTAGATCATCTCCTAAAAACGAGTCTTACAAATTTTAATATGTTTTTGAATTAGTGACGTAAACATAATGTATAACTTGTTGGGTTTAGTAACATTGCTCCTTACTTACTGATTAAGCATTCAACGAACCGAAAAGTGGAGCCATGTTTGACACCTGTAGAAACACTATTGGTGGAGGTTATATTTGTATTCCAAATTTCTTCAACCGTTCTTCTCCCTGCCCCTCAACTGTCCGACGTTGCTATACTCTTCGCCGCTCGTTCAATCTTCTCTCTCTCTCTAACCCCCATTCTCCGCAATCCGTCTCCCACTATCCATCCCGCCCCCCACCTACCAACCTCATTTGAAAAGTGAACAAACCGAAAATTTCTTCTGGAGTCCAAAAGGAAATCGAATCTATCTGGTAAATATATTTATCGGTCCTTTCCTCTCACTTTATTGGAGAATTTGATTATCTTTCTCACCTTTCCTCAGTCCATTCTTCAGTATCAGAAATGGCCTCCGGGTCGTCCGATCCCGAGCAGCTCACTCTGTCTTCCATCGGAAAGGTTCCTTCACTAGCTTGATATCGTCCTGTGTTTTTTTGGGTACGAAATTGCTTATGCAGAAATGATGATTTCTTCGTGGTGGTTGTTAATTAGGCCGGGAAGTCTTCGGGAGAGATTGATAGTGCGCAGGAGCCTCTTATCAACGGGGAACGCCATTACGATAACTACTCTGTTCTCTCTGCTATCCTCCCGTACGTAAACACACACACACACTATATTTCTGTATCTGTACTGGAATTGGAATTTAGCTAACGATTGTGTCGGACTATGTATGTTCTTGCTCGAATCTAGTCACACGTTGATACAATCACTAGCTTCAATCAAGCACATGGAATTTTATTTATAGGATGCATTGCATTGAGATCAATGCGTGTTAAGTTTAATCGATATTAATTCTTCTATTCTATCTCAATCGATTACAGAATTCAGCATATTTTCATTGATTTCCTCGTAACCATGTTTAAGCTTATCACTTATGCCTGAGTTCTAACTTTAACCTTTTTCCACCGAACAAACAGCATAACTTCACATTTTTTTTAAAGTTTCCGCTTAGGGGGTGGCTAGAGATTTAATCTGGTTTTCTTTTTTTTTCTCTCATCAATCCTCCCTGGAATACATAAAGAAGCTTATTCATGTCAATTTTCTTCGGTCTGATCTCCTAAAACAACCTAGTTTCTTTGTTTCAACATACTGAGTGACTCGATCATTTCAGATTTCTTTTCCCTGCTCTTGGAGGATTCCTGTATGGCTATGATATTGGTGCGACCTCTTGTGCTACAATCTCCGTGGAGGTACACTTTCATTGAAGTCCTAAATTCAATAAGGACTATTACCCATGACAGGATTTATGAAGCCTTTTGCCCAGGCTTTGTTGAGTTGAGCTGTTGCATTATTGCAATTAGGTACCGATTGATTGGTGGATAGAACGATATTGGTCTTCATGGTTTAGTAGCCAATTTTCTCGACTGTTTTCCGGTCATTATAGTTTCTACAAGTGCCATCATTTTTTTTTACTACTTCAAATTTCTTTTAAAGGGCAACAAGAGACATATGTTTCTTAACAGTCGAGCCATCTTCAACTTTAACCTCAAGCATGTTTAGTGGTTTATGTAGCTTAAAACTTTGAAACAGATTGCAGAAAGGAGCTCTTAAAGCTTGAGCCGTAGAGAGGATGTAACATATGTATCCATATCATAAACCAACACCCCATATGTGCTGAAAGTTTCATGAGTGGCAACCCTTCTATACAATAATGAGGCAGGCAGTGAAAACGCTTTGCTTGTTGAGATACCATGCTAACCAACCAATTTCTCTGGGAGTTTAAATTGTTATAAAGTGCGTTAAATAGAATTACTATTTACACGATCTAAAGTTTCTCTTCTTTGCAGTCAGCCACATTAAGCGGGATTACATGGTACGACTTATCCTCAGTACAAATCGGTCTCATAGTAAGTTTTCATCTGTTGGTTGGTTGTATTAAAAACTTGAATTTGACAAGTGGAAGCTTCATCTTTCCTGAGGCTCTGCCAGTCGAAGCTTTATCTTTCCTTGCTTTAACTCTTAACTAACAAAGGAAAAGAAAATCAGATGCGGAGTTATGTTAATTTTGCTCACTGGTTGCTGCCCTTCGCAGACTAGTGGTTCACTGTATGGGGCGTTGATTGGCTCTATCTTAGCTTTTAATGTTGCTGACTTTCTAGGTTGGTTTTTCCCTTCTAAATTGTGGGACAGAAGTTTCTGTTTCAATTTCTTTGTGGACTTGTTGAAGTTCTAGTCATGTATGAATATCAGGAAGAAGAAGGGAGTTGATTGTGGCTTCAGTGTTATATCTTATTGGAGCTTTGATTACAGCACTGGCACCTAACTTTGTCGTTATGGTGATTGGGCGTATTGTGTTTGGCATAGGTATTGGACTGGTAATATACATTTAAACCTCTTTATGCTGATTCATTTATCAATGTACTTTATAATTCCTTGTCAAAAAAATATGCTAGCTTATTTTCCTTGCGTATGTAGGCAATGCATGCTGCTCCAATGTACATAGCTGAGACCGCTCCATCTCAGATACGCGGTCAACTAATTTCTCTCAAAGAGTTCTTTATAGTTCTTGGGATGGTTGTAAGTACTCCAAGCTAAGTTTGTAGTTCAGATTTTTATGTCATGGGCTGAAGTAAGAACCAATTCTCCTACTTTTAGATTTTAATTTAATAGGCCAAAGTGGAACTGCTTGGAATTTTCTATTTGTTATCTTTTTTGCGATACATTACCAATAGTTGTATTTGTTATATCTTTATTTCCTTGCTATAAGAATTCTGGAATCTCTTTCAGGGAGGTTATACGGTTGGCAGCCTTTTGGTTGATACAGTGTCCGGGTGGCGCTACATGTTCGGGGCTAGTACGCCCATAGCCGTGATTATGGGAATTGGAATGTGGTGGCTGCCTGCGTCACCCAGATGGCTACTTCTGTGTGCTATACAGGGAAAAGGCAGTATGCAGGACTTAAGAGAGAATGCCGTACGTTGCTTGTGCCGGCTCCGAGGTGAAGTTATTGGTGATTCAGCTCCTGACCAAGTAGATGAGATGCTCGCTGAGCTTTCCTATGTTGGTGAAGAAAAATCGGTCGGACTAGCAGAGATGTTCCAGGGGAAATGCTTGAAAGCCCTTACTATTGGTACTGGTTTAGTCTTATTTCAGCAGGTATCAGCTTTAGTTAACGGAGTTTGGGCTGTATAATACGAGGTACTAAGCCTCAACATCTGCACTTATTTATGTTACTCTATCGTGTGGCAGATAACAGGGCAGCCTAGTGTGCTATATTATGCTGCATCAATTCTTGAGGTATGACTTGTGAGTTTCATTGGATGTGACATAACGATTTGTTTCCATACTAATCCGTTACAACTTGATAGAGTGCAGGATTTTCTGCAGCATCTGATGCAACAAGAGTCTCAATTCTTCTCGGGTTATTGAAGGTGTGTTTGTCTGCCATCATAAATGCTTCTTTCCTTTTTATTTTCCTTTCCTTTCCCTCTTTTCTCAAGTTCCATAAACCCCCTTAGTTTCAGAAAAAGTGGTATAAGTTGGTGAATAGGATTACGTTATTCGTCGACTCATATGGTCTTAGGAAATCAAGTCTTGAATTCATGATATAGTTTTTTTTTTTTTATTTCATCACATATGTTTGGGTCACACTCTCAAGTGTAATGTTCGCTTACTGAGAATATACATGTCAAACATTAAAAATGTAACAACATGCGTACACAACAAACTAATCAAGTCCCCATAGTGTTTACAAGGGGTAGATTTTGTAGAAACTAGTAACCCGATTTATGACTCGCGGAGTTGAGGACTCCACTGAATCCCATATTCAGTAACAAAAACTTGCTTGACTTTCAATATGAAATTGCCCCTCCTTCTTGGATATCAATTCCCGTTTTATTTATTTTGCTTAAGCTTTCTTCCCCAGAATCTGCTTCATGCACCCCAGTCCTTTGTGTTCGTCAAGCATGCAACCTATAATTTTCAGTAATTGGATTATGTGGGCTGTCTTTACTTTACTTCTTTAGTCAATGTGCTAAATTTCCTGATATGTCCGATGTTTTGTTTCATAGTTGATTATGACTGGAGTAGCCGTCGTAGTTGTTGATAGAGTTGGGAGAAGACCTTTATTACTTGGAGGTGTCTTCGTTATGGTAAGTTTTCTTTCCTTTTTCGGGGATGTTTGTATGTTTATCTCAATGCAAAAAGTATAATTTCATTGTCGACTTTTAGCCTCATGTTGTTTGGATCGGGGGAGTCGTGAAATTATATTATATATATGAACTACATAACCAATTGCGTGGCAGGTCATCTCATTATTGCTTCTGGGATCGTATTACACTTTTCTGGATAATGCACCAGTGATGGCTGTAGTGGCACTGCTATTGTATGTCGGGTGCTATCAGGTATGTATGATTTCCTTTCAGTTCCTTGTGTTAGAAGGTGACATGTGGAAATGCTTGTACCCTTGTGTGCCATTTTATGCTTTCCTTAGATGCAATTAGTTATTTACTTGGATGCAATTAGAAAATCGTCATATACAAACCAGGACAAGGAGGGCTGTAGTGTGGGCTGCACTACTAGCCGTCCTATACAAGCCAAGACAACGAGGGCTGTAATGCAGGCTGCCCTACAGTAAGCATGCCAGCATTATAGCCCCCTGCATCCTCCACAGCAGGAGGAGTATTGGCTTCCATGGGCATAGTGAAAAGCTCATTGGTTTAAACATATATTTGCATAACAAAGCTTGCTTTTTGGTTTTCTGTCTGTTTGGCCTCTAGGTTCTGTCAAGTATATTGTGATATTGCTCCTTTTGAATTAAAACTAATGAAGAATGGTTTTGCAGTTGTCATTTGGCCCCATTGGTTGGCTGATGATCTCAGAGATTTTCCCATTACGCCTGAGGGGTCGAGGATTAAGCATAGCCGTCCTTGTAAATTTCGGTGCCAATGCGGTAGTGACTTTTGCATTTTCTCCTCTAAAGGTGATTAAATTCTTCAACCATTCTAATTTCAGTGTCGTATATTCAACCGAAAGCTTTCGTAAACGTTTTGTTACAGTAGATTTGGTTCGAAAAACAAGCTAAAATCTTAGCTTTTCATTTTTGCCTACCCTTTACGAAATGTCTATTAGCTGCACTGTTACTTGCAGTTTTACTGATGACTTCCCCATGAAATTCTGTCACTAATGTTTTACTTGTGATAATGGCAGGAATTGCTGGGAGCTGGAGTTTTGTTTTTCATCTTCGCAGGGATAGCTGTTATATCTCTTGTTTTCATATACTTCAAAGTACCAGAAACAAAGGGTCTGAGTCTGGAGGAGATCGAGGCCAAACTCCTTTAGGATTATGTCACCCCATCATGGTGTCTATATTAGTATTTCCTTTCAGAGATCGAGGTCAAACTCCTTTAGCATTAGTATCACCCCATAATTGGGCCTATATTAGTCTTTCCAATGAGACGTTTGTATTTTCTTTTCTGATGTTATGTTTATGTATTTGTTAAGTAAGATGTAAGCCACAAACAAATAATTTTGGGACAATCAATTGTCATAATATAGTTTGAACTTGTTAATCAACCCTTTTGGTTGAATGTCCAACCTTAACAGTTGATCATGCATTCTCACTCGATCACCCGACAGTCGATCTGTCTACCCACTACATTCACTTGGGGGTAAGGTTTTTCCAGTTTCAATTATGTGCCGCCCATTGAGACGTCGTTTCCAGAATAAGGTGGCCTTCATTTATGAGCCAGAATACAGATAGATTTGGTATCAGATTCTATCGGTGCATGACAATTGAGAACAACTTAATAGGCTTTATCTTCACTGATTCCTGCCTCTTGGACCTCACAAGAGCTTGTTTTTGCTCCAGTGGAAACAGTCGGAGTTCATCCCTTTTTGTATGCTATAGAGTAGTTCTACGAGTATCAGCAGTGGGAGTTCAAGACCTCCAAGTTTATGGATTGGTCCGGTAACAACGTTAAACTACATAGGCTACTGTTGTGGTATATTGCTTCATTGCCCATCAGGGGTCCATTGAATACTTGGGATGTCTTCTTGACAGAAGGATACTGTCTTTGGTTTATGACACTGAAATGAGAATACAAAAGAGCACTTTCAATTACCAACGTACCCTAGATCATATTAGTGGGAAAGTAAGGCAAGATGCAGCAGGGAAGAATCCTCGACTTGAGAACAACCAAAAGGGCCACCCGGTTTAGTCTCCATGCCCACTACTACTTGTTAAACTTGACCTAATATTAGTTAAGTGTGAATCTAACAATGAAAAGAGACAGCCATTTGAACAGTCTGAAATATGTTCACAGAAATCATAATGTTCGTGTCAGAAGGATTTGGCTTTGACGGGTTACCGAGGAAATTAGATAATAAGTGAAATGACCTATCATTGTTACCATTGGCTCGATGAGCCGGAGAAATTTCACAGCTAACGCCTAAACATGCCAGAACTCTGCAGTGTTTTTCCATACTCTGCAATTATGGGAGAGTTTTTCACCATATCCCATATCTTGGCGGAATTCTTCAGCCAGTCACGTTCAGATACCGTCCTTGCGAAGGATGGGCTACTCATGGATAAAACCTGTAAACAAAAACGAAGATTCCATTTTTTACAATTGCCACATTATGAGTTGAAGGTCATAGAATGAGCAAATATGGACACACGGAAAGAGGTACGTAAAGAGGAGAGCAAAGTGAGAGGATACCTGATCCCGGAGTTTCCATAATGCAGAAACATAACTTTCACACTGTGCTCTTGGGGACTCATCTTTACTCTTACATGGGATTATAAATAACTCCGGTGGTGTTGAGTCCGAATCGTTTCCCTGGTTAATGAGAGAGACAGAAGACTGATCTTTGCCTGCATCTTGGTTCTTAGTTGCCATGAAAGAAGAGGAGCTGAAATATTGTGTAAGCGCCTTCTTTAGTTTCACGAAGTTACCAGGACTAAGATCTTGGTCCCGCGGTCTACAAACAAGAGAAACATGGAACTTAGTAGCTTTCCTTCAGCTAACCTTCTTGATACATAATAAAATATGAAAAGAAAAGAAGATGACACAGCCTTCCTCCTCTGCAGCAAATTTTTGGGTATACCTAAAAGACTATCAATCTTTCAGCAAATTTGAAAGAACCTTAATTGTTAATTAAAGTGAAGCAATGCAAGAATCTTACACGATGTTCAGATGCAACCATGTACACAATAATCTCATTTTAGTGGCAAATTGAAAAAGCACCCTCATCAGGAGTGTATAACCCGTGTTGTATCTTGAAGACAGATTTATACTTGCAAATTGTACACAAAAACAGCAACAGCTTTCTGTACTACTGCACAACTGAACGTGCCCTAATAGAACTCCAAATGGAAACATATCTGGCACTTTGTACAAGTGTCGTATAAGTCCAAATGGAAACATTTTTGTCCTATTGATACACGAAAAAAGGACCTTGAAATATCTGGATCAACTACATATTTACTAATAAAAATTCAAACCTCCAAGGTTTCATTAAAGAAATCAGATAAAAAACTGAAATATCAGAATTGAAGACTATTCTCACCCATAATGAAAAGTGAATTAACAAAACAGAATCAAATGCAATCCGGGAATTGAAAGTAAATACAAAATAATGTAAGCTCCTTGCTCATCTCACCACCTATTCAGCCTAGCTAGAAAACGGAAGAACTAGAGGCTACGTCAAACATTGATGCTAGAGCAAGGAAATGTAAGTCCTATACAAACATTGATGATTTTGTTTTTCACTACAAAGCTTTACTCATGATGAAAATGTAATATCTCTCTTACTAGATTAGTGACATAACATTGACACCGGTAAGTGGTGAAAAATAACTCACTTTGTATGTACAAAAACTGGAGCTGCCATATAATCTTGTCCAGCCTCCTGAGTTCTATCTCTGTTTTCCTTTTCAGAAGCCAGGCTAGAGGTTTGTGAATGGGAAACAGAGGGAGAAGATGGGTCAGGTATACCGTGTTTCAACAAGTCCACCTGCGCAAATGCAAAAGCACCATACAAATGTTCATATTGCAACTCCTAAACTAGAAAAAGTGAGGGGCAAGTCCAATTATAAGACGAAGAAGGAACTCAAAAGAAAAGAATCTTGGATGTCAAAGTATTCATTCAGAAAAGTACTGGCATTTCATAGTAAAAGTGTCTAAAGAACACAGTAAGAAACAAGTCAAAAATTATGAAAGAAGAAAAAAAAAAAAGGCGGGCTAAACATGAGTAATCAGATCACAAGAAAGTTCTATGAACTCAAAAGTCATGAAAATATGACGACTAGTACACAACCGTGAAACTCCACTCCATCAACATATAGGAGAGATCGTTGCAAATCCAGTTTAACCCGACAGATATGCAGCAGTCTGGACATGGTTTACTTTTGGTTCTCGCTGTCAAACTTTGGATGTTAAGATTAGTTTTAAGCCAAAGAATATCATGGTGCAATAGTATCGTGACTAGGATATATTGACCCTTTTTTATGCAGAGGGTTGAGTACACAGCACAAGAAGCAGCAGCCCCCAAAAGAAAGGCAAAATGAAGACCAAAGATACACAAAAAATTCAGAAAGCAAAGGCTTTCTTCATTGTTGGACACATTGTCATCTGTGGGGATTCCAAGAATCAGAATGAGCAGTATGATACAAGTTAATCACATTCAAAGTGATTGTCACGCCATTACTCATTAGCATAGAACCAGTAAGAAAACCTTTCAACAATATACCAAAAGATTTCTAATGCATCAAGACACAAAATCCAATAAAAAAGGAGTAACAGATGAAAAGTGTACCGTCAACATCAAACGCCACAAGTTAAGATCATGAACTCCCTCGGATACCACCAGTACTACATGACAAATTGACGCCAAGAAAACACCAAGCTAGAAGGATCCCTTGCAGCATCGAGGAAAACGATATTTACATTAGAAGTTTACACTTCGAGGACTGTCAGAATGCGCTTTAGCACCAACAATGAAGAAACAAACAACAAATAAATAAAGATGGGCCAACTTTGGAATCATGTTCATTCATATTTGAAATTTAAGTAACCACCAAGCCTTCTTCATCATCGAAGTTACCTGGATACCCATCAATTCATGAGCCAGCTCAGCAGATAGAGATTCACCACTTAATACTGAGATTGTCGACATGCCGTCAGGTCTAATTATCTCTGCTAAAACAGAAGGGCTATATACAGGCTGCATGATATGAATGAATACAGTAAGGTATACAGCAGTACACAACCAAAACACGCAACTGTTTCACTATCTACCAAATCAAGTAGCAAATGGAAAAACTTAGAAAACAAGAAGTATCGCACTTCAGAGCCTATAGTGTACATATCTGCATTGCTGGAACATAATTCAGGTCTAGATCAAAGAAACTACCGAATCAGATCCTTCTAAACTTGAAGACACAGTATTTCGGCCATATAATGAACTAAGTAATCAGGACAGCTATATTCTTTATCACGTTATAGCTATTTTGTACACAACTGGCATTCCCTTAATGCCTTCTTTTAAAATATACAGGATAAACGTTGATTAATCTTCTTCCTTAACGTACAAAGGCTCCCACATGGAAAAGCTATTATATGCATATGCAATCTAGATAAGCTTGCTCAGCCATTGATTTTTTTCCCAACAGTGATATCAAATTCACATCTAAAGAAGACAAGGACCATCAAGGCCTCAGCATGCCTTCTCTGTTTTCAAATAAGTAGCAACAAACACCTAATGGGGAAAAAGGAAAGCTGGAGAAAAGGGAAAACGGCAATAAAGTATTGGTGATAAAATGGCACTTTTATCTGATTCAATAATCAATAACACCAAATTTACTCCCACCAATCAAAATAGGAGTTGCACAACATGGTCCGAACAACACTTATTCAACAACAAAGAAATAGGTCTTAGGAAACAAATGCCGAAAAACGAGGAGACAGTTACAAGAAGGGTACCTGCGTATCAAGAAGTATAATACGCTCAGAAGAGATACGAGGCTCAATGCCAACAGTACAATGCCTAGCCATTGCTCTGGTTTCCTCAGACTGTATGGCAAAAGGCGGCAACATACCTGCATGATAGATAAGCTAGTGTTGACCACCTACTTGGAAACACAACACAGCTTTCAAACAAAACAGAGCTTCACACTTCAAAGGTCGTATATTCTTTTCCCACAATTTTAAATTCTCTGCTACTTGCTTAAATAACAAATACCGAAGAGTGACAGCCTAAGAGCATATAAACAAATACTGAAGTTACCTGGTGAGGTTCCATCATAGCCATAGAGCTCGTTCATTATGGTCGACTTTCCCACCCCAGGAGAACCGATCACCCCAACCACCGTAAAATCAGTGTTATCAGTCAAAAACTGCAATCAAAAGCAAATTACTCAGATTTTCGTATGGATTAATTAGAAAAGCTTAAATCTGGAGACAGACTATGTAATTCTATTATCTTAAGCTAACCAGCCACTTAGACCATCTCCCTTCTTGAATCGAACTGTTAAGTGTTACAATAATTTGGAATTTAAACAGAAGCTTAATTCGGATATGCAGCATCCTAACAGATAAACTCAAGTCTTGAGCAAAATTCTTACTAAAAAATTATGCGAACATTTGAGTCTCTTGAGTCAAACTCAATTTTATCTGAACCTTGAACCAGCGAGTTGAGCTAGTTTTCAAACGTTTCTACAGTAATTGGAGTTTGAGTGGAGTAAGCGGAACCATGCTCTTTAAATGAATTCAGGGAGAGAGAGAGAGAGAAAATACAGGGAGGATGCGATCAGTTTGGAAGTCCCACGAATCAGAAAGGAGATTGAGAGATCCTACGGAGGGGACACGAGACCGCGCAGAGATGGATTCGTCGTCGGCTGCGCCTCCGCCGCGGTTGAACTTACCAGCGGTGACAAGGCTCGGCTTAGCCAATAGGATTTTTGGAGGAGGAGGAGGCAGATGAGATGATGCACCGCCACCACCGCCGCCTGCCGACTGATTCGAAGCACTGACGCCGCCGGTGCCTGCCATAACTCGAAATTGAAGCAACTCGGCCTTTTTTATTTTTCTCCCCTGGCGTTCCCCTTCAGCTCTAAACTTGTTCTTGAGAGTTTTTGGACTTATCTCGATTCTAAGGGCCTAGCGGCCCAACAAAAATCTCTTATTGTCTTTTTTTTTCTTGTCCAATTCATTTATCCAAAAGTTGATGTATTTGGAACAATTGGATACACATAGGGTTCGTCTGAAATCAAGAATAGTTGGATACACATAGGGTCCGTCCGAAACCATGGAATGTCAGCGAATTACTTGAATTATTGAGTTCTTTACGTGCGTTCATCGGTTCCGGACACATCTGTATCTGAATAGTCTGTATTTCTAGCATTACTCTTCATTTATTCACACACGATTAAATTGTAATCTCACACTTTTTTAATAATTCAAAATTAAAATAATAATTTAAATAGAACTAAAATATAAGTACAAACAATAAGCAATAAATGAAGATAAAAAAATGACTTGGAAAAGAAATTATAATAATTTATGTAAAAATTTTATTTTATTTTTAAATAGAGAGCATCGGGTAGACTCTCCTCTTATAACATATAATAAAAAAAAAATTAAAAGATGGTATACTTGTATTGCTTTTAGAGCACACCTCGTAAATAATTCAAACTATTTGAATTTGAGCTCATATTCGTTCATTAAAAATTCGTTTGGGATCGTGGATCTATATAAATAAATTACTTAAATTTTAATAATTTTTCAATGTTAAGTTTAAGTGTATTATAATTCAACCATTCATTTTTTAGCGTTTAAAATATTGAAATTAAAACTTGTAATATTTTCAAATTAAATTTGAACAATTCATTATGGTTTATCAGCTCCACTATTGGGTGGTGCAGTAGAATAATGAAGGACTAATATGAAATTTCGAGTAAACTATACAGGGGTGCAAAGGGTATTTAACACAATCTCTTCTATTTTTCCAACCCCCTTCGATCTTCTATACCTCTCTGCAACCTGTGGTCTGAAATTTCTCTCTCTCTCTCTCTCTCTGCGGAAATGGCGGCTTGCGGAAGAACACTGGGGTGTGCAATGGCGTCGAATCTGATCAAAACCCTAACCCAATCATCCAGTTTCGCTTCAAACTCGAGGAATCTCAGCGGCGTTGCCAGCAATGTAGTCACCACTTCCCACACTGCTAAATGGATGCAGGTAACTTTCAACCTCACGCTCTTCCACATAAATGTTGTGGTTTACATCGACCGTGAAATTTTTCATAGTCCCTAATCATTTATCAGTATATCGATAATTTCCATTTTTTGGGCTAGTGTATAATTGGGATTTTTCGTATTTGTTTGTTAGATGCCATAATTATTCTCTCTTTCTTAGTCTGAGACCTTTCGTTTATGAGTATGCTCCTCCCATGTTCATAAGAGTCAGCACAATAATTAGGGTTCTCCTGTATAAAATTACCTGAAAAACCTGGATCGTTTCATTTTTATTGCTTCTCTAACCCCGGAGATATTCACTATCACGAAATCATGCATTACTGTGAGAAGTGAGTACCATATAAATGTTGAATATGTTGCAATGTTGATAGGATACCAGCAAGAAATCTCCTATGGAGTTGATCTGTGAAGTTCCACCAATCAAGGTTGAGGGCAGAATTGTTGCTTGTGAAGGAGGTTAGTGAATTTTCCCATTGTCAAACTCTCTTTTGTAGTAGCTAATTAGAAAGTACCTTGGTCAATCATATGGATTACCAACTCAATTTTGCCAGTATATTCATTTTTGATATGCAATGGAGCTCACTACCATCTATTAACTTGCAGACAACAATCCTGCCCTAGGGCATCCAATTGAGTTCATTTGCCTTGACCTTGATCAACCTGCTGTTTGCAAGTACTGCGGTCTACGTTATCTTCAACACCATGGAGATCATCAGCACTAGGAGTCCAGAGATGAATCCTCTCAAAGGATAATCTACCACAACCATTCATGGTGGGAATGTAATTTGCAGCAATCTATGGATTTACAATGCTGCATGTTTTTTATTGACCGCAGAATAATAATTCAATACAGAATACTTTTGAACAGATTCAGGGAAGGAATAGGGAACTGCAAAAACTATGCTGCAATTAATTTATGAAATCACAAAATTGTTCCATTAATGATCCAGCCTGCTGACTGCATTTCAGCAAGGAACCTTGCTGTTATTTTCCTCTGTGGTTCAAAAAATTTCCCACTAAGTTGCTATAATGACAAAATATGTTAGCCGGGAAAAAAAATGGGAAAACATGCAGCATCGTAAATTTCCTTCTCTGTTGATGCTCCGCAACCTTATAATCAACTACCCAGAAATCGGACAAGCAAAACTACCCAGATTGTAGTATTCATAAACACTCTCATCAGGAGCTACCTTCATCATCTTTAGCAGACATTTTCCTTCTCTGTTGATGCTCCGCAACCTTATAATCAACTACTTCACGGAACAAGTTTGGATCAAGCACGCAGTTCTCGCTCCCATAAACAGCAGCTTGAACGCTTGCCATCATCTTTGCTATCTCTCTTCCTGAAAATCCTTCGGTCTTGGCTGCAGCTTCCCTGAGAATATCATCTGTCAAATCCTTGATCTCTATTTTCTGCGGTTGTTTCTGGAACAGGTGGGAAAATAACCCCGCTTTTCTTGCTCCTGCCTGAGCTATGTACTTGTCCACATAGAGTTTCAGAAGCTTGAAGCGTTCGTCTTCACCAGGCAATGGGAACTCTAGGACTTCATCAATTCGATCCGCCACAGCAGAATCAAGATCTCCCGGGCGGTTGGTAGCAAGAGCAAGGACAATGTCCTTGGACTGATCACCAGTGCGGAAAAGCAGGGCGTTGAGGGCACTCCTTTGTGCTTCACTCATGTAGGTTTTGTTTCGCCTGAAAATTTTTGTTTTGAAAAATAAGTGCCCATCGTTAAATTCAAATAAATTAGTCCAATCAAAAGACAGGATTGCCAAAACGAAATTTGGCATTGTTTTCTGATGGGGATAACAAGTACTATTCCCTGGTGCAAGTTATTCAATTTCCATTTATCATAACATATTCAATTTAGCTCCTGTTACCAAATTTTAGATAAGATACGCCTCGATATAGAGTAATTGTGGAGACGAAAATAAGGAAAACATCACTTACTCGCACAAGAATGCATCTGCTTCATCAATGAAAAGTAATAAACCCTGCTTCGACTTCTTTCCCCAATCGAACAGTTGATGTATCTTTGTTACAGCCTGTGCTCCCAGTGGTGCAACATCTCCACCAGTCATTAGTGCATAATCTAGCCCCTGAGAGCATATCAAACAATTAACAGACAGTCGCAAAGGATGACAAGTATTATTAATGGGATACCATTTTCAGAGAGAGAGGGAGGGAGCATACAGATTTTCGAGCCAGCTCTCTAGCAGCCATTGTTTTCCCAGTTCCAGGAGGACCATAAAAAAGCATGTTCCTAAATGGTGCTTGATGGGACTTTGTATTGGCAGTTGCACTAGCCAGTTGCTGAATTCGCTTTTGAAGAGTAGGGTTCAAGACAACATCCCCAAATCCATTACCGTTATTTGAAGCAGACACTTTTGGATTCTTAGGTGATAGAGTGCTCATACCACGAGAAAACAATCCAGACCATGGGTATTTTCCTCTGGAGGATTCTCTGATTAATGATGGTTGTCCTAATATTCTGTCCACATAGCTCCATATAACTCGTGCACCTTCCCTGCATCGTAGACGACAGACTTGAATGAGCTATATCATTGTTACAGACACGATTAGACCTCTAATAGCTGTACATTACATCTGAGCTCAAGAAATAATGCAGCTTAATATAGGAGTGGAAGTAACATGGTGAGATAATATGCAAAAATTACAAATTTGATCTGCATCTAAGACCTCAATACCTTGTTGTGTAGATCCCTGCCGCGAGGGCTGTCACTCCCCCCACAGCTACAACCATCTTATTTTGATCAGTTAATATGGCCCGCAAACCCCCTGCAAAACATAAATGGATCCCCATCAAAATGACACTAAACATCAATGCCGACCAAATATAATGCCCAAGGCCTTCTCTAACATTGTTCAAGAAGGCGTAGAAGGTTGGTCCATAAGTCGTTTTAGACTACTCTTGTACATAACAGGCAACAAAATTGACAAATAAGTTACCCTAGTCAACAACCTAACATTGGACAATACACACAAGTTTCAACAATTTGGGTTGTGACTCAAATAGATCTCATATGTGCTTATTTCACGGATAAAAAAGGATCATCAGGAGCTTGCAAACGTTAAGATTCAAAATGGGCAATAGAATTTTGTTTCTGTCACCAGTATGTTAAAATGAAATACCTCCAATATGATCAAAAGTTGTGTTTATGGCAGCGATCCATTTCTCTCTCTCCGCATTTGCACGCTCTACCAGCATGCGCCTGTTAACCTCTTCACCAAGCTTTGCTTCATGGGCCCTCCCTTCTGCTTCTGCCATAGCCTTCACCCTGATTGTTTCACGTTCAAAATTAGCTTTCTCCTTTTCTGTTTGCCGACGCTGCGCTTGAATCTGTTCTTCAGTTGCTCGCCTGGCTTGCTCTTGCCTAATTGCTGATTCTTCTTGCATTTTTACAAGCTCTTGATTTCTTGCTCTCTGATGCTCATTTTCTGCCTAAAATGTTTACAGAAGGCAGTTATATCCTTCCAACAACTTCCAACTCGTGTAAATTACAAACTGAAGTAAAGTATAAAGCTATTGGAACCTGCATCCTCTTCCTTGCCAATTCATCCTCATAACGAGCCATTTGGGATTTTATTTGCGCCTGTTGCTGAGACAGCTTTTTCTGTTCCTCATAAATTACTTTTTGTCTCTCCTGTAAAATAGACAGCATGAATTGAAACTAAACTAGCACGAGTCAAAACACATGGGAGCACGTGTACGGAAGACACGTTTACTCCATACATATTAGGTACAGTGACCTCTTGAAATAGAGATACTTAAGTTGCCTGGCTGCAACAGTTTAGCTCTTCTGCAATCTAATATGCCATGTGGTCAATCAAATAGACATGGGGTAAAAGGGTTTAGGGTAGAATAAAAGTCATCCCAGTGAGCTTAATCTGTTCGAGATCTTCTACACTCAGAAAATCTGCATCCTTTTACGACCTTGATAACATTTTGTGGAAGGTGGAGACATTATTTAAACATAACTGAGAGAAAAAAAGAACTGTTTAGTTAAGAGTAGGGAGGGGCCAAAATACCACGAAGAAACAAGGAACCTACGGTGTTGATTGTTAAAAGCGATTGACTTATGTTATTCAGGTAAATACATAAATTCACAGTTGTATGCTATTTTAGACACGGCTACACAATGTGGATCCTAGAGAGCTCAACAAGGAAAGATAAGACAAGGACTGATTAGTATTTAAAATTTCAATGGCCAATTCAAAGTACTACTGACGAATCAATAACAAATGTTTCAAAATGAATCACACAAGGACTAAGATACAACCCCGACACATGTCATCATTATTGCCCCTGGATCATCAAGCACGACCTTCAGCCAGGAAGTTCGTTTCTTTGGCTATAAAAAAGGCACTAAACAGATGATCTATCAAACTCCTCAGAGAATAATTCCTCTTAGGAAAAGTAAAGATATGGTGTATCTTTCATTTCCCCTATTTTCTCCAAAGATATGAATTGAAGTGCAAAACTACAAATTTCTTATTCTTAGCAGGGGATTATTCTAGATAAGTACAATGAAACTCGGAGGAGCATAACATAGCCCTCTCACCTCATGATAATCTAATCAAGAACATTTTTTTGCGTCCAGTAATCAACAGCACATAAAAAAATAAAGTACATAAAAGAAGAACAAGTGTTCTTCCTCTTTCTTTCCATTCTATCCCCCAAAAAACGACTAATTATATAAATAAAATTACATAATAAAAACTGATGCAGTAATGTGAATCATACAGTTTCGGCTTGAGCTTGCATTGCTTTAAAGTCTGCTGCTTTAGCAGTGAATTCTGCCTGCCTCGTCTCTTCTTGCTTTTTCATTACGTCGAACACCTAAACCAGCATTAAACCCAGTATTAATAAACTGTCAAAGACTTAATGTGCATAAGTCCTCGATCAGAACTCTACATAAAATCCACCCATAAATCTTCCCATCCTTTTGACACAAAAACTAATAAGAACCCATTACCACAAAAAGTGCTGAACATCTAAACCTGCCACTGAGTTTTCCAGGAAACAACAAAGCACTAGGGAAGATTACAAAAGGGAAGGATAAAGTTGGCAAAACATCCCTTTGCAGTCACCGGTACAAAAGGGAAGATTACAAAAGGTAAGAGTAAAGTTGACAACATGAAAAATTGAACTCCTCCGGATTTTTTCCCTCACATAATAACCTCACCAAAATTGGTGAGCATGGAAATAGAGACTTTGAGCGGTTCTCTACTCTCACCCTTTCTTACCCTCTCTCACCTCTTTGCCAATCCAAACATGGGAAAGAGTAATTTTGAAAATTATGAAAAAACATATTTTCGCCCCCTCCCTTTCAAAAAAAATCTCAACCCCCAAATATGGAATCCGAATTCCGCTCCTGTTAATTCCCTCTATTTTCGTTCTTTTCTCTTAAAATCCATCAATCCAATGGGCTTAAAAGAGGACATAAATGGTGAGAAAATATGAGAATTGAAGAAAAAAGATGGGGTTCTGTGGTCAAATTTTTTCCCCATAGAAACTTGATCTGAGAAACCACATTCCTTTCCACTTTCCCCGTTTCTCACAATCCAGAGGACCTGTTAGTCCGTCAACCAATCAAACATAGCCAAGACATAATAAAGAAAATCTAAAACAAATATCTCAGTCAAACCTTTTTTCCATGGGGAGAGCTGCTAATCTCTCGCAGCGCCTTTGCACCCCTCTCCAGCGCCTCGGGATCGAACCCAGCAGACGTAGTTCGTGGGTTATCATTCCGAACACGCGGAGGGTCGGCATTCGCCGCCACCGGTGGTTGAGACGTGGGTGGAGATTCCGAAGAAGCTTGAGGGGACGATGAAGAGAATGGAGAGAACTTGAAAGGGCCATCTGCATGCGCATAGTCCGCCCCTAATGCAGCAGAAGCTATAGCTGAAATAAGCCCTGCCCCATAAACTTTTGCCATTTTCACTCTCTAAAACCCTAATTGAGCTCAGCTCCTGAGGACTATAAGATGAACTCTCGATTGCAGGAACCGTGAGAAGATCACACGAGAATATTTAGGTAGATAAAGGGAGTGGCTTGAAGGGGAAGAAATGGGGGTGGGTGCCACAGGAGGAGGGAAAGAGGCGAAGCTCCAGGGTTTTTGTAGGGTTTTTCTTTCCCTCCAATGTCCGTATGGCGGTTTGGGGCCACTGAAATAATTACAGGCATATTTTGTCAATCCAAGAATAAAAAGAAATATACTAATTGGACCTGTACAATCTGGACAATATAAGATACTAGCGTACTGCCCGTGCCTACGGCACTCCCTGCGAATTTGGTAACAATTCATGGGCAAATTGCGTTGGATCCTGATATTGGTTGTAGATGATGTCAACTTTGCAAGAATGGTCCAGTTGTATTCGATTGGTTATAATTACTTAGGAAAAAAATCAAGTAACTTTAAAGTCAAGAACCACTACAGGATTTTGGAAAAACAGAACTATAGTCACTACTCAGAATAATTCATACACTCAAAATTGCTAGCATATTACCTATGTCTATTGCACTACCAAAAAATTAAAACCACGAATTAGAGTTTAAAGTTTTTCAAATGTCAAAATTACCACTTAAAAGCAATTATAAATGTTTCTCAAATGTCAGAACCACATATCTCATTTCTAGCCAAAAGATTTCAGCACAACCATGGACAATAGAAATGGTTGAAATTTGAAATTTGACGTTTTTACCTTTCGAAAGCTAGCAATCCAAATGTGTATTTTTTTTTCTTTTTCATAAGATTATAAGTTTTAATTAAATCACTCAAGTGCAATTGCAGTTCAAAATTAGAATTACACTTCCAATTTCGTTTTAAGTGATTTTTTTGTGAAATTTCTTATTTGTTTTACTTTTTATCTGTATTTAGAATAGATGTGTACAGAAAGTAAAGCAAATTAAAATTTTAAAAATTAACTAAAGATGAAAAAGTACAAAATCACGTATATTTAAATAAAAATGAAAATGTTTTTTCAAAACACAACCAAACTTAGTTTTTAAATTATTCACCGATTTAGGATAAAAATATTATTGAAATAAAAATAATTTTTTTAAAGATGTAGTAGATAAAAATTAAAAATGTTTTTCTAAATAAAGATTAAAAGGTGTTTGCAAAAATAAGTTAACAAAGTGTTTCTAAAAATTAAACTTATTTTTTAAACTTAGCTATTGATTAAAGATATTTGTATGAAATTAAGTATCTTAACTTCTCTTTTTTTGCATGTCATAATTTTTATTTAATTGAGTAACTATTAAATTCATAAAATTATAAAGTGAATTATTTTATTTTTTATTCTAAAGTTACGTGATTTATGTAGTTGACGTCTATAACTATGGAAGTGAAAGGCGTACCCTTTTTAAAATTTTAATAAAATTTATGTCAATTTTTTGGAACTAATCATTTTTTCTTGACGAATGAATCTAGAAAATAAAAATAAAATTTAACACAAATGATTAGTTTCTAAGTTTTTTATTATTTTTCAAGACTAATCAAGTTTTTTAAAAGCAATGATCGTGGTAAAAAAAATTTACTTTTAGGGTAGATTTTTTCATTTATAATCAAGCTAAAAATAAATCGGGTAGATTTTTTGTTCTTTGTTTTTGACAAAAAATCTTCATTGTAATTAAGTCAGTGTAGATTTTTGACATCCGTGATTAATGTAGATTTTTTCATTTCTAGATCATACATTTTTATTTATAGATCATAAATTTTTTTATTTTTAGAAAATCTAGATCCTGATATTTTTTTTTCATTTCTAATCTAGCCTAAAAATAAAGACCAAAATTTAAAAAAAAATATTTTTAGATCATAGATTTTTGAGATCAATTTGGTATATTGCAATTCAACCCTTCATTAATAGCTCTTATGGTTCCAAGGATGAGAAAGGCTCAAAAGTTTATTTGTTTTCCAAAAATAAGTTCAAAAGTTTTCCTTTTAAGTGTCCTTCCAACTTCCACCCACTATTAGCACTATAATTAAATTCTGAGTTAATCTCCATCGTTGGATCGAATCCATCTGGACCGTTCTTGTGAAAATATGTTTGGAGGGCCCCACACCGTCCTCCCTTGTAATATAGATATTGGGTAAATTTCACCTACACCCCCTGAGGTTACTGACAAATTCACTGCCCTCCCCTGTGGTTCTGACAAATGCACTGCCCTCCATTCTTTACAAAGTATTATTCTGACACCCCCCTCCCGTTAGTTTTTCGTTAACAGTGTTAAATTTAAAATAAAATACCATTTTTACCCTTAGCCCATCTTTTCATGTCACGTGCTCTAACTTTCTCTCTCCTCCCCCTCTCTCTCTATCTTTTTATAGTTCCATTTACTTTCTCTCTCCTCCCTCACTCTCTCACTCTCTCTCTTTCTCTCTTTATAGTTCCATTTACTGTTGAAATTCCTTTCAAAAAAATTAAAAAAAATTCTGTTGAAACTAAATTAGAATGTGAACATCAAGGAACCAGAAAAATTAAAATTTTTGGCATTAAATATCAGTAATATATTCTATTTTGCACCTCAAATTGTTAGGCATTTTGCCTTTTGAAATATAAGTTCCGTAGCAAACTCTTTTCTCTTCTTCCTCTCTTTTGAACCAAACTGGCTGATCCATTTAGGTTAACTTATTTATATTAATTATTTTTTATCTTTATCCAAAACTTTTTTGTATTTGTTTTTTTTTACCAATTTTTTTTATAGATTATTAGTTCGTCCCAACTAAAGGAATCTAAAAAATATAAAAATTATATACAAAAGCTAAAAAAAGTTCACTGAAGATGAAAATAAGTCGGCACAGATGTTGTTTTGGATTTATTTTTTGGGTTTTCTATTTTTTTTAGTTTGTAGATATAATTTTATACTTTTTTGAAACTCCTGTCTAAACGAACCAATAACCATACAAAAATAGACACAAAATTAAAAAAATTATAATTTTTTTAAATAAGAACAAAAAAATAAGTAGACGAATATTCCTTAAGATGACCAATGATTCGTAATTGGCCTCTGTAGTCGAGCTCAACAATTGGTAATTGTTGGTCGCCAAGAACCTCAATAATGACCACTCCCCAATTCCCGAATCCATCCGGACCGAATATCTAATTTTGCAATCCAAAGGGTTTGTGTAGAGGGATTGAGATGGTGGTATATGGCAAAAGATAAGATCTTTCTTAAAAAGTAATTTTTAGCATATTTTATGCGTATTTTTTTATTTTTACAAGATTTGTTTTTCTACTTTTTTGATATATAATGTATAATTTTTATCAATTAAAAGCACAAGAAATATTCTAAAGTAATCACTAAAGGGAAAAAAATCACATAAAATCAAAAAAATAAAAATGCGAAATTAAAGTTAGTTGTTTATTTGGTCTTTAGTAAATACTTAAGATAGTGGTGTATGTCAATACTTCAAAAGAAGATGACAAGACTTCATTGAACAAATTTTGAGAAATAATTATGAAAACGTGAAGAAATTAACTTCACTAAAATAATTATGAAAAATTGAAAAGATTAACTAACAATGAAACAATTCGAAAATAATTTTTTTAGAAAAAAAGTTAATATATTCTATTTTTTAGGCTTAGTTTTAATATTTTTTGAATCTAAATGTTTTAAAAAGTGACAAAAAAATCAAATTAAAAGTTAAATTTTTATTAAAGATAACTTGGCTTAATTTTTTGTAAGCAAAAAGTTTCGAGTTAATTTAATATCAAAATATAGAATTAAAAGTAGCGTAATGAGATGGTGATGATGGAGAAATTAATCAAGGATAATTTAATATATAAAAATCAAAAAAATAATTTAAAAGGGATAATTAAGAAAAATATTAGTCCAACACAAACATAATACATTATAAGAGATTAATATAATACAAACCTAAATTATATTTTTCAATACTACAATTATTGGATCTATGCCTTTCATATGTAAAAATAGGAAAAAAATTGTTTTATATATCAAGAATATTGAGAAAATATAAAAAATTTTAAAATAATTATTTCGCATGTATAATTGTATCATTAAAATCAATACAATATACTGTAAGAAAAAAATATTAGGAATTAATTGAACTTATAAAAAAAATACCTAAAATTTTCGGATGAACTTGTAAGGCAAGTATGAAAATAAAAAATAGGAGGTTTGAGAGGAAAAAACGAAATGGGGAGAACAGTTAAGTGAGAGTGAGAAATAGTTATATAGGTGAGAGAGAAAGTGAGGAGGGGCAATCTGGGTATTTAAAAATAAAAGGACTATGACATCACCTATTTTTGACAGTCAACGTTTTGAATTTCACGGCAGGGGGGTCCAAAAACATTACTTTGTAAAGTAAGGGAGGGCAGTGCATTTGTCAGAACCACAGGGTAGGGCAGTGAATTTGTCAGTAACCTCAGGGGGTGTAAGTGAAATTTATCCATATATATTTAGTTATAATTATAAATTTAGAAAAACGGTTATTTTTTTGTGGAAATTATTCATGATAGAAATACAGAAAAAGTAAATTAAATTAGGATGGAAAAAAAATTAATGAAGAACAGCAAAAAAATAAAAGGAAAATCTTTACTCCCAGAAAAGTTTTCGAAAAAAGTTCCTAGAATTTAAAATGAGTGAAATAGATTTTCTTGACTTTGTGAGTTTTTAAATTCTAATAAATCATAATTCTTGATTTTGAATTCAAAAATATTTTTAGAAAATATTTTTTGAGTGTGTAGCACTTCTAAAAAATAAAAGCAACTTTAGAATTTAGATTGAATGATTTTTCACTCCTATATATATATTACCCATCTATGTATTGATGAATGCGTGGCACAACCGCACAAATTGTAGTATCCGACACTTAATGCTTCGAGCATGACTTAGGGACAAAGGCAGCTATCTCTAAAGTTGTGGAAAATGGGCAATTGTTCAAACGCGGCACATATCGACTAAGTTGTCAAATGTTGTGCATGTGATGGTTGTACTAGGTATTTGTGGTGCACGATCTACTGTTCTCGGACACTGGTACATGTAGTATGACAATCCCCTACATAAGGTAATGAGGGACTCTACACCAAATATGCATAATTAGTCACCCTCGAATATTTGTAGTTAGACCATTTCCTCTACAAAACTAACTTAACTATTGAATTGCCCTTCAGTTTTACTAGTCACTAGTGAATAGTTGTTCATTTTTAGTCCAGCAAAAAAGATATTCAACAAAATCAACCCATTGAGAGATTTGTGTAAAGATTTAAAAGGATCGTGAATGAGTTAGGATATCGAAAAGTCTCGTCCGTTATGTAACCCCAAGTGCCTCCAATGGAAATTGATGTGAGTATCGACAGTTTCACAGCTCAAAAGCCCTTTTATGATTCTATAAAAATTCAATCTCATTATTGGTAACATACACTAGAAATTTTCTTCTACACAAGTTCTTATAAAATTATTTGTTCTTTGTGAGAAAGACCAACAGACAGTGTTAGGTTCGATAAGTGGTCGATAGGTTGATGTTCATTTGTTTGAGAATCTTTTATCTATGGCGGAAAAACATCAGTACTGAGCGTGTCTTAAGTCCAATTTGGTGACAATTATGGGACCAAACCGATTTTTCTTATTTAGAAAAATTATAAACCAAAACTTGATTGATTACACCGATTCGATTTCAATCTATTTGGACCGGTTTCAATCTAATTTAGACTTTTTGTTTTTTGGGGCCACATTTTCAGCCAAACCCAACAGAAATAAAAATAATACAAATTCATAAAATAAATTTAATTAAAACACGAATTTGGGCTATTATAAAATCTATAAATAATTCAGGCTAAACCCATCAACTTAAACAAAGTCAATTAACTTAAATTCAACCACAATTTTGGACGAAATCCCCAAAAAAAGAACAAACCTTATATATAGTATACAACCGGTTTGTTTGGTCCGGTAATTTTAAACACCCAGTAACCGAACAATGGACCAATTTTTGTTTTTTCAAAGGTTTCAGACCAAAATTAGATAAGCCTGAATACTGAGCTCTTTAAATTGACGGTCCAGCCCGATCTAATTCGCCGGTTTTTAATTTCATCGATAGCTCGGGGCAATATTTCAACACTTATGGTGAGACGACAAATTTATTTTACAAGGACTGTGGATACACATGACTTGATTCAGTATTTTTGTGTTTCATTTTCCGACTATGTATTGTAAACTTTGGGCTATAATTTATTCGACAATAATTAATGAATATATTTTCTATGGATTATCCAAATACCTTTTTTTTCGGGTTCATAAATCCACAATTTGAATTGAATGACAAAAATATTAATGAATAATATGTTCGAGAACTGAATTTGATAGACATAGTTTGCAGAGAAAACGTAAGTTGTCTGAGCGAAGATCAGGACGAGCCGTAAATTTGGACGTCCCTAGGTCGAAACTTGACGACAACACCTGAAGATACTGCGAGGTTTGCTCGATCGTTTCCATCTAAGGTCCTGAGCACTAGTTTTTAATTGGAAACTCCTCCAAACTTTATTCTAATTTGACTCTAAGCCGATCGGAATACCGGATACCACGGTTATATAAAAAAAAAAAAAAAAAGAGAGAGAACTCATGCATCAAAACCAAATAAAATTAACTCGACCAATTTACACATAATTGCTACCATCCTTGATTTTGTTGAGCACCATTTTTATCATATCCTTCTATCTAAATTCTCCACATTGATCAGAAGCAGTGTCTCAAAAATATTAGGCATGTGATCATTAATCCCAACGGCAATCCTCCAAATGGAGAAGATCCCGATTTCAACGGCCGACCATTCTGATCAGATGGAGACGGTGGTGGGGCATTTAATAAAGGAACCAGATTAGACCCACCTGCCGGTGGCGCCGATGATGGCCACGATGCGGCAGGAGGAGGAGAGGCTGCCGCCATAGGACTTGAAGAACTATTACCGCCAGCAGGTGGAGGAGTGGTGGTGTGCCCTGGCACCATTGTAGCTTGTTGCACCACACCATCTATGCCATGGCACCTAATTGAAAACCCTTTGGTGCATATATCAGGGCTGATGATCCGGACATTGTTCAGATAAAAACTCCTGCTTCCATGGTTGGAGATCTCGAGCACGAACTCGGGTTTCGCCGTCGGAAGAACGGAACCTGTTGGGATCTGTACCAGGTGCTCGAAAAGCAGAGGCGATGGGATCGAATGATGGAGTAAGAAATCTACTACGCCATTTTCTGGTATTAGGGTTTGTGCAAGAATCCGGTCGTTGGGCATCAGGAAGGTGACATTGCCTTGAGATAGGGATCCAGGGGCCATGTTCATTAGCATGACGAAGGTGAAGTAATTGGATATCTGCATCTCCTCAGTGGCTACTAGAAGGTCTTGGTTTATGAGAGGAAATTTGTTTTGGGCTGTGGCTGAGGATATTAGTGCCACGAGAAGAGCTGAAAAGGTCATCTGGGTGGTGGCCATTTGGGTTGGTGGTTCTTGCAATGGTGGCTGAGAACTTTGTGTGTTGTTATATATACATAAATACACATACACTATATATGTGTGAGTATATATATATGAACACACAATTACGTTGCTTTGATCTTATTAAGAATGAGTTTTAGCTGCTTTGGGGCTTGTGAAGTGAAGGGGGGTTAGCTTGAACATGCGTCCCCTGCTGCTTCAACAAACCAAGTTCATTCGTCCTGCATGAATTGAGAGTTATGTGGTTAAGTTGTGGAATTTTATATGAGTTCTGATGATGTCAGAAACTAGATTGATGTTTTGGTACTCTTGTGTTGGTTTCTGCACACAAATTTTAAGACCGGGGATGTTTTCAGTCAAGGATTCTTCGATAATTAAGTCGGCAATTGAATCGAAATAGCATATGGTGAAAAGTACGAGTATTTGTTGTGAAAACGCACCTTATCCTTAGCCTTGTGACCCGTTAAATAAGGTGGAGAATAGATGGATTATAGTTGTCAATCATGCTCCCTTTTTCATACTGGGAGGTGCGAGTCATCAAATGAGTGCTTTAATTTTGGATTTACGAGCGCTCTAGTACGCTGATACCGAGATCTTTTCATGCGTGTTCCATGATTCGTTCCATTCTGCAGAACCGAATGGAGACTGTCTGAACGGAATGAACTTTGCCCGATTGGGATAAACATCAATCGATCGATCGGGCATGAGTTTAGTAGCCGAGAGGTCATTTGTCCGGATAAACTGTCGTTGACTGATTGAGTAGCAAGCGATACGTAACCGAGTACCAAGTGACTCATTGTCGAGCCAACCCAATCTGGCTCATCAAGTTCAAAGATAGAATATATACACGTTAGGAAAGAGAGAGTTGTGTTACCTGTTGAGACATAAATTTCCGTTTTCATGGAATGCTCCTGAGTTGAAACCTGCACTCTTGCCATCAATCTAGGCGACAATATATGTGTTCACAGGCACGTTCTGTTGTGCACATTTTACAACATAGCCCCCCCATTCCATGTCAAATGCAACACCCTTTGATGGAGAGACAAGATAGAATTGACCATCCAATTTTGTCACAAAAGGGTCTTTCCGGTATTATCCTCATGGTATAACGTTAAGAAGTCCTGCACGCTCTGAATCTGTTTGTTTGACCGGACTAATAATCAGGAAGAGATGTGAAAATAAAAACGAAAAAACCAGTAGCTCAAAATGAATGAAAAAAGAAACCGCGAAACTCGGTGTTTCAACTCATAATTCATGGAATAGAAGATCAAGTAAACTGCAAAAATCAGGATTTCAGCTAGTATTTTACACAACATGATCACCTTCTACAAGTTCCGAAAAAGAATGCACCGAACTGCAACTCCTAATTCAACATGTAAGAATGAAATGTCAAAATGTATAATTCATGTAAAACACATTTGAAAAGAAAACTAAAAATATTGCTGAAACAATTGTCCCAATTTTCCATCCTACTCAAATTGCTGAAAACATCACGTCCAAGTGAAAGAATAAACGAGTATAATGATTGAGATACTCTGAGTGCCTTCACTCCGGAATCACGTTGCTGCTGATTGCTAAATTGATTCACTAAAGATGACGACGACAACTTATCAGGGGAACTGAAATGAGCCTCCAATCTGGGTACTGCCTTGCGGAGGATTGATTGCCACCCAGAGGAGGGATATGATGATCGCGATAAGTCCTGACCAAACAAACACAATAGTAGGTGTCCTTCCTCTTCTTCCCATAAGCCCTTTTGCGAACGGGTACATATGTGCCAAAACCCAAAAACTGAAGAAAACTCCACCTAGCAACCGGCTCCACTGTGGAGTCGAGCTATAAATCGTTCGGCTAACCCCAACCGCTATGGCAATCAAATTCGTCATCATAATTGTGAGAGGTGGAATCATGAGGGATGTCCATTTGACTACATAAAGATCAGCGAATTCATCATTCTCGTCATCCCCGGCTGATTTTGAAGTCAAAGTGAAAGATATTTCAATACCCGCGACGACTTTCAGTAGGCCCTGAAGCACTGCGGCCAGGTGAGCACTTGTTCCTCCAATCAACCAAAACTGTTCATTTCTCCACCACTCCTCTAGCTCAACTCCTGACCATTTGATTTCAAGTACCGCAAGCAAACAAAGTGTGACAGTGATGGTGAGGAGGTAGACAAGGAAAGTCACATTTAGTGTTTGGACAATGAACTGGCCAGAGAAGAGGGATAATGCAGGAAGAAAGCAATAGACAATTAGGAAGATGGATGTAAAGGGGTAGATTCCGACATTGAGATACGCGATCCTCTGTAGAAACTTCATTCTTGAGCTCGCCAAGAGGGCATTGTTGCGGGAGAAGAAAATTTCAACCGAACCAGTAGCCCAGCGGAGGACCTGATGGAGGCGATCCGTGAGATTTATCGGGGCAGTCCCACGGAAGGCATCCCGCTTAGTCACACAGTAAACCGATTTCCATCCCCTATTGTGCATCCTATACCCAGTGACCACATCTTCAGTAACAGACCCATAAATCCATCCGACGCGATTTCCCCACTCAGTCTTATCCTCGTACCAGCAGGAGATGACGCTGATAGCCTCTGCTACAGTTGATGCATCGAGAAGCTCTCTGGGAATTGTGAGAGCGCCAGGTGGCCGTCCGTTCTTCACAGCTGGATGGTCAGCTAAGGGACGGCCTTGGAATTCTGCCACGGGGATAGAATCAATGAGGAAAGTTGAGTTTCCGAATTTTTTAGGAGCCAAAGAGAGGTTCATCTCTTCATCATCGGAATCACCCATTCTAAGTGCCCGGTTCTCTTCCGGAACTTTGGCTTGCTTTTTATGACGAGGGAAGCAGCAGCTGCAGCAACCCGTTTGGTGTTCCTTTGATCTAGGTGGATCAAATCCGTAAAGGGCAATCCTTCGAAAGAGGCATCCAGTTCCAACATAGACTGGACCCTGGAGCCCATCAAGGGCCCGCATGTTTCCATCAAAGAAGACAGTGTTGTGATTGGCATAACGATCATTAGGGTCAATACCCTCAAACCTCTGAGGGAACTGGACATAACAAAGGCGGTCCCCGCCTCTATCCATCATGAAACACATGCCTTCCCTCAGAGCCTGGGAGTTGTAGATGTAGTGGTCACAATCAAGGTTGAGAATAAATGGCCCGTTAGACATGATTGCAGCGGCTCGAACCAGGGCGTTCATGGCTCCTGCTTTCTTGTTGTGATCATAACCAGGTCGCTTCTCACGGGAAACATAAACAAGCA
Organism: Arctostaphylos glauca; assembly: GCA_019985065.2. NCBI lineage: Eukaryota > Viridiplantae > Streptophyta > Magnoliopsida > Ericales > Ericaceae > Arctostaphylos > Arctostaphylos glauca. The sequence continues at coordinate 2,694,661 of JAHSPW020000002.1, forward strand.
TTGGGAGACGGATATCGACCTCACAAAGGTCAATTAACCTGGAATCATCAGCTATTCCGTGTAGTGGATCATCACTAGGTGGTTTCAACATCACCTGCATCATTTAAGGAGGCCATGTTAGCTCAGTTTTAATTCTCTTAGGCCCCGTAGCTTTCTTGAGTTTGTTAGTCACGTCTGTTTCACCACAGAACTAACTCTTTCATTTCTAATTCATTCTGTCCCATTTTGTCTGTCCCTCTCGGAAGTTCCAACTCTTTAAGAGTGCATGCAATTAATGCACGGGAATTCAAATGCAAAGGCATTCATTCCTAGGATGCCCCTTTATTTTCCTCTTCCAAATATATTAATATTTAGTTACTAGGATACTTTGGATAACTGCTTGCAACTATTCCGATTCAGAAGATGAGTGTACAATTTACTTACTTTACCAGTAGACTACACTCCCTAAATTGTACAATTTATTCTTGACTATTCATAGCGGACAATCTTTATTGGACATCCCAAACTAGAAAGAGGAGCCAAAAAAAATGGACGGAGGGAGTAATAACTAAACAATACCTGTATTATTCCAGCATGATCACCTCGGGAGTGCTCTGCTGAAGAGGTCATCCAAGTGCCCGGCCAATGGGTTCCATCAGCCATCCAAGTGGCTTTAGGGATTTTCACAATCTCCATAGGTTCATCGTCTGCCTTCTGTCTCTGTAGCTTCATGGCCTTTATTTCCTCTCGAGCATGATAGGCATCCGAGCGGCGGCGGATCGAATCAGGAAGACCGTTGATACGGACCTTAAACTCATCATACTCGCGTTTCACCCTTCTACGATCCTTAACAAAATCTGTCTTCACCTTATTCTTGTAAGGGTCCCTCTTCAAATTGAAATAAGATTCTGGATTCCTGGGCTCAATGTTATGTTTACGGCAAAATGGGACCCATATATTCGCAAAGCTTGCTGCTTCTGCCATGGCCTCAAAGGTTAAAAGTGCACCTCCGTCGTCCGAAACATAGCAAGAAAGCTTTTCAACTGGATAATCAGTAGCTAGAATAGACAAGATGGTATTTGCTGTGACCAGAGGGGGTTCTTTCTCCGGGTCTGCAGTAGAGACGAAAATATCTATGCCTGGGAGATCAGATTTTCCAGTGGGGTTATTAAGGCTAGGCATTTCAAACTTCTCTTTTAAGACATTAAGATCTGTAGCACGATTCACAGGGCAGAGCTTGGGAAGTTGGTCAAGAATCCAGGAGAAGGCAAACCATAGTTCACAGACTACAGACATCCCCCACAGCCAGATTGCATCGTTGTTTGGGTGTTTGATCCTCCAAGCCAGGAAAAGCGCGAGAACAACCAATCTTATGAATATTAGAAGCCTGAGATCATATATGCAACAGACATCCGGAAGTAATCATTAACATGCATCATTTAAGAGGGAGCATGGAAGTCATGTAAGATGAATCATTTTGCAATTAGCAAGTAGTCAACGATACATGGTTCAACTGAAAAATGTCTACTCAGTAGAGCTACCCACGGGACATTGAATATCTTGCTCAGAATCACCATCGCAAGAGTTTGGAAATAACAACAAACATATGATGTGATCAATTGGAAAACAACTTCAGTCAATGTCATAAATCTACTGAACGACAGGTATTGTCAGTGTATTTCATCTAAATCAAATCACGTGAATTATGATGAGCAACTCTATCTGATCTAATTTCTACAGCAAGCCAGGATGGACATCCGAAAGGCTCCCAAGGACTAAAAAATCAAAGCCTATAGGAGAGATTGAGAATGTGCCAAGACTTGGTGTTTGATGCTTGCTTTGATTTTCCACTTTAGTTTGCATACACAAATTCTGGTTTGCATCATGATAATTTAAATAAACAATCTAAAATCGACAAGAAAAGTAGAAATCCATGGGATGATGATATCCAGCATCCATCAAGTTAGTTAGTTCTGTCATCATTTGTGCGCGATGTGCATTTTTTGGTATCTTGACCAGCTTGCCACCAGATCGCGAGATTGATGGAATTGGGAAACGGCAACATACATTCATGATTTTATCAATTCAAATAGTCACAAATTTGAGAGTGAATAACGTGCTAAAAAGAAAGCACGACACATCTAGGCACAGCTATAACAATTTTGCTAGGATGATATAGAAAGGATGAAAGTTCATGAAGCAGAAAATATACCGGTATGGGCTGATAATGGCAGCTGGAATCTTCAATTTCCGCGTTAGTGGCCTCCATGGTTTGTTTATTAGTTCTGAAGGCTCAGCTACGCCATCATCTTTTTCAGCCGCTAATCCTCCCCCCTTAGGCCATATAGCATTGCCATATCCATAGGTACCACTAGTTTCAAAGAGCCACCGATTCTGATCAAATTCTCCAGTCTGGCTCCTCGTCAGAGATTTGGTTGATTTCATCAGAGACAATCTCTTCTGCATCTTTGACATCTCAGCAGGCGGTGGAGGAAGCGAAAGAGGCTGCCTGTTTTCCACCACTTCATCCAAATCCAAGGTCTTATATTGATCTTTACATCCTGGGCAAATGCCATCTCCAGTTTTAACCGCATCCAAATAACAATCCCTACAAATCTTAAAGTCGCATTCGCAAGGGAGAATATCCACACCCCTTTCATCGCTCATCACCTTAGCGTCACATCCGGGAATCGAACAAGAAGATCCTTTGGCACCAGCCATTTGGGGGTGATTTGTTTCTGATTCGATCACCTTGTCCATGAGATGAGCTCGCGTAACACTGTTGAATCCACCAGTAAAAAGTGAATTCGATACGTATTGCTCTTCGACTCTCTGAGATATTGTATCCATTGGCTGATTGTCAGGTGTTGGCGGTAAGTGTACAGTGTAGTTCATGTAATCACTGCTCTCGATTTCGCTATCAAGGTCATCCCTTGAATAGTTAATATATCTTCCGGATGAGGTTCTCCGAGCAAATGTCACAGTTTGGGGCAGGGGAGGCCTACCATTTTGCGAATCCTGCACGTCTGACCTTGACAATAGAGATGATCGGCTTGGCTTGATGGGTTTTGACGCCATGTAGTGACTCCACTACAAACCCAATCTCCAAATCCTAAAATTTTCACAAAGAATAACAAATCAGCTTCATATTAAGACTGCCAGATTTATCCTCCGATCCAAAATTTAAACAACTGAAATGAGACATCAGATTGCTGGTTTGTGAACATTTGAAAACAGTTCAAATCAGGTCAAAATATGTAGAAAAACATCTTAACTCACTTTCTAAAATTAAATCATCTACAAACAAGGAAGCAAGAAATACAACAGCTTCACTTCCGACTCACTAGCTTAGCTTTACGAGCAGATCTAAAACCTCAAAAATTAAATCTAGTTGGAGAGACATTTGAAGCAGTTGAAAACAAGTCAAACTCGGTGAACTAAGCAAGGAACTATTAAAACCACAACCAAGCATTGTCTTCAAATCACCACCAATTACCATATCGTAAAAATGTCCTAAATTTTCTCCGAAATTATGGTAAGGACTCATCATCGTAGCAGATCCTTTGAACAAGTACAAATTAGGTCAAATTATAGCTGAACAACCTCACCTCACGACTTCAACTAACAGTTAAGACACCTCAAAACTAAGAAAACGACATTCATAAAGTAGCACTGACAGGTACATCGACAAACATACCGAATAACAACCAAGGATAGGTCGATCCGTCCCCGAACCAGAACCAATCGGACACCTAAATGTCAGGCCTCATGCAAAAGCAAAATCTCTTTCGATTCATAGATATTCAGATCTTTTCTCCAATCTTTACAAACGCTTTTGCAAAAGGTGCCTGAGGAGTTATCGGTTATCCAACAGCCAAACGCATCCGCTTCCTCTAGAGAGAGAGAGAGAGAGGCAGAGACAACAATCTACAGGCTGTGAAACACCGTGGTGGAGAACGTTACGAAGATGTGGGTATATATAATTACGTGAAGGCAAATCTCACGTAGTTATATATATATAAATGGAAAATTCGTATGAGGTGGGGAGATGATTCATAGATGCAGAAGAATATAGAAAGAAAGAAATGGTGATAAGCCGCCGATCGCCGGCGCTTCAATTTGAGCTTTGTTGGTGTTTTTTGACAGTGGATAACTTACTGTCTCCAGATATTCCGAATATATTTGACTACTACGTCGTTTTCGCTTCCTCTGCTATGTGTTTTCGGACATCTGACTTTGTTATTACCGAAGAGATAGGGGGATGAGACTGCTGCTTTCTTGCTCTTGCTCTTTTATTCAAGTATAGCTTTTGAAATTTTGGTTGGAGGGTAACTTTGGAATTTCACATCCCCAAAAGTTTAGGATCACGCTATTATCATAATAGTATTATAAATCTAGATACTGATGTATTGAGAACCGTTAGATGCACATATAATTCATATTATTTTAAAAGATTATGAGTATCTTGTGATTTTAAACACATCTGTATTCAAATTTGTACACGAAAAACATATTCATAAACTTACTCTTCATACCTAGGTGGGGTATGTGGTGAGGTTTGCGGAGGAGGTAGTTTTGTGATCTAGGGGTCATAGAAATAGTTAAATGTTATCTCTGAGTATGGGTATTCAGAATTTGTTTACTTTATTGAATAATTTTTATTCTTCTAGAGTCAGATGAAATTATTATACTTATTTTTTATCCATATTTTATCATTTTCTATATATGTCTTCTATTTTCTAGATATATCACTATTAATTTTAAAAATCATAATTATTAATTTCAGAAATATCATTCACCTACTTATATTTACCATGTTTTATTTTCTAAAAAATACTCAAACAAATATTTTATAATTATTCATCTATCTATAATAACTCTTCATTTCTACTATATTTTCATTCATAGTATTTCTATCATGTCCCTTTTAAAATTTTAATCGCCGACAAACGGGTCAGTTGGAAAAAATTATCACACACAAATTCATATGGGTTCCACTAATAAGGGTCCATTTAGCGTAACTAGATTATGAGATTATTGGATTGTTGGATTATGTTGGGTGCCGGACGGAATAATCTAGCTCAAAGTGTTTGGACTAAATTATTTGTGGATATAGAAGTTATGTTGTGTTTGGAGCTAGATTAATCCAGATTATTTGGGTAAATAATTTAGGCCAAATGGGGCTAGATTATTTCCCGAATAATCCAGACAATCCAAATAATCTAGTTAAGGCAAATAGAGCCTAAATGTACAAGGTCTATATAAATTTATGTTGAATAGTAGTTTTGAGACAATACGTGACCATGAACACTCGGTGATACTTGATGGTAAGACCCTATTTGACTTAATTTTTTTTTATTTTTTCCGGACATCTATCCTTTGAATGTTGCATTTTTCTCCCATTTATTGACTTAATTTTCTTTATTTTTCTCTTTAAAAAATTAAATTATCTTAATTTTGCATCTTGTTTTGAAGATGTCATATTTTTTTAAGAATTATGTGATCATTTAATAATATGTACAAGTGAACATCTTCTAAAATAAAGCACTTCATCAGTATATTAGATTTATTACTTTTAATCACGTTATATGTTTTGTTTCATCGAGTTATAAAACAAGATTACGATACCCATTCAACAACGTAAGTAAAGAGAAAAAAAATTAACATAATACCTTACTATTTTGCGTGCTAAATTTTGATACGAGAGAAAAGATGTCAGACGTCATGATTTAAGTATTTGACGCTTTGGTTAGAATTATTTCGAATGTCAATTTATTCACGTGACGTATCATTTAAGTCTTAATTGGAGATGTTCTCCCAGGTTAGATACATTTATAACCTTTTATTTATAGTGTTATAGTGTGTTAAAAATAAGTAAAAATATTTTGCTCTACAGAAAGACTCATTTAACCAATATATTATCATCAAATTATTCTAATCAGTCATTGCTGTAGTCGCCGCCTTGAATAATCACCTAACTATTTTTCTATCCATATTTAAAGTGGACAAATCAGACAACCATCACGCCAAGTTTTCAAATAGGACCGCTCTCGAGGCAAACTAGGAGGGAAGCTACCTCAAATAATTTTAAAAAGTGAGGATTCAAGTAAAGCGTCACTAAGTATAACACAAGTTTATACAATTCAAGACACTTGTTATCCGCTTATCTTGACTTTGGGTACGTTCATCAAATCTCCATGAGCTGTACTATTACTTTAAAGTATTTTCAACGCCCTTAATCGGAACAAATCCTTTTTTAATTATAAACTAAATTTGTTTTCCTTCTAATAATTATTTGGTCTCCAAAATGAAAACTAAAAAAGTATAATTTTATTTCAAAGATAGAAATTATTAGATATCAAAAAGTTATTCCATTTATAAAAAATTAAGTTGTGTTTCAAAAAATGTTCTCTCTTCAAGTTATTAACTTATATCCCTTCCTTTGAGCGAGGGGGAAAGGAAAGTTTATTTTGACCAAGCAAAGAAGGATAATGACCGCTTAGATGATCTATTCGCAAGAAGAGTTGAGTGAATGAGAAAGATAACGATTTTGAAACGATTAATAAAAAAGAATAAGATAAATATTTACTGCATCAAACAAATTTTAAGGGTTGCGTTAAACGAAAGCTCCAATAGCTAAAGACTCCAGTTGTTGAAGAAGAGGTGTTGGCTTCAACAACTTTTTCTTGTGTCTTCTCATATAGGATTATAATCCGATAGGCTAGCTAAGCTTGATATTCTATCTGTAGATGGGGACATAGAATTCTTTCGTTATTTATAGTTTCTTCTTAAAGGCACGAATGGAGGAGCCCTATATAACAATGGGAAAGGGTACCCCTTACACAACTTAACATTTACGTTGGCTTAAAGCTCTCGAGAGAAAGCTTTAGCAAGCCTGGAGCTACGAGTGTTGATGATCGCCTTTCGAGAGGGATCTTCGTTTGAGCGTAGTTGTGCAAGCTCAACTAGCTTCACGTGCAGGCAAGCAAAGAGAGCTTGGCCATCAAATTTTTAAACATAAGTGCCTCCTCAAAGAAGGATGTACCGATCATGGCACTGCACTGATCAGAAGAGTGTCAAGCAGTGTGATTCATCACTCGAGGTTGCATATGGTAGTGAAAACCAAATAATTTTGTAAGAGAAAATTGTTAAAGTTATTTGATGATATAAAAAGTAAGTTAAAGTCTATTCTAGCCCTTGTGGTTTAAGGCTTGTGCGGGTTAATTTATTGACTTTTAACGTTGACCATACAACCCCCATTTAGTTTATGGGTCAAAACGCACCGTTTAGCTTTGGGTATTTTAAAATTTCGATTTCAGAGACGTGATTCGCACACACCAAAAATCACATGGGGACATAGTGGTATTTTAACCTCAACTTTGGCCAAGGGTAATGGGCATATTTAATTATTAAGTAGTGCTATACAGTGTCAGTCCCGACATTTGAATTGTTCAAACTCGACCTCAATTTGGTTGTTTACTTAGTATTAAGTCATAACAAAAAAAATATGCCCCCTTTTTTCCCCAATTGATTTCTATATTTTTTTTCTATATTTACAACAAAAAATTTTTTTGCCCTGCGTCGGGGTTGCCCGAGCCTGCAGGTTCGCAAGGCTTATCCCCTGGCCGGCCCTGGTGTTATACGCACATATTTTGGTGCATAAATTCGAATATAGATGTGTTTGGAATAAAGTACGTTAAACTTCTATTACTTTACGAACTTCACGTGTATCGAATATTTCTATCACAATTGTGTTCGAATCTGTACACTAAAAAATCTACGTGCACAAACTTTTTCTTAATTGTTTAGATGATGTTGTCGTGGCAGTCCATTTCCTGCTTGAAAATGATAGAGCGGAATTAGCGCAATACATAGACAAGTGATTGTCTCCACCTTTTGAAGGGGTCTTCGGCTGTTCCGTCTTGGAGGGGAAATTATTGGGTGACTCTCAATAGTTTACATATTTAATTAAAAGCATTTTGAGCATATACTTAAAGATTTATAATTAAATTAAAATATGCTTTGCAAACTCATTCTATTATTTTAAGGATCGATTTTATGGTATAATTTAGCCGTCTCTTTAACTTTTAATAAAAAAATTTCTCATTTTATTATTTTAAAGATAAATTTTATAGTATAATTCAACCGTCTCTTCAATTTATAATGTTGTGTTTTTTTTTTTGTTTTTTTTGACTATAAATTCTTTAAATACCAAATTACATTTTGGAGTAAATTCGACATTTGAAACACGTCACTCTCCTTCAAATTTAAAAGACGAGAGTTAAAATTTATAGAATAAGATAGTGCGTCAGGTATTGCCTGAACATGCAACAAGTATGAACTTTTTAAAACACACACACACACACACACTTGGTATATAAAGGGTTGAATAGAAATGTTCTAACTATGTACAATATTAAAAGGTGTTAGAAATATCACGTGACAGTGTTACAAAATTATTGAATATTTACTCTCTTTAGAGCATATTTTATTCTTAAATAAGGAGGATTAACAAGTGAGGGAATATAGGGCTTGCATATTCTTTCATTATTCATAATTCAATATTTGCGGGCACAGGTTCGAATTGAATAAGGATAGATTATTGGTGCATTTAGTATTTCATAGGAGAAATTAATATCATGAGAAGGGTGGTATATACTAACTAGTTCTCTCTCTGAATTATCTCCCTCTTGATTCGTGGTTATAATCCACATATCTTGATATCATGTTTATCTCATTCTAATTAAACATAATATAACTTGTAGAGCCAAAATACTCGGATTTTAGAAGATAATTTTCATTAATCATAAAAATAAAACTACAAAATTGTAATATGAAAAGAAACATTACATAATAGATAAAACTAACAGAGTCATGTGAAATCACAATTCTTTTAAAATAGATTCATCGTCTCATCGTGGGTGTTGGAAGTCGCATCCACGTTCGTGTCCCAAGATAAAACGGCTAATTCAGCTGATGGAAAACCAACTAATGACTATCTACGGAATATACTATTTCATGACAAAAAATTGGTTTCTAGAGCCATATAAGGGTTGAACTTATATAACCATGGATGAACTCTTTAAAATCCAAAACCTCTAAAACTTTTGAGTTATAGATCTTTAATAGTTGGTAGCAAAATCTTTAAGTTACACATTATCAATGACTATCACAAATGAGAGGGTTTTTTCAATTATCTCGTGAAATTCTCCGATATCCTAAATACACATTATTTCGAATTCCAACATAATCAATTTCAGAATTTATATAATCCCATCCATAACTTGTGGAGTCGCATTTATCCTCCACCTAGGGTTGCAAATAAATCGTGTTGTTCGTGAGCTCATCACAACTTGATTTGGCAAGAACTTGGCTCGACTTGATTCGTTTAATTAACAAGTTGAGCTCGAATATTTTAAACCTCGGCTCGACTCGTTTGTAGCCCTACCTCTATCACATCCATAATCTCATTTAAAGAAATAAATTTACCAAGGTGAGCAGTGAGGAAAGTATATGCGCCCTTCCTAGCACGTGACACAACTCAGATCAAAATGCTTCGCACGTCCGAGGAAACACAGACCCAGAAGCAAGCGAAGCTTTTACGATCCATCATATGGGCCGCGTGGGTCCCCACGGACTTCTGCGATAGGGACGGAAAACGGTGAAGCAAAGCATGTGCTGTCTGTCATCCCCCACCCCACGCTTTTCGTCAAGTCTGTTAGTTAAGTTGGACTCATCATTGTATTCGAACTGAATTTAAGGAAAATATAAGTTGGACTCATCATTGTAAAACCACGTAATTTTGTTTAAGAAATTATATTATTTTGATCTCATACATTTTGATAATAATTCACATGATAAGTCAAAATTATGTAATTTTAAAGACAAAACAGATCAAATTACGTTATTTTTTTTGCACTACAGATAACTGCATTACAGTCTCCTCAACTCCATTCGAACTGCAATAAAACACCGGCTTGAGTCGGATTGAAATAGAATAATTCAATTTAGGTGTAAGATATTCGGGTTTTAAACGTGTCCTTTTAATATAAAAATAAGAAAAAAGATTACAGTAAATCTGTAATCTTTCTTGAAACATAGTGCGGTGATTTATCTTTTTTTTTCAAATAAATCTGTTATAAAAACGAGATCTGTCAATACGATCTTTGACTTGATTGATATTCTCTACAAGTTTAAAAACAGTTTGGATCATTGAATTGCGTTCGAAAACACTTTAAGAAAAATAAGTCTACTAACATATCAAGTTGTACATTATGCTTACTTGACATATCATTATAAGACAAAATATATAAACAGATCCCATAAATTTTGATATGTGTTCAAATTAGTGGATGTCACATAAACATTATGTATAACTTGATGTACAACATAATATGTTAGTAGCATTGCTCCTTCAAAAAATATTGAACATTACCCATCAAGTTAAAAGAATGAACTCCACAAGATCCTAGGATCGTTAGTAAATAGAGACAGTTTGATGCTCCGAGACACAGCCACTTGTTATCCTAAACTCCTCCCAAGTGTAAGAATATCATATTAAATATGTTGTGAAGGAGAACCAAGAAGCATTACGTGACAGTGTTTAAAAAATATTGAAGAATTCTTATGTCGTTACAGTGAACGAATATGTGATTCATTTTGGATCAACTTGGACCAGTGATTATTAAAAATTAAGTCAAACAAATTCTGAGTATAAACTATTAACAATGATTAACATAGATATGCCTTATTTTTTACGGTGTTGAATTGAATAAACAAGAAGATTTATTTGCTTCCGTTGTGTGATTCTCATTTGAAGATGAATGGAGTGAGCTTTATTTTAATTTCCTGTTGTTCTGTGGGCCTAATGATCGGATCCAAGCATTCTTATTGGGCTTCGATCAGGCTGTTTGATCTGACCCGATTGCTTTTTCGTCTTACTGAGTCGCAGGTGACTCGTAAAAATTCAAGACAATTAGGCATCTGTAGTTATCTAGAAAAAAATTATGCACAACTACGGAAGCCGTGATTGTAGGTCATAGCAATACAAATTCGCTCCAAAAATAAATTAAAAACGTTAGAAATGCAAGTAAATTTAAGACCGAGTGTCGATCCAGTTCTCATCCCTCCATTTTGGTGCAATTTTCTCTCAATACTTGATTTCAAGATTTCTCCATTTCAAATTTACTTAGCTAGCTCAAGCACGAGACAGAGACGCGAATTCAATGCACCTAGATAGCACTGTATCTATAGACGGTGTGGTTTGTATCTGATTTTTATCAATATGACTACATCTGCTGAGTTCCTGAACAAAGATACTCCTAATATTTTTCACAAAGTAAACGAGCCGCGTTTCCTCTCTTTTTTCTGTCTAACCAATCAACACAAATTACACTGCAAAAGAAGGTGAAGTAACTCGGGTTCTGGCATTGTAGCACCTTAGATTTACAGGGAAACACGAAACCCTAACATGATAAATCCGAAACTGAAAACAGTTCTTCCTAAGCAATCAAGACAGTGAACCTGGGCTTGTGAAGTTGGCACGCCTGCAATCACAAGTGCACACACTTCTTGAATCTTTCACAACACGCTGCGATCTCCGTGTGTGAAGCTTGATGTTCACCAACTTACCACTCATCTGTTCACACCAGCAATACACAAGGATAAATAAGTTGTTCTTTTCCCGACAATACAGCCCAACTACATGCATAAACAAATGTTATGCAATTAAAACTTGGTAGTGTCGCTGTCAAATTGAACATAAAAAAGTCCAAGCAAAAAATCCCATTACGAGCCACATCGCAGGAATATTTGGAACTGAACCAAGTTGCCAGAAAAAGCAATTACGAAGGTGCACCAAAGCAGAGCTTATGTAGCGGAAATGACTGATGTGGGTCATCATCACAACCTAACAGAAACTAGATTCACGCAATAGATCCCATGCCACCGTATTGTCCAATTTAGTTTTTATGAGAAGTGCAAACAAAGCCCAGAGTCAAACTCAGATTTAACTAATGCCTCGGTAACTATTATGGTATTTTAAAATCTTGCCGCGCCTTTTTATCCGTCTCAGTAAGGTGTTCTGCTTGTGTGGTCACAGAGGCATCAACTAGGACAAGTGAACCAGTGTCAACTTCTTTCCTGATCTTAACGTTTTCCCAGAAACAAACAAAAGACTTCTCCTTTGATACGTATTTGATACCATCTAAAGTTTGTACGCATAATATATCTAACGTTCTCTTTAACCTAATTTTCCTCGCGAAGGACAAACAGAAGTCCTTGCAAGTTCCAGAAACTAGAAAGAGGGCCTTCCCTACACAGGCTTGCAACAAAATTTTGAAATGCGGAAAGCAAAATAGAACCCTCAGTTAAGAAACAAGAAGCCAGTGATTGTCAAACCAGTTTCACTTATTCAATAGAAATGCTTAGAAAATTAAAAAAAACTTGAGTTTAACGTGGACAGGAAAGAGAGAAGCAAACCATTCGCCAAACCAAATCTTCAGGACCCAAAGGTTGAGCTGGATGGGAGTACAAGAAATGTCTCGAGTACTGGCAAAAACAAGGACAAAATAAAAGCAGAATCATTCCTCTAGTGATGTGTATATTATGAAAGATCCAGAAAACAAAAGGAGCACCAGGAAAGAAAAAGTTCTAAGAAATACACATTGATAGTAAAACAAGTCAAACCGTACGCAGTTACGAAACAAATAATGGGCTGAAACCGTAAAGTTCTGGCTGCACGTTACCCAGCCAATAATATGACACACAATGAATGCACCATGGCAAATATTTATTTGACTCTAAAGCCACAAACCTTAGCTAGATTCGTTCGCATTTCTCTGATTTGAGAAGGACTAACACTTCTAAGGAATGTTAAAAGCCAGCCCGACTGCACAGCATCACTGGAGGAAATAAATAGAGCAATCTGCATTAAAAACACACCAAAAACAATTAAAACCGGGAGCTCATATCATAAGTTGGAAACAAGGTTTATTGCTCTGTCCCATTCTGCTATATCGTGATCCGCAACCTAAGCCCATTATACCAAACATATAACAGCAACAGGGGATCAATAAATTCATGACAAAACTTGCCATTGTAAATTTTTTTTTGCAAATGCAAACTCATGTCAAACTTTATCATCAAATTTTCCCCCCATACTTCATTCTTCATATCATCGCGATCTCGAAAGATGCATCAAAGAAAGAAAGAAAATAACAGAGAAATCTTTACAATGAGAAACAAACCTTCCGATAATCAAGTATTCCTTCAAAAGGAAGCTCTAGTTCATCACTAACTATAACAGGAATGCACCCACTGACAATAGCATCAAACAATCTAGCAGATGATGGAGTATCACCAGCTGGATTTAGGCAAAAGATGGACCTGATACCAAAAAGCAAATTACCTATAAATGCAACAGCAAACCTACAGTCAAACAGAATCGATAAAGCCTTTCGAAATTTACTTGCGCATGCCATCCTGAGCTGCTTCTTTCCCTGCCTCTCCAGCTGTCCCTTCTTCTATTTGGACACCCTCAGCACCACTTAGTTCAGCTACAAGTTTAGACCGTATTTTTCCTCCCTGAAAGTAAACCACCAGGAGTTAAGAACCAAGGAAATAAAATGACACAAGATAAGCACGAGCCAATCAGAGGTCAGAATTGTCACAACACTCGATGAAAAGAAGAAGCCAAACCCTCGGCTAAATATGAGGTTTCCTTACAGTTAATGAAAAGGAAAAATCACTGTCCATGATCCCGTCACACTCTGGCTCTACTGTCAAGGTCTTCAAATTAGCCAATCATACTTTTTATGCCCACAAAGACAAATGACTGGATATGTATCTTCTCATACTATGGCCTTTATTTATGGGTAACTTACATACTCAAATTGGAAAATCTTATATTGTCCTCTCATTCTGTTTCAATTTTCATATTCCTCCTTTGAAAGTGATGAAATAGATCAGCTAGATATGACAAAAATGATGAGCTCAATCTTATTTTGACTGCTTTGAAAAAATTCCTAACTTCTACCTGTACCAACTCCAAAAAGACAACCTCCAATGAGGCGGCAATGGCATGGCTGAGGCTCACCAGGTATGGAATGAAGACCCACAAATACCTAAAGAGTTAAATGTAGCTACAGTAACCATACGTCCAGCTGAATGACTAACAAGGATCTCATATGAGAAAGGTGCGTGTAGCAATCGTGTTATCATGCAACTATTATCTTAATAGATAAGGTAACAGCTAGCTTCTTGATGCCACTCCTCTGAATAAGGCCTGTTTATTGACCTTACCTTCTCTTTGGCCTATACATAGTCAATATTTTCAGAACGAATCTGATTAAGCATTCATCAAATACTCATTAACCATTCATCACAAGATTCACAACTGTATTTTTCTTGTGTGTGTGTGTCTACATGAAAGAATTCAAAGTAAAATACCATCTAAGGTGAAGGGGAAGGAGATCAAACACTAGCTAGCAAGTTCATTACAACTGTCTTTGAGTATTTCCAGTACATCGTATCACGTGATCTATGATGCCCGGCCCCCATCTAAATACCTGACCAGGATTATCTTTAACTTCCCTACAGTTACATTCAGATGAATCACAAAAACAAAAGGCATTTCACATCTTAGTCTGGACCAAAACTCTTACAGCATTTCTCTTAAGCCTTCCTCGAAAAAATAACAGTGTCTTCCTCTTGGCTTCACATTCTGATAAGCATGTTGAATCGCACAAATGAACATTGGGTACATATGGAAGTATCAAGTCTTTCTCAAGTGAAACTTGCCCAGGTTTGTACCTGAAAGTTTTTAACTTTAATCAGTCATCAGCAGGCAAAAATAATACTGGACATAATACATATCCATTGCAACTTGATGCAGATAATGACCAGTTCCCAGTTGAGTCCATGTCTGGTAACAGCCAAATTGCATTCTTCATATATCTGCGAACAGACTTGAAAGACCAGGGATGATGAACTGGAAGTATATGGTCTCTTCCTTCAGACCGCTTCCATGCAGGCTGATCTGTTACCCACTTCAAAGCTTCCTATGAGATTATTGAAAAGTACATTAGTCTTCACAGCATGTAACAAAATCAAATGTTACAGACAACATTAAAGCTCAGTCAGTCTAACAATAAGACAAATAAAGAAGGCTTCCAATAAAAGCATACTAGAACCAAAAACTACAACATTTGCTAATTCCGTTATTTGTTTATAACCACCAGAAGAGAACACAATAGTTCACACTAATGTAGATACTTAAAGCAAAACGTCTGAAATTCACTCACACCCTATAAAGTGCCTTGGATTGCTGCTTCTCCAACAAGAAAAAGCTGATGGTTGTGAAAAATGGAATGTAGAAGAGATCTGCCTCGTCTTGTCGATGAACTCTTACAACATTTTTCAAAAGCCTTTCAGATTCCGGAGCAATCAAATCGGTCCACAGCCAATAGTCAATAGAATGCTGCATAAAGAAAATGATAAGATATTCCATTTCAGATGGACACAAAAAGTGAATTATTCACAATAGAAAATCAAATACAGGCAAGAAATCCTACAGTCTAGAGTTAGACGTTTGGCTAAATTTTTCAGAATAATTCCAGCTAAAAAATGGAACAAGAAGGAATGGGTCATAACAAAATGCACATAATAACCAGGAAATTGCACATTTACCAGATATGGCATATAAGTATACCCATAACCCAACACAACCCCCCCACCCCCCCACCAAGACAACTTCATGTTGGTAGGAGTTTGCGGAACCTAACACCAAATCTAGGAGATACGGATGCAAGAGATAAACAAAGCAAAGCAAAATCATAAAGGAACACTGGATTTATGCGGTTCATCCTCTACAGTCGCTACAGCAGTTTCACAATGATAAAGAAGAACTATTTAATACATTCCACTCGCTACAATGTATATAGCTAGGTGTACAAAATATTATCTTCCTCTTGCTACGTGACTAGATATACCACCAGGCTCCACACTCCATACAATGCCGTAGAAACTAACAATTTGAAAATGGATTTTGGGATGACATTATAGCAAGCTCTAAAATGTCCCAGATATTTCTTAAATCTCATAGTTCAAGAAAAATTATTACTAGCCTGATAATAAATAGAAAACAAATTAACCACTCAAAGACATTGAGGTCACGAATGTAACTAAATTCACGAACTGCCTGTATTTTATTTTCAATCCTGGGAAAAGAAATTGAAAACAAATTAACCACTCAGAGACATTAAAGTCACGAATGTAACTAAATTCACGAACTGCCCGTATTTTAATTTCAATCCATCACTGAATCCATGGCGATAATTACCACAGACCTAATCAAACAGTCATCAATAAGGAAGTAGTAATGAGAAAATGAACTCAAAAAATGTCAAGAAGTCATGCCTGTTCGATCAAACGGTGCACAGGGCTACCATTAGAAGTGAGATTTGACGTCTCCCTGTAAGTATTCCAAAATAACCTTAGAAGATCGTAAGTGAACTTCGGCGGCATCTCGTAAACATAAATCCTAAGAGGCGACGGCGTCAATAGCGAAAATGCAGGAAAATTTGGATCGCCGTAGAGCCTTCCGGTCTCTGTTTTCCAGATCATATCGTCCAACTTCTTCACATCATCTTCGCTCACTGAAGACACGGTATCATCCGAAACAGTGCGAGATATTTTGGTGAGGAATTTCTCGAGAGAGGCGACAAAGGAGTACTCGGCTTTGGGGTTAGGGTTTGGGTAGGTGTGGATTGCGAGGGAATTGGAAGGAGAAGAGAAGACGGAGACGATGTAAAAGAAGCTAGAGAGAGCTAAGAGAGCGAGTAAAAAGAATAAGATTCGAGATCTGCCTCGGGAACTTAGGGCGGAGTAGTGCTTCCCAGCCATTTGCATGAGAGAGAGAGAGAGAGAGAGAGAGTGTGTGTGTGTGTGTGTGTTCTATAGAAGGGCGCTGTATGTCTCCCAGAGAAATTCAGCCAAGAGAAACAGAGAGGAATTGGGAGAAGGCATGGGAGAGAAAGAGCTCGAATGGAAACGGCTTGGAGAGAGAGAGAGATCGATCTGCGATTTTGGCCCTATTTGGCCTCTAGTTTATATTTATTCAAAATTTTTGTCTTTATTCATTTTTTTTTTACATTTGTTGTTTAAATCTCAATGTTTTGTAGTTTATTGGTCCGTCTTGATGAAAGGAATCTAATGAGTATAAAATTGTGTCCAAAAGTTAAAAAAAAGTCACTAAAGACGACGAATAAGTACAAAAAACTCTGTTTTTTTATTTATTTTTGTCTTTTCTGAACTTTTTTCAAATGTAGCCGATGATTGATAACTTTTCTGAAAGCTCTTGTCGAGATGAACCAATAAATCAAAAAAAATTGATGAAAAACAAAAAATTGTAAAAAAATTTCAAATAAGGACGAAAAAAATTTCAATAAATAAACACATAAAAATCACAGCCCAAATAGGGCCTTTACCTGTTTCAGTTGGGAGTGACAACATTTCGTTACCAGTAGTCGGTCACTTGACCAGGGTGGGTGCCGGTCACCCGGATTTTCATACCGGTCGAACTATTGTCTTTGAGGCTCCATTTTGCCAAAATTAACCCAGGCTAGATTATCTGGCTTATTTTTTATTTTTATTCAAAATTTTTTGTATTTATTATTTTTATGTCATTTTTCGTGGATTATTGGTTCGTATCGACGAAAGGAATCTAAAAAGTATAAAATTATGTCCAAAAGTTTAAAAAAAGTCACTAAAGACGAAAATAAGCCAACACGGACGCTGTTTTTGGCTTATTTTTTATCTTTTCTGAACTTTTTTTAATTTTTTAACATAATTTTATACTTTTCTGAAATCTCTTGTCGAGACGAACCAACAATCATCAAAAAATTGATGAAAAATTAAAAATTAAAAAAAAATTCAAATAAAGACAAAAAACTAAACAGTGAAAATAATCCAATAATTCAATCAGGCCAAATGGACCCTGAATGAGTGAGTGCTACAGTTTTAGAAAATTAATTTTTTAAAAATTTAAAACTAATAGTTGTAATTCATTTTAATTTATGAGATCTTAAATACAAATAAATCAATAATTGTAATTCACTTTGATTTATCAGACCATGAATATAAATAAATCATGAATACTAATTTTAAATTCAAAAGAATTTCTTGATTTTATGGAAAATTTCCCTTGCTTAACATTTTGACTTTTCACTCATCAAAATATAATTTTTGTTATTTTCTGTAATTTTTTTAAATAGAAATACTGAAATACGCTATACATACTGTAGATATAAAACTAAATTGAAAATTCTCAAAGAAAAACAAACAAAAGGACAAATCCAGTAACACAAACCATTCGCACATAAATGTGTCCAGATTATCGGATGCATATTGAGTTTACATAATTATAGAAGATTTTACACAGATTCAACCGCATCTGTATTTAGATGTGACGGCTAAAGTGTTTTGATATCGAGGACGTGTTTCGAAATTGAGAATTATTGAAGCCGGGTGCAAACCAGAATCATCCACAAGCCAAATAAGATCACAAAATCACGAAGACAACCCAAAAACGTGAAGTTCATAGTATTCATCTCTGTAGTATATATCTCCTCAAGCAAATTATCCAGCCAAATTCAGACACATTCCTGAAATAACGTGCATAAAACAATAGGAAACGCATATGAGAGAGAGAGAGAATCCCGGTCATGTTTATGAAGAATGTGAAATCCCAAGCACCAAACTAAAAACCGTCAACCCCCCAACCATCAAGATATACAATCGAATGACATAAGTGTTTTGCAGAAAAGATAAAAGCTCAAAATGAGATCAGATCATCTTTAGGCGGTTGCGGCTTCTTTGTGGGCTCCTGCCCCGCTTCAGACGTGCCACCGGATTTCCTGCCAAAAATCATCTCATCGAGATCATCCATCATCTCATCATTGTGCCCTACAGGCCCACCAGCAGCGCGAGGAGTTGCTGATTTTCTGATCAGAGCATCTTCTTTCCCGAATTGGGGTGAATCATCCGGCTCCACAGCAACTGGAATCATAGCAGGTTCGGCCTCCCGATGAACTACAGAAGGTTTCTTCACATCTTCATACCTCGAGATGACCTTCTGGATTTCGTCGTTCACATTCAAGGCTTCGAAAAGTAAGGCTTCGTTATCCCCTGCAGTCTCAATGATTCTCTGGACAGTATATTGGGACTGATGACATTGCTGTACAAGTGTGGTGGTCAAGTCATCCTGCCAACAGAATTCAGCAGAAAACAAAAAAGAGAATAAGCAGAAACAGAGACAAAAGATAAAGTTTTGTTTCAATATGTTGTTTTGGTTTAGCTAGGAAAAGGAAACGATTTGAAAAGATTTTTGGCAAAGTTTCGGAAAGAATCCGAAACATAGCCAGCACATAATGGAAAGGTCAAAAGAATTGGGGATTGCATCAGATGTCGGATTTTCATGAGGTGTCAAAACTACTCAATATTTCAGCATTTTCAAAGGGACCGAGATTAAATTTTGGTCCAACAAAAACTGTTTTCTAACGACTAGATGTAAATATCCATGGGAGCATTGGAGCTGCTCAAAGTGAACACTGTTTTAGAATATCTACGGAAAACAAAGAATTCAAATGATATTTGAAGGCATGTAGGCTTCATACGTGTGTTGTCAAATACATTTTTCGATCAATATAACCAAACAACAATAACGCATTTGATTTGCACCCACCATTTCATCATGAATTTTCCATTGCAAAAATAATAAAGGAACCTTCTTTCAACACTGACAGTGTGACAGACAGGATTGATGAACATGTAGTCCGAAAGTATAGAGAAAAAGGTGAGTTGCGATACCATGTTAAAGACTTCAAAACAAGTCAGAGAAAGAGAGAGAGGGACTGGGATGAAGTTTTCTATTCTTTTTCTACTCTTGTTTTCTAGAACCAAGAGTAGAAATGTCTAGAAGGAAGTGCCCTTGGACTACTACAGAACTCGCATAGAGCTCAAGAGTATCACAAATCTATGAAGTCTCCTGTCTCATAGTTGTCAAATCGAGAATCGAAAAGGTCCGTGTACAAATCGTGAATTGAATCGAATCGTGAATCGCTCCGATTCGGTCATGTTCTTAAAACATATTAAAAATGCAAATATAATATAGCAATCAATAAAAATATTGTACCTAAAGATATATTTATGATCACGTAGTCTAAATAGGTAAGTCACTTACTTTGCTCTCAAGTCTCAAGGTTGAAAAGTAAGAAAAGCCAATAGGTAAAAAGTGAAAACTTAATTTTTCAGTCTGCAACTCTTTCTATTCCCAATGTTTTTACAAAAGACCCTTCGTAAGCCCCAACGATTATTGTATTATTATTTTTTTGGGAAAGTTTTTAAAAAAATTGATTTTTTTGTTCTATCGGGTCACTAACCCGACTCAGCAAAAATGTGAATCGAAAGTGAATCGATGATTCATGCGAATCGAGCGATTCGGAATCGATTCATCGGTTTTCTTCGCCATTCAGTGCAAGTTGCGATTCGTTGTTAGGTTCAAATCGTTTGCATAGTGTATCGAATCGAATCGTGCGAATCGTATCGTGAATCACACGATTTTGATAACTATGTCCTGTCTTATTAAAACTGCCATGATCCATTTAGTAGTATATGGCAGGAAAGGAATCATACGGTCTTCAGAGGTACTCATAAAATTTCTGACCGCTTATCGGATCAAATCAAACGTGAGATTAGGACTAAGGCCTCTCATTTTGGAGCTGTTGAATTTGAAGAGAGACAATTCAAGAAGAAAATAGATGAGATCCTTTGTAAGGCGTAAGCTAAGCATAAAAAGAAGACGTGAATCGCCGAAATTTTGTTTCATGACATAATTACCCTATTATGTTGACTGAATAACCCACGGTCACTTGATCAATCCAAATCTTCCAATATCAGAATGGTAAAAGACAAGGCCGAAAAAATATCAACATCATGCACAGTCAATTTAGTTGACGAGTTAATAATGTGAACCAATAGTGTAAGACACAAAAACTCAGTTGCCAGTTCGGGGTTTAAGTGAATCCTGTATGCAACTCACCGCTAAAAGATCTCAGAAGACCATGTTGCCATATTGGAAAGAAAAAAAAACACTTTCCTTTAACAACTATGGACTAAAATGAAGTGTTAGATATCAGTAAAATGACATCCACATAATAGTAACGTGATAAATGCAATTACCTCTAGAGCATCTTGCTGGGGCGAAGAGGACAAGACTGTTGTTAGAAGCTCAATGCTGTTTCGAGCCACGTCAAATGCTTCCTTAGTTTGATCAGCTGAAAAGGTTTGTGCAGGAATATCACGGTGTAGTTGTTGATCAAGGTCAGGGTTGAATTCTGGAGCCGAGACTGAACGAGGAGGAGTGAATATAGGAGCCAAACTCTCATTATCACGTCCAGGGAACTGTATGCCCCTTGATCTCAAACTCTAAATGGCAAGTGTAAAAAGTACAGAATGTTAAATGTAGTGAATGCTCAAGAACCATTTTGTTTAAAACATGTGAAAGTACATGAACCCACTCCTTTGTTCAAATATGCATAAAAATTTCTGTCTTCTTCCTGAAAGAATTCCTGTCATTTTACTAAGATCAATTCTGAAATATCATTTTATAGCTACCCATTTAAACAATTTCTGCGATGACGAAAGAGATAAGCAATGGTATCTCATATTTGATGTTCATTTAGTGAAAATGGAGTCAATTCTAACAGTAGGGTTACCTTGTATGTCTCTTCATAAACAGGCAAGTATCGCAGCTCATCAGAAGACTCCCCCCAAGCTTCAATCAATGTCAGAGCCTTGTTCCTGTTGTTAACAATAGTCTGAGGATCATCAATCAACTTCACCATCTCATCCAATACCCTCTCAGCCGCAACCTCCGAGAATGCCTTCTCGCAATTCTTAACTAGAGTTTCAAGTAACACCAGAGCCAAGTACTGAACCCTAGGGCTCTTCAACATAATCCTTTTCTTTATCCCACGAATCAAATCGACACTGTTGATCCTGTCGTGATTGACCATATCGCAAAGTTCCAGGTTGGTGGCCCAATCAGGCTCATCCAGTGTTTCAGCTGTTGCATCCTCAACTATCTTATCAATCTGATTCGGCCCTTGAACGAGCTCCTTCATCTTGAAACTCATTGAGGTCATCCCGGCACTCATCTTCCGACCAACCTCTGCTCCACCAATCTTCAAGCGCTCACCAAAAGCGCTAAGTTTCTCCATCAAATTGTCACTCATCGTTTACACCTCAATAATATATCACTCCTCGAATCAATCACAACTCTTTCCACCAAACCCTAGAAACCAATCAAAGGAGAAATGTAAGTTAGGCAAAGCCCAACAATTGATGCATAATCTCCGTAATTGAAATCAAAGATTATCTAAATTAGAAGTACTATAAAACTAAGTCTTCTACTGAAAAATACCGTACAAACCCTAGGGAAATTAATCGAACGGGAAACCCAAGTTAGGCAAAATTCGACCCTTCATGCATAATCTCCACGATTCAAACTAGAGCAGATTATTGACATCACAAGCAATATTTTTCATGAAAAAGTAAAATCAACCCTTCCTTGCTTTGATTGAATCCCATGGTTCCTTGATTTTACGCATAAGAACACGAAAAACACATTGAAACCAACAGGTTCATCAACAAATCACGAAATACATAAGATAAACTCCAATTGACTCGTGAAATGGAGCATTCCGATTACAAATCAAGCACGATAAACTTTCACTTCGCAACAAAGTAAAAAAACAGGAATCATAATACCAGATAACAGTCGGTAGCAAGAAGTATATGATCGGATCAAAAGAAGTCTTAAAAATGTTCGTCAATTTCAAAGTCTACAGTCTACACTCGAAAAAGGCATCGAATGGGTACCTTGAAATTGAAGTCGGAAAAAGCTTTGAATTGATTGGGTGTTTTCGAGAGTAGGGTGCACGACTCGCTCAGGGAACCTTCCGATGCAGGTCAGCGTTGCTGTCTCTTGAAAAGCCTCGCAGTTACCAACCTCTCTGTGACTCTGTGTACATGAAGAAGTATATACCCACCTCTCGCACATAAATACGAACATCTAATAGAGACACATATAAATACGGTTTACACGGGTCGGGTCATAGTTCGTCTCCACCGTCAAAATACAAACCGCAAAGAGTAATGGCGAGACCATAAGTAGCATTGGGTCTGATTGATGTCCGATCTGGACCACGAGATATCGTGTGACCATCCTAGTTGATGAACGTGCGTTATTTGAGCGAGAAATGCTATTTGCAAGGACCGAAAATCGCGCAGGGATTACATAGTGAGGGTTTTTCTTTGCTTGATCACATGGTGGGGGTCTTTTATTAAACAAAGAAAAATCCCCACCACCTTGTGATTCCTGCGCGATTTCCTGCAAGGTTCTTTGCGAATAACATGACTCTGCTACAGGTGGAACATATTTACATATCCTTGATAGACAAGTGTTTCGATTACGACACGCGATGTTCAAGTTGACATTGATACGTCACACGGTAACATCAAAACATAACTCGGGTTGGGTTATTATCACGAGGAAGCAAGCTCTGCACCGGCATCCCCTGGCTTGATGCTTAAGCCAGACTGAATATAAATAGGGCAACAGTTGGAAAACTACAGTAGACATTCTTGAAACCCTGCTCAATATTTCTCTTTGCCGTCTTTTTTTACGTAACGATTTAGGCATCAGAATGCTTCTTGTATGAATATTGGCCGATAAATACTATTTTTTTTTTGCCCCTATAGGGTATTTGGGAAAATCTCGAAGCTCACAGTGCAAAAAAATAAACAACACTTGAAGTAATGACTCCACACACGATTATACAACGGTATCACATAATATTCTAACATAATTCAAATTTATATATCACGATATAGATAAAACTAATAAAATGATCCAAGGAATTGATATTTGAAATGCCCTCTTATCACAAGTGACGTTTGATTTTGATTCTATTTTAGCATTGAAATTATATCATTAATCTAATATGTATTTCAAAATAATTTGGTTTGATCGTGTAATTATTGAGACTCATCGACTTAATTTTTGCAGTGATTATTTTTGCACATCAAGTTGACAATCTTAATACGAATGTTAATTTTTTATTCAAGATGAAATGTATTTAATGGGCACAAAAGACGACTTTGCGATTTCTAACTTTACGAAATCAATGATTCTAATCCAAATATTATTTTTTGATCACCAATGAATGGACTCGATCAAATGGGCCATTGTTTAAAAATTAAATCGGTGATGTGATCACGAGATGGTTTTGACGAGTCACCGCACTGGATTATTGTAGTCGTCAAGATATTTCGAGTACTTTAATTTTGGATCGTTAGATTTGAATTTCTTTGTCCGATTTGCACGCTATCTGTGGAGTACGGACTACTGTAGCCTGACAGCAACGGGAAAAAAAGTAAGCGCTTTAAGGCCCGTTGATTTCGGTTCGGTTTTATGATGGCCCGTTACAAAAAGCCGGTGGCTCCCCACTGATGTAACTCCCTCACTTAACGCCCCCTGAGGTTTGAATTAAGAACAAATATTCCTTCACGAGAAATGACTTCCTTTTCTGACATTCGTATTTGGAAAAAGTCTGTGAATACAAACTCTCGTTCATAAATTCAAATATATATATTTAGAATTATTGTGAGTTTTAAAAAATAATAAATAATTTTACATTCATCGAACGGTTAAAAAAACATCAATTCTGAATTTGTGCATATAAGTTATGGACATAAACTTGCTCCTATGTGTTAGTTGACTATAATATTAAATAAATACGAATATTAATATATATTTAACGAATATCAATGTGTATATATAGATATCAATATATAATTTATGAATATCAACACATTTTTTATATATTATCCATCGCTTAGTAAGTGATAATTAGCAAATTCCTTAAGTCAAACCTCGAATATATCATTCTTGCAATTTACAAAATATCAACTTTAGCCATTAATAAGCTTATATTTGTATTTTTTTTCTCCATTTTTCCTTTCAATCTATCCAAACACAAGTTTCACCCAAGTTATTACTTACTATTTTTTCATGTCATAGTAGTAGTTGATAATTATCTTTTGAAATTTATAAATCACTAACAAATTTTTTTTTTCTCGTGTGCATCAAAACTCTATCTGAAGTGCGTTTAAATTTTTTGCTTCCAATGAATAATATTATCTATAATAGCGATAGTTTAACCATAAATTGAATTGAAAGGAATACAAATTTTTTCATCCATACCCCAAAAATAAACTGCGTATATTATTGTTCCCAATATATTTTTTTAGGGGTGAAAGTGTAATCCGAAAAATCAAACCAAACCGGCAAACCGAACCAAACCGACAATTTAGTTTGGTTTTTTAGTTCATTCGGTACGGTCCGGTCTGGTTTTCGATTTTAGACCCTTCCAACCCAAATCAAACCGCCCCAAATCGGTATGTAACCTAAAATTTTTAAAATATAGGTACAGTGGTACACTGCGTGTAATCGTGTATGTGTAAAAAAAACATAATCGTTTCTCTCATGTTCACATTTCATTTACGCTCCGCCTCCCGCCGCTTCCACTTCTCATTCTTAGTGCTCTTTCTCTCACAATCTTACTCACCCTTAGCCTTCCAAGCTCTCCACCTCTCGGCTCTCAGTAATTTTTTAATAAAATTTAGTCTGGACTGAGTTTAATTCATGTATATGTTTAGAATTACTCAATTCATGTGAGATTTACAAATAATAAATAATTTTACGTTCATCAGTTAAGTGTCTTTGTTTGGTTTTATTTGTTATGTTTGCATGTATGGTATGGGAAAACCCTGCGTGTAAAATGTTGACTACTTAATGCTATGCTAATAGTTGAATTTATAAAGACGAATTCGTAAAAATGTGCTGAAAATTTATGAACGGTTTAAAAAACATCAATTCTGAATTTGTGCATATAAGTTATGTACATAAACTTACTCTTATGTGTCAGTTGACTATTACGTCAAGGGCTTTTGTAACCATTGCTCACTAGGTTGATGAATAACATATATAATATTAAATAAATACGAATATCAATGTATATATACAGATATTAATACACAATTTATGAATATCAACACATTTTTTATATATTATTCATCACCTAGTAAGTGTTGGTTAGCATTTTACTTAAGTCAAACCTCGAATCTATCATTCTTGCAATTTACAAAATATCAAATTTAGCCATTAATTGTTTTCTCCATTTTTCCTCTCAATCTATCCAAACACAAGTTTCACCCGAGTTATTAATTATTATTTTTTCATGTCATAGCAGTAGTTGATAATTATGTTTTGAAATTTATAAATCACTAACAATTTTTTTTTCTCGTGTGCATCAAAACTCTATACGAAGTGCGTTTAATTTTTTTACTTCCAATGAATAATATTATCTATAATAACGATATTTTAATCATAAATTAAATTGAAAGGAATACAAGCGTATATCATTGTTCCCGGTATATTTTTCTATATTTGTATTCATGGCATTTTATCGGCTCTTACTTTTTTAAAAAAGTATTCGGTACAATAATTTGAATACAAAATTAAATTATTCTTGATACAACTTTGATGTTTTTCTTCTATGGGTGTGAATACTGGGACGCAAAAGAAATACAAATTATATTTTAAAAGCAATATAGTTTATAGGGAATATGGTATCCACAATGATATAACCGGATATATGAATGAATAAAAAACTGTACAATTACTTAACGCCATGAGTGCGTGGGAAGACGAAATATGGGCCGACCAGCTGTAACCATGGATGACCGATGGACTGGGCCGTGTTGACAATGTGGGGCTTGGGCCGACGTATTACTGAACGAGCCTCTCTCAAAACAGGCCGGCATAATGACATTTGAACGTCAATCAGTCCGCTTCAGCATCATTGGATTTCGCCCAATGTTGTACTAAACGGACTTACTAGAGAGGAGATACGGGCTCTACCAATTACTGACCTGTCGTGCCATCATTCGGTTGAGACGACTTTTTGAAATGATGGTAGATTCCAATTAAGAAAATGCGATTATAACAGTAATTAAGTTTGGAAATGCACAATAGTTGGGAAGGTTTTTCTTGCATAAAAATATTGTGATTTGATATCACTGGATAAGTAAAGATTCTCTAGAGATTGTATTACCAAATATGACACTCGATGGCTTATAAATAAAAAATCATATGTCGTTAATCAGATACACTATCATTCATTGTGCAATTACTATTGTGCTTTGATCTCTCAAGTGTTATGACTTTAGCATCGGGATGCCCTCAGGTTGAAAACAACCCGTTGGTATTAATTGACTGTTCCTTTGCACAGGCTATTAGAACAATTAAGGCGAAAGATTATTCGCAACCCTACAGAGTGTATGGATAAAAAATACTCCATCCGTCCCATTTTAATAGTTTATTATTCTAATTTGGGACGTCTAAAAATAAAAATTTACTTTTCAAAAATAACAATTGAAATTTGGTTAACTTTTTTTTATCCATTTGTTTAAATAAAATTTATACTATACACATCAATCAAACTTTTTGGAAAAAACTCATTGAAATTCTACCTCAATGACATTAGGACAGAGAATTTTTTTTTACAGCAATTATTATATTCTCCTAAAAATTTAGGATTAACAATTGGGACTTCATATGAATATGATCCATTATTTATAATTAACAATTACCAACAAAAAATAAAATGACAAAAATTCCGACTTGCCGGATTCGAACCAGCGACCTAAGGATTATCTGTGAGCTTATGCCAACTACAGTCCTCCGCTCTACCAACTGAGCTAAAGTCGGTTGTTGATACCAAAGCTACCAAAGTAATTATTATATCCATCATACATGATTCCACCGACTCAAATTTTTTTTTTTTGTTGGGAAAAGCAAAAACCTATTTCACACACCGACACACGTGATTTAATTCAGGAAAAATCCTCTCCAGTTGGACAAGTTTTCTGTTTACTTTGACCCCACTTTCATGGTTAGAATTCATTACTCTTTAAAACTCAATTAAATGTATATTAGTTTAAACATTTATAAATAATTTTAAGGGTAAATTTCACTTACCTCCCCTGAGGTTACTGACAAATACACTGTCCTCCCCCGTAGTTCTGACAATTGCACTGTCCTCCCTTACTTTACAAACTATTTCTTGAGTACCCCCCTCCAGTTAAATTTTATCAAACGGTGTTATATTTAAAGTGAACTACCATTTTTACCCTTACTATATATTACTAGGGTGATGCTTATTTCTTTTCCTTCATTTTCCAACCCATCGTGACACCTCTCTCTCAGCCTTCTACTTTTTGGAACCTCCTAAACCCTAAATCGGAACCATTATTGTGAACCACCATGTATACGAAGACAAGGTGTGAAGATCGTATCCCTTCCGAACCTGAAGGCGACAGATCTGGGGGATAAAGGCCACTGTCGAAAACGATTGGGATAAAGATGAAGTTTGAAGACCACTGTTACTGTATCCAATCTCGTTAGCTCCATACAAGTTAGCCCTATCTCTTTTTGTAGATCTGTATGTTTTCGATTCGGGGATTGGCATCAAGATCCGTTCATAGATCTTGTTTTTTAACCTCCATGGTTGTACGTTTCAAAGTTATTTTCTTAAAAACCAGATTTAATACATCGTTCATAGATATGGTTCTTTTGTTGCTAACTCAATAGGGACCTAACCCTAATCCAAAAATTGTGATTCAATTTGGTAGAGCATTTTAATGCATTGATTGCTGCATTTCAATGTCAATTGACTCGATTATGACTTGAATTTTTTCACTAAATTGATTCAATTTTGCAGAGAATTTGGGTGTATTGCGTGGCCTCACATACTCCATGATATCATGCGAAGAAGACACACATGAACATCGAAAACTTATTTCTGAGGTGTGAAAATGGGAGGTGATTGAGAGAGATAAGGAAGGAGCAGGTAGGTGATATTGTGTAAGAGAGAGTAGAGAGTGGAAGGGGTAAAATAGGGTTTTTAAAAAAAAAGTATGATGACATCATCGTCTTTTAACAGTCAACTGACAGATATTAACGGGAGGGGGGTCCTCAAGAAATAGTTTCTAAAGTAAGGGAGGGCAGTGCAATTGTCAGAACTACAGGGGAGGACAGTGCATTTGTCAGTAACCTCAGGGGAGGTAAGTGAAATTTATCCTAATTTTAAATATAAACAAAATTACATCATTGTGGTGCACTATAACGTTGTAACGGAAGGGTGTACTTGTATTATCCCGAGAGGATTCACTCCCTCAATTAGATTCAAGTCATATCCAAATACAAAATGTTTAGAAATATAAATATTTTGAACACATCCGGACACAGATGTATCCAGAACAATTTGATGTACACGAGATTCACAAATTATGAAAGGATTCACGTGTATCTAATAATTCTGGACACATCTGTATTTAAATGTGTGAATAATATGTGTTCCTAGTAAGGGTGTAAACATAAAATGTTAAAAAGGACCGGACTGGCAAATCGAACCAAATCGATAACTCGGTTTATTTTTTGGCTCAGACCAGTCCGGTCCGGTCCGATTTGAAATTTTTAAAATTTATTCGGTTCGATTTTCGATTTTAAAACTCGATGAGTCAAACCAAATTGGACCAGACCGGTTCGAAAGCTTACCCTAAAAATTTTACACTTTAAGTTATCGTTTACTGTTTTATAAATGTTTGACTTCCATTGGGAGTATTTTTGTTTCTTTTACTGAATAACTTAGTGTTGGTATCTAAAACTTACTTGAATATCATATGAACATTTCTCTCTAATTTTCATAATCGGTAGATTGTTAGTTTAGCTCTATACACTAAATAACTAATAATTTTTGCACTCTTATGGTTTCCCTTGAATTTTTATATATTTTTTTGAAATATAGGCTTGCGCCACTCAAATCGAAAACTGGACCTAACCAGTCGAGCCAAATTGGATCAAATTAAATTACTTTGGTCAGGTTTTCAATTTCTATTTTGTCCAAACCAAAACAATTGATTTTCTTTGAATTTATTGGTCAAACCAAACCGGTTACATCTTTGTTCTTGGCATTACTCATCCAAATAAGGGGAGCCAATCAGGTGAAAACAAGTCGCGCGCTTCAAATAGTATTATTGCTTACTCTCGTCCTCCTTGCCAATCATTCTCACTGTAGATCTTATCAGCAGTACCCACTTTTGAGGTCACCGACGGCATTCGTCCAATCATCGGAGAGTCAGAGGAGGGGGGTGGGAGTGAAAGCAGGGGAAATTAGGAAATGGCGGTGGTGAGGGGATTGATAGTGATATTAGGAATAATTATGGGGTTTATGAATGTGAAGCTTTCGGTTCAGCTGAAGTCAAGCCACCCATTACACGACGTCGTTGAGAGAATAAACGGGGAAGGAGGGCCTTACATTGGTCTGGTAATGGCTTATCCTACTGAAGAGACTGTACTCGTCAACTCTGGTCTCTTTTTTCCTAGCTCCGACCTCCCTTGGCTTGACTTGGCCGGTACCTACTCTCTCTCTTTCCACGTGTTTTTGATTGTTTAGTTGTTCTCTCTCTCTCTCTCTCTCTCTCTCTCTCTCTCTCTCTCTCTCTCTCTCTCTCCACGTGTTTTGACTGTTGGGTTGTTTTTTTTTTAATCTATCCACGGTTTTGTATTATCTTTATTTGAAATATCTTGTATTTTTTAATTTTGTGTTAATTCTTTTTGAATTCTTAGTTCGTCTTGATTAATATTAAAAAAATAAATCAAAATTTTAATTTTTTAAATTTTTTTAGGAAAAGACAAAACAAATTAATAATTTTCACTTTTCACTAATTTGCTTTTAATTTTGGAGCATATTTTTTATTTTTTAAAATTTATCTAGTCAAAACAAATTAATAGTTCAGAAATTAAATGCAAAATAAAAAATACGAATCACTATAGGTGAAAGGATTACTGAAAAAATTAAATCGACCAAAAAAATATTTATCAAAAAAATTGCGGTTCGATAGGTTTGGAATAGCGGTCATTCTGTCGGTTTCGGTTTAGGATTTACAATTTTTCTTATTTTCTATTCGCACAGACTGAAGCAATGCGAACTAATTACAACTTATTTTTTTAATTTTGCTTAGAATGTCCATTGCAGTTTTTTTTTTTTTTTTTGTCATTTCTTAATAGGTGATTTTAGCCCCAATACAAGAGATTTGAACTCTACATTGCTAGTAGTACAAACTATGATTTATCTTTACAAAACTAAGCCTATTTTTTATTAAGTCAAATTCGGTCAACCAAAAAATCTCGAATTCTCTGACCGAGCCGATTCTACCATCGCCGGTCCATACATGAAATCAATTTTCACTCCGAACTGATTGGGTTCAGTGTTTCACGCTTACAAACTAACCGAACCCGAGTCAATTTCACGTGTAATTAAGCCCACTACTAATCACGTGTTATTTTTCATGAAAATGATGACGTTGCTTTCAGATTTTATTAAAAATAAATTAACAAAAAAAGAATAAAGTTTCATATCCTCTGTTTTCTGTTACGTTTTCATTACCTCTGCTAAGTATGATTGAGTTCGAATTTTGATTGGCCAGGGAGAAGATTCAACATTGGCAAGATTAGGGGTGTAGATGTAATTTACGTAATGACTGGGGAACAAACGGTATATTTATAATTTCTTTTCTCATTTTTCTTATCTACATATTAAAATATTTATTTCTCCTTATGCCCTGATTTTTCTATTTGGGGGTGGATACAATATTTAGCTAAATGCAGGTATCACTGTGCAACTCCTCCTTGATGTGTTTGATATTCATGGAATTGTCCACTATGGGACTGCTGGAAGTGCTAATGACTCATTGTCCCTCGGAGATGTTAGCGTCCCCAAATTTGTTGCATTCACTGGCTCTTGGAAATGGAAGGTTCTCTCTCTCTCTCTCTCTCTCTCTCTCTCTCTACACACACACACACACAAAAATAGATTCGGCTTTTTTGTAGTTCAATCTTGACCGTCCATTGTGACACCAGATCTGTTGAAGAATAATCGGCAAAGAATAGAATATTTGTGAAAGATAGTTCCAATAAATCTTAATGATTAAAAGACACTTGTAAACGGTCAAGATCACAAGACGGCAATCTAATCTGCGTGTGTATTGCGAAAAAGTCAATTCCATATAGATATATGTTTTTGTGTGGAGTCTTTTATTCAGTCAATTGTCTGACCCGTTATTTGATTCAAAAGTCTGTTTGAGATATTTTTTGAACTGCAAAAGCAAGAATAAGTTAGCATCGTCATCCCTATGTCAGTTGGAAAGTATTTCGACGCTTAAATCCGTCCACTGATTGTGACACCAGATTTGTTGAAGAATAATCGGCAAAGAATAGAATATTTGCGAAAGGTAGTTCCAATAAATCTTAATCATTAAAAGACACTTTTAAATGGTCAAGATCGCAAGACGGCAATCTAATCTGCGTGTGTATTGCGAAAAAGTCAATTCCATATAGATATATGTTTTTGTGCGGAGTCTTTCATTCAGTCAATTGTCTGACCCGTTATTTGATTCGAAAATCTATTTGAGATCTCTTTTGAACTGTAAAAGCAAGAATAAGTTAGCATCATCATTCCTATGTCAGTCGGAAAGTATTTTGATGCTTAAATCAATTCATGAAGATGAAGAGTTTAACTAAAAGCACTTTAATTTTGTGATAAAGTATATCGCGCTTTTAACCCTTCAACTACCTTATATAATCAGACCTAGTTTTGGCTCCATACTAGCATGTGCGGAGAACGCTCTTAATGACGTCGAAATAATTGTCGCTACCATTGATGTCATGTATAACGCACCAGATGCTAGGTCGGACACCATGTATTAAGACCGGGCCACCTGGAAAACATGTGAAGGATGGGTGTAGCCACGTTGGCTAGATCATCCGGATCAGGTAAGTCCGGCCCACACGGCACTCACCCACGAAGTGGGCTGAGTGCGCAAGACCATGCGACATGCGAACCACGTTAGGCTTTCGGTCCAGTCCATTGGGCTTGATTGTTTTTGCCCAATTAACAGCCCAATCCGGTATCGAATTGGCCCACTACAATATGCATATGTGCACGTGTGTGTCACCAAAACTAATATTTTCATGGGGGGAAATATATAATCCTTTGATCTTTTATGAGGACTTTGAGCTTCACTATTGGTGGACATTTTCAATATTGATTGCTGTGATGCAGGAGTTTCACTCAGAGGAGGGTGGATTACCAGAGCTGAAGTTTGGGGCCTACAATATCCCAGCAGTGGGAGATAATTTGTTAGCAAAAATAAAGTTCACACCAGAACAAGTATACTACTCCAATGGACAACCAATGGAAGAGGTTTTCTGGCTTCCAGTTACACCAAAATGGTTCAATCTCTCTTCTCAGCTTGAGGTATGTTAGCAAGTCCCCGAGAGGGCCTATTTCATCTATGATTTCTCTTTCATCTTTCGCTTTGTTATTTATTTGTTTCGAGAAATAGACCGATTGATTTCGAGAGAAATCCTGCCTCCGTAAGGAACCGTGAATCAAAAGTACTGATAACTAACTTCTTACCCAAGAAAATGATAACTGAATAGTGAAGTCTTCACGCAAATAATATGTTTGTCAAACTTTTGAGAGAGTGAGGAAATTTGCGCAGGATTTGGAGCTGCAACAATGCTTAAACGACACATATTGCTTGCCTGAAACACCGAAAGTTGTTCATGGATTGAGAGCTTCCACTGCTGATATATTCCTCGACAACGCGGCCTACAGAGAATTTCTCTTCAGCGAATTCAACGTCTCAACCGTGGACGAAGAGAGTTCTGCAATTTTAATGGTTGGTGAAAGAAAGGAAAATAACCTTGCCAGATTATATTTATCATCCAAAGATATCATATAATATCCACATACAATCTGACTATGGCTCCATTGCTTTCCGGTTTTCTTTAATTTTTCCGGTTTCTTTTCCTTTCCCTCGCCCATTTTTAGATCCAAAAATAGCATTTAATTCAGGATTGAGTGATTTCCTGTTCTTACATTAAGATATAAGATGCTCTCAAGTCTTGAGGTTTTGGGGTGTTTTATCTTATGCAGACATCAATAACAAATGGAGTGCCATGCATTGTGTTTCGTGGGGTGTCGGATTTGGCTGGGGCAGCAGCAGGCGAGAAATCAACATTGACACTACTATCATCAGCTAGCCTAAGTTCTTTAGCAGCTATTAATGCTCTTACTGCTGCTGTTGAGTTCATCAGGTTGATTGGTTCATTTTCTCCAAATCCAGACCACTGATTCAAACCCAGATGCTACCAACAAGATATTGACCATCCAAACACGGGAAGATTTTATTATGTTGTTCTTTGGCAATTAAAATATCATGCAGTATCCTTGGTTAGGGAGTGTGTCGAAATAAGACAGAAACACGTTGCTCGATCTTATAAGATTGATGCATTGGGTTTTACACGGGCATTATTTGAGGTGCCGGAATAATCATAAAGCTCTCTCTGTCACGAAGCTTGAAGTTCCAGGAAAGGGAATTTCGTTGCCTATGATGCTTGCTTATGAACAAATATGATGATTTGGGTGTCAAAGGTTGATGCTCTTTTTGATGCTTACTGTTTCTTCTGTATCCTTTTGTGTTTCATTGTTCGCTTTTGCTTCTCTTGGTGTGGTATAGCAATTTTAGCAAAGAAAGAAAACCAAGGATGGAAAGAATACTCACAACACATGCCATTGACAAGTGAAAAGAGTATCCGCAACTCTTCTTTCCTTCCCATTGACAGGTGGTAATGAAAGACTTTGATTTCAAGCCCCCCTTTGATCAATCTGAGATTCAACCGCCCTACCTCTCTATCTGGTTCCGGTGGAAGTAGTACTCCAGTGATAAGGCTATGAATTTGCTGCCCAGACAGCAAAAAACTGCCAGAAGAAATCTACTTTGGCTCGGCCCTCGTCCACCTGCTTTGTGAAGCATTCACATCCAAATACTCTGCATGTTCCCAAAATATTGGCCAAAGCAAAAGATCAAAGAAAATGAAAATAGAACACGATTATTCAGATAAGATGATTACAGAAGAAGAACTGAAACGAAAAGGGCATACCATAGTTTAACATGTCAATCATTTCTCTACTGACTACTTTTAGCATGGTTTTGTGCATCATAAACCATGAAAGTTGTAGACAACAGTTCAACTAACTTTCGAATGAGAACTTCCATCTGGCATAACCACAGGATGTCTGCCGTTGATTGGTATCCAGGTAGCTGCACCAAAGATTGGTCCACCACATTGATGTGTTTGGATCCATAACAAAATTCATCTGATTTTCCAAAGAAAAAATTTAGCATTTCAAAAGGACACGAACTTTAATGGGGCAATACTCTTTTCTGGAAGATGTGATTTCCCTTTTGTATAGTGCTATAGGAACTACCATGAATCTGAGCTTCATCAGCCTGCAACCTATATGCATACTGGAGACTCTTCTGAGTATGAGAAGCCAAACTGGATATCCTGCGAAGCCTTCAAGTTCTTTGGGTGTTGAGATCCATTGACGAGAATGGATGGTTCTGATTGTGCAACCGGTCAATCCTTCCATGAGCTTATAACTACTGGTGTTCCTTCTCAAGCTTCTTTCTCTTCTACCAAAAGCTCAGCCGTTTCTCGAGAGTTCTTTTATAGCGCATGCAATGCATTTGGATGTTGTCACATTTAGGCCTCGCTCACCAGTAATTGCCACAAGAGCATTCACCATTCCGGAAATGATGAAACCTCTTTCCATCTCTCACAACAATATCTCTTTCTACCACCTTTGACATAAACTTGAATGCATTATGGCAATCTCCACATATCCTCAGGTTCTTGAAAACCCTAACTGTGGCTCCAAGTGGAAGCTTCAGTAGACCAAATACAACCGCAAGCTTCTCACTGTGAGTTGATAAACCATATTCTTTCTGATCGGATCCCACATCATGCAACACGTATTTGGTGTCAGGAACATACCCTAATTTCCTCATCTTCAATCCCAGCTCTTCAAGATAGTTGTACACTGCTTGCACCTCAGGGTGTGCTGTATCATCCACCAGGAAAACATGTACGTTGTTTTCAACCTCAACCCAAC
This sequence comes from Arctostaphylos glauca, assembly GCA_019985065.2. Taxonomy (NCBI): domain Eukaryota; kingdom Viridiplantae; phylum Streptophyta; class Magnoliopsida; order Ericales; family Ericaceae; genus Arctostaphylos; species Arctostaphylos glauca. Next base: position 2,730,846 of record JAHSPW020000002.1, read on the forward strand.
TGCAACCAGGCTCCTTCTTCACCCCTCTGTCCCTCATCAACTTCCTCACTTTCGCCACGCCATCCCACCAACCCACATTAGCATACATGTTTGACAAAAGGATGTATGTTCCGTCATGTTGTGGCATCAGCTCAAATAGTCGTTCTGCTGCCTGGACCCCCAAATCCACGTTCCCATGAATCCGGCAACCAGCAAGAAGAGCCTCCCAAATTGGTGCACCTGGCTCAAAAGGCATTCTTTGGATCGCATCTTGTGCTTCAGAGAATTTTCCTGCTCGACACAACAAATCAATTAGACGAGCATAATGATCTTCGTCTGGGCATATACCATATAATCCATGCATGGCATCGAAATAACTACATCCTTGGTTAACTAAACCCGCATGGCTACAAGCAGAGAGAACAGTGAGGAAGGTTATTCGATCCGGTACTATGTCTTCCTTCAACATCTGTTCAAAAAGCTCTAGAGCGTGAGCACCGTGTCCATGTTGCCCTAAAGCAGCAATCATTGCATTCCAAGAAACCGAATCCACGAAAGGCATTGTTAGAAATAAACAGTGTGCAGCCTCAACAACACCGCATCTAGCATACATGGTTATTAGCGCATTCCCAGCCGAGAGGCTTGAATCAAACCCTAATTGGACAAGTTGAGCATGGAGCTGCCGTCCATGCTCCAAAGCTGCAAGCACAGCACAAGAAGAAATAGCTCCTGCAAATGCATAGTCACATGGCTTTAATCCCTCTAACTTCATCTGGTTAAACAGCTTCAGACCTTCTTCCCCAAACCCATTCTGTGCAAGTCCCGATATCATAACTGTCCATGTCAAAAGGTTCCTCTCTGGCATTTCACGGAAAAAGGACCTAGCTTCATTAATTCGCCCAACATTCACATATGTCGATAAAATTGCATTCCATGAAACAAGGTCTCTTACCGGCATGTTACTAAAAATCATGTATGCTTCATCAACTTTGCCACATTTCCAATACAAGGTAATCAGCGCATTATTAACAGACAATGAAAAATCCCCTGAAAGTGCCTCTTCATTACGTAGAATGTAACCGTGCACTTGCTTTCCATGGAGGAACAATCCAACACTAGCACAAGCGCTAAGAACACTAGTATATGTAAATTGGTCAAGCTGTATTCCTAATAAATTCATCCTTCTAAACATTTCTAATGCTTCAGGCACAAAACTATTGTGCACGTAGCCCGAAATCATAGCATTCCATGCAACCACTAACTTTTCATCCATCCCCTCAAACACTTGACGAGCTGCATCAAGATCACCATTCCTCACGTAACCCGTGATGATTGTTGTCCAAGTTAATTCATCTCTCATGGGCATCTCATCAAAAAGCTTCCTAGCTGCAGTCATCAATGATGATGAAGACGCTAATGGGGAAGAGGCACATTTCACATAAACCGATATAAGGGCATTCACAACTGAAGTGACTAACCCGGTTCCAGACTTCACAACTGCACAATGTAGCTGCTGGCAATGTGTTTCTCGATCAGCTATGAGTGCCAAAGCAGACATTACACCCGTGAAGGTGAAATTATCAGGCTGAAAACTGTCCCGCATCATGTCGCGGAAGAGTTCAATAGCGGCATGACCATCATCATTATGCGAATGGGCCGTGATCATGGCATTATAGAAAACAGTATCCCGAACACTCAATGGGGTTCTGCTAAATATTTTCCCCGCCATGTCTGGCTTACTAGCAGCCGAATACGCGGCGATCATTGTGGTTCTTGCAACGATGTCTGGTTCGGGAATTTTGTCGAACAGATGTTGAGCAAAGGCGAGATCGGACGACTTGCAATAGACGTCGAGCAGACGGTTGAGGATGTGACCACGTGGCCTGAACCCAGAAGTGATCATGTGGGCATGAACGCGACGGGCGTGGGTATACGAGGTGGGTCTCTGCGGGCAGCATAGTTGGAGCTGGGCTGCGTAGCAGTTGGCCACAGCTCCGATGTCTTTCGGACAGAGGCTTATTATGGGGTTTAAGGATTTGGCGGCAGCATTCTTCATGAGAGAGAGAGAGAGGCTTACACAACAGAGTGGCGAAAGTCTTTGATTAATCTAATTTTAATTGGTTGCCCAAAATTTAATTATATATCATAGCCTCAGAGGACCAGTATCTTCACTTTCATTCTAATTAGTATTCAAATAATTGATGCAAAAATAACTACTGGGCTAAACTTATTTGCTAAATTCCTACTTTGCTTTTTTGCTAATTGAGTTTGGATGTATAAGTAAATGAACAAGGATACAAACACACATTTAAAACACAAAGACGTGTCGAAAACAGTTCAAAATACGTTAAGTCTTATAAAATAATATGGACCGCACGTGCATCGAATGATTTCAGACACATTTGTGTCTAGAACGATAATTTAAAAAGTGCGTTTGTAGATTTCTTTAAGCAAATAATTAGAGTTGTACTGAGCCCGCCTTTTCTTTTAGAGACCCAACAACCTACTTTGAGCCAGGATAAACGGAACCCTAATTATTTGCTTATAAAAAACAATGAGCAAGGATAAACGGAACCCATATAAATTTGTGGCGGGAACAAGAGTGAAAATATTACTGAAAAAATCGTAATTTACTTGGTCTAAAATAGAGGTCAATCAATTTTGGTTTAATTGGGAAATATTTTTCGATTTTTTGATTCATTTTCTAGTTCAGCTATTTTTTCTTGTAACCGACAAAACCGAATCGAATTTATAATGCATCACATAACCCATATCAAGTCATTTAGATGCAACTCGTATCAAGTCATTTAATTGGTATGGGCTCCAAATGCGGATTGTGAGCGGTGATTTGAGTTGTGGACTCAAAAGTACGGATTGTGATTGAATTAGACCTACTTGCGATCAACCTGAAAACCCAGCCTACCCCAGTCAAAACGTTCCTCCTGACTGGATATTAGTTCTTTCATAAATTTGATTGATACGCTTGGGGGTCTTTATGTCATTTTCAATAAGTGGGAGGACTCACCAGTATTTTCCATTTTATAATTCTGTTGTTCTGTTACGTGGTTGTTAGTTTGGGAAGTCGGTTAGTTGAAGTCGGTTAGCTGATCTGGTTAAATGGGAGCGCCATGAGCCAGGGAAGGGGTGAATGGTTTTGCCTCAGTTCCTCTTTCCTTGTTTCTCTCTAGATCTTCTTCCCTCTCATCTCTTTCTCTTCTGATTTCCTGTAAATGTTACGATTGAATCAATAAACTTCTCCATTCTCTCAATTGTTCTACTGTTAAATTGAGGGAGGTCTATCAGTGGTATCAGAGCTTGCCAATTCTCGGCTGTGGAAGGTCACCAACCATGGCAGATAATACGCGATCTCAGGAGATAAGACGTCTGGAGGAATCCATCCGCAGGAACGCGGAGAATACAGATAAACACGCAGAGGTGCTAAATGGAATCCGAAATTCGATTGAAGGACTAACTCAATTAATCACCACTTTGAACAGCAAATTTGATGGATTATCAGAAAAGGTAGCCTCTACTACTACTCTCAATCTTAGTTCTGTTGCTCAGAGGAGTGGAGATGGCAAAGCGGAGAACCAAGAGAGTTGTTCTTTGCCTAGTGATGTCCAAGGATTAGGGATGGGTTTGCCTGACTTGAGAAGTAAGGAAAAGGGCAAGCAAAAGGTTTCAAAGGATTCGCCTGTAGCGGAGGCGCTTGATAAGCTACAAGAGCAGACTAGGGAGGCTGTCAAGGGTTTGGAGTCAATGACAAGTTCAAAACCTGGTGCAGAGGACATCGAGAAAGATGCAATGATGGAGGATTGGGCAAAGCAGTTTGAGGAGCTTGCTGGTTCTCAGGACATGGAGTCTATTGTGGAGACCATGATGCAACAACTTCTGTCAAAAGAAATTCTTCACGAGCCTATGAAAGAAATTGCAGAAAGATATCCAAAATGGTTGGAAGAGCATCAGTCGAAATTAAGCAAAGAAGAATATGAGCGTTATTCCCACCAATATGAGAATACAGGTAATTCACTCATACTTCATGACCTCTACATTTCCAAGGAGAAATCAATTGGTATTTGGGATCCGGGTGGAATATCTATTCAAGTAAATCATTGTTTTGGCTTCGATAATCATTCTAGTTTCTCCTTACCTGATTTGATTTGTCAAAGTGCCGCACGGTTTGAAATACAAATGAGTTACATGCTCGGTACAATTAGTCCTTGGAATTGTGCATGCCAAGTGTTTGATAAAAGTCCTGCACCATATTGGATGCCTCAAATGGTGATTGCTTGTGCTCACATTGATGGTCTTAGGTTTGTGAGGATTGTGTTTGATAAAATGCTTGCTCCATCTGGTGTGCCTCCGATTCCAATATTGCTTAATGGTTTACAACCGGTTGTCGTTGCTCGTGCTTGTTTGGAATACAAATACGCTTCACTTGATTTCGAAACTGGTTCCCTTCATATGCTCTACAACTATCTTAGTTTTGCCACCTTGTACCTCTATCCATACTGGAAGCAACCAAGCGATCTCACGCTCGGACTATTATTTCTGCACATTAGATCCCACATTGACTTGTTTCCTGCTATTTGTGGTCTGAAAATCCGGTTTCTTCTTCAAGTTTTGTATGTTAAGTACATGACTATGGGGAAACATAGCGGTTGTGCGCGGATTTTCCAATTACTAAGGTTTTTTCTTGCGGCGTGGAATGGCATGAGATCGAGAGACTTGTTATATTCGTTGCACTTTAGTCTACTAGAGGGCATTGTTGGAAGTTGGCTAACTTGTTGGGTTCATAAAGTATATGGCATTGAAAAAGCCTTGGCATGGGATGCTGAAAATGATGGGGGATTGGGGTTGAAGGTTCATGAGATTGACATCCTAACTTCCATGGAAATGCCGAACCAACGAAACTATAGTTCTTTGACCACTCTTACCAAGCCCAATCTTCTCCAAGTTGCTACTGCCTTTATCATCATTGAATGGTCTTCCTGCCTCGATGATGCTTGGTTCTACATGGTTTGGGACCCCGGAGGATTTTCAGCTTTTGAGAGGAGTTTATACCAAATATTAACAGTACTTCGGAATGGCACGATGGCGGGATATGCACCGTACAGCCCTAAGGGGTTTGAAGCCCGGATGTTTACCTTGAAATCCAGGTGTTCACTGCATTGTCATTTCCAACTTGATTGGGTCTTCGTATGTACTGGTTTTGGCATACTACATGGGAGTTCGACGCCTAGTTGTTCACCTTGCAGCCAACTTACCACAGCTCCTGTTTGGCTTCCATTTCGGCCTTGAATTTCTGTTAGCCGTTAGAATGTTTAAACCTTGGGCTGCGTCCCAATTCAGTTAGAACCTCTTGCCATCTTGGATCGCAAAATGGTTAAGCGTCATAACAGGGCCCATTCCATGGTTTTGGTGCATTGGTCAAATTCTTTACCGGAGGATGCTACCTGGGAATTTTGGCATGACTTGCACCAGCGTTTTCCTCAGTTCCAACCTTGAGGACAAGGTTGTTCCAAAAGGGGGTGGTAATGATACGCTTGGGGGTCTTTATGTCATTTTCAATAAGTGGGAGGACTCACCAGTATTTTCCATTTTATAATTCTGTTGTTCTGTTACGTGGTTGTTAGTTTGGGAAGTCGGTTAGTTGAAGTCGGTTAGCTGATCTGGTTAAATGGGAGCGCCATGAGCCAGGGAAGGGGTGAATGGTTTTGCCTCAGTTCCTCTTTCCTTGTTTCTCTCTAGATCTTCTTCCCTCTCATCTCTTTCTCTTCTGATTTCCTGTAAATGTTACGATTGAATCAATAAACTTCTCCATTCTCTCAATTGTTCTACTGTTAAATTGAGGGAGGTCTATCATTGATCGAAATCAATACAAAAAAATTCCATTCCCAATCAATCGGAACTCGTTCGGTTCCGTAATTTTATGCCCAAAAACCAACCGAACCAAAATTGATTTCAACCCTAAACAGGAAGGTATATTAGACGGTCACGTGACAACACTCCAAGACCATACAATAATCTTTCGTCAATTGTACACGGTCGTCAATTGTACACAATTTTGGACATGAATGAGAATATCGAAACAATATTTAAGCAGAGATTATATGTGATTCAACATCCAAACACAGAATAAGATCCATCTGTGCAAACATGCCCCAACAATGTATGACAACCTACGCATCTTTATTGATAACAGAAGCACAAATGACAATCCATTACAACTCAAACATTCAAACTACCTTTGCATATGTTTTTATCCACATAAGATTACCAAACCATTAAACCATTCAAGAATCATGAATCTGAGAATAACCCTGCGCCGAATGTTTCCCCTGTTCTTCCTCCGCCACTTTCTCCTTTGTCTTCTGCCCCACTTCCTCCGCTGCCTTAGTAACCTTACTAAAAGCACCGGTGACCCATGAAGCCCCAGTCAACACGTAGCGGTTCTTCATTATGGCAGACCCAGCGGTGCTAACTGTCTGCTCAGCTGCGGCAAAAGCAGACTTGGTCTTCTCGGAAACCTGAAACTTTTGGTCCACTTCCTTTGCCTTATCGTTCACTAATGCGGTTCCCATGCTGAACTTCTCACTTAGACCGATTTTCTGGTCCAGAGAAGCAACTTTGGCGGATGCGGTGGAAGTGAACTGGTGCTTCTCGTCCAAAGTCTTAGCTTTGTTGAGTGCGTCTTTTCCCAATATGAAGCCCTTGGCCAACATGCCGGTGACGACATCCTCTGCCTTTTGGATAGCAGAGCCAGAAGTGGCAGCATTTTTGTTCTCTGTTGCCTAGATAGATTGAACGGTTTGGTCATGCAAGACAGTTTGCATTGTCATACGAAATAAAAGACCACATAGGATTAAAATCATACGGTAGGTGTTGCTGAAGTAGTAGGCGGCAACTTGTAATCAGGTTCAAGAGCTATGTCAACAGACTGATCAACTATTGTTGCTCCCTAAACAACAGACAAATGGGTTTATTATTAATGGAAAAGAACGGCAAAAGGATGTTAGAGGTAAAGGTCAAAACAGAAGTTCTTCAACTAAAGCAGCAAGAAGAAGACCTGATCAACAAATAACTAAAAGTCAGCCAGAAAACATTAGCGGTAGCAATAAATTCTAGCCATTTTCACAAGTACATAATCAAATACTGACACAAGACTCAAAGTGAAGAAACTATTGCCCTCCAAATGCAATGGAGGTAAGTGCTGGCCTCCAAATTTTGTAAGATATGAGAGAGGCGAGATTTAATGGATGTACAATGGCCAAATAAATTCTGGAATGATACATGGAAGACCCGTCGGCTTTCAGTGCTGAACTCAAAGCAACAACTTGGTCAACATGAACTGAGTGAGTTCTGATTCAGAATTTGAATTGAAATCTAAGAAATCCAAAGGTACTCCCGAAATAGAAGTGCCTAAAGTCCAAAACAACATCATGAAACGAGTGTTAAGATTTTAATTTTCCCATAAAGGCATACGCGAACTTGAAGCAGGACCTTTCTTCCAAGGATTACATCAGTTAAACTTTGTAGAGAAACAAGATATATGTACTTATACAATGTTCCAATGCACAAACCAGGCTAAAGATTGGCTACCTAAAGGATGATCGATGGAAAAGAATGAACTGGTTCATTGATATGACAAAGTCATATCATTGATAGATAAACCATTTAACAATTTTTTGTACAAAAATGAACTTCTAGTACAACTTAGTAAACCAACCAACATTCAGGGAAAAAAAACTTGAGAAGTGAATGTACCGAAAGAAGAACAGCAGTCTCTGCACCATAAGGATCCTTGAAGGTAACATATGCAGTCTGAGACCGCTCATTCTCACTACAAAAATTTGAAGTTGGAATAAAAATGACATCAGATAATACATGACAAGTGAGAACCTTGATGTCAATACAATTTGGTATACACAAGGCAAAGGAAAAATAGAAAAAATTACTCAAAAACTAACCTATGCATTTCGACACATTCAATTTCTCCAGAAAAGGAAAAGAACTCCTTTAAATCCTGCTCAGTTGCGCCTAAGGAGAGATTGCTGACTTTCACAGTCCTAATCTGTACAAGAACCCACCAAAAAACGCGGGGTAAGAGAAACGCAAAATATGCAAAACAATGTTGTTCTGTTTGACTGCAGAGTCTGTTGCAGTTTTGAAGAATATCATCTTGCACATACAAAAAAGCATAATCTCGCACGTGAAGAGTGTATAACTGAAAGAAATTTATTACAGTTGTACATAAGACCTTCCCAAATGCCCTAAGTCAACCATAATCTGCAAATTCCGATTGATGTTGCATTCATGTTCAATGACTGAACCAATGATAAACAGTTGTGACACGAAAAAAAGTTACTCAAAAGTCAAACATTATTCCAAACCATTATGAACAAATACTGAAACAAATGATTGAAGTGAAGTTCTCCAAGGAATGGGGAAAATAAAAATTTCCATATACATAGGATGCACCTAGAATCCTACAAGAAAGAGGACTCTTGATTAATTTAAAGGCCGTGTGAATTCTTAGTTAACATTATTTCCAAAATACCATGCAAGGAAAACTCGTGTTGTGGAAGGGAAACTCGTGTTGTGGCCCAACTTTAATTGAAGTTTCGAAATTGCAACAAAACAGAAGTAAGAATATCATGTATTCTCAACAGTAAAAGTTTTGGTTACACAAGCCCTCTAATCCATAACTCTGCGAGTAGGAAACTCTCAAACAACAAAAAATAAAGTTGAGTTACCACAAGACAACCCCAACCCTCCTCTCGAGTACGAAGCATAATCGACTTGTACTAATCTAGTAAACTGGGATAAAGGTGTGGGTGTATGTCCAAACCCAATAACACAACTGGAAGTTGGATCCCCTGATACATGACGATGAAAAGGGCAACGAAGGAAAATCTCATATTTTAATTTTGTTTAAGCTGGGCAGAAAAAGGCCACAGCACAAGAAATGCTCGTATTAGAGAGTAAAATATAGGCTGATAGAATCCCCATTGTCATGTCACACACACGGCATGCGCATAAATGTGCACACACAAATGCGCGCACGCACACACACAGATATAACTATTTTGGGGAAAGCTATTATACATCCCAAAGGGGTGAGACTAACTCCGGATTTAGGAGAGTAATGAGAGAAAAAGCATATGCTCAGCAATCAATAGCCTTTACTGTAACTCGAGATTAAAAAAAAAAAAAAACCAAATACTCTCTCACAGAAAAAGCACAAACAAAGAAAGCCTTCTGCTTACCTGTTTGCGGTCATGTTAACACATGCAAGCGATGAACATGAACATGTCTATCTAACAGTAGAACAACACGGATAGGCATGTAATTGAATAAATAGCATTGGTCAGTAACAAGCCAAACTACTTAAATAGTTTTTTCCCCACATAATGTAAGAAAATCATAGAGTAACTATCAAAGGGGAGGGAGAGATCCCCTGGTTTGAAAAGGCTGGTCAATTGCAGCAGCCAATCCCCAAACCACAGGTCCACAGGGGCCGGCTGCAATTGTTGAACTGAAAACGTAAAATTCATGTACTTATCTAAAGATACAAACCCAGCAAGAAACGACAAATTTATCTGCTACTGGTAAATTTGATGAATAACTTCCTTGATTATTGAAAAACCCTAAGAATTCCTTTCAATTCGGAAATTCCCAATGCATAATAAACCAAAACAAAGGAGAAAACACCTAAATTATTTCATCTTTAAGCCCACTTCGATAAATATTGACTTGTTTTTTCCAACACCAAGGCAAAAACAGAAAAAAAAAAAAAAAAACAGAGAACTAGCAGAAACGAGTATTCTGGAGTACCAAGTGGACTTCCCAAAATTCGAACTAACAAAAAAACTTTGCGGAAAATTGAAGAATCAACCGGATCTGCAAGATTAATAAGAAACATGTAAATGGAGTTTACAGACACCGAGCGCAATTCACGAGTATCATATATTCATTTCGGAACACGCGTCGAACTATTCGATATCGTATTCGTATGATTTGATTCGACAAGACATAAAATGGAAGCAATAAAGAGAAAACTATTCGTAAAAATTAAGTAAAAACTGCAAGTACTAACCGACATCGAAACAGCTTAGGAGTCAATAAGAGATCAATTGTATCGGCGGATAAGGACGAGAATACTCTGAAGGGAGGGGGAGGGGGAGAGAGAGAGAGAGAGAGATGAAGTGATTTGGTTGGCAAGATTGCAAAGCGTATGGGGTCGGGGGAAGAAGATGGAGATTGATGGCGGTGCGGGGGATTTTAGCGCGCGCGTGGAGTAATGGACACGCGGACCTCATTTACGCCTACTTTTTTATATTTTCCGAATTATCTTTTTGTTTTTATTTAATTGTTTTCCATATTTTATTAATTTTTGTTTTGTAAATTAGTTCGCTTCACTTCGTGCCCGGAAATCAAAGCTCTCAATACTGTTTAGTAGTGATTTTTCTATTAATATGATATGTATCGATATCGATCATATAACGGATACTGTATCGAATTTATCGTAATTATCAATATATACATAAAAATTAGAGAGTAAAAAAAATTAAATTTTTTCCTTAACTATATATCGGTACAAGTTGGTATTAATCGTTACGATCAGTACCTAGTCGGTATGGCCCCTATTTAAAACGATAATATTTTGTATTATTTTTAGGTTAAACCGGTACGTATCAGTGGTACGGTATTGAGGATCTTAGAACATTATTTATTCACATTGATAAAAAATAAAATTTATGATAAAAATCTTTAAAAATCAATAATTATAAAAATAATCCAAAATAAACATTTTTCTAGATTACTTTTTCTAGTTTTATTACATATTTTATTCACTTTTTCAGTTTTTTTTTTCTTTTATCGTACGAGGAAATGCAAAATTTTATTCATTTGAGGTAACGTGTAGGCGTGCCCACCTGATTCGCATGGGTGTGGGATACGTGGCAACACCTCCGTAATTCTCAAACCGCGACGCTACAGTCTCCACCGTTGCTTGGACCTTTATATTATAAATATTCCAAGAGCACTCCTACTACAAGTACGTACATATTCGTGCTAAAATTATACTTTCAAGTCATTTTTGCTCTTCTTAAAAGGCTAACTTGATCTTCATAGTGTACACCAGAGATCCAACCCTGATCGGCACTAACTTAGTGATGAGTTTTTTGCAGGATAATCAAAAGGGTTCAAGACATTCACCTGAGAAGTCTAATTCAGATTTCAAACTCCGCAGATATTATATCATCATTTTATTGAACAATTTTAATCAATTAATTACTAATCAATTTTGTATTTTGTGTATTTGATTTGTTTTTTAAATATCACAAAATAATTTACAGACTACAAAATAAAACATTCTAAATAGAAAAATTAAAATTTTAAAAAATTATTAATGTAGCCAATTTTGATTAGTTTTGAGACTTATTGCTCGATTTAATTTGGTTTAGTTTGTGTATTTATTTGTTGGCAAGTCTAAGAACTAAGCACAACCTAATTTAACCGGGCTGGGAAATTCCCGTGGTGCCCCAAATCACAACACTCCCGTAGTGTTGAAAATTTCATCGACACAATTAAATTAAATTATTGTATTTACAGAGTTCGCTGAATAGATCATGTACTAAAAAATTTAAATTGATTAGATATGAATAATCAATTCATTGAATAATATTTATTATAAAAAATATAGTCAATGCGACTAGAAAAATGAACTGCAAATAAGTTCTTTTAGGTTATAATTTTTTTAATTAGCTTAATGTTTGCTATATAAATAGTGCTATAAACATAGCGATTTAAATCATGTTATAAGATTGCAAAGAAATTTATAGAGAATTATTATTACGGAATATAGTGCTTTGAGGTACTGATAAATCTCTTGCCCAATATGATCCAAAAAGAGTGAAACACTCAAATTAGTAATTCTTTATTTGTATTTTCGTATGTTCATTTAAATTTTATAATGTTGTCATTCTATTTCTTTAAATCTGTGGAGTCTGAAGTTCGGACTAGATTTCTCAAACAAATATGGTGAACTCTCTCGATTATCCTACAAAACACTCAACACTAAATTAGTATTGATCGGGGTTAAATCTCCGGAGGGCACCCTGACAATTAAGTTGGCTTTTAGGAAAAGTAAAAGTAACTTGAAAGTATAATTTTAGCGCGAGCGTGCGTATACCTGAGATAGGGGTGTCATTTGAATACATTGTGTAAAGGTCTAACTGCTTGCCGTAGGCCTCGATCGAGAATGTAGCGTCATGGTCCGTGAACCACTGGGGTGCTTTCATGTGTCCCACATCCGTGCAAATCGGGTGGGCATGCCTACGCGTCCTCTCAAAAACTGAAAAGCCTACGCGTCTGCTCAAAAACTGAAAAGCACTTTCTCGCGTGATGATTCCGATGTAGAGCGTTAGGCGCCTTACCCGAGAGACAAGAAATCCGAATGCTTAGCTGAATGAACGATGATACCGAGCGCGTATCGTTCAGCCCATAAACTGAGAATCGGTAACGTAGTTATTGGGCCTATCCCCATTCGGGCCGAAGCCCACTATTGTATATTTCGGCCTATTGCAAAATCTGTATCTCTTTATTTTAAGTAATCTTTAAGTTCGCACAAATAAAAGTAAAAAATAAAACAAAAAAATAACCAAAAATTATTCGAAAATGAATTCACATCATAGGACTCAGAAAATCCATATTTTTTTTATTTTAAAAAAACTCAGAAAAATCCAAATTGGATGCCACCACGGACACAGGTTGGACTTTCCTCCCCATTTCCTAATACCGTACACAACCCCGTAGGGAGTCCGTCATCTGAACCTCTCCGATTCCACCCACCCACCCCACCTATATTTTCTGCGCCAAACCTTCCCTTCAACGGAACCCCCAAACCTTCTTACCCCTTCTTCTTCATCAATTCCTTTTGACAATTCGATTCGTATCCAATTATTTACCGAACTATAACTTACGAACTAAGGAAAGGACGACAGTATGAGCTTTGAAGATCTTGAATCCGGGCGCCCTTTGACTTTCAATGGAAGGCAACAGAGACATGACCCTTCGCAGGCCGTCGCCGCCGGCGTTTTCCAGATCAACACCGCCGTTAACTCTTTCCAACGCCTCGTTAATTCCCTCGGAACCCCCAAGGACACTTTTGAACTCCGTCAAAGGCTGTACGTCATCTCTCTTTTCTTCCTCCTCCTTTTATATTTTGTTGTCTGTTATTTGACTAAATGAAATAAAATTAACTTCAAGCGAGTTCAATGGCCATGTTAGGTGTAATTGGTTCCAAATTAATTGTTGAAATTACGTAATTTCGTATGATGTGATTTTGGGTTTTAATCAACTGTTAATGGAAGATATGTCTCAAATGAACATTTGGGTCTACGAGTAAACTCCGTGACATTATTGAATTACACATAATCTGCATTAGGTTCGTTTTACAAACTTGATGTTGATAAATCCGGGAGTCTGGAAATTCATTTCGGATGATGTCTCCTTCGTTACCAATAATATGTGGAAGTATTGACGAGTATAGGGTTTATTTTTTTAAGCATAGGTCTTCTTTCGGGAGTAATATGAGCTAATGAAGCATGGGAATCATATTGGAATTGGGACCCAGTATTAAACCAACAGTGATTCATACAAGCTTGTAAAGCGTCCACAATCATGTCAATTAGTGGATCAAGTAATTTTGGACCTTGCTATTTGTGGAGATAATATGAATAGCATTCTAAGTTCTCCGGGTGTTTGAAATGTAAGTGGTAGAGCTTCATTCATATTAACTATGTAATTTGTTTTTACTCCAAAGGAAAAGAAAAGGAAGAGTGGTCTTTGTATCGAGGATGTTATCCTTGGGTTATGTGATTGGTCAAGTCCTGGTCCTTGATCTCACCTATTCCATACCTTTATTTTCCATTTGATCTAATTCGTACTGTCTCTTGATTGTCTCTGTGAAAGAGTCGGGCGGAAGTATAGTATGTTCTTTTCTTGACTAGAGTTCATTAGCTTTGATCAAGCGATTGTCTTTTGCATGTCTTGATGTGTTTGAAATAAATGGGAGAACACGCAATAAGTTAACAAAGCAATTGGCTAGGAAAATCCGCCGATGGAATGCAAATAAAATGGCTATTTGATAAATGGGTTTCTTGCCTGACCATTATTTATTAGTTTCTAGTCCTTTTATTCAATTGAAATAATTTGCAGGCACAAGACTAGGCTGCAAATTGGACAACTTGTGAAAGAGACGTCAGCTAAGCTTAAGCAAGCTAGTGAAACAGATCAGTACACTGAAGTCAGTGTGAGTTCCTATGCAATTGGATTCCCCTGCCTGAGAAAGTTTCCCTACCCTTTGTCCAAGTTTTTATTGGTAATTTGGAAATAGCTATCTGCTTAGGCTTTGAATCTTTTCTTTCAACTTCAGGCAAGCAAGAAAATTTCTGATGCTAAGCTGGCAAAAGACTTCCAGTCAGTTCTTAGAGAATTTCAGAAAGCTCAACGGCTTGCAGCCGAGAGGGAGACAGCATATGCCCCTTCTGTTCCTAAGGAAGTCCTTTCGTCCAGGTACCTTGGCTAGACTCCTTAATTAATATCAATTGCTTTTGTTTAGATTTGTTTGTTTATTAGCTGAATTGGTCTGTAGCGAGGAATTTGAACATTTTCCTTTAAACATCTTGCACCCATCAATTATTTGCCAAAGCTATACTCACCGAAGCTGCGTCGGGTGCCATAGGTCAATATGCTGTAATAAACACTTTATTTTAATTTTACTATTTGGTCATAATACTCCTACATTGTGGTGAGAATCCTAGTATTTCTCACCATATAGTGAGATGAGTTGGCCAGTTTGTAGGGATGTGCAGCAGCTGCTTTGAGCTGGTTGGGGGAGAAAAAATTAACTCACACCGTCCTTGGAGTGCTGTGAATTTTTGGCCCGCTTTTAAACTATAACTCTTCAAAACCGGTGGGTGGATTAGTGATGAACTTTGCTTCTTTCATTGGGCTGGGTTCTGACTTGCAATGAAATTGTAAAAACGAGCAGATTTGGTTTCCATGATAATCTGAAAAATTATCCTAACCCGTATGTCTGCAACAGAAACTTCTGTAAAAATAATTGTGGATTAATAGTACTTGTTAATCAGCATATCCAAGGAGCTTGGGATGTGTGGAGTTTTCCAAATCTCTCCTCTCATCATACAGAAAGAACTCCCCTTTCTATCCAAGAATAAAAGGATAACAATCAGTAGAACCATTAGAAGGCGCACTCTAAAGAAAGGGTGAAAAAAAGTACCATTTTTGGTTTAAGGACCTTTGAAGGTAGCTTCATTGTGGTATAGATTTGATTTCTAGAAGTAATTGGGTGATGTCTCACATACGTTTGCTGCAAAGTGACTTCGTAGATTTCCCCTAATGTCCTTGATTGGATTTTCGCAGCAGCAGAGCTGGTTCTGAGCTGGAGATGGATTCAACAAAGAGTCAACAATTCGCTCTTCTCATGGAATCTAAAAGGTAAGCATCTTGTTTGAATTTGAACTGTAGTCCTTGTTCCCGGTTGTGTAGCAAGGTAAACTGCTATGGTTTTATGGGTTAATTATTATGTTATTTATTAAGCATGCTTTCTTAAATGGGCGGCTTGAAAATATTTTAACCCTTTTTTAGTGCTCGTTCTGAATAATAACGAGGTAGTCTACCAATCAGTTACAGTTGAAATATGGTCTGTTCCTCCGTTTCTATTTTGTTGCAGCATTTATCTTAATGATAAAATCAGCTATCGAGCATGGCTCTTCCCTTTTTGGTGTAATAAACGGCCAAAGCTTTGCAGCCGTTGGCGTCTTTTCATTCTTCTTGGGTTTTTTTCTTCTTTCCCTTGTATTGCTCGTAATCTTGGCATGAATGGAGTATGTTATTGCCAGTTGGTTCGGTTCATTTGGCTGTTAATGTGAAAATTACCTTACATCGTAATTAGTTCCCCTAATTTCAAGTAAATTATGAGGCTTTTCGAGTTTGCATGGATTCATCCCCGAAGCAATTACTTATTGCAGACATGAGGTTGTCCTGTTGGAGAATGAGGTTGTGTTCAATGAAGCCGTTATCGAAGAAAGAGAACAAGGGATAAAAGAAATTCAGCAGCAGATTGGTGAGGTGAATGATATATTTAAGGATCTGGCCGTGCTGGTTCATGAGCAAGGAGTTATGATTGGTTAGTGTTCTTTTGGTGGTCCTTTCACATCTATTGTGTTGTAAAACCCCAATTTTATTTATCATGCTAAGTTTGTCTAATAGTTCTACAATATTCCCCCAACTTATCTTCATTCAGATGACATTAGCTCAAACGTGGAGAGCTCTCATGCTGGAATTGCACAAGCTACTACCCAACTGGCAAAAGCATCCAAGATCCAAAAATCTAATTCATCTTTGGTACAAATTCTCTATTAATTACGTGATTCTTGACCTTCAGGAATTTATTTTCAATTACATATAGCTCTATACTCTATAGTCAATTATACACATTTGCTAATCTCAAGTTCTATTTATCCACCAATGTATATGTTTGTGTTTCTTGTTGGCTAATGATATCCTTAATGGGTAAAATATTTGAATTCGTTTCGATCTGATGCAGCTAAATGAAGAACGGCATATTCAAGTTGTAGAATTGTGGTATCTGACAACCGTTTTTCTCCTTTTTCCGTGGGGAAATATTTGACACTTTAAACCTTTTTTCATGCAGACCTGTCTACTGTTACTGATCTTTGGGATCATTCTGATTATCGTGATCATAGTTGTGGTAGCGTGACCAGCAATACTGGTCTGGAGATTATAAGTACACCCCAAAAGTCATCTTTGTCAATTTCTTTGGGGAGGCTACTACCTAACTACCGCCTGGCTCAAGTTGGTCATCTCGTCTGACCCACCAAGCATCCGAGGTTATTCCTCTCCTACCAAATACAGTTGATCGCAAATGTACAGAACTTTCATATGCTCGACAGACCTCCTCTTATACGATCATGTAAATGATCTCTTACCCGTATTCTCAATTGATGTGAATTCGATAAAAATGGAAGTATTTGGAATTCTTTCGTTGATTATACTTGTTTATGTTGTACTCTTTCTAACTCTTCCTTTTTTCCATTTCTCTACTTTCTAACTCTTTGTAATCCATTTCTCTACTGTCATGATCGTCCACGAATGGAGTTGGAGCCTAAACAAATTGCACATCAGTGACTTGCACCCTTATTCAGGAACATGGGGTTACCTGCGTGCTCAAAACTCAATCAATTTTGTTTAACTTGTTGAGTTAATTATATGCATACAAATCAAATTAATAAAAATGTTTATAGCCTCATCAGAACCCGTAGTTTTTTTATTCTCAGAATTACTATTAGCCATTTAATTATTTTAGTTTAAATGTATTTTGATTTTTCATCATTTTTTTTTCTTATTAGCGTTATTGAGCAAGCCTTTGTATTATAAAACTGAATGCGATCACAAGAGACTTTGGGAACAACGGGTTAGCCCTCATATTCCAGTAATTATTCGGGTTTCTTGAGACACGGGCAGTTTTAGACTGGATTTAGTCGAATTTTTCTTCTGAATAATTTTTTTATCATTATTTATTTTTTAATTTTAATTTTGTGTCATTTTCTTTTATAAATTATTGATTTGTCTGACAAGAGGTTTTAAAAAAAGTAGAAATTATGAACAAAATTTTAAACAAGTTTAGAAGAAAAAAATTTAAAATATGTGTCTATTTTGAATTATTTTTGTCTTTTATGAATTTTTTAATTGTTTACTTTTTGAATTCGGTTGAGATAAAATAATGATTTATAAAAACTTAATGCGAAATTAAAATACGTTTTTCTTAATAAAGGCAAAAATCTTTATCTTTACATATAATAAAGAGGGACAACATGGTTTGTTTTGGTATTCGATTTTGATCCTCGAGCCTTGGTCATTATTACGTATAATGTTTTCGTAGTAGAAGTAGTAATAATAATAGTAATAAAATTTTATATTTTTACATATAATCCTTATATATATTATTATTATTATTATTATTATATAAAATAAAGAGGGGTAGGGTATTTTACTATTCATTATTTGGTCCTTGGTCATTCTTATCTTTCTTTACATATGGTAGTAATAATAATAATCTTTATTTCTTCACATATAATAAAAGAGAGGTGGTGTGTTTACTATTTATTGCTTTCGTCAAAATATTTTTTTTTTTGTCTTTTCAAATTACTTTTATTTCTTTAAGTTATTTTATTTTTCTTTTGCCACATGGCAAGGTAATAAACGTAAAGTTTATGTGGCCATGTGTACTTTGTCATTAAGTTAATGTTATTTTCTTTTGCTTTTTTTATTTTAAGCATTACTTTTCTTTTCTTTTTTTATCGGAAACTTTTCCTAAGATTCCGGAGGCTTGAAGTAAGCTCTTCAACTAGGCCATTTGTATACTTGCGAAGAAAATCTACATAATGAAAAATCTCCATAAAAAATCATTACACAAAAGTTATCATTCCGAAAACATGTAAAATTTTAATTACTCCAAAAGAAATAATTATTTCAATAATTAAATAAAAAATTGGTCAAAATGACAAATTTGGACTGATTTGTCTAATTAAGGACATGGTAACTTGATTTACGAGTCAGGGTCTATAGTTTGAAAAGTTTTAATACCATATATCCTTTTACAGACGAATTTGTCCTTGAACGTGAAGAGATAATTTTATCTAATAACAATATTACTTCAAAAACTAACATATAACTTTGTTTGTTAAAATGTTTGTTAAAAGTAACAGATGATATTAACTGATAAACACTAACAGATGACTTTATTTATAAAATTATTGTTTCAAAACTAAAAGATAAAATTATTTTTTTAATAGACGAGTCAGATAATATTATATGTTTGTTTGATATATGTATTATTCAAATTATAAAATATAAAGCATATAATTTTATTTGATAATATTATTACTTTGAAAACTAACAGATAATGTTGTTTGTTAAGATATCTGTTTAAATCGATAGAAATGTTGACTGATAAAAACTAACAGATATAGTAATCTAATAAAACAGATAAAATTATTTGTTAAGATATCTGTTAAAAATGACAGATAATACTAACAGGTAATTTTATTTAATGAAATTATTATTTTTATATCTAACGAACAGATAGTGTTATTGCGTATTTCATTAAAATGATATCTAACGAACGAATAACATTATCAAATGTTTATTAGAAGATATATTTAACAAACAGATAACGTTATTGAGTGTTTTACTAGAAGGGTATTTTTAGAACTTATGCGCCAAATTGATTTTTGCATGTAATTTAATTTGAGATAGACTTAATAGGTTAAAACTTCATTCGGATGGATTTTTGACCGAGTCTCCCTAAATAAAAATGTATCATATGAATATTGTCTTTCTTGCATCTTTAGCTGCAAATGTATTACTTAAGTTCTTATAATCAAGTTTTTTTACCATAGCCTTTTCAATGAATAATTTGGCTGCTCCATTTAATATTTGTTGGGACATGATTGATGGAAGATAAAATTTGATCAATTTAAACTTTGAAAAACTTATTTTTTTAGACTTGTTTTGGGCCATTTTTATATAAAAGTAGACTTAAAATTTAAGAAATTAATTTAATATACTAAAAACAACTAAATATTTTTGGGTCCCTATTTTGGTATTTTTTAGGGGGTTCAAAGTGGTGTTTTCCTTGGCCTATGTCCAGAGTCGGCTCTGCGACTAATCCGTCAAAACTTAACGGCCAATTACCACCGTTGACGGGTCAAATTTTTTTTGTACACTTGCAAGAATTTGACATTCTAATATTACACAAGCCAAATTTTACACACATGACCTCTGCTTTGACTAATAAATATTTTAGTTCTCCACATACGGCAACCACGTATATTGCTAGAGTCGGCTGAATGAGTCAAGGTGGAACCGGGTCAACAGCGGGCGAATGCTACTTTCCGTCGAAACCTCCGTAAACTTTTGATTTTGTTCTATTTTCTTGTGAATGGCGATTAAGTTTGAGTAAATCTAGCAATCTGCTGCAATGTAAACAAAATTTTGTGAAGTTCATACATTGAAATCTTGTCACAGAGGACACTGCGACTGATAAAAACACAAGAGTTGAAAGCATTGAATGGTAATCTTTCTTTGTCTTAATAAAAAAATGTGAACAAGCTTCATAATAAAGAGAAAAATTATAATTTTAAAATATTTTCTTCTCAAAATAGTGATTCAATTTGAATTTTATTTCGTATTAGTTTTTTAAAGTTTTATTTTGTAGTAATCTTTTGCAAAAAATATAAAATAATAATACCTACAACTATCATGAAGCAATCTATTAATTTTTATTATTTTATTATTTGCATTATATTGACTTTGAAAAAAATTTATACAGTAAATAAATTTATAATAGACATCTTTATTGTCATGACCTTATTAGTGTGCTTTGTGCGCGACTACTATAATCTAACAAAACACGTGAGGCCAAATTAGGCCTTAATATCCAGAATTTCGCTAATACTATATGTTTGGTTAAGTATTTGGGAGATTTTTTCCCAAACAAGTTTCTGGAACAAGTTTCTCAAACATTTTTACTTTTTTCCCAGACAACTTTTTCTCTCTATAAAAAGTGTCTCTAAAACACTTTTCTCCTAGACAAGTTTCTGAGACACTTATAACCAAACAATGTCTCAGAGTTTTGTTTCTAAAAATTGTTTCAGAAACACTCAAAACGAACACATTAGGTGATGTTATAGGGAGTTGGGAGCACTGAATAATTTTTCATCGTATTCGCACCATCGTCCTCTGACCCTACCCTACAAACTCTATCCTTTCGTATTTTATCCTCCTTTCGCGCCATTGCAACTACTGATCTCCACGAGAGAGAGAGAGAGAGAGAGAGAGAGAGAGAGAGAGAGACGATGATGCTAACCGCACCTGATTGCTTCTTCGCGTCTGGGGCGCTTTCTCTCTCTCCACGCGATAAATCCCTGAGGTTCTTTGGACGCTTCAATTTGAATTTAGAGAAGACGAAGGCGACTGCGACTCGAATGTTTCGATGCTGTAAAGCGAGCCTGATTACGAATCCGGAGTCTTTCGAAGTCGGAAGGCTTGTTGGTAGCTATGGCTTCATGAACATCACCAGGTATTCGATTTGGTTCCAACTATTCCTGCTTCTCTTTCGTCTTGATATAACCGTAATTAGACCAAACAAAGCTATTTCTCCACGATATTTGTAGCTTAATACGAGTATGAACGTTATTTATGCAATGTTGTTGATATTGTACATTTTTGTGAGGTTTGAAAAAGTTATAGTCAGTGCTCTTCTGAATCAGAAGTATGATCGTAGATAAAACCACAGAATGTTGAAGTCACTTTGTTGCCAACACTAATACCCGAACATTCCGTTTTGGAATGCACGTTATGAAATGTAATAGACAATGTAGCAATCAGCAGCGATCCCCATAATTTTTGAAACTCAAATAGGGTCAATTAAAATCGAGACAATGGAGTTTTGGCAGTACAATGGTTTTTATGTTCCTTGAAACGTGTTTGACATTAATCTAGATAAATGTGTTTTATTCCAGTCAATAGAAGCTTACCCCAACATGCCACAATCTAGGGCATGTACCCAGTCCCTATTTTCATTCCTCAAGAAGGAACCAGCTACACGTGGTAACACATAATGAACATTATTTTTTCAATTTTGTTAAGTCGTTGGGAGCATTTTTTGAAATGAGTGCCAATGTTGGCATGGTAAATTTCCAATAAGCAGAGGCTAGCTTTGGTTTCTACGTTTCAGAATGTGAAATGTTTATTTACTTGCAATAATCCCGTTTTATGTTTATCTGTTGAGAGTTGTTTAGGTGAAGTTACGGAGTTGGCTGTACATTTGTCTGTTGAGTCGGGTAAACGGTCATTGGCCACAGTGTTTGAGTCTCCGGTGAATGTTTTGTTGTCATTTCTCAGGGACTTTTGGTCTTAGGTTGATTTATCTTATGGTTGATATATAAAAGTTGTATTGCAGTTACTCTGGAGGATTGCAATTGGGGTCGGACGTTGGATATTCATCAGAAAATTTGGGGCGCCTAAGAGTTCAAGATGTGGGAGAAGGCAGTGTGAAAATCAGGTATATTGATGGGCATTACTATATCATTACATGCACTTTCCTAAGAAACTAAGTAAAGAAGATTACAATAGGCTTTCAATAATGCACCAAGGAATTATTGTTCGTCCATCATTGCTCTTGCTGTTGATACTATCCATGACAGTTCTTTTGCAGGCTTTATGAAGGAAGAATAACTCAGGGTCCACTTAGAGGGACCCCTGTTATTTTTAAGGTGGTTATACTTTTCCTTACTGTCTTTGCCTTTATTCTACATGACCTTTCACAAGCACCACATATAGTTCTTTTCTCTGATGAATGGAGTTTTACTTCCCGGCCATGCATGAAGATGGCTTGCCCCATGAAAGGGACAAGTGCAGTGATGCTGCTCTCGATTCCTTTAAAAAAAAACTAGAGTGTCTTCTAAAGAAACTGATGATTTCCGATTTTTGTTCAGTTTCCTTAAGTTGTAAAATGCCTTAGTTCATTTTCTCTGCAACAAAATTATTCTTACGTGTTTGCTATGCATTTTTTATACCTTGAATCGCAATATTACTTCTTCTGTAGCTCGTTATTATTCAAAATTTGGGAAAATTATTGGTTTCATGCTTTTGTGTAGACCAACCGAAATTTGGATTTGTTCTTCAAATTTTATAGTACACCTTAGAGTGCATGTGCTCGTAACTTTTACGGAAGGCTTTCATATATAGTTTACTCTGAAACTATGAGTTCACAAATTATGCATTTGGATGATTAATAGCTCTTGCAACATTTTTTTGACCTTCGCTTTTGCTCAACTGAGTTTTTGAAATTACCATATCCTATCACATTGTGTTCATGATGAAGGTTAAAATTTGTACTATTGTTCAAAATTTATTTTAATGCACCTTAGAATGCAGTTCTCATAACATTTATGGAAGTCTTTCATATCTGTTTACTCAGAAACTAGGAGTTCATAGAATCATAGGGAATGATACTTGACCTTCCTTGGAATCTGTTGACAATTACATACGGATATGCATTTTGATGTATTAATAGCCCCTGCAACATTTTTTTTGACCTTCAGTTTTTGCTCATCCGAGGTCTTCAAAATTACCTTAATTTTTTATGTTGTGTTCATTATGAAGGTTTATCCAGGACAACAAGTTGGTGGTGTTGAGGCTGACATGATGGCTGCAAATGAGCTAAATGCTCATGCTTTTCTTCAAGTAAGATATCGAACTTCCAATAAAAGATCTCCAAAATACCTGAAATTCTTCTTTTCTTATTTATACATTATGTTGTTTCTTCATGCATACCTCAGGTTGATATATATTATATCTTCTTTGCAGAGCAGTTCAAAAACTTTCTCCCAGAACCTCCAAATACTTCTTGGCGGGTTTGAGACAAAAACTGGGGAGCAGGCGAGTATCATGCATAGCACGTATTCCATATTTTGTGGGTGAATTCTAGACGCAACTTACATATACTTAATTAAGTGCAGTGGCTTGCTTTTCGTAATGGTGGGAAATACAGTGCTGCAGACTATGCGAAAGTTACGAGTGAAAAAATGTCAAAAGACAGTGCTCTAGGAGAACAGAAGTTGTGGAATCCTTTTGAAAAAGAGCTAGTTATAAGCCGAAGAAGATATTACATTATTAAGTTGCTTCATGGTGCTTTATGCGGCCTAGCCTACATGCATGACCATGAAAGACTGCACCAAAGTCTTGGACCTTCTTCAGTTGTTCTCAAGTAAGCTCTCTGGAGTTGGCAGTTTATCGAATTATCTTTCCACTTCATTGATCATCGTAAAATCCTCTTTTACTAATGGCAGCACGGTGGTTGAGAAAGATGCTGCTTACCTCGTTCCACGACTTCGGGATCTTGCTTTTTCAGTTGATATACGGTATAGATGTTGGTATCATTTATTTGCAACCAATTGCATAACCAATGGACAATTTCTTCTTTAACAACCAAGTTGTGCTTATTGCAAAACTTTTGTATAATTGGCTGTGGAAGAGCTAATCAAACACTCTTCATCTGATGTTAGCTTGGCAGCCAAGAATGCATATGTCAGTTTATTGCATATCTGATTTTCCTGCTTTCTAGTTTTTTTTGAAGACTTTGTTTTATTTCATGTTGACCCATTTTTGGGGTATGGTTTGTATGAAATCGCAACAACCTTCATTGCTCTTGATGATGCTTTGGCACACAATAGCTGCTTGAGAAAACATTACATCCATTTCTTTGGAATGATATACCCTTTAGACCATTTGACTGTTGAATTAAGATTTCCACTTTAGTCTATTCTTTCACAGTACACCCGGAGAAACTGGGGACCACACTTCGGCAATCTCTTAGTTGGTTTTATTTTCCACCCTGATCCATCAGCTATTTAAAGGATTGGCCTTCTTTACTCATTGAAACGTGAAGTTGTATGAATGGTCAGATTTATGCCCAGATTTATTTCTTGCATGCTTAATTATGATCACCTCATTACTAGGTAAGTTAATACCATTGGAGGAGGAAATGGAAGGAAAATAGAAGAATTATTTTTATTGGATTTTGGTTATGTAATTTTGATACAGGATTACATTCCAAATGGTTGTTTGATAGGATCGGATGTTTCTAGGTATTCACAACTGGAGGAAGGTTCAGGAACATTATCAGAAGGACTCTGGAGACGGGCATCTGCAGCTGGTGCATTCACTCCTATGGAAAAGAGAGCCTTTGGAATAGCGGATGACATGTGAATTTGTTTGTCTTTTTGTCCGTTGTTATTATTCTTTTTATCTGTGAGCTTTTATCACAGGACATTCTTCGTTTCTGTTTACAGATATGAAGCAGGTCTTCTTTTTGCGTACTTGGCTTTTATTCCGTTTTGTGAAGCAGGAATCATGGATAGCCTTTCATTGCAAGTAAGCTACAACTGTCCAATACGGTTGCAAAATCGTTCCATCATTCCTTCACGGTTTTCACCTGGATTTTCTTACCGAGATGGTAATTTAAGCAGCTTTCTTCCCATGCTAATTATTCTCTACCACGAACTTGCAGAGGCTTCTGGAAAGCACTTTCCGACTTGATCTCGAGGCTACTAGAGAGTAAGGACTGAGAATATCTCTTAAGATTCGAACACCGCTCATTAGATATGTTGTCATGTATGTACATACAGAATTTTATGCGTAGAAGATGTAAACACACACAAACACACAGCAAATAAATTTGTTGGATCTGGGGAAGAACATTTTTATGTTCAATAGATTCATTAAGTACCTGAACTTTAATGCTTAAGTTTTTCATCCATATCCTTCCTAAATTATGCCTTTGAATTTTTCTTTTCATGATTCTGTCTCGCTGTATCTTACCTGGAATGACAATTAGCTACTGAATTGGGCTTAGCTCCGATTTGTGTATTTTCTGGTTTGGCCTTTCTGTGAGTTCCCACAGTTGAATAGGCTGTTAAGAAGGCTACACAATTGTTACCTGTAGATTACTCGACACTGGTTTGTGCTGAACTGGTTTCTATGAAGATGTTTGCTTGAATCAAGTCCAGATCAGGGTCCTCTATGTGTCTTTAAGTCGATAATCTTCGTATCAAGTTATTAGTTTGTTGCAGTTTACTTTGCGACAAGCAAACCATCATTGTTATTTATAGATGGCTTGTAGCTTTGTTTTGAAAACATTGCCAGGAATGCTGTCAGGATCTAAGCTATACCCCAATTCTTTTGGCCTCTGGTGCAGGGATCTTGTTTCTAATTTGCCTGACCCGTTCTGATAACCTGCAGCCATTCCATTCTGTTTTTGTAACAAGGAAGAACTAGGCATACATACGTTTCCTCCTTCACCCATCCGAGAATGATTATGGGGGAGATAGTTTAGAGAGAGGCATTCCCCTAACCATATAGATAACTGCTTTTTCAACCTAGGAATTAAAGGTCTAAACTAATAGGCGGAGCGCTAATTCCAATGCTGCTGGTGACCATTTAAAAAAGACAATGGCAGATCGGGTGGTCCACACAAAGCCCACGATTTGCCTTTTCTTTGGAACTTTTTTCGGAGATTGCTTAAACTTAGCAGCTTCAAAACATAAGATCATTTGTCTGTACCCCTGATGCTTCCATGACATCGTTCGCTTGCCTTTCTCTTTTGGTAGGTATTGTTTAGCAGATGACCGATTGTTAGAAGCTGTCAACTTTCTGGATCTTGGAAATGGAGCAGGTTGGGAGTTGCTGCAGGTTCAGTATTCTATCTGCTCACTTGTAGAAGCTATTTTCTCTCATAGTTGCTTTTTTGCTTAATTAATAACTATCCAATTTGAGTATTAAAAAAATAGCATTGAAAATTTGCTTTCCTGTTGTCACTGGGCTTAGGTTTCTGGTATTTTTTGTTTCTCTTGGTGCAGGCTATGCTGAACCCTGACTTCCGGAATCGCCCAATTGCAGAAGCTGTTTTGAACCATCGATTCATGACCGGCTCTGTTCTTTGAGTTCTACCGGTTAGATACTCCATATAATGTGTGTGTGGACAGAATAATTGAATTGGCTGTTAGCTACTTCACATGATAACATCTTGTCCAATTTTTACTTTTCTGTTGGAAGGAGACTTCTGGAAAGTGTGGTTTCTACCCTACAGCTTGTAAATATTTTCTGTTGCTGTTCTAAAAAGGCTCAGAGATTTTATTGATAGTTACTTTTATTTCATGGCATTGGTTAAAATTGCAATAGATGTTCGAGGGGATCTCAGTGCAGTGACTAGGGTTTTGGCATGGTGGATGAAGCCCTCTCTTACCCGAAAGTGCAAGGAGATTAAATATGTTTTTGAGTCAATAAGAGAAGAGTTCTTGCATTCTACTTATACTTTTTAGATGGCATTTTGTTTTACAGGCTCTCACGAGGAGAGTGTGGGACGCTACGGATCATGCTTTTTGACTCGTGGAAATAGGCTAATATGCCTAAGACAAAGCATTGGATGAATGCCTGGACCTTGAGATTACTTACTTTCTTGTAAGAGCAAGTTTAAGTTTATATGCAGTAAGTAAGTTTTTCGAAGTTATTGGCTATATTTTTAGACATGAAAGTAGAAAATATCGTTTGCCTATAAAGAGGCATGGGGAGAACAATAATTGTACCTATTATATCTGCCTAATTTTGCAAATATATATTTTGTGCATAGTTTTCATGTACTTAAGAAATAGTATAAGCAGCAGCAAAAGAGGGAAGGGGTTGTTTTGATAACTGATAAGTGGTAGTAATGTGTATCGAAGGGGAACTTGAATCTTACTTTGTGCAATTTTTCATCAATTTTTTTACCTTTCCTTATTATCTTGAAGGGAGGTATATATAAGAGTATAAATCGAAATTGGAAAAAATTCACATAGAACTATGTTAAAGACACAAAAATAGTAGAAAAAATTTCTTTTCAAACTTTTTTGTTTTTTGGTGAAATTTTTACAATTTTTGCCTGTATTTTTTACTTTTTTTTTTTTTGAATGTTTTTCCTTTTAAGACAAATAATTAACTTAATAATGATGAGCCTGGTTTGACTTCGATTAGTAGTAGAAAACCGATCAACGATTGATATTCTGTATCGGGGGGCTGGCTTGATTGAGCAAGCGACTAAGTGGTCGATTAACCGATAGACACATGCTACACAGATCGATGAATTATCATCCCGATCGGTTAAGGTCCACTCGGACACGTCATATCTAAAATCTTTACTATAAAAATCAAATGACAGGAGCCAACCAAAAAGGCCTGCACGCTAGATGCAACTAATGGCTTAGGCAATCCCAAAAATAGTGATGTTGACCACTCGTCATATTGAGTATAATGCCTAAAATCAACAAATCATTCTTCTCAATGTGAAATATGGGCGTGATCGGTGGTCATAAGCTCGCCTAAAATCAACCCATTACTCAGGCTATTAAGAATGATCCAGGTCATGCGATAAAGTGCGTTTTTATAGACAATCAGTACACTCTTATATACAATTTATTTTCGATTACTGACTTGATTGTCGAAAATTTCTTGACCAGAAAATCACCCCGTCACCAAACTTTCCTGCAAGAGGCAAAGCAAAAGTGCATGATACATCACGAGTATTCTTGCACGGTTACACCATAAAATAATACCACAAACTTAATAATAATAAAATAAAATACAGTCGACATATATTTATCATCTCGTCGTCGACAGAAAGAAGGGGGAAAGACTCCGAGGCAAGAAAGCATCCGATTTCCAAATCTTTTCCATCCCAAACACAACAATTATCTCCAAAGAAGGTAGGATCAATTCCTCACTTCCCCCACACCTGCAGCCTCCGATCCCTCTCTTTCTCTCTCTAAACTCCTCCTCACGCGGCTTTGGGATAAATTACGCCACCGACGAGGTAAAAGTTCTTGGCTGAATTTCCCGTGTCGAGATCTCCGTTTTTCTCGAGTTCATATTTCGAATATGGTGATTGAGTTGGTAGACGGAATTTATTTCCTTGAATTTGCATAAAGAATATGAGTCTTATAGTTTGAGCTTCATTCGTCTTATAGATTAAAGGGGATTTAACCCTGGAATTCTGCTGTTAGTTGGTGATTGTTTTTCTTTTATCTTTTTTCCCCGAATCAAGATGGCTCGTTAACCCTCTCTTTCTCCCTATTTAGGGCTCGATAGAATTTTTAATCTTGGTATTTAGATGGGCAGAAAGTGCTTTTCGTTTGTTGTTGTTGTTGTGTTTTGAGAAGCACATGAACGTCGTATGTAGGACTAAACTTAAGGGGAAACATCAAAAGAGAGAGAAAATCCTACACCTAAGAGGAGGGAGGGGGTTTTAGGGACTGGGATTTGGGGGCATTTGAACTTGCTGTGTAATTTGATCATTCTGGGCTGTGAGTGGGCACCAATTTCCCATAAAGATGAGGAATTGAGAAGGCTTAATAGTTAGGTATTGCCATTTAGTAGTCTGTTTTCTCTAGCTATATGATTGAGCAATTCACTGAACTCGACCTTATGATAGCCTTCAAGGGCACTGAATAAAACCCGTGACTTTGTATGAACACACGTAGTTAAATGGCATTTTGGTTTAATTGATGGTTTTTCATTCTTGGGTTTGGATCATAATCTTGTTTTCATGTTACTAAAGCTTAGTACTTGTCCTTTATGATCAATCACCCATCCAAGCAAAACTGAGAGCATTCTCAGATCCTAATGCCATTGACCTACCATTTTAATTATAATTTTTGGCAAGTAGGTGCTTTGTAATCACACAGAATTAATGCAAAGTGAAATAGCTTTACTGGGTTGCAGCAGCTACTGCATGGCCCTCCTAACTGATGTGGCATAGATGGAAGAAAAAGATCTCCTAGAAGTACTCCTAGAAATACACCAAGTTTTTGTTGGGGATTGATGCAGTATTCATCAATGGTAGACTCGAGAGCCCCCTTCCGCCCAGTCATATTGTATAGGCCTATACGACCCTCTGACTTAGAGGTGCTTGAGAAAATCCATTCTGATCTATTCCCAATCAGGTAAGCTGATCTTATCTTATGCTATCTGATGGTCAACTTTAAGAGGATATGGTTGCTTTCTTTTTTTCAAGTAAATATTTGGCTTCACAGGTACGAGCCTGAGTTCTTCAGTAACGTTGTTAATGGCAATGGCATTGTGTCTTGGGGAGTTGTTGACCGCAGTCGATGCGATGGTCGAAGTGACGAACTCATTGGATTCGTTACTGCACGAATTATTCCAGCAAAAAATAGTGAGGCGAGTCTTAGTGTCCTTTTTATCTTAGATATTTTTGTGTCACAGAACTTCAGGGGGCTTACTTTCTGGATAACATATGGAAATTAGGCCAAAGGGAATTGACTCCTCGTTTACAAATTTGCTATATTCATTTAATGCTTTACCTTTCTTGAGATCTTATTTGACTCGAGCAACATTAGCATTGCAGATAGAAGATTTGCTCCGATTTGACTCGGCAAAGTCAGATCAAACGCTAGTTTACATTCTCACACTGGGAGTGGTAGACGCCTACAGAAATCTTGGCATAGGTAAGAGATTATTTAGTTTTTTCACGGGTTGCTTTAACTTTCATCGCCCTTTCACCTATTAATTACCCAGTGTTTAATTTTCAGCTTCTTCACTTATTCGAGAGGTTATCAAATACGCCTCAAGTATTCCAACGTGCCGAGCAGTTTACCTCCACGTGATTTCTTACAATAATGCCGGCATCCATTTATATCAGAAAATGTCCTTCCAGTTTGTGCGAAGGTTGCGTGATTTCTATTTCATTAATGGCCACCATTATGATTCGTTCTTGTTCATCTACTACATCAACGGTGGTCGGTCTCCCTGCTCACCATTGTAAGTATATTTCCCCTTTTCTTGATATAGTCCAAAAATGGCACTCTGGGAGTATGTGTTATCTCCCAAAAAATGCAATGGATATTTTGAATCATGCTGTCGACTTATTGTGGGTAGTGGAGTAGGTTTGCTTGAGTTGGTAGTACCTCTGAGAGGGATAGTGGGTGGAATTGAAAGTGTGTTAGGGAGAGGATTGAGGAACATCAAAGAGGCCTTATCCAATCTTTACAAAGGACCCTTGATAAATGAAACATGACGAGAAAAGTATACTGCAATCCGATGTTAGGGTTGTGCCCACTATACACGCCAAATCTTATCGGATTTTTGTGGTTCTTGGTTCTGCAGAGAGCTCGTGACAGTAATGGTAACTTATGTGAGGAGCGGACTGAAGCTGGTGGCTGCAAAGCTGTGGAAAAATGAAGGTAAGAAGGCCTCTTCTAGTAGATGGAATAATAGCAAAGAAACTTGTTGTCTTGCCACAGCAACGCAAAGTAAAAGAATCCTCAAGGCTGAGGGTACAGGGTATCAGTGTGTCTAATTATTGAATCTGTCTTTTTCTTTCCGACTCCTTCGTGTCATGCCCGTACCTTCCCTTGTACAAGCGAATGCTCAAAATTACAGTGTCTGTCAATCTATCTTCAGGAATCAGGATTATGGATATCAATATACATGTATTTGGATCACAATATGAAGTGTATTCATAAAGTCATAATGCTTTTCTTGTCCAAGGGATGAAGGTGCAGCAGCTTTTTTCTTGGTCACTTCTTTTTGTCTTAATGATGATTTCCGATGGTCAATAGGACTTTGTTGTTTTGTTGCTTAGCCTCATTAATCCGATCAAGGCCTATCTTATTCCTTGTTAGCATTTTCCCCGTCGATTAGTTTTGCATGGTTGAGTTAGGTCGTATTTCCTTCGAATCCATTCTCCAAGGACCAGTGAGCTATTACGCTTTCTTCAAAGGAAGGCTGCTTCCAAGCCCACCTCTTAGTTGTCATAGCTTGATCACTTCCTTTTCCTAGGTCATATTTTCTTTATTTGTACTCCCCCACTATATAGTCTATATGGAATTAGTGGAATATGCAAGAAATAAAATAGAGGAGCAAGGCGGACATCAGCATGTGCGGGGAGGCTAGCGCAGGTAAGCTCACATAAGGGTCTAAGCTCATATGTCGTGGCATGGTCAGCATCGATTCATTCGATTACGTTTTACTCTTCAAAATCCAACATTGGCAGGAGATGAAGAGGGAGTAGTTGCAAAAAGACAATGAAAGCCTTTTTTCTTTCTCCGTCTTTGCAACAAGTAGCAGGTTGCTTCTCTTTTCTGACTCGAGTTGCGATTGGCATTTTTCGTTAGAATTTTGCCTTTGTTGCCTATGCTTATTGCTTGTTGGTATTTTGCCCGCCTCTTTTCTTTCTCTGTCTTTGAAACAATGTAGCTGGTTGTTTCTCTTTTTATGACTCGAGGCATGATTGACGTTTTTCGTTGGTTGATGTTGCGCACACTAGATGTAACTATTTGCATATTCATTTCATGTGGCCCGATTCTCTCTCTTCCGAGCTTGAGTTCTGTCTCATCTTGGTTACCCGTCCATGTTGTTTGCATTGATTTTGCTACCTCCATCACTGTTGAACCAGTAAAAATATCTTTTATATTCGACTAGCTACCGCTTCACCTAGCAGCACAATGCTTGTATTGCTCTTCTATAATCCCAAGATGGCTTCACGATAAAAGTGGATGAATTACCTATCAGGTCGTTTTCCAAATACTGAAATGGGATCAATCGCAACCACTGCAACGGTTTAGACCGATGTTCTCGGAGGCAAAAGCTCAAGGCAAGGTGGTTGACCTCTTATGAAGTGAGAAACAAGTTTCGAGTTGTTGAGGCATAAGCCTTCCGAGTTTCTTCCTCATATTTATAGCAAAGAAAATGAACTATAAATACCGTGCGTCAAAAATTTATTCAAAATAAGGAATAAATAATTAATTAAAAAAACATATTAAGCAATAAAAACACCATCTATTAATATATTAATAGATGTGACTTTTAAAAGCACTCTAAATCCATAAATAAAAAACATGCAACAAAGTTTACTAAACTATAATTTTCTTTTTCTCCTCTGAAATCTTCGCCTTTAGTGTCTGGGCATAAAAAGTGTAAAGCCCGTATGCTTGAACATACCTTCATCTTCGAGATAGTAGCCTTTGTGGTTTCAACACTCCAAAATTTACAACCCGGAGCATTCATAGGTGCCTTGCTTCTAGGCGAGTTTTGAAAACGCCTTTGAAAATATTGGTTTAGGTTGATTCTAACTTGCGTGTTATTAATTTTTGTGTTGGGTTGATTCATTACAGGATTTAACGTCGACTTTAATTAAATCACTCCTTAGTGAATGATAAGATTAAATACTCTTACTAGTAATTGGTCCATTGTCCTATATAACGAGTAATAAAAAAATGTACTAGTGAGTTCCAGATTATGTAGCCTTTGATAAGCTTCAAGAGCCCAATTTTTTTTCTCTCTATTTGCATATTTGACTTTTCCAAAATCGCCCATTGTGAAAAAATTCCACTACGAATTTGGATCGTGTAGGAATTTGGATTGTGTCTCGGTCTTAATGTAACTGATAATCTTCTCGGATCAACTACTAGTCATTGCATTGATAAGCTATTAGCTAACCAACAATCTAATTAGATGTGAGCTCCTCCTCAAGTAAATTCTTTCTTTTGCTATTCAAACTACGAGATATAAGTCGTTATTTCTGCTATTATTCCAATATTATTATAAATCAATGTTCTATAAGTTATAAATTCGATTAATGCCATTTGATAGTAGCCCTTCGTCATCTTTCCACGACCTTTGAAAAAGGTATTAAATATTAATTCTATTTTAAAAAGGTCTGTGTGTACAAACGTTAGGGCATTGATTCACACGATATTAAGGAAGTGAAGGATTCACATTAATGTCGGAATCATTTATTGCTCTTCCTTGTGCTTATTTTGTTTTAGGTGATTGGTTCACTAGTACAACCTTTGTAAACTTTCATGTTTAATTGATGATTTAAAAAAAAAATTATAGAATTAATATTAATTGCATTTAATAACCATAAGAGCTTGAACCATATTTTGACAAAGATTAAGATCATTTCTTTTAATTGCATATTTATTATGGTATATGGACAAGGTAGAGTCCTCAAACTTAAGCACGAAATTAATATTGAATCAATAATCATCGAGACAAAATAATACGAAGATTCAAAAAACAATAAGAATTTTGCGGACATTTGGTAACTTTATATATATATATATATATACTGGCAAATAAACATCCACAGGAATTAGCTTATCGACTCCCCGAACAGTACTATAAGAATCGGTACTGAACATCTCCCCTGTAATTGTACATGCTCCCATAGCAATAACATATTTTGGTTCAGGCATTTGCTCATATAATCTCACTAAAGAAGGAGCCATTTTCATTGTTACTGTTCCGGCTGTTAAAATTAGGTCTGCTTGTCTAGGACTCGATCTTGGTACTAGCCCATAACGATCAAAGTCGAATCGTGAACCTATTAGTGAAGCAAAGAGAGAGAGAGAGAGAGAGAGAGAGAGAGAGAGCTTTTAATAAGAGATCCTTTATTTTGCTATGGTGTGGACCTCTATTTCTTGATCAAATTATGACGATCCAAACCGTTCAACGTGTTTAAAACATGTTTTTAAAGGTACCCGCAAGAAATCGGCTCAAAACAATATTTAAAAAGGCTTGATCGATTAAATTTTTTATAAAACTGTTCCTGTCAGTATTTATCAAAAACTGTTTAGATCAAGCCCTTCTCGATATTGTTTTGAGCCAATTTCTTGCGGGGTACCGTTAAAAACATATTTTAAACACATTGAACGATTCCGATCATCAAAATTTGATCAGAAAATAGGAGGTCCACACCGTAGCAAAATAAAGAATTCCTTATTAGAAGGGGACTATATATATATATATATATACATACATTTTTTTTTTCTATTTTCTTTGGCTAGCCAGCTGGTATGAACATTGTTTTGGTCAGAAAAAAGCTTTATCCGATCCATAAATTTAGCTATTCCGTGGTCTCTATTCCTTTAAATCTCCATATATACTTCTTGGATCAACAACACATATGAAAACCAGTCTTAAAAGAGGGAAAGAGAGACAGACGCCAACCTACGAAAAAACTTCAGTCCGACATCCCATGAGAGGGAATAGGCAAGAGAAGATCGTCGTATTAGAATAACATTCAATCACGACGAGAATAATCAGAAAAAAAAAAAAATGGGCTCTTCTTCTCTACCAAACGGCCTTCTCTCTCTCTCCATCGCCGCATGCTTGCTGGTTCACCTATTTCCATTCGGGGTTGGCGCCTCAGCTTCCCCGAATGATCCATACATCTCCTACCACGACGGCCCTCTCTTGACCGGTAATGTCAGTCTAGCCATATTGTGGTACGGAAGATTCGCCCCTGTTGAGAAGATAGTGCTCCACACATTTATCGAGTCGTTGGGAGTCGATCGAAGTTTGAGCTTCCAGCCTGATGTGTACACTTGGTGGCGAAAGGTCGATGGCTATCGCGAAATCGCGAATAAGAAGACCCCCGAGGGCGTGGTGCAGGTCGCGAGAGAAACCGACGATGAGAGTGCATCTCTTGGATATGTTCTGGGCAAGGAATTGCTCCCTGATTTGCTGAAGAAGACGACCGTTGGGTTGGCAAATTCAGTGGCTGTTATCTTTGTTTCTAAAGAAGTTAAGATGCAAGACGCATGCAATTCTCCTTGCTACCTGCATGGGGTATTTGGTAATTTTCTATTATCTTTTTCTCTTCTATTATTTTTCATCTTTTTAATATTTACCTTTGAAATTTTTAATATTGTCTTGGCATTATTTGAATTGGGTAATTTCTCAAAATTGTATTTTTTTGGTTTTTTTGATACATTTTATATTACTACACAATTATTTATGTAGTGAACAAACAAAGTTCAACAACATATGTTCGTGATTACACCGTTAAAATCAGTTAAACGTCAATCGTCAAACTATTAAAATTTCAAGTTTGGAATTTTTATGGACCAAACGTACTACGACATAATTCTTATCATGTCGGATTTTGTCTACGTTGAATTCCTGAGATCTTTTTAAAATTAAAATTCTAACAGATATTTTAGAATTTATTCAAATTTTAATTTTAGAAAAATCTAAAAAAATTTAATATAAGTTATTTTAGATGTAATAGGAATTATGTCCCAGTTTGTTTTGCTAAAAATAATCACGAACTTAATATTTTAATAACTTGATTAACGGCATTAATTTATTCTAAACAGTACATAAGGTAACCGCATGATAGTTTTAAAAGCTAAAGAGTGTGTTGTGCCTTAAATTAACATGAGTTGTAACATGATCAATAAGTTGACTTTTTTACCCTTTATGAAATTTGAAATTTTTTTGGCAGGTAAACAAGTTTACATAGTGGTTGGAAACCCAGAAGAGGAGTGCCCAGAGTCATGTGCTGTACCCTTCCACAGGTCAAGAATTCCCGGCCTGCCTCCGACCGCCTTAACACTCGAACCACCCAGCGGAGACGTCGGCGCCGATGCCATGGTCATCCACTTCGCATCTGCACTGGCCGAAACAGTGACCAACCCATTCAGCACCGGATTCTTCGCTGGCGAACCGGGTCGAGAACTTGAAGTTGCCAGGGTTTGTTTGGGCTTATTCGCAACCGGGGCTATCCCGGGTTACCCGGGTAATGTTCGGGTTGACCCTTCTACTGGTGGGGCATTCAATGCACATGGGTTGCATAGTTCTAAGTTCCTCTTGCCTGCCATATGGGATCTCAAAGCCCAGCATTGCTGGACCATATTGTAATTTCTCTATTAATGGAGGGCCTGTATGTGGATCATTGGGGGAACTTTTTTATACCATTTGCTTCATTCCAATTTATTGGTTTTCGTATATTAAAATGTGTTTTTCTCCATTCTTAGTAGTTTTTTTAATGTTATTATTGTTGTGCCGATGAGCAATCACACACATAAACACAAATACAAAAAATTTACGTGGATCAATTGGGTACATTCACGAAGAGAAATACAATATTTTTACAGAATGTTAGATGATTTTTTACATAAGAAAACTGAACTCACTCTCTCTCTCTCTCTCTCACACACACACACACGAGCACACGCGCGCACACACACAAATACACACGCGCACACTGATTTGCTCTTTCCTTGCATCTTCTTTTTACCTCGCCAGTGTCTCCAGCAGAGAAGCACCCATTGCTCAACTCACTGTCTGCTCTATTTTCTATCTCGCTAGAATTTCCAATCTATAGGTAAACTCAAAGGAAGAGACAAAAGAAAAAAAATGATAAAATGAAATCCTCAGAGATCTCACAGTCGACGATGGAGGCATTACACATGGGCAACCATTTGCATCCAGCAGCCTTATGGATACTACGCATGATAAAATCTCTACCCAATCCTACCGTTCACACATGGGGAGGATCCAACAGTTATATATCATTGCAGTTTAATGATGTGTTTATGATCACGAATTAGGTTTATAAGCGGTGAGAACTCAAGTATTTTACTCGTACACAAAGCTAGTAGATTAGGCCTGGTTGACTATTCAATACAAAGTTTGAATTTAACTTTTAGAATACGAAGTCAACACGAGATACTCGTTTGTCTTTTCTATGTCATCTTTTAACACAAATCAACATAAAGTAGATACGTTTATCGATTAACAACATTGCATGAGCTCCAAAAACCAGTTATTGCAATTTTTTTTTCAAGAAAAAAAAAAAACCTACCTACTATTATTGTTACACTGTGCAATATGGGTCCGGGTAAGTAATTTCATGTTGCATGGGCTAAGAATGATGGGTTGGGCCGAACTGGATGGCCGGATGGGCTTGCTACACCCATATAGTGACTTAGCTCGCTACAGGTCCCGTGTCCAGGTTTACAAGATTCCCAAAAGAGGAAAAAAAAAAAAAGGAAGAGAAACTTTTATCTCTCTTTTAGAGCCCAATTTAGAAGAACAGAGACTTCTAGTCCACTTTAATCAGGCCCAACCCATCATTCCTTCCACCCAAAGCCAGGCCCAACTGGATTTGACCTAAAAATATTTGAATTATTTTTTTTCTTATTTAAATTTTTATTGCATCTTTTTAAGTTTACGTTAAATTTTAGTTCGTCTCGATGAGAGATTCTTTAAAAAAATAAAAAATATGAACCACATTTTTTAAAAATACAAAAAAGATAACAATAAAAAAAAAATATCTGTCAGTTTCAAATTATTTTCGTTAGTGAATTCTTTTTAACTTTTAGACCTAAATTTTTTCTTTTAAAATTTTTTCTCGTTAAGATGAATTAATAATTTACAAAAATTAAATACAAACCAACAGATGCAAAAGATAATTACAATAAAAACACAAAAAGTACAATAATTTAATTTGGCCAAATTAGGGCTTTTTTGTTGTGTTATTAAATAATGAAAATATATTTATTAATAATATGAAAACTACAATAAGAATATACCCACCACAAGCAACTACTACATCAAAATAGACCTTACTTTTTTTTTTTTGCACCCCATCCCTCTTCTCTTAAACCTTTGATTTTCTATTAAAAAATATAATAAAAAATAAAAGCAAATAATATTGGCTAAAATACATTGCAGTGGGTAAGAGAAAATGATAGTTCCACGTACCCAATTAGGTCTACGTTCAAGGACAACAAGTTTTACAAGGAAAGTAGACTGCCGATTAATGAATATGTTATTATAGTTTGGACTAAACTTAACTTAATTTCTAATCAATGATCTGCTTTTATTGTTAATAATTTTTTTTAAATTTTTGGTCAAAATATATAATTTAATGGGTTGCTTGACTGGAAGAGTCAGAAAAGAAAAAAAAAAATACAAATAGAACGTGAAGAATGCATAAATTTAAAAAAAAAAAAATCTAAAAGATTCGTCTATTGTTTCCATCAGAATGAATACTCTGGATCTCGGGAGATTAGCTTTTGCCAACAGTGAACTTTAAGGATCGCATCTAACGCATATTCTACATTATAGTTTACAATTGATTCAGCTTTCTGAGAGATCAAAAGAAGCTCGATTAATATCTATTTTAATGTACAATTTTAGCTTTTAATCATAATTTTTTATTATTAAAAATTATTTGGTTAAGACAAGTGCTTAATCCAAAAGTATTTGATGCAAAACTAATAAAAGTTAAGAAAATCGAGAAGAATAAGTCTAGGAACACAGATAATTCATGCACATCGAGATACAAATGTGTCCGGAACCTTTAGATGCACATGAAATCTTCCTTAATCATATAAGCTCCACGTGCATAGAATCAACCCCGAGGTAAGCCCCACAAACCCCCAGCCTCAAGCAATTCCCTGCTGCGGGGCAACAATTTCTTTTTTTTATAAATATAGAACATACAATAAAAATTTACCCAAAAAATTATTATTAATACTAAGTGGGCAACCAAACTGAAATTGGGTTTGAACAACTCAAATATCGGGACCAATACTGCACGTGCATCTGATCGTTTTGAATATATCTACGTTCAAATATATGCGAATAATTAATATTCTTAAATTTTTTGACTCAAAAAAAATTAAGGGAAGGGGGGAAGATTTGAAGTGACTTGTAAAGGTAGGACAATGAGGTAAGGCAGGAAGGAAAACCCCCCAGCACACTCCACTATTTCCTTAACTCCCCACATTGACTAATGAAGGAATGATGTCAGACCACCCTCTACCCTTGTAGGAATTATTAAACTAATTATATCCGTACATCTAATTTCTTATTTTTGTATTTGTAAAAGGAAGATGCTAATATGCAATTGTCAAACTAGATTTGGGGCAAGTTGTATAATTATAATATGTTTTGGGGTCTATTTTAATTGTGGCTAATTTCGGAGCTATCTGCTTATGTTGATTTCGGGTACATGTAACTTTTTATTGACGACTTGGGTTACTTCAGCACTAGACACAAGATCTCTTGAATATAATTAGGTAACCGTTGTTAGACCAGATCGAATACTTTATAAGAATGGTAGAATTACATATTATATACTAGAAAAGATATTTTAATAGTGCCATCCGAAATGTCTATATGACCTAAATTTATTATTTCAGGATGACAACAAAAACTGATCAAATAAAGATCAAAATCAACACAGAAACAGATCAAACTGAAAATATTAAGCCTAACAAGAAATTAAGAATTACATAAGTTCCATAGTCCAAACAAGATGTCCAAAAAAAAAAAACATCTATGTTGTTTCTGGATGTTTCGGTGGCTTTTTATTATCTTTGAGAGTTCGGAGGGGCGGAACTATCTGGGGGAAGGAGGGGGAAATCCCCCTAAAAATTTCAAAAAAAAATTAAGACCTAGATATAAATTTAAAAATTATGAAAAAATTATATTTCGGTCCCTCCAAATTACATTTGTCCTCCCAAATTTTTTTGTTGACTAGCTCCTCAAACTTTGAATTTTGATTCCGCCTCAAAGTGTTCGAATATATTGAATAGATCATGACGAGTTCTGATGTATTAGGAGGTGTTTGAAAGTCAATTAGCATCTAAATTATAAATTACAGACTTTGAATTATAATGAGCCATAATGTATAGTATTTTAGATGTCATTGACCGACGCTCGTTTACTTCTTCTTTTTTTTTTTTTAATGATTTCTCCCTCTATTGGTCTCTGTATAGAAGTATTTTTACGTAGTGAAATTGGTATTGAAAATTTTACATGTGTTGTTCATTAATTTGATATGTGATCGTGCATGAGAGAGAGAGAGAGAGTGTGTGTGTGTGTGTGTGTGAGAGAGAGAGAGAGAGAGAGAGAGAACAGGGGAGTAGGGATGTGGGGATGGTCTGTGTCTGTCATCTGTGATAAGTACTCTCTCCTCCAAGCTTCTGGTGACTCTTGGAGTTATGTCACAAGGGTCATTTCATTATCGTTTTCCTCTTCGTTTATATATACGTGTATACACATAGACATGCGATAACAACTCCGTTGATTCCCTCGACATTGACTTGGAAAAAAGTTAAAGGACACCAGTGCAGTACTAGTCAACACCCCTTCGATGTCTAAATTAGTGATAGAGAATTTTTGAAGAAAAACAAGACAAGAAATAGAGGTAGAGCGAGCGATAAGCTGCACCTGTGCCGCTCGTTTTGGGCCACAGTTTATCTTTTCTTAGGTTTTTCAATTCCACTAAGAGTCTATTTTTACGGGATTGTGATATCTCAAGCCATTTTGGAATTCTTATCCATATGGATAGAGATCATATCCCCTTAGATATATAAAGGGGTGTGTTCCACCGAAAAGTCATTTTTCACGAGCCCTTCCAACTGATCACCTAACCTGAGTGGTTATTTTGATAAGGGAAGAGTTCGTTTTATCCGGGTTGAAAAGTAGCTCTAGCTGAGCAGAAGCCCAAATCGAACAATCGAGGAGACCAATTAAAAGAACGGAAAGACTTCCTCGGCTTTCCTATCTATCAACACACACACATATATGTATATGTATATGTATATGTATATATATTTATGTACGTATGAATTTTAGGCTCTTACCGGGATTAAATAATCAGTAGATTGCAGTATATGTTTTTGCATGGAAGGGCAGTTAAAAAGACGCGAGGTGGGGACTGAGGGAGGACGCAACAGCTAGCGAAGAGGCAAGGCAAGGCAACGACTTTTAACAGATTGTTGTTGACGTCGTCCATGCAACAACTTAAGTGTAATTAAGTAATCTCCAGGGGCCCCAATTTGACTGTCAATTCCAAGTTCAATGAATTAATTTTCTATTATTTGGCTGCTTACCAATAATTTTGCCTTCATCTTCATTTCTATATATGCCTCTATTACGCAAGCACCCATTATTATAATTTGATCAAATCCAATCTTGCATGGGTTTCATCAAACAAATATATGCTGAGTGGGTAAAATTTTTGGTTATCTGAAATTAAGTATGTTCCTCAAACGGCCTTGGCCGAACGTATAAGTTTACTTTTTTACCGAAGCCTAATCTGCAAGACAACGAATATTATCAAAGGACTCTTTGTCTTTGATCGGTGTGAAAATATTTCGATAATTAAGTCAGTACTCAATCTTGCAAGTTCTGAATATAATTTTTGTGAATATAATTTTTGTGATAGCAAACTACTACAGCATAACTGTATCCATGTGGGTGTGTTTTGATTTCTAAATCTTCATTAGAATTGAATGGATTATTTTTTTTCTGAAAATTGGCATTATGTGGATAAATCTTATGGGGACTCTCTAAGATCTATTTGGTCTCCCTAGATTATTCGATTTATTTTTGGTCTCTATTCAAATTTTTTTTTTTGCATTTGTTGTTTTGGCCTCAATGATTTGTGGATTATTGGTCTGTCTTTATGAAAGGAATTTAAAAGGTATAAAATTATATCCAAAAGTTAAAAAAATATCACTAAAGACGACGAATAAGCTTAAAATAGTCTTATTTTTTTAATTATTTGTCTTTTCTGAACTTTTTTTAAATTTGGTCCATTATTTATAACATTTTTGAAAGCTCTCGTCAAGATAACCCAATAATTCACAAAAAGTTGACGGAAGATAAAAAATTACAAAAAAATTTCACATAAGGATGAAAAAATAATCCAATAATCTACTCAGTTCAAATGCGCTATTAGAATCTATTTTTAAGTGTTAGCTTTTCGTTATAGTCAAATTGGCCTAACATCACTTCTTATCCTGTCTGTCTACGTCTGGTTTCAAACTATTCAAATCTGGAATTTATCCACCAGTAATTCTCTTACTGTCTTTTTCAAGTCGAAAAACATAAATTTCTGCTTGACAACATTCTTGTGCACAACAAGAACAAAGAAAGATTACACGAATAGTCATGAGAACCGAACCACATAACATTCCAAAAGAATGGAGCAAATATGGACCAACTTTTATTAACGGGGAAGGCCCAAAAATGGATAATCACTCTTTTGGCGGAGGAGAAATCTCTAATTGTTCATATTTTCAGGTCCTGCTGCCCTTAGCTACTCAAATCCCGAAACTAAAGAGTAGTTTTTGTTCCTTATTCGTAGTTGTCCTTGTTCTTGGTCCAAGGAAATGAGTCCAAACAGGAAGTTTTAACCGATCTCTGTGTCGTTGAGCTGACTTTCTCACATATTTATTTAAAATTATATTGTAGTGTTCTAACAATGGCAGATAAAAATCCTAATAGGTTAATTAGATTTTACCTCTCTTCCAATGTATATATTAAAAAATAAGTCATTATCTAATTAATAATTTAAATTCAAACTCCACATTCAACCTCTTTATGTTACAATCTCTCTCTCTCTCTCTCTCTCTCTCTCTCTCTCTCACATGTGATGTATATATGTATGGTTTCTCTCTTTTATGTGTACGTACGTGTGGCCGTGCGTTTCCTTGATTGAATAAGAAACTTTCTGAGGTTCAAATCTGGGGGGTTGGAATTATAGATAGGTGGTTATGCTCCCTATAGTTAAATTAAGCAAGAAGTTAACAAATTGGATTAAATTAAGTATTTTTAAACAAGGGGTTGTTTGGTACGAGGGAGATGAACTGTGCAATTGCGACACTTGAAGAGCAGTTGGGGACAGCTCCCTCTATATGTGCACTTGTTTTTAGAATTTTTTTATATATAAATCAAACAAATATGACTTTAAAATAAATCCAAATCTAATAAAATCCGGATGATGCTACACAACTTGTACAATATTTTAATTTGCTGACTTGGGCGTTTTGACGACATATAGGGCAAGAATCTGGACCCGTATTGTAATATCAAAACTTAAGTACAATACAGACACGTCTGAAATCGCCTGATCGATGGACATGGGTTCTTATTACATCGTGACCTCGACTCGAATGGTTCTTAATTTGTGTTCATAGACTTTCTCAATAAAACTATCTCGGGAGAGCAATTTTATTGATTAATCTCCAATGATAAAATTTTGTGCACCCTTGTCAGTATAAGAATGTTTCGGAATTTTATTTTAATGGTCAAAATTATGCAATCTGTTTGGATAGATTTTTGTTGGGATCTGAATCTAATAATTCAATTCAACCAAATATTAATAAATGCTTGACCTTTGAAAACTTATCTTGTGGTTTAAATTTTTTATGTCATGCAACTCAAAAGTCTCAATGGGGTTTGCCTTCATTCATGTCATGCAACTCGAAGATTTTTGGAGTTTCTACGTAATTGGATAGCATCTCACATGTCAAGACAATAGAAAGTCTATCTACAATTTTTTATAAGTCGGTATTCCTTCGATTGAAGAGATATTGTTTTATCTTGAGAGACAAATATTTGTGCGATTCTCAAATGCCTACAGTGATGCGGTGAATTTATTTTAAGGAGATTATGAATACACAGCACTCGGTTCGGTGTCTATTGTTTATGTTTTGATTTTACAGTTTAGAATTACACTATATTATTTCGATTCGTGTTCTATAATTTCGATTACGTTCTGTAATTTTGTATCAATAATCAATGAATGTATTTTTTTGAAATATCCGAATACATGTTGGCATTATTATATCGTTATTGACTATGGTACGTAGGGAACTCTTGCATGAAATCAAAAATAGTAATTCCAAATGTGATTAATTCGTGTATTAATATATATTTAATGTGTCATCTCAGATAGTACTCAAATATAGTACTAAAAAATGTGGTTTTTGTATTGTTATTGACTTTTATTTTTTTTGTTAAAGTATCAAAATAGTAGGTGACATGCAACATTTTGGTACCATGCATATTTTAGGAATCATCATATGCGTGATCAATGTGAAAATAGGTCCACCAATCATGTATGCTAATTTTATTTTATTTTTATAGTCGAGGTATCTGGTCGG
Source organism: Arctostaphylos glauca (assembly GCA_019985065.2). Taxonomy (NCBI): domain Eukaryota; kingdom Viridiplantae; phylum Streptophyta; class Magnoliopsida; order Ericales; family Ericaceae; genus Arctostaphylos; species Arctostaphylos glauca. Next base: position 2,775,248 of record JAHSPW020000002.1, read on the forward strand.
TTTTAAGATTATCTCCAATATAATGTTTTAGTCCCGGGAATCTTGAAGTTAACGATCGAACAAACTTTCAGCGACCCTTAGTAATTTATTCTGGTGGAATTTGATCTCGTGACCAGCGGCGGATCCAGAAATTTCATAAAGGAGGGTCACTTATTCAAAATAAAGTTAAAAAAAAAATCTTAGAAGTCACACTGCAATATAATAAGAACAAATTTAGCTTAAATAAATCAGTACCGTTTTGAATTTTAAATAAAACACTTCTTGTGTGTTGTGTACATAACGTTAACAAGATTTTATTTTAAAAATTTGAGTTTGGGGTTAATCTCGAATTTTTTTAGTAAACGATAAATTTTTAGTTTTTTTTGAAAATAAAATTCAAGAACACGATCGAAAGAGGTTTAGATGAGCGGTGTCGGCCACTTCTTTTATTGTGGCGGTGACAAAAGTAAAAAGAAAAGCAAAAAAAAAGAAGCTCATTTCCCACATTAAAAAAAATGATCGATACTGTTCATTTAAACCTCTTTCAGTCGTAGTTTCTAAATTTTATTTTTAAAGAAATTCTAAAAATTCACCATGAACTTAAAAAAATATTTCAAGATTAACTGCAGACTCGAAATTTTAAAATAAAATTTAACAATATATGTGCACACAACACATAAAAAATATTTTATTTAAAACTCAAAATAGTAAAAAAACAAAAAAAAAAATCAAGAGAATTTCAGGAGGATCAAGTGATTCCACGGTCCTTAATTGGACCCACCAGTACTCCTCGTAAGTTTATGAGGACAAACCCCTTAGTCACTCTATCTCCTTCTATTGAACCAACCCCTTAGTCATCCAACCTGGTCATTTATGCTACCTTGATCACAAATCAAATGATAACCAAAACATTTTTGGAACTCTCGTCATTTTAAATGCATTTCCCCCCTTTTCTAGGCAAAAATTATATTTTCTTTGCTTTCAGACCCTATTGCAACCAAAATTAGAAAACATAGGGTTAAAATGCAGGTTGAAGGGTTTAATGTACTTAGCTAGACATACACATTCCATAATATGTATGTATACGTATATTAAAGTGTAGTGAGTTGGAATGATCACTAGTTGTTCTAATTACCTAATGATTCAAAGAACAGATTCGTGATAGAAATGATTGGGCCGAACTAAGAGATGGGTAGCCGAGATTGAATGTCCAACAGAACCCGTGGGCCTTAAATCAAGACTAGATACAGGGTTGGGCAGATAATTTGATCCAGATGGAGATCCAAACCAATGGGCTTCCGAATTATCTTGTTAGGATTTGGTGTTGTGTAACACCTTGGTCAGGCTATGGTGCTAGCTGTGAGGCTGGTGTCTAAGAGAGAGTCTTGATGGTCGTCCAGATAAGTGGTCAAAGGTCTCACATTGTTTGGTGGATGTAAATTCAGTACTATTTATAATAAATTATGACCATACCTTGTATAATGCATTTTAAGGTTGTGAGGGCGCTAAAACCAAATGGAATTTCACAGTTAAGCGTGCTAGTCCTTGAGCAATTCAGGAACGGGTGGCCTATTGAGAAGTCGATGGAATTTGAGAGGTCAAAGCAGACAATATTGTACAAGACGGGAGCAGGGCGTCACAAATGATATTAGAGCCTACACCAACTGAAAATATGGGACAAATCTCGACCTCACAGACAAGGACATGTGTTCCTAAGTGGGGGAGATTGTGACACCCCCATCAAACTGTGGTGCTAGTTGTGAGGTCTACGTCCAAGAGGGAGTCTTGATGGTCATTCGAATGAGTGGTCAAGGGTCTCACACTTGGTGAATATAAATTTAGTACTATTTATAATAGATCACGATCTTACCTTGTACAAGATTTTTTTAAAGTCATGAGGGCGTCAAAATCTAATGGAACTACATAGTTTAAGTATACTCATCCTGGAGCAATCAAGGAATGAGTGGCCTACTGGGAAGTCCATGGAGTTTTGACAGTCAAAATGGACAATATTTTGTACAACACGGGAGCGGGGTGCTACATACTGACGTCAATACTACGATGATGACGTCTTGAAAGAATCTTGACAGCACGCTTTGGTCAGAATCAACAATAAAACGATAACACGAAAACCCAAAAAGTTACATTCTATTTGAAAAATGCAATAACTGTTATTGTGCTTCTTTTTAAGTCTAACTTAAATATTGTAGTGTTTTTCAACTAGTCTCAATTGGGCGACAGTAACGAGTTAATTCCCTCATAAAATAACAAAATTGAAACAGACCCAAAAAAGAAGAAGATCAAATCACATTGACGGACGCAAGAAGTTACGTAAGTAAGAGTAGTAGTAATATAGGAGCATCAAAAGTGAGTGACCACATTGACAATATTGGGAAATTTTGGGTTTTCAGTAGGTCCCACCAAAGACTGAAATAATTTCTTTTGCGTGTGTTGAGATGTTTTGTACCATAGTCAAATTTAATGCGACACACAGAAGAAATACAAGGCTAGGGATTTTAATTTTCTTCCTTAAGTGTATCCTAAGAATTTTAGTTATTTAATTTGATATTTTATTAGATGCCTGCCAAGTGTCGAACCTACCCAGCATATTTGGTTCACCTTCGTTGCTTATGTGTCCTTCCTTTTCCGTACACAATTAATTGCCATCGAGTCCAGAATTTTCCGAAAAATATATCGCGTAGGCTTTTGTTTTTTTTATAGTAGAGATATCCGGTCGCCCACTTGCATGACTAGTCATCCGGCGACTAATCTCATTGTCCACTTGCGGGAGCCTAATTTAAAGTCAGAATTTTTGTCTTGTATAGATTAAGCCCGTAAGAATTGATAGCACCTGATAGATTTCGAACCCGAGACCTATGAGTAAGCATACCTCTAAGTCTCAAGTCTTGACCACCAGACTAACTCCTTGTGGTTTATCTCGTGTAGCCCTTGACTTTCATTTGAAAATTCTTATCGTATTTTGCAGGTTCGGTGCGTTTATCGGTCATACAAAAATTTAGAAATACCGAATATCGATATTCATATGAACGATATATTTTCGTTACACAAGAAATAGAGTCCGATTGTTCATTTCTCTTTTGTCAAATATGATTTGACGAATTTTTTTTTTTTGATGTACGATTAATCTAATTTTGCATGAATTATAAACATACTGAACAGTCAATATGTGCTGGATCTACATGGCAATTAGCGGTATCGTGATACACAATTAAACACATAACTAGAATAATTGCGGTATAAAGATATAATAAAAAATGATATGTAGTTTGGATCGAGTTAACCATCGTAAATTTTTTAAAAACCAACGATAATTTTCTTTTCAAAGTGTCTTTTATAAATCAGTTGTAATTGTCGTGTATCGATTATAACGGCCGTGAATCAGTTCATAGGATAAATATTTGATTTGTAGTGAAAATCGATTAATATACAAACAAAAAATACTAATAACAATTATGTAGTAGATTCTACTTAAATGATTAGTTCTTGGATAATAATATACAAAAGACCTTGGCTCTGCTATATAATACTAAGTATACCACCCAAAATTGTGATTCTCTCCTCTATTCTAAGTATACATTTAAAAATATAAATAAAAACTTTTTAATTAATTAATTAATGACTTTTAATTAGTTAATTAATTAATGACCTTGAAAGTGGTTATTTTTCTTGATCTTGACCAAAAGCACACGAAACATAAAGGGACATGCTCGGTATTACCGACAACAATAATATAAACAATTAAACGCATCAAAACGACATCTCATTTGGGAAATACTTCTCCCTTACACTTTCACCTTTGTTTATTTCAAACATCTACACTATAAAACCAACATTGCTGCTCTGGTAGATACCCAACTATCTAATCCCACCTTCTCTCTCCTCTCTCTCTCCTCTCTCTCTCTCTCTCTCTCTCTCATCGCACCATTAACTGTAATCCAAGGTTTGACATTTCTATAAACACTACTGCAAGCTGAAAAAAACTACTTTTTCATGAACACACATATATATATACTAAGTACTGTTTTGTCCAAATTTTTCTGGGTGCAGATTGGAGATGGGGAGATCGCCGTGCTGCGACGAGAGTGGGCTGAAGAAGGGGCCATGGACACCGGAAGAAGATCAGAAGCTGACTGATTATATACGGAGGCATGGACATGGAAGCTGGAGAGCTCTTCCAAAGCTTGCTGGATTAAACAGGTGTGGAAAGAGTTGTAGGCTTAGGTGGACTAATTATCTGAGGCCTGATATCAAGAGAGGGAAATTCTCTGAGGATGAAGAGCAAATCATCATCAACCTTCATGCTGTTCTTGGAAACAAGTAAGTTCTAAATTTCTTCTCTCATTTCTACCTGCCATTAGCAATCACAAATTATTCGTATATTCTCTCTACTCTATTTATAATAATAAAAAAAGTTCTTCTGAATTGATATTATTATTATTTTTTTTATAGTTTTTTCCTTTGTTATTAAATATTACAAAGGAAAAAAAAAAACTGAAATTGTCTTTACTCAAAATTTCATATGTACACATTTTCGGGTATTTTTTAACGTCGAAACACATGGTACAGTGATAAAATTCATCGGAATAGAATTACATAGAATTATGGGTACTGAGAATTTGAACCGCGGACCAATTTACTATGTCTCCGTCGCTGACGTTCGTCAAGCAGGCCACGTGGATTGGCCAGGGTCTTCTTCGGCTAATGAGACCTCGATCCCGAAGCCTTCGGAGTATCTTTTTGATAGGTGCCTCTATTTGTATGGGGAATTCGCTGCTGATAGATCTCTCCCAGTGTCCCCCTCCTTCCCCCGCCGTCTTCCGCCCGGGAGTCATGCCAACGAAGTCAAACGGGTGCCACAACACCAAAATTTATTTATTTATTTTTTTGTAGTTTCAAAATGGATTTTGTAAAAAACTTTACTTTTTGGGAAAATAAATTTGGAGTTTGTCGGACAAAGGAATGGTCTGGAAAATATTTTGCAAAAACCAATTCTAAAAACTGTAATAAGACGAAGCTTGCTCAATTCTGCCGCAATGCATTTTAGACTGGAAATGGACTAATTTTTTAAATTATTTTTTATTTTTGCGTCTATTAGTTTTGCATTAGATTTTAGGGTATTATTGGTTTGTTTAGACGAGATGTTTAATAAAAATATAAAAATATAAACTAACTTTTTAAAAAGTTAGACAAAAATAATCTAAAATTATTTGTCTATTTTTTTATTGAATTTTTAGGTTTTGGGCATTATTTTTTTATTTTCTAAATCTTTCTCATCAAGATAAACTAATAATTCATAAAATAAAAAAATAATATGATAAAACCAATTAATTGAGCATTATTTTCTCTATAAATGCGTATGTGTTTTGGATCGACGTAGTCAAATTTACAAACCCTGAGAATAATGAGATTGACCAACCTAATCATGACATTGGATAACAATATATCTAGCTAAAGCATCATTTTTTTTCCTGGGCAGGTGGTCAGCGATAGCAACACATCTTCCGGGCCGAACTGATAATGAAATCAAGAACTTCTGGAACACCCACTTGAGAAAAAAGCTTCTGCAAATGGGTATTGATCCAGTCACCCACAGACCAAGAACTGATTACAATCTCCTCGCAGATCTTCCTCAATTACTTGCAGCTACTAACTTCATAGCCAACCCCATGAACAACCCCCTCATGTTACAGACAGATGCCACCCACCTGGCCAAGATCCAATTGCTTCAAAATATACTTCAAGTTCTAAGCCCTAATACTCCTCCATCTCCATCCATGGAAGCTCTCAATCTATTGGGATCATCTCACCCACTTCCCAATCACCAGGTTTTTGATTATCTTAGGGGGATGAATAATAATAATAATAATTCTCAGTTTGACCCACTCAGTTTTTCTCAGAATATTATTAATCTTCCTCCATCCAGTTTTCAGAATTTAGGTTTCCATCATCAACCTACTTCTCATAATAATATTGTTGATCATGAACCAATGGGGATGAATTACAGCTCCAAAGTTTTTAATGGGGGTGAAATTGATATTAATAATAATAATAATGAATTCAGTGGTTTTCCAGCAGAAAATTCACTTCCTCCTTTGGTTTCAGCCTTACCTGAAAATAAGAAAATAAACCCAAATGATATTTCCAACCCTTCTTCCACTTCCACCACCTTTGAAGCTTGGGGAGACCTCGTGGATGATGATCAAGCAGCTAGTGACTCTTACTGGAGAGATATTATAGAGTGAGTATTTCTATTTATTTTCTACAACAAAATTTTTTATTTATTTTTTGCTCCTCCTCTTATTTTTATTTATTTATTTTTGGCAGCCAAGCAACTTCTCCGTCGTGGCCAATCTCGTGATCGAAGGATCTTTCAGTTCATATCGTGAGACACATTTTGTGAAGAAATAAAATAACTATTCATTAGTTGGGATTTAATTAATTTTGTAATATATTCACTTTGGACAGCTTTTAATATCCATGTTGTATGTTATTTATTAAGAATTTACTTACTCCACAAAAAAACTTGTTGCATCTCTATTTGGCCTCTCTAAATTATTTGGTTTATTTTTTTGTCTTTATTCAAATTTTTTTATATTTACTATTTTGACCTTAATGTTTTGTGGATTATTGGTCCGTCTTAATTAAAATAATCTAAAAAGTATAAAATTATGTCCAAAAATTAAAAAAATATCACTAAAGACGACTAATAGGTTCAAAAAAATCATGTTTTTGAATTTTTTTCAAATTTGGTCCATTATTTATAACTTTTCAAAAAGCTTTCGTCGAGATGAACTAATAATCTACAAAAAGTTGATAAAAGATAAAAAATTACAAACAAACTTCACACAAAGACGAAAAAATAATCCAATAATCTTATCAGTCCAATTGGGTTTTGAACTCTATATAAGTGTGTGGTTGAGAGACTTGATGTTACTTCAAGATGGAAAATTATTCAGTGATTTTGGATAACCCTCGTGGTGTCCTAATTGACATTATTTTTCATCACATATTTATGTGTGGGACTGATCAGGACTAAGTGCATGTATCACACATGAAGATAAAAAAGAATGTTAGTAGAGAAGAGTGTTCAGATGACACTGAATAATTTTGTAGAGATAGAATAATTATTTAACACTCTCGAAGTATCATGTGACATTTTCACGTGGCCACTCCAAATATATTTTTTGGGTGGGACGTGGATACATCTATACATGTTGGATTGTTGGAAGAAAAGTAGTGATCTGCATTGTTAGTGAGTCTCGTATCGCCTACGTTATTTCTCCTTACTCTGCTTATAAACATTGGGCAATTCTTACATTAAAAGCCAATTTTCAAGGTTGAGTTAATTAGGTCTATAGATTTCTAATATGGTATCAGAGCTGAGTTCGTTACACACATAGATTCTCTCGTCAAACCCTCAGCCTTCTTCACATATGCATTCGAGGGGTGTTAACGAGTCTTACATCGTCTATGTTGATCCTCTTTTCCCTACTTATAAACTTTGGACAAATTTTATTTTAAAAGTCAATTTTTAAAATTGAGTTAAGTACATAAATTTTTAACACGTGTGATGTAAGTTGTGGTAATTCATGACAGACATTACCATGTAAAAAACGTCATGAATGATACCCTGATAATACTTAAGCCAGATAAAGAGAGTGATTTGACTTTTGATGGAAGACAAGAAAATGTCAAAGTTGTAAACATCTCTGACGTGGACAGTCCCAAAGCCAAGGACAAACAAACAAGCCCCCCACCCCAATTTTTCTAGGTCATATGTTTGGGCTATAAGTAACCTCACCATGTGTAAGGACAGAGAACAAATATGATAATGAAAAAGTAAACATATAAATAATAGTTTCTGATTAACTAATTGATGGTTATCTGCCCTTTTATTTTAAGTCAAGCCTATTGTCACTCATTAGGTAAGACTATATGTTTCTCTTTGATAGAACCCTTTTTCTATAGAAACAAGCAATTCACGTATCCTTTTTTATAACTCATAGTGTTTGCTGGATCAACTTACGCACATCTCGAATAATTTATAGGGGTCTAATCTCTCACAGTCTACTTGCAAGAATTTCAATTTATAAGCTGAAAGTTTTTGCTCGGTATAGATTGACTTCATAAGGGTTGATAGCACGTGAGAGGTTTCGAATCTGAAACCTTAGGTGAAAGCAAGCCCTTGATCACTAGAGAAGTAATTTGTATCAATAATTTTCAAGTTACTAATATTTTTCTAGTTGAGATAATTTTGTTGTCGCGAAAACTCAGATGAGATTTAAATGGATCTTATTCGTCAATCAATCTTTTTTCACAAGACATCATGATCATGTTCTTATATGAATGAAAAAAACCCATACAAATCCATCCCGGATTAATTTAAATTTCAACTTCGGTTTGTGATTTGCCTTTATATATTATGGCAATTGAATTTGTGAAAGTTTTACGTCTTTGGCAAACATCATCGTAACTCTTTGAAGGTTAGATCGATCATGGAGAGCAAGTCAACCATTCAAACTCAAGCCAAACAATCGACCCTAACAGACACAAGAGGGCCTTGGCAGTCCATAAGCGAATGGTAGGAGAGTTATTATTGTTAGCCTAGCGTCAGAAAGATCAATTACGAAAACATGGGTAGCCTTAAAAAGTGCTAATCAGATGTTGTTCGTTATTTTTTTCCACGAGTTTTTAAGGTAAGTTAATTACTAGGAAGAGGGTATAAATAATCTTCCGCTTTTGCTATTAATTGATCTAAAGGCTTTTATGATTATTGATTACACTAGACTAGAAAGAACAACATACACATGACAACTTCCATCCACATAAAAGCCTCGAAAACAAGCCTAGTACTCGAAAAAAATAGACCCCAACTGACAAAACTCAGTCGAAAAAAACTCGTTTTGATATTGCTAGTATATACAAAACCCTATACCTATATATCTATAGTTGGTACATTTAGCTAGCTTACAATCTACACTAACTAAGAAAGAAGAAGAATATAGGTAAATTTGGTGAAGGGTTTTTCAAATTATGTTATTTTTAACTCATCTAGATGCTCATCATAATTAGAAAGCCAAGTTTATAAGCTAACCATATCCAACAAGGAACTTGATGAAATTTAGTAGGTACACTATTAACCACTAAAGAAGACCCAACCCACCTACCTTTGCCAAAATATATATGTTGTGAAGCCCCCAAAGTCATGGCTTTCAGACAAAATATTTCGTTAAAAAAATTCAAGAAACTTGTATAAAAATATAGTAAATACAGGTCTTGTTTGGTCTAAATTAATTTCTATTAATATCATTTTCTTTTTTTTATATATTTTTTTTATATATTTTTTTTATCAATTTTTATCACGTTCGCGTTAATTTTTGTGGCTTAACAATAACAAGGGGTTGACCTGTGTTGGAAAAATAGTTTTCTAACAATTTTAGTTTGTTCAAAACCACTAAGGAGTAAACGAAAAATTGATTCCGCTTAATTTTCATATAATATTGGTTGAAGAAATTCAAAGAGATTTTATTTTTTTTGAATTTTATACATGTTTTCTGGGTTAATTATTAGTGTAAAGTCTTGTCTAGTCGTTGACATCTATTCGGATGAATAGTTATGTCGCTTTTTTAAATGTTGTATCCTTACTTTAAAACTTATGTCACTTCCGAAAGTTCACGAACTCTTATATAAATGTATTCTCTCCATTTGTAAGATGTTTTTTTTGGAGACACAACTTAGTGAGTTTTGAATTAATTTTTTATTTATTTTTTTGAGTTTTGAGTCTTCATATAAAAAAGTACATAAAAATTATTTAGTTCGCTGAACTCATTCATTAGATTGCTACTTCGTTGGGATTTCGATCATTTTATCCCAAGAGACAAACGCCTATTTAAATCGTGAACACTATAGCGAGAACAAAATTTATCTTAAGGATATATAGTGTCCAATACTTAGACTTGATTATTTTCATACGATTTTCAGGTTTTATCTTTTATGATATTTTCGTTATCTTTGATTTTGTCGTTCATGTCAAAAAAATATGGTAATTTATTGAATAACTTGGTAATCAAGGCTTTGAACCTAAGAGGTATGCTCCCTTCTAGATCTCATGTTCGAAATCTCTCAGGTTCTATCAACTCTTACGGAGCCATTTCATAAATGGCAAGAACTTTGGCTTTAAATCAATGGAGCTCCCGCAAGTGGACGGTATAATTAATCCCCCGAGAACTAGTCAGAATTAGGTTGAGAGCAATTTCAGAGCCTATAGGAAACCTCGGCTATTGGGATAAAAAAGTTTTTTGGCTTGACCAAATGAATTTAGAAAGTAAAAAAAAAAAAAAGCAAAAATCCTATAAAAAATCACTAAAGTCGTAAAAAGTTTGGAAATGATAAAATTTTGAAAAACACATACTACGTTGCCAACCCTCTAAAGTCACGGCACACAGAAAAAATTTCGTTAACAAATATTCATGAACTTTGTATAAAAGGATAGTAGGTGTATTTGGCCTAACTTATTTTTTCAAATTTATCTTTTGCCTCTATTTATTTTTTTTGTATTTGTTATTTTGACCTCAATATTTTGTGATTTATTAGCCCGTCTTTGTGAAAGAAATCTAAAAAATATAAAATTATGTCTAAAAGTTTTAAAAAAATTACTAAATAAGTTTTAAAAAAACTCTATTTTTTATTTATTTTTATCTTTTCTGATTTTTTTAAAAATTTAGTCAATTATTTATAATTTTTCTGAAATCTCTTGTCGAGATTAACTAATAAACCACAAAAATTTGATGAAAGATGAAAAATTGTAAAACAAATTCACATAAAAACAAAAAAAATTCAATAAATATCACGGTCCAAATAGACTCATATACAACAATTAATTATAATATTTGTGATTGCTATGTAAGTAAAAGTGTGTAGCATTTAGTTTCTTTGATGTAGAAATTGTACTGGTGTATTTTTTGCGATGAGATTGTTCAAAATTTCTTCCCGCATAATTATATACGAGTTCTTAAATACGCAATTTACGGTGACAGAATCGAGATTTTATTACGGCGGGGTTCAACTGATAAATATAAATTTTTATTAACGAAAATGCAATGTCATTTTTTTATATTCTTTTCTTCATCGACCCATACACACCTTGTCGCTGACGATGTAAGCAACGTGGGTAACTAAAGGGTGAAGAATGAGAGTACTATATCAGCGTGTGCATGTCGTAAAGTGAAAATAACAAACAGTAGCAATATAAGTCAATATTATTACCGATTTACAAATAATTTTAATATTATTATTGCGAGAATTATTTCTCGTCAAAAAATAATAGAGTATGAGTTGGAAGAAGTCCTACGTTATGAAACAGTTGTGCGGTGAGACAGCAAACTAAGTATGTAATACCGTAATCAATCATCTATCTCGATTTTATGGTCCACAAAGTTTAATCAATCTACAAAAATGAAGAAAAAAAGTTTTCATCAAAGTAATCATTAACCCACTCATAACTTTTATTCAAAAAATTACCACTAGGAAATCATTACGAAATGTGACTCATGAAAGTGAGATTTGATTAAAAAAAAATTGAGAGTAATTAGCTTTAGGCTCTAGCTCAAGTAGGTTACCATTAAGTCCTTACAAATGCTTAATGAGTAATTTTTCGTCAATAAAAATAAACAAAAGTTAACGATTGTCCTTGATTAAAATAATCACGTGAATGTAAAATTAAAATCGAGTTAATTGAAAGAAGAATGACCACTTTGACTTAAGGGGTAAAGTAGAGAGACCACTTAAGTAATTTATCTAATCTTGACTTAGAGAGACTCCACTAATTTTCGGAATACCAATCTCACTGTCTATTAGATCGGGCATGGTTCTGTATGGATTTCATCATAAGACTTGATAGTACCTAAGACATTTTAAATCTGAGATCGTAAAAATAAAGCAAATTCCTAAGTTCAAGATTTTAACCACTAAGTCAACCCCTTCGAGTTTTTATTTTATAGCTAGAAAGAACTTTCCTAACAATGAAGTTAACAACTTACCAAGTTTAAATCATGGACGTTTGTTAAGTTTGGTCGGATGCATTAACAAAATGTATCTTGCAAGTTCTTTTACGAGTGAATTATATCTAAGAATTTATATGACTAAAAATGAATTGAGAAACGATTGGGCATGGCCGACTACCTACTTCTAATCGTTCCCTTAAATTATATCTCGCGTCGATTTTTTTTGCGTGTTTAAGCGACAGCCATGTCAAGTTTACCTTTTCTCACACTGCTCCTCAAGTTGGTAAAATACGTGTGTGTGAGAGAGAGGGTGAGAGAGAAATTTAAAAGTTTGAGGTTCAAAATGAAAGAAATTAAAAATAAAGGAACCTATGTGCGAATATACTCTATTTCTTTTATCATCTTCCAATTTTGCCTCCCCCAAAATACGTAAACCCTAAACCCTAACGGCCAACTGGTCCTCAGCAGCGCCACTACGACTGTGACTGTATTCCTTGTGTAACCAGCTCCTAAGCTGTAGCTTAGGATTTAGAGAGAGAAAGGAGGTATGGCGTCTGTGACTTTGAAGAAGAACTACCGCTGTGTTCAGTCTCTGCAACAGTTCTATACCGGGGGCCCTTTTGCCGTATCATCGGACGGATCTTTCCTCGTCTGTGCCTGCAGTGACACGATTAAGATTGTCGATTCCTCGAACTCTTCCATTAAATCGACCATAGAAGGCGACTCAGAGCCCGTCACAGCTCTCGCCCTTAGCCCAGATGATAAATTCCTCTTCTCTTCCAGCCACAGCCGCCAAATTAGGGTTTGGGACATCTCCTCCCTTAAATGCCTGCGTTCTTGGAAGGTACTTTGAAACAATTCCATTTTTTTTCATCTGTAGTCCTATATGCTTCCGTTCCAATCGGACGGTGTCTGCACGCGCACACACACACATGTACACACACGCGTGAATATGTATATTCATGTACATTCTATAGGCTTGCTGCAGCTTAAGTGCTTCTTTTAGGGTTTTCCCGTCCTGGAAGGCACAGCTTGCAATTTTGGCTTATGGGCCCAAAACAAGTTTAAAATTTTGGGAAATCAGCTCCAATCGGTGGGTGTTTGATGCTGTTTGAATTGGTGCAACTTATGATTTCTTTTGCTTTGGGATTGGCACATGCTGTTCTTAGCTTCTAAGCCAATACAAGTTAAAAACTGAGTTTTAGAAGATCGATTTTTATTATTTTTGGCTTCTACTGTTTACTTACTCGATTTTAGCTGCAACAAACACCCACTGTGAATATGTTTTTTGACTTCTGCTTTTCAATTATCAGTTTTTACAGTAAGTTCAGCTGCAATAAACTCTCTTAATGTGGAAGCCAATTGAGGATTCATTTTGATTCGTTATTTGCTGAAATTCTATGAGTGAAAAAAAGAAGACTGTTAATGGCTTTGTGTAGGGACATGAAGGTCCCGTGATGGGAATGGCTTGTCATGCCTCAGGCGGATTACTGGCAACTGCAGGGGCCGATAGGAAAGTGCTTGTATGGGATGTTGATGGAGGATTCTGCACACACTTCTTTAAAGGTCACAAAGGCGTTGTGACTAGTATCATGTTTCATCCTGACCCGAACCGACTGATTGTAAGTTTTGTTTTTTACTGGGAAGAACTCGTCAGCGCTTCTTGCAGTTGTTATATTTCTTTAAATGGTTTGTGTAACTTGGGAACTATGGTTTATCTGTTTTGGCCTTTTGGGTATTGCTCATTTGCACATGCATGTGCCAGTTCTCTGATTTTTGTGTGATATCCATGGTTATTACGTTGGAGAAAATCATATGGTGAAAATTGAGGAAGTATTTATTAGTAGCTAATGATCATAAAGTTAAAATAAGGCCACGAAAGTTGCTCCATAGTTGCTTGCAACATTCGTTAAAGTTTAGTTGGACAAGTGAATTTTGCAAAAGTGACCTGTACGATGCACCCTATGAGATGGAGTTTCTGGAATTTGGTATTGAGGAAGGAAAAATCATGTTGCGAACTCTGATTTTATTCTTTCTTGAATTTTCGATGATTACGTCAACTTCTGTTGCATTGTTTGATAGAGGTGTGAGGAAATTCTTTGTAGAGATGTTGGTTGGTGGCATTGTTGCAATATTAGGTATTTTGTGTCACTCAATGACCCTTTTATGTTGCTCTGTTTAGGAAAATTGCAAATATCCTCTTCTTTGTTGACTCAATTCCTTCCCCATTTTTGATTCCACCAATCATTACTTCTTCTGTTGGTTAAAGTTTGGCTGACCATTTGCCATTGCATTTGTAGCTTTTCTCTGGAGGTGATGACACAACTGTTAGAGTCTGGGATCTTGCAACGAAGAAATGCATTGCAACACTAGATAAACATTTCTCAACAGTGACTTCCATGGCTGTATCTGATGATGGATGGACCTTGCTTAGTGCTGGAAGAGATAAGGCATGGCCCAGTGTTTTTATTCTTGCTTTCAGTTCCATTTTGTAAATGATTCCGGTTTTTATGGTTGTTTATGGCTTGGCTTAATGATTGTACATTTCAGCCTCCTAGGTCGACTGGAACTATGAAAGGACTTGCAAGTTTTTGGTTTCTTTTTAGTGAATAACTAGAAAGAATGGAATTGAGATTACATTTGCGAATGCAAGGGACCAAAGAGGAAGAGCTGAATTAATTGTACTAAGAGATGCATGTTTTGATATTTGTGCAGCTCCCTGTATATCCTTGAAATGACTTCCCCCGCATTGCTAGTTCAAGTAAACCTATAGTAAGGCTCTGACCTGTGTTTTGTCAACTTAGTAACTGTTGTAACAACTGCAAAATTTGAAAATTTAAGTTATGCAGACCATTAGTTTTGGGCTGTTAAATCTGAACGAGTTCCAGTAAATTTTTCCTCTATTAATAAATGGTATGTTGTTTATGTTGGTATATCGTTATTCTGTCCAAATCATAAGGTCCTGGTACAATTATTGGTGGATGAAGACATGGTGTGTTCAGAATTCTAGTGGAATTCCTTAGTTGAAAATTTTGTTGGAGCACTTCGATCGTCTTCTTGTTCGTGTACTCTATAAGTTTCTTCCCACTGATCAAGGGGTCAAAGTTAACACATGCCAGATTTGAAGATATGCTTATTTGGTTATGTTGACTAACACTTCTGGATATTCCCCATTTCAAATTCTTTTCTTGAGCGTGTTTATTATGCTTTTATGCTTTGCCATATTGTCATTACATGGGCCACGTGGGTAACAGTTTTCACCTTGTTCACATGTTCTCTCTGTCCTCTTATTATGACTTAGTTGTCAGCCGCCTGATTTGTGCTTTCTAATTTCAGGTTGTGAACTTGTGGGATCTTCATGACTATGGATGCAAGGTCACTGTACCAACATACGAGGGTCTTGAAGCTGTGTGCGCAATCCCTTCCTCGTCTTCTCTCGCTTCTTGTCTGGACAGAAATAGGAAGAAAATTAGTTCAACGGCAATTTATTTTATCACAGTTGGTGAACGTGGGATTGTACGGCTATGGAACTCAGAAGGGTATATTCCTACAACATGAGTATTTATTGGAGAATAGTTGGAAACATCTCTTCAGTTGGTTTTTTTATCCTCTCTTGCGGACAGTCTTTTTGTGTTGATTATTGTGTTTGTTTTCATTTTGCAACAGTGCAGTTTGCATTTTCGAGCAGAAGGTTTCGGATGTCACTGTCAAATCTGATGATGAAGACTTGAAAAGAGGCTTCACTGCTGCTGTTATGTTGCCCTTAGATCAAGGACTGCTGTGTGTAACAGCTGACCAGCAATTTCTCTTCTACTCCCTTACTGATCTTGAAGGTTTTTTTAACATAGCCGTAAGCAAAAGGCTTGTTGGATTCAATGAAGAGATCGTGGACATGAAATTTCTGGGTGAAGATGAACAATTTCTTGCTGTTGCTACGAGTGTTGAACAGGCAAGTTGCTCAACATTTCATTCTGCTGTAAAAAAAGCTTTCGTTGCTAGTGTACTAAGTCGAGACGGTTTTGCCTCTTTTCTTTTGAGCTGCATGATGAATAGTTGATTTTGAACCTTTAGTTGATTCAAAGAAAAAAAAAGAGGAGGGGTGACCTTTATCTTTTATGTGGGTCATTTCTGGTTTGCAGAGGTGTGTTAACTGCTGAAGTATAATAACATAGTTTGGATTATGGTGAAACTGAAACACTTAGTTTGGATTCAGTTCAAAATCAGCCACTTTTTCTTTTTCACTCTTTCAAGTTCAAACACGTCGGTAGGCGAGTCATTAGTATGACAGTTCTTCCGTAGTGGTACTTTTTGCCTCCAAAGTAATGGTTGAACAACGGCCTAAGGCCAACTACTGTAGCCTACTAAAAACTAATTGAATATAGAAGGTAAGAAGTACATTCAACGAGGAAAACTCAGCAGGAACAAACTGAAAGCAACTGAATGATAGACAATGAAATTGAGCAATGATTGAAAGCAACTCTGGTAAGTTGATCGATAATGTTTTCGACTATCTTCTGCGATTGTTGCTTCTTTTAAGATGTCCAGTTTCGGTGGTACACTACACCTGTCTCAGCCACGTGGTCTTTTGCTTCTTTCAATCATGGGACCCAGTTGTTCACACATGTTGCTAGGGTGGGATGAACAACAAGACCTTTTTGTGGTACCTTGTTTTTCTTGAACTAAGCACTGTGTATCACCAAAATAGTGACTGAGATGCTTTGGTTCATTATCGAATTCTTGTTTTGAGTTTAAGGTTGATTTACAGCCTAGTTCCAGGTCGGTCCTTCTATGTTAGAACCACTAAGCAGAAGTAGGAGAAGCACATGAGAACCAACTACAATGGAACGCCCATGGATTATGACCTGTTTCAAGATGTTGTAACAAGCACAAAAGAGAATGAGCAAGATAAAATTGCAGCTTGAAAATGTGCCTGACTCTCTATGCATTAGATGGTCAAAGGTAGCTTCAATGTATGGACGTTGCGGAGGTTATGTTTTCATGGCTCACATGTGCAACGCCTGTTTGTATGTGAGAAACATGCGTTTTGTTGTGCAGTCCTTGGTAACATAACTTTGTCTCATGCAGGTACGAGTGTATGATCTTGCATCCATGTCGTGTTCCTACGTATTGGCAGGTCATACTGACATTGTTCTATGCCTCGATACCTGTGTACCAAGTTCTGGAAGAACGCTTATTGTTACGGGAAGCAAGGACAACAATGTAAATTTCTTTCCCTGTTTCTTCCATGGGGTGCATTTCTTCTTTTTGGTTTTTGGTTAGGGTTTTCTTCATAGTTATAATAATTTCAGCAGCATTTTGATTGCTTGCACTCACATGCAAGAGTTTTGAATCAAGTTTGACTTGTAAAAGACTTGAGTCACTGGACTGCAACATTGGTTTCATCACAAGGCTATAAACTGATTTTAAACTTCTAGTTGATTACATCTGCTATTTTCTTGGGTCGTCCGATGTTTTCCTTTGGTGCATATTTACTCCTCTCTGTTGTTCTGCATATGCGGAGTTCATGTATGCTTCTCTAATTCCATTTTCTTCATAGGTTAGGTTGTGGGAAGCTGAAAGTGCCCGTTGCCTTGGAATTGGTGTAGGCCATATGGAAGCTGTTGGAGCTGTTGCTTTCTCGCGGAAACAGCGGAACTTTTTTGTTAGCGGCAGTAGGTAAGCAAGCGCACTTACATAGAAGTCCTCAAGTTATTAGGGTAACCTTTACCAAAGGTTCATGTTAATGGTTTGTGCATGTGATTGCCTGGCTTGCGGTATGGGCCACCAGTGCTACAGTTTGTCCTCAGAATTCCTCTAGTTTTCAGAACCACCCCGAATTACATTGACCTATGGATGTTTAGTTAATAATGGGCGTATAGTTGGATCAGTTATTACCTCTTGTGCAGCTTTTAGATGTTTAAACAATTCCATAACATGGTGCTGGGTGTGAGATTATTAGTCTTTGGCCTCCCTTCATCTATGTCATTAATTTGTTTTCCGTGTGTTTAATTGCTTTTTAACTTCGTATTTAGTGATCGAACGCTGAAGGTCTGGAGTTTGGATGGCCTGTCAGATGACATGGAACAATCCACCAATTTGAAAGCAAAAGCAGTTGTAGCAGCACACGATAAGGATATAAACTCTCTGGCAATTGCACCAAATGATAGTTTTGTTTGCAGTGGTTCCCAGGTTAGTAAATCACGAGGCACCACTTATTGCAGGTCTAATGAATGTAACTGTTAACTTTTTTATTGGATGGCTTGTTATTGAATAAGGCTAAGTTAGAAGGCTATAGGTTTCTTCAGGCTTCTTTCTCGAAAGTTGATCAAATACTCTCTCTCTCTCTCTCTCTCTGATCAGGACCGAACTGCTTGTGTATGGAGGCTTCCAGACCTAACATCTGTGGTTGTTTTAAGAGGTCACAAAAGAGGGATTTGGTCAGTAGAGTTTTCTCCAGTTGATCAATGTGTTATAACAGCGTCGGGAGACAAAACGATAAAGATATGGGCTATATCTGATGGTTCATGTTTAAAAACATTTGAAGGGCATACATCAAGTGTATTTAGAGCATCATTTCTTACTCGTGGGGCGCAGTTTGTTTCATGTGGTAATGTAGCTTTTACCCAATCTCTGTGTTAAAATTTTAAAAAGCTTATACTTTCCTGATCTAGTATTGCCGGAAAAATTGACATTCCATTTTTAGGTGCTGATGGTTTGGTGAAGCTCTGGACGGTTAAAACAAATGAATGTATAGCAACTTATGATCAACACGAGGACAAGGTTATGAACTAGCTGCTAATTTTTGTCAGCATTACTCTTGCAGTCTTGCGAAAGATATATGCTTTTCTTATTTTCTTCCATAGGTCTATGTCTACTAGAACTGGACGTTGAAATTTTCGTGACCTTTCAGTAATCATTTTTGTGTTTGTCTCTGTTTAATTTGTGAGTAAATTGACTTGAAACAATGCCTAATCAGCATGGGTACCGATACCTCATCTGCGTTTCATCGTTTTGTTTAACCACTGTACTGTGGGTATGGATTATTTTAATTACTGCAGGCTACATAGCTATCCTCACTTGAATGGAAATAAAAACAGCAATCATAGTGGCAAAGTAATTTTACCAAACAAAAATATCAAAAAGTGGTAACGAAATCTGAAGGATTTAGGAATTTCCAGATTGGCGATTATTGTAGCTAAACCGATAACTGGTCTAACTCTTGATGCATGATTAATTCCATGAGTACTCAAATCCTGAACCATGTATTAACCAACTCAGCATGCGCAAGTGCACCCATGCCCTTGTAGGATTTTTATGGCAGTTTTTTGAACATCTAACTGCTTGCCCTGTATTAATTGTTTTGACCCATACTTATTTTCCCAGTTAGATTTTAAAGTTAATGATTAACTTACCAGTTCTCATATCAATGTTATGCCGTTAAGGATTACGAAGTTGGCATCATTTGTTAGTGATTGCTTTTAGGTCACCTTTTTTTGCTCACCGTATAATCTGCAGGTTTGGGCCTTGGCTGTTGGGAAGAAGACAGAAATTCTTGCAACTGGGGGCAGTGATGCAGTTGTCAATTTGTGGCACGACTCTACTGCTGCTGATAAAGAGGAAGCTTTCCTTAAAGAAGTGAGGCATCTCACTGTTTTGCTTCAATCAGAGCTTTCTGAAATGCCTAATGACTGTAGAATTTAGCATTTTAGTAATTTTACCTTTCGTTAGGCGATATGTTTTAGGGACTTGGGTAAAATTTATTCGAGTTCATTGCGTACCTGTGTAGGTTACCATTTTGTACTTGTTACTAGTTCGAAGTGTACAGCTAATTTGTTGGTCGTGCAGGAGGAAGGGGTTTTAAGAGGTCAAGAACTAGAAAATGCTGTATCAGATGCTGACTACACTAAAGCAATCCAACTTGCCTTTGAGCTTCGCAGACCTCATAAACTTTTTGAGTTATTTGCTGAGCTTTGCAGGTTATTATCACCTCTTTGTTTCATCTAATCTATATGCCGGTACACCGTACATCTATTCATTTGAGTTCCCTGCAGGAAGAGAGAAGCTGAAGTTCAGGTAGATAAAGCACTTCATGGACTTGGCAAGGAAGAATTTCGGTTACTTCTTGAGTATGTTCGAGAATGGAATACAAAACCTAAGCTTTGTCATATAGCACAATTTGTGCTTTTTCGAGTTTTCAATATTCTTCCACCAACAGAGATTCTTGAGGTATTTTTCCTTTTTTCTCAATCCTGGATCTAGCTTTTATATGTTAAAAATGGATTGTCAGGTTGGAAAATGCTGTATTCACGGTCACAGTTTTACTGCTTTCTTGGATGTTATGTTACTGGAATCTTCTAAATGTATGAAGTACCGGGTCGTATACTTGACACTTGGGGTAAGGGTCTGATGTTTCCACCATGTTTCGCTGGAGATCACCGAGTAAGCATATTTAACAATTGGAGTCTACAATGCACAAGACTTGCATTTATGGGTGAAATCCTTTCTGAACACTTTGTAAACACCAGTTTACAATTTACACCATCTTTTTTGCTCTTTTCGGAAAAAAAAGGAGGAATATTTTGCCTTACCTGCATGTTCTTGACATGGGAATCAGATGACTACGGCATACACCCGACACCGTGCCAGAGTCCATGTAACAGCTTCAAAGAAGCATGTAGTTGTTACACCAACATTAATTGCAAGCCATGACCCACTAATTCACCTGAATGTTCGGTCCCAAATAAGAGAGCTCTGAATCAGTACTGTGGGGTGCTAGCAGGCTAAGCAGATCTGGTACTTCAAGTCCAGATTGAATTGATAATATTGATTGCTTTAAAATTGGTTCATCTGTTGAAATGTGCATGTTGATAGCTGTTTTGGGTGATGGTGTTTCAGATCAGAGGCGTTGGAGAACTCCTCGAAGGTCTTATCCCATATTGCCAGAGGCATTTTACTCGGATAGACCGGTTGGAGAGAAGCACATTCCTGTTGGATTACACTCTTATGGGGATGTCTGTCATTGAGCCTGAAACCGAGGTGAAAGACATAGCTCAAACGCAAGTGTATGCTACTGGTGCAGATGATGAGCCATTATCATGGGAACAAGCTGATAATGATAATGAGAACACGCATAATATTGATGAGGTAAAAGAGAAAACCTCTTCGAAGAAACGGAAGTCGAACAAATCAAGAGATGTTGCGTATAAAAAAGTGAAGGGGGCGGCTCAGGCGAAAGTTTCAGCCATTGCATCCCATGCATGAAAAATGTGACCGTGTACTAAACCATGTATTTGATTTGTCCAATTTTGACCCCTAGAGTGAGGCTTCTTGTTTTGTAGTGTCTATGCAGAAAACAGTGTTCAATTATTAAGGCTTTGTTTGGAGAAGGGTTTTGTGTAAGGATTTATCAACAGAAAAGTAAAGGTGAAGAGAAAGAAAAGTCTATAACGAAGTGGAGAAGCTAAAAAATTAATCCCTCCACAAATCATAATCCAAACAAAGCGCAAGTTATTTCACATCCTCTGGTGTTGATTTCCCCTTTTATTGCATTTCTGTTGGCTGTAACTGGGACTTAGCTGTAATGTACTTTTCCGTAGTGCATGTGATTGTAGGCAAAATGACGTAGTTTTGTCTTTTTGCTTTCGAAATTATATTGTTTTGATTTTATGTATTTTGATAATAAATTAAAATGATGTAATTTCGAGGGCCAATCGAGCAAAATTACGTCGTTTTGTTTGCCTTACACACACTACAAGAAAATGTATTATAGTCTTCCTGAATCCTTGAAACTAGGGGAGATTTTGCAATTAGTGTGGTTTTTACGTGAAATTGTTTTATTTGTGAGGCTTAATAGATGTAACAAATAAACATGGATTTAACACTTCCCTTAAGATATTTGAACATTAAGAGACATACACATCACTTTAACACATCACTTTTACACATCACTTAAAACTACGTCATTTTATGTTAAGGAAGATCCAAATATGTTTTCAGCGATATGGGTCAAAAACAAATATGGTTTTTTTCAATACAAAACTACATAGTTTTGAGTGATGTGTGAAAGCGATGTGCAAAAGTGATGTGTCTTTAACATTTTTGTTTGAACATGCACCCTACTCTTGATAACAACTCTTTCATTGGTTTGTAGGCATGCATCACCAATCACAATTGGTTCAAGGTGAAAATTTTATATGCCAATCCCAATTGATTTTATGAAAGAACTGATATCAGTTTGGGTAGGATTGGTTTGGTTGGGGAATTTGAGGTGTTTGGATTGATTGAAATGGATTTAGTTTTGAGTCATATGAATAGAAAAAAAAAGACTAGAGAGTCCAAAAATCTGAAATTGGGCTAAAATCACTTGTTAAAAAATTAAAAAATTGTATTCGATTCGATTGGGTCGATTATAACAAAAAATTAGACACCTGAAATGAAGTGGATTTAATCCTTCAACATTTCTGTACACACAACTCTGATTGAAAAATTAAAAAACGAAGTACTTAAATTCTAACTCTGGTAAAACTATAGGGTTTCCTTTTTGTAATTTCCCTGTGTGGAACTTCACACTCCTAACGACAAAAGGGAGAGCTCAGAGCGGCAACTCGACTTGCTTCTTGTTCGACTTCCAAAACCGCGAGCGAGAGAGAGAGAGAGTCATCAACGAGTAATGAGGAACCTGATTCCTCTAAAGCGATTCATCAACAGCTCGAAGGGTCCCCTATCTTCCCCTATTGCTTCTGCTGCTGCAGCTCTCACTTCCTCTTCTCGGCACGTTAGTTCTCTCTCTGTCCGCAAATTCTTCTACTGTTGGTTTCTTCATTTCCATATTCAGATACGGAGTGCAGTTCTATTTCGCGTACTTTGTCGATTGTAGTTGGATTCATTTTGGTTGAATTCTTATGAATGATTACCTGATTGATACTTAAATCACAACGCTGTTAACTCAGAGGTTTGATCTAAGTAAGCAGCTCGAGAAAAGTATTTCGTTTCATCAACCCTAGTTCTACTTCCGTATTGAGCTCGCCAACCAATCTGAACTCGTAATGCAATAACTAGTTTCGGGAAAATCGCAGCAAGTGGTAATTACTAGCTGAATTTTTTGCTGTTTCGTGGAAAACAAACAGTTGTGTACCAAAATATACGTACTTAAATGTTATAGTATCCATCAGATGTTGGCCAGGGGTTTTGGCTTCCGAGATTTACTGTAATGTTGTGATATTTTTGAAAACTAATTAACTGAAGGTACGCATGAGGTTTGAGTTTGTTTTTCTCATTTTGAAAGTATCGTGCATGGATTTACTTCATTGCAAATGACACTTCATGGTTGATATCTTCTCTGAGCCTTTTGAAAGCTTGATTTGAAGACTGAAGTGCTGTTCTGATAACATTCTTTTGTTGTGTTTTTGCAGAATGCAGGTTCAGCACCACTTGTTGAAGATCCTAGGTGAGATGACTTATAAAATAAAAAGCAATTTTCTGGAAAAAATGGTCTGTCGTTTCTTTTTATTTGTTTCACTCTTAGATTTTACTGCTCTGTTTGTCTTGGAAAAAGGTTATTGTACATATGTCTGTAGTGAGTAGTCTATGCATGTACTAGCAGGTTACCTGTCGAAATCCTCTTTTGATCTTTAGTCATGGCAAAGGAGAAGCACAACGCCGTTCAAGCTTCCCTTAATCTTTTCTAGGGTTTCATGGATGAGCAAATCTGATGGTGATACACCAATAAGAATTTGGAAGATCGTGCTTTGAATTTTAGTTACAACTTCCTTCCTTTGATGTCATGCTGCCAATTTGACAATTCCATTTTCCAAGTTTTTGTTTGTCCCAAATTTGTCTCCACAACATTTTATTCTGTGAGGACGTTGTACATAGGAATCAGAAAAATTCCAGTAGGCTTCGAGTGATCGTTTTTCACCGCTGTTATCTCAGTCACTCTGGGCACCTTGCTCTGGGTTTGTTCACCTTGTTCACTGATAGCCTAGTTCCTAGAGGCCCTGGGTTGAATTGAATTGATTGAATCTGTACATTGAGTCCTATATTTATACAAGGAGAGGAGACCTAATTATGGAAAGAAATCAACCTAATTACAACCTACGATTTACATAATCAGAATCGAATCAGAATCAAGCTAATTATGGTAACAATATATTACATGCTAACACTCCCCCTCAAGTTGGTGCGAAAATATTACTCAAGCCCAACTTGGATGCAATAGTGTGGAAACTCTTGCTGCCGAGTCCTTTTGTGAAAATATCAGCCAGTTGATCTCCAGATCTCACAAAAGGCATACATATTGAACCCTCACTGAGTTTCTCCTTAATGAAGTGTCTGTCAATCTCTATGTGCTTCGTTCTATCATGTTGAACTGGATTATGAGCAATGTTTATGGCAGCTTTATTATCACAGTAGAGTTTCATTGGACCACTATTGCTAAAACCCAAATCACGCAGCAAAGTTTGGAGCCAAAGAAGCTCACAAACACCATGAGCCATGGCTCTGTATTCGGCTTCTGCACTGGACCGAGCAACCACAGATTGTTTTTTACTTCGCCATGTAATCAAATTTCCTCCAAGAAAAGTACAATAGCCCGAAGTCGATCGTCTATCATCCACCGAACCAGCCCAGTCAGCATCAGTGAATGCTTCCAAACGTAAATGACCATGATTAGAGAACAGGATACCTTTTCCAGGAGTAGACTTGAGATACCTCAGGATGCGGTAAACCGCATCAAGATGGACGGTGCAAGGATCATGCATAAACTGACTAACAACCCCCACTGCATAAGAAACATCTGGCCTAGTGTGAGCTAGATAGATCAATTTACCCACGAGTCGCTGGTACCTCTCTCTATCAGTACGCTCTCCCATATCTCCTTTCAGGTGATGATTCGTCTCAATAGGTGAATCTGCAGGCCTGCAACCTAACATACCTGTTTCCTCCAATAGATCGAGAATGTATTTCCGTTGAGAGATAAAAATCCCTTTATCAGACCGTGCTACTTCCATGCCAAGGAAGTACCGCATTGATCCTAGATCCTTGATCTCGAATTCTTGAGCTAAACGAGATTTAAGGGTCTGGATCTCTTTCACATCATTGCCTGTCATTATTATATCATCAACATAAACAATAAGGACAGCAATTGTATCAGTACCTCTCTTTATAAACATTGTGTGATCTGCATGGCTCTGCCTGTACCCGAAGCTGACCATAGCCTTTGAAAATCTGCCAAACCAGGCTCGAGGCGACTGCTTCAAACCATAAAGAGCCTTCTTTAACCTACACACCTTCCCTGCACTAACTGGGGAAGAAAAACCTGGAGGAACCTCCATATACACCTCCTCCTCCAAATCACCATGAAGAAAAGCATTCTTCACATCAAACTGCTGAAGTGGCCAATTCAAGATTGCAGCACATGAAAGTAATGTACGCACCGAGTTCATCTTCGCAACTGGTGCGAATGTCTCCTCATAATCAATGCCATACGTTTGCGTAAAACCTCTGGCCACCAATCTCGCTTTATATCTCTCAACTGAACCATCAGCATTATGCTTAACAGTGAAAATCCACTTACAGCCTACAGGTTTCTTTCCTTCCGGAAGATTTACAAGTTCCCAGGTGCCATTCTTTGCCAAAGCTTTCATCTCCTCAACCATAGCCCCTTTCCACTCAGGTATCATAAGTGCTTCCTTCCAATTCTGTGGAACAGTTATAGCAGAAAGAGAAGCAACAAAGGCACGGTACGAAGGAGATAAATGACTATAAGAGACATACTGTGAAATTGGATGTTGAGTACATGATCTGACACCTTTCCGAATAGCAATAGGACGATCATCAAAATGAGGAAAGGATTCATTACCAGATGAATTAGGTGAAGAAGCTGAAGATGATTCTGGAACCGAAGTAGGGTCTGCTGAATGGCAAAGTGGTGGAGCACATGAAGCTTTAGTTCTCCTTTGATACGTTGCCAAGGTGGCAGGCCACTCTCTTGGCAATCTATGCACGTTCTCATCCACTCGCCCATCACCATCATGTGGTTGAACATTCTCAGCAGATACCAATTCGTCTTCTTCCTTATTCTCCCCCTCATTACGAAAAGAGGAAGGCAACAAAGACCATGATGACTCCAGAGATTGGAACACCCCTCCTTCCTCTCTTATCTCTTCCGGACTAACACTCTCCCCCTGAAGAGATGAAGGAATATACAAAGACTCTGTTTCCCAAAAAGTAACATCCATGGACACAAAAAACTTCCTAGACTGGGGCTCATAACATTTGTAGCCTTTTTGGGTAGGAGAATACCCAACAAAAATACATTTGTGTGCCTTATGTCCAACCTTCCCCCCAGAAGGATGAGGAGCATGAACAAAACACACACAGCCAAAAACACGTGGAGGAATAGACGTGGCGTGACAAGTACTAGGTAAACATTCAATGGGTGTTTTGAACTGGAGCACACTAGATGGCATGCGATTAATGAGATATGCAGCAGTTAAAATAGCCTCCCCCCAAAAATATTTAGGAACTTTCATGGTAAACATAAGGGAGCGGGCGACCTCAGCCAGATGGCGATTTTTCCGTTCGGCAACGCCATTCTGAGATGGGGTATCCACGCAGGTTGTTTGGAAAAGAATGCCATGTTCATCAAGGTATGCACGAAAAAATTTATCAATGTACTCAGTACCGTTGTCACTACGGAGAATTTTAATGTTCGTGTCAAATTGAGTGTACACCATCCTATGAAATGATTTGAAACAAGAAAAGACTTCATTTTTTGTCTTGAGCAAATACACCCAAGTAACACGAGAATGACAATCAATAAAAGTGACAAACCATCTATAACCCTTCAATGAAGTAACGGGGGAAGGACCCCAAACGTCAGAATGAATAATCGTAAAAGGAGAATCACTTCTCTTATTAATAGGTGCATAAGATGAGCGTTTGTGTTTAGCAAGTTCACATGCTTCACAAAAAAATTGACTCCTAGGACAAGACTTGACTAAAGTAGGAAAAAGTTTTTCTAAAATCCCAAAAGAAGGATGACCCAATCTACGATGCCACTGGTGCAATAAGGATAAAGATGAACCCGTATCGGCTTGTAAAGCTTGACCACATGCTAATGATGGTTGAGGACAATGTGCATTTTCCAGATAGTATATGCCACCATGTGCTTTACCACTGCCAATCACCTTTCCCGTTTTCAGTTCCTGAAATACACAATGAGTAGGAAAGAAAGTTATGGAGCAATTGGCAGAACGTGTAAAACTACTAACAGAAAGTAAATTTGTGGCAAAATTTGGAATATGTAGAACAGAGGATAGGGAAATGGAGGGAGAATAATGAACAGAACCTTGCCCTGAAATGGCGGAGAATGAGCCATCTGCGATTCTAACTTTATCCTTACCAGAACAAGGGAAGTAGGAGTCAAAAACAGAGGAACAACCTGTCATATGATCTGACGCACCCGAGTCTATAATCCAAGGAGTGGAAGAAGAAGCTGTGAAAGCACTGGACAGTATACCTGAATTAGCAAAATATGATGAAGCCGGAGTGGATGTAGGAGCTGTGGAAGTAGGGGCTACAGTAGATGAAGAATCAGCCCTTGCTGACAGAAGACGCCTGATAGCCTGCAACTCCCCCTGAGAAAGACCCCCATGAGACTCACCATGTGACTGAATCCCAATACTCGGTCCTGGATCAGTCATGGTAACAGCTGCAGACTCTGTGAAGTGAGCCTGGCCATGATAGCGTCCACGGCCACGACCACCACCACCACGACGTCCACCTCCTGTATCACGAGGAGGACGCCCATGTAGTTTCCAACAGGTGTCTCTGGTGTGATTGATCCCATCACAATAATCACATTTACGTAATCCACTAGATCCACTAGGATTTCCAGACTGTACCTTTCCATTCTGTGGAGATCCGAATCCTCGCCCAACACTAGTATGAGGTATAGCAGCTAAAGCAGAACGCTCAGAAGTAGGTGGGGCCAGCATGACACTTCGCCTACTCTCCTCCTGCTGAACAATGGCATATGCATCCGCCAGGGAGGGAAACGGAACACGACCCAATACCTGCACTCTAATCTGATCATACTCCCTATCAAGGCCAGCCAGGAAGTCATAAACACGCTCTTTATCAATCCGTTTAAGCCACTTAGCAGCATCAACTTCACACGCAGCTTGAAACCCCTGATAAAAATCAAATTCCTGCCATGCTCCACACAACTCAGCATAATATGTAGCAACTGGGCGATTATTTTGCTCCATAGAACGAAGCCTCTTTCTCAGTTCAAAACACTGAGCATCATTACCCTGCTGAGAGTACATATTAGAAACAGTTGTCCAAACCTTGTATGGATTCTCAAGTAACAGAAAAGGATTGCGGATATCAGGTTTCATAGAATTGAACAACCATGTCATAACCAGGGATCGCTGAGCTTTAAACCGTTTAAGTTCCACTGCATCTGTAGGTGGTTTAACAGGACCCTCAACAAACTCTGACAACCCTTTGGACTCAATTGCCAATGTAAAAGATCGTGACCAAAGCATATAATTTGTTCCATCCAATTTAATGGGACAAACATCCACAGGAGCACTATCAAATGCCTTACTAAATTGGCCAAAATTATACTGTGTACCTGAAGCTTCATTCATCCCTAATTTCTGCTCATCAAGATTTTCTCCAGACATAATTCCAATAAATCAATAAATCAGTAAATCAATAAATCAGATACCAGAAGACGAAGAGGACGAAGAGGCCCAAAGAGGCCCAAATCACCACCAACAGATGAAGAGGCCCAACCCGGATGAGGTCCAGAAAGTGGTCCAACCTAGATGAGGCCCAACAACCGAACCTAGATGAGGCCCAACGAGGCGCCCAAATCAGAATCACCAACAGCCGACGAGGCCCAACCTGGATGAGGTCCAGACCACCGCCAACAGACCACCACCAATAGACGTCGAACAACGAAGAGAACCACTGGAAGTCGGCGGCTGAAAGTAGGCGGATCGTGGACTAACAGACGCTGGAAGAGACAGCGCTGGAAGACGGGGAATCAATCGACGACTGGTGAGGCAACGACGACCGTCAGTGCTAGCAGACCACTCAACGACGACTGGCGAGGCACGACGAACGATAGAGGGGATGAATCGCGTCGACGGGTAAACCCAAGTCGATGCAGGGCTATGCCGTTGGAGGAAACTCAGACAACGGCAGTGGTAAGACCGACGATGGTAGCGGAAGCGATATACAGTAGGTGCTCTGATACCATGATAAATATGTAATGTATTGAATTGATTGAATCTGTACATTGAGTCCTATATTTATACAAGGAGAGGAGACCTAATTATGGAAAGAAATCAACCTAATTACAACCTACGATTTACATAATCAGAATCGAATCAGAATCAAGCTAATTATGGTAACACTATATTACATGCTAACACTTGTCATCATGTTATCTGGGTCATAGACCACTCTCTTCCTATTTCATGTGTTATGTTAGTTTGTTTCTCTTAACTCGCGCACAGGGACACGTGAGGCAGAGTGTTAGCTTGACATAAATTGTTGACTACTTTTCTAAACCATAAGCTCTTGAGCAACCGATGTTTATGATGCCGATGCCTAAATTCAATCTATAGTTTTTGTTAGTCCTCATACCTTGCATTATGCAGGGAGGGCCCTGGGATTTCTTATGGTCTTAATCTGGCTCTCGCTGGAAGAGGTGTAATTGTGAAGGATAAAGCTTTTAGAAACTTGAACTCTTCTGAACTACAACGGCAAGGAGCAACTGTTGGAGGTAGCTGCTTTGTCAGACTTTGTTTCTCTCTCTGTGTTACTCTGATTTATCTTTTGCCATTTTTGCACACGTGTAGAGTTGTTATCTGGACTTCCAGTTCATGTCAGGGGAAATGTCCTTGGAGGATCTTCTGAAATTTCCAAGGCACATTTTAGTAGACTTCTAAAGCAGGCACGTCTCAACTTGTTGGTTTTTCCTCTATACCTTCTCCACATGAAGAAGGAAAGTGGAAATAAGGTTACATGTCTATATTTACCATAGTTAATGACATCAATTTCTAACTTTCTGTTTTTTGCTGCATGCATCTTGTTACCAGGTCACAACTCACATATCGTCAATCTCAGCCATTTTTGTTCATGATGGTGCCATTGGCTCATCACCAAAATGTGGTGCTAATGTTCGTATAATAAGTGATGATCCTTCTGCTGTTTTGTCACTTTCCAGAATTCTTTGGAGGAACTCTACCCGTGCGGTTTCCCATGATTCCTGCCCTTTGACAATTTATGTTGCTACATCCATCAGGTATTGTCATTCTGAGGAATCCTGTTATCTTTTACTAGCTCTTTTCGATAATACACCTACCAGATCGTTGTTACGTATTTTTCATGCAGTTCAAGTGCTGCAGATATTCTTGGTCTTGGTGCTAAAGGAAACAGTGGTATCATTGCTGCTGATGTTGAGCGTTCATCACTGATTCTCTGTGGAAAAGCCTTCACTGATGCAAAGGGAACTAAAGAAGCATTGGCTGCATTGTCTGGACCTATCATATCTTCACGGGGAGGTCTTCCTCTATCTGCCCGGTAAACCCCTCTTGTGTTCTAACTTAGTTAGAAATCATATGTACTTACATCGGATGGTTGTTAATTTCAGGCTTCTTGTTGCTGGCGATTCTGTGATTCTTTTCTTCGCTCCAGAGGATACCATTCAAAGCTGCTCAGATCAGTTGGTTTCACGGAATATTGGTGTTGTTCTTTCTTCTGAAGGTGTTACACCTTTATTCCAATGCGGAGATTCTGAAGGATCATTTTCATCAAAACTACCAGCTGCTGTTGTATTTGTATCTTCTGATAGGTGAGGGACTATATTACTGTGGGCCTCTTTTAGCCATGAAATGCAACTATCGTGATTTTGGACTTGGTCTGTTGTCATTTAATCATTCTGATAGTTAGAAAAAAGGGAGGAAAATGGACTCTGAGCCTTTCTTCTTGTCTTTTCAATTTGGGACAAGTAAAAATCTCTCCACATTGAAAAGCTGCTTTACTTTCTCTTTGAAAATAGGTCTTTGATTTTAGAGAGCTTCGTAGTGAAGGGAAATAGTAGACTATTTTCTACATTTTCTCAGATCCAATGTCAAGCAGATTGCTCAAGATTGGGAATCCGAAGGGACAAGGACAACAATTAGTTCTCAATTTTTGTTATTTCCACTTAGAGATTAATTTTTCTTCCTTTTCTTTTGTCTCCTACCATGTTAATAGGTGGACTGATATTAACATGTCAGTCTTTAGAACATGACCTTATTGTGATGTGATTTTGAGGCTGTATGGGGTCTATGGACTCTGTTGCTCTTATTTAGAAACTTTTTTCGGGCAGTTAGACTGCCTGCTTGAGATAATTTTTAGACTGCCTGCTTGAGATAATTTTCTTTCTTCTTTTTTTTTTTTTTTTTTTTTGGGGGGTGGCGGCGGCGGCGCTAGTGTTGGCACAATGGAGAAGAGAACAGGCAAGGAGCAACAAACAAGAACCACAGGCAGTTAAGAGCTTGAAAACTGGACACTAGATTGTTGTACTAGCTGAAACAGTGCTAAACCCTGAGGAGGATGCTCCATTATCTTGTCGTCTAAAACACAGCATTGTGGGAACTTGGGGTGAAGGGGAAAACATTAAAAAGTGTTGTTTTGAACAATTAAGAGAGCAGGACACTATGCTGTTTCTTTTTTCAATTGTTTAAACTGCATACTTGGCCAACCCGAAAAAAAAGGGAAAGAAAAGAGAAAAGAAACACATGTACATCTTGCCACACCCACCCACCCACCCAAAACATCTTACATATAAATTATAATCCCCACCACAATAGGAGACTTGTCCATGTTATTGGACTTTTTCCCTTGGTGGCTAACTTTTTGCTGTTAACAAATTTACGTTGTGCAGCTATCTTCGGTTTTTAGTGCATTGTTTTTTCTTTCTATTTTGATCTTACGAACTGCATTTAGTCTCTTACGTCATGTTGTCTGTCCTCCTATTGTGTTAAAATGGATTATTTTCATTCCTTGTAAGCAGTTCTCGAACCATTCCTTCTGCATCAAAGCTCTCTCCTGGTCAAGCAGCTTATCACTTTCTGGCAGGCTACCAGAATGGGAAGTTTTTTCCTGCATACAACGAAGGCCCTTCGGCTGTTGACCCATTGTATCTTGCAATGGCTTTGCTGTCCAAGGTAAATTCGAAAACCTGCATACTTTTCAGAAAACAGAAAAAAGGTTTGAAAACCTGCAATTTTGTTCCACTGTGCATTTTCTTATAACTTAAACCAATTCATTGGCCGCTTATCGATAAGATTTGCTACATTTTTGGCAGATAAAAGACAACCAAATTTCATGCTTTCTAATTAATATCAGCACAGGAGAAAAGCAGATAACTGGTAAGTGGAGTTTGTACAGCATGCATTGTACTGTCAAATGGAAGCTGAAACCTCACTGTATTTTGCTATGTGTTTTACGTCTGCTTCAAAGAAGTTGACAAGTTATTCTGAATTTTGGTTCATGATGATGTTGTAGACAAGGATCTCATTAAGTTGGTACAATCAAGCTTATCCAAAAATACTCCTCCATTCAAACTCAAAGGTTTGTTTCATCGTTGCCTGCACCCCCTGCCCCTATTTTTGGAGGCTATGAAGATCATTAGTGACTTTCTAAACTTCTTTTGCAGGTGGATATCTCCAAGCAAAGTACAAGAGCTTCTTATCCAGCAAATTTGGACGACTACCTGGGGAATTAACATTCTGAAATCTCTCATCATCGTACAAAAGGTGATCCCTTTTCCTGTTAATCAATAGATTATCATGTATGTGCTTCCACACATTTGTATCATGTGTGTGATGTCTTGTAGTACGTCTCCAAGATATAGTAAATAATCGCACATTCTTATTGTCGCAACAATAAAAAAAAAAATAGAAATATACTGTTTCAGCATTATTTTTGTTTGGCTTAATAGTTTTCCGTACCAATAATGGGCGTGAAATGAGTGGATCTGGGTTAAATTGCCATTATCTTGGAGGATTAGGTACTTTATAATACCATTAACAAAGCTTAGGATGAAGATTAAGGCAAGTGATGTGTAAGATACATCATATCAAAATTCACAGTAGGTATTAAGAGAAATTTCCCCACGAGTGACCTCTTTGTCCTACATTAACTAATTATTACCTGTGGGCGGGCTCTCCATTCACTGCCAATTGATTTTGAGTTGGATGCTTTAACATGATATCAGAGTTGGGGTTTTAAAGGCTTTTGGAGAACACTTTCTTGGTTGATTGTCCCGTTGTTTGTGCTTTAAGTGCACTTTATTTTCTTATGAGTTGTGTTTTATGGATCCGTTGTTTACCTCTCCACGTTTGCGTCATAGGTTACATGTGCGAGGGAGTGTAAGAGTTTGTCCCACATTAATAATTAATTTTACCTCCAAAACTACTAATGAACATGGACGGCTCAACTAATTACCAATTAGTTTTGATTTGGATGCTTTGACAACCCCAGTGACTTTTTCAGAGGATTGGCAGAGTTTTGCCCTATATTATATAGGTCTTGAGTGAGTATTTTCTGCCACAGTGACCTCAAAGGTGATTTTCAGAGGATTCGCTGAGCATCGTATCTTATACTACAGGATTTTCCATTACAGTGACCTCATTAATAATTTGCTGAAGATTCTCAGAGTATCATGTTGTATAATACAAGTCTCAACTCAAGTGATTATTTTCCACAGTGACCTCAAAGGATAATTTGCTGAAGATTCTCAGATTATTAGGTATATTGTAGATATTAAGTAATTACTTTTCCCTCTAGTGAGCTCACTGAGAATTCTGAGAGTATCATGTCATACAATAGTACACTTACAAATACTAAGTGATAATCTTCGCTGACAATTACCTCTATGATAATTTCATCAAATTCATGTTGACTCCTCGAAATCAAATAGAATTTGGATCTTTGCTATGGTAAAGCTCCGATCATGAACTTTTCAAAATCTTATACTCTTATCTAGAGTAAATAGCACCTCTTGGGATGACAGTTTGAGTGGCTCAACGTTCGTACACTGCTTTCATCATAAATTCCATTATATATACATTGTTGCATTCAAATCATAAGTACGATTCATATTTCATGTCAATAAATTGGTAACCATTTCATCAGTAACAGATAGAACAGAGATCAAAACCTGCTTGATTGTTTACGGACTTTTTTTAACTGAATGAAGCTTTAAGTTTGGGCATTTTTAGCTCAGATTTCTGATAGCAATTTACATGAGCCAAAGAGCTGAGCTTGAGTTTCTCACCATCAACTTTGTTAGGGGGTTTCATGTGGCCAGCTTAACTAGCAAATCCTAGGATTCAGCTGAGATGGGTGGGGTCCCAGCTCAGCAACAGCCTATCATGTTGGGGTGGTTATGAGAAATGGGGGCATGGCAAGTGAAATTTACAACTCTGGGGGATGCCAGTTGGGATCAGAGACTAGGGAATGATGATGGGTTAGTTGTGGTGATTGGGGGGCAATGGGGGCCAATGGGGGCCAATGTGCAAAGCTGTATTTTGTTGTGGTGGTGGTGGTAGGAGATGTTGCTGTAAAATTGCTGTATTATTCAATGCGGTATTAAAGAGAAAGTCCAAGTATATGCATATAGATGTGTCCGAAATCATTCAATACACGTATAATTTTCCAAAACAAAAAAAAAGAAAGTTTCACATGCATTTGACGGTTTCAAACACATCTCTATACATATAACCTGTGTATGTAATCTTGCTATTTAGTAGAACTTATAACGAAGTGGTGCTTCATCGGTAATTTAAAAGTATTGTCAAAAGGACAGACATTTTTGGTGCCAAATTTGACAGTAATTTTGGCTTTGCAAAAATTGTTCATGTCACTTTAACCAATAGGTATGCATCACAAAATTAGATGGATTTAATTTAATAATTTGAAGTTAAGATTGTGCTAAAATAACATTAGAATGGTACAATAACATTGTTATTTTTTGTCTCAACTCTTTAGCAGGCCAAGGGGTGGACTTGCTATAATAAGTAGCAGGGTCTCTTTCAGGAAAGGTGGTTGTAATCAAAGTTATCTATTTCGCATCTTACCGGTCTTGTAGAGGTATTGAACTATCGTATCGGGCTATTCTGACCGATCTCGTACTAGTCCGTAGAATATGTGTACACTAATGGCAAAAATAACATATCAAACTTGTGAATTCATATACACCAACGGATCTTAGTTCGTTGGATGTCTGCGGAATAAAAGTTGGTTTAGTTCTTTGGACAATACCTCAGGAGAATAAAACAAGGAAAGGAAAGAGCGATAAGAGGGAAAGAGAGAGGAAAAGATAATGTAGAAAATTAGGGGTGGGAGACATAATAATTGGGAGAGGCCCACACCCTTAATTATTTTACCAATTATTGATGAAAACATATTGCGTGAAACATGAAAAAGATTTAAAAAAATCAGTCATTTTCTTATAATGCCGTCTCGATTTTTGTTATAAGAGATTACTACAAATTCACTGTAATCTCAAAATAATATTTTAAAAATATCAATATGATTAGATTTTCGAATAAAAAACTTTTTTTATAAATTCGTTTTGTGTGTGTTAAGTTGGTCTTCCCTTGTGAAGCTTTCATGGGTGTTTTTTTCTAATAGTGTTACTCTCCAGGTAGTGGTGAAAATTTTGTGACCAAATTGGTTCATAAATGGGATATAAGCAAGCTGTCTATTGGTGTTTTGAAATACATACATGGGGTGTTAGTTTTAAAAGTTATTTTGTACTACGGACTTTGACATTGATCCGACCTTGCTTTAGATTTATGTGAGTTCTCTACATTTGAGTAATATAATAATCTCGACACCCAAAACAATTACGCAATAATTACTCCAAAGAAAAGAAATAATTTTTTTCTTAGGTAGCTTATTATTTTATTTTGCCGCTCCATTTAAAAGCTATTATATGTCCCTTAATTGTTGAAAATGCAAATTGTGTTCATTTAAGACTCTACAGGCTTGTTTGTTAAAGATCATAAAAGGATTCCTTGTTTATCATCTCAAATATAACTATCTAGGTCGTCATATCCAAGGTTATTTATTTATTTAGATATCGGATACGCTATTTGAAGTATTATTTTATTTCTCTACAAGAAAATAAAATTATTTCTCTACAAGAAAATAAAATTATTTCACTTTTCTCATTATTCATATCTTTCGCTTTTTATATCATATTATATTTACACAAATATTACTTATTTACTCATCTGTTATATCTTTATTTTTAAATACTTAAATAAATTATTTATAATTATTCATCATTCAATAATAAATTATATTCTTTTTTATTATACTTATCATACTTTTTTAAAACTTAAGGCCCCGATTGGTTGATGGGTTAAGAGGTGGGTTAGCTAGCCAATGTGTTAACTAAGGCTGGGCCCGCCACTTAGCTGTTGATTGGAAAAAAATACAACCATGTGTTAATTAGCCGGTGCTTTAAATAAGGTTGCTATCGTGGTGTTAAATAGTCTCACCCCCCCCCCTAAGGCTAACTAAGGCATTGCCTTAGCCTTAACCAATTACCAAAATACCCACCCTTTTATATACACACTTATCTTTATTAAACATAATATAAGTATATATAATAGACGTATATTATATATATATATATATATATATATACTGATAATATTTATACACACATACATATATATTTATATAATATATAATACGTATTTATAAACATACGTATATTTTATAAATACATACATATAAACATATATATATAATACATATATATACACTATATATTATCCGTATACATTATACGTGTATATATATGTGTGTGTGTGTGTGTGTGTGTCTCTCTCTCTCTCTCTATATATATATATATATATATATATATATATATATATTATATTTATATTATAAGTGTATATATATAAGCATGTGTGTATTTTGTATGTATATATACGTATATTTTTAAATATATATACATATGTATAAATATCAATACATACATATAAACATATATATATATATATAATACATATATATACACTATATATTATCCGTATATATTATACGTGTATATATATGTCTCTTTCTCTTTCTCTCTCTCTCTCTCTATATATATATATATATATATATATAAGCGTGTGTGTATTTTTTATGTATATATACGTATATTTTTAAATATATATACATATATACATATATATGTATATTTTTTTAAGTATATATACATATATGTATATATTTTAAGTCTATATATGTACATATATATGTATATATTTTTTATGTATATTTTTTAAGTATATTATACTTATATTGTAAGTATAATATAAATATAAGTATAATATATACATATATAATATAATTATAATGTATATGGATATATAAATATAACTATATGTAAGTGTGTGTAGTTATGTACTTATAATATACGTATATATACATATATATGTTATTTTTGAAATAATTCATTAAATCCATAACAAGGGGCAAAAATGTCTTTTGATAGTTTAATACACATTCTCCTTTTCAAACATACCCTTCATCCAATCACTATATTATTTAACACACCCTTCTTAAAAATCACATCAATGTGGGCCACCCCATTTTATTTAACACACTTGACTATTTAACACACCCCTCTTATTTAACACACCAAAAACTAAAGCGGCATCCAATCGGGCCCTAAGATAGCTAACAACTGGACCTTACACGGCAATACCGTGAGTATTGAGTAATCTGGGTCCACCTTGCCTGGGACCCACCTTGTCTATATAATATATAATAATATATGCATTTATTTGTTCTTTTTATGATCCAACCAAAATCTGTCCCTCCCTCCAGTCTCTCACTAGTAAATTTCCAAGAGGGGGTACCTCCTCGCGCCTGTGCCTCTAGATACAGAAAACTATACGTATAGTATTATGGGGCGAGGTGAGCGTACACGTTGATGCAACAAGTGGACTCCACACTCCACCCCTCCCAATCTATTAATTAAATGCATCCTCTCTCTTTTGCAACTCTCTATCTCGTTTTCTTCCCTTCCCATAACTACCACTTCCCCAACCATCTTCTACTTACCAAACTCTCTCTCTCTCACTCACATTATTATATATGTATCCTTGCAAACCCCATCTCAACTAGCTTTGGAAGAACCTCAGCTGGTGGTTGCTTCTCACTTATTCTGATTTCTGGGTGGTTGGTTACATGGCTCCTGCAGCTTTGGTGATGAATGAATCGTGGTCATCGAAGAGGGTATGCGTCATGGACGCATCAGGGTCTTTGGGTTCTACCCTCGTACAACGCCTCTTGCAAAGAGGCTACACCGTTCATGCCGCCGCCGCTTCCCAGTTCCATGGTATCCCAATACCCACCTACACCCCCCCTAATTCATTTCCTCTCTCATTCGGTTCTAATTTCTTCTAATCGTTGTTAATATTATTGTTGTTGTTGTCGTTGATTGACAGTGCTTACTTATATATGAAATATGATGGCATTCCTTTGAATTTCTAAGTGGGTTTTGTGTGATTTATTTTGTGGGGAATTATTTATTCAGGTGAAGTGGAAGTATTGTCATCTTGCGATGAGAAGAAGAGTAAGAGGTTGAAAGTCTTCCATACGGACCCACTGGATTACCACAGCATCTTGGACGCATTGAAGGGTTGTTCTGGATTGTTTTACTGCTTTGAGCCTCCTTCAGATCACCCTACATACGATGTAATACTCTCTCTCTCTCCCCTATGTTATGTTCTACAAATTGTCTCTGGATTCTGCTATGGATCTGCCCAATATCAATAAAGTAATGCTAGGGACACATCCAATGGCTCGGGACATAGACTTTTTCATATCAATATTAATATATGCACACAAACATTAACACTTTTTCACCATAGTTAGCGTTAGTGGGTTAGTTAATTAGATTAAAAGCAGGCCGAAAGTGAACTTCATCTACTCGAACTTGAGACCTCTCTCTATGGGCACGAACACAACTCTGAAAAAGTCAACTGTATCGATGATCTGAATATGTATTTTTTTAATTTTATCTTTAATAATCCCTGTTTTGGGTTGGAGTTACTGTATGTTTTCCTGAGACTATGGTGATAAGAAAACAGTAAAAACTCAGTTAAGAAGCAAAACAGTGTTCAGTTTAGTTCGATTATTTCCAGATTTATTAACCTCTTCAATAGCATGCTCTTACTTCGTCTTTTCCTCAATAAGTCATCAAGATGTTATGGGGAACAAAGAACGAAATACAATCGATATTGCATCTCCTTGTTCATGTTCCTAACTCTTTCCCGGGCAATTCCTAATGTTTGACACTTTCCATACTTCATGGGTGCAACGTCAACAAATTCGCACATGATCAAGTTACAAACTAAGATCCATATGACCATTCTACCAGTTTAGATAGGAGATTGAGACGCCCTTCTTTGAAAGCGTGATAGCAAGATCAACGGAAGTGCACTGCAAATGCAGAAGATTTTGGAACGTGCCATTTACAAACTTTATTTGCATTCATTTAGGAACTTTGGCAGGATACCTTTTTCTTCTCAATGTGAAATCATATTACTAATCCAGAAGGAGCATCTGAAAAATAATTTTGGGGGGCTCGTGGTGCAGGAATTAATGGCAGAAGTAGAGGTAAGAGCGGCACACAACGTGTTGGAAGCATGTGCACAGACCAACACCATTGACAAGGTGGTCTTCACGTCCTCAGCCACAGCAGTTATTTGGAGAGAAGGCCGCGACACAACGCCAGAATTTGACGAAAGAAATTGGAGCGATATCAATTTCTGCAAGAAATACAAGGTACATTCTTCCCCCCTCGAACCTATACGTGTTTCTGTTAGTCTAACTGGAATTGGTTTGATTTGTTCAGAAATATAGGAATCGCATATTTTCACCATCGCATCATATCATTGCTCTTCGCCCTGCTTCTATCTGAAATAATATTATGTGTGCATTTAAACTGGCACAGTTGTGGCATGGACTGTCGAAGATGCTGGCGGAGAAGGCAGCGTGGGCACTAGCCATGGACAGAGATCTGAATATGGTGTCTGTGAACGGAGGGCTGTTGTTGGACAGCAGCCCTCCGGATGGTCATCAGATGACCATCGACAACCCGTATTTGAAAGGGGCGGCTGAGATGTACGAGGACGGCGTGTTTGTGACAGCAGATCTTGAGTTTCTGGTGGATGCCCATATCTGTGTCTATGAAGACGTCTCCTCTTACGGAAGATACCTATGCTTCAACCAAGTCATCAACTCCAACATTGCTGCTCTTAAGCTCGCCCGCATGCTTTTCTCCTCTTCCCCATCTTCACCACCATCACCGCAAAGGTCAGCTCTCTTGTTTATTGGTTTCTTGTGTTTGGTTTAACCCTGAATATATTTATTATGCTAGTGGTTAATGGGTGGTGGTCGGTGGTGGTGGTGGTGGGTAGGGGGTCAGGTTGTGGTGGTGGAGAGGTAGCAATTAGATGTGAAAGGATTGCCGAAAATTTTGAACCGCTGAAAAAGAACTCAATCGGCTTAGAATATGAGCCGGTTGACTTCGGTTTACTCGAACAGATTTTTTTTTTCAATTGGGTTTCAAGTGTTCTTATTGTCTGTTCGCACTGACCGGACCAAACCAAATTTATAAGAATAAATCTTAGCCGTTCAATCTCACTCTAATGCAATGATCAAACAAAACACCAAAACAACAAAACTTGGATGCAAGGTCCATACTTCACCAAATGCCCCGAGAAAACAGGAAGAAGGGTTTGAAGTGGGTTTGCCTCTTTGAAGTGCGTTTCCACTTTAATTTATATGGCTCAACACTAAGTCAATTTCTTTTATTCGTCCTAGACTTAAAGCCATTTCAGTCTGTCCGAATGCCCTGACAAAAGCGATTGAACTGATTCTACCAGAATCAATTTTGGTTCTTACAAAAACCTATCTAGTTCTGTTTTCCATGTTTACAAACCAACCGAACTCAAACCTATTTCACCCTTAGTAGCAATTCTGATTCGGAAAACGTTTCACGATTGAAAAGTGAAATACTTTTTCTGCTCAAATTAGCTCACTTTCTATTGATCAGGCAAAAGAAACTTCCATTGATTTTCCATCAATCATAAAACGTTTTAACTTGATATTTTACAGACAATTCTATTGTGTAACATCTATTTTATTTGTATTTGTATTTCTCATTATGCAGTTTAGAGGAGGACAAGAGAGTATACCAACAGAGGATAAGCAACCAGAAACTAAACAAACTGATGCTGCATTTCCAAAGTGGACTCCACTACTAATTAAATTCAGATCTGCCGTCTCAAGGAATACACACACACACACATATATGTATGTATGTATGTATGTATGTAAGATGCTGTACAAAAGTATATGTATTTTGTGAGTGGGACCCATACTGATTCTCAATAGGATTTTGTGTCTTAATGAATAAGGGAAGGTTGACAAGTGATTTTCTTTAAGTCAACTATCGAGGATGAAGATTCTCTCATTTAATCTCTCATGTGATGCAAAATGAGATTTATTACGATCTAACTTGACTTGATAATTCAATTGGTTCATTTTACATCGACAAAACTTGATCAAATCGTACTGATAACTAAAAAATAGATAATCTGGTGATAATTACGCTAGTGTATATTTTAGTCTGATTAATTTGATATTTTTCATGGATGATTGAGGATTGCAAAATAACAATTGTAAAGAGTCTTATTTTGAGTTACATAAAAAGATCATCACATGAGAATATAAAGCTCTAATTATGTTTCTCGGAATCGTTTGATTGCTTATTTTAAAATAAAAAATTTAACATTGACTATTTAGACAAAAAAAATTATGTTGTAGTTTATTTTGTTAAAATAAATATCAAACTAAAAAATTTAAAAATTTAATTAATGACGTGTGACTGATTTTAAGAATAAAAAAATAATTCTATTATAATTTCAAAAATAAAAAAGTTACAATAATTTTTCAAATCATAAAAAATGTTAATATATCTGTCAAAAATCTCAAGTGAGGTTAATGTAATTTATCTTAATTTTTACACTCTCCTTGTATTAAAAAACACTTGTTTTTATTTATCATCAATTGCAGTTACATAAAGTCGCTTCTAATTCTTTTGTAATGAATTACATATATAATGCTGATAAAAAAATGAATTACATATATAAGAGTTTTTTTTTTGTAAGTTCACCTGACAAAAACACAAAAAAGGAATATCAAATTAAGTAAAATTAGTACAATTCACTATTTTCACCAATATGCCTTATATGTGTTTCACTAATACAAATCAGTGACAATTGT
This sequence comes from Arctostaphylos glauca, assembly GCA_019985065.2. Taxonomy (NCBI): domain Eukaryota; kingdom Viridiplantae; phylum Streptophyta; class Magnoliopsida; order Ericales; family Ericaceae; genus Arctostaphylos; species Arctostaphylos glauca. The sequence goes on from JAHSPW020000002.1 coordinate 2,817,625, forward strand.
GCCCACGCTACATAAATTTAAATAATGCTACTCACACAATTATTCGTGCATATGGACATACATATGTTCGAAATCGGTTCATGCACGTAAGACCAACAAATACATAGAGCCCTCATTAATTTTGTGAACTCTACGTACATCTAATTCCAAAACACACGTTTATATCTGAATCTCTACACGAATAATTATGTACACAAACTTTTCTAATAAATTTTGGATCTGCCTCTCCCTCTAGATCATAATAGGTAGGTTCTTCCCAACGACATAAACATTCCGTTTTTGTACCTACACGAATCTATCACGTGCAATTTAATTTGACCTTCACTACACATTTCAAGCATACAGCTCCCATACAGCATTATCAAAATATAATTCAACTCTCTCTCAAAATAAAATTTGCGAGTTTCGAAGGTCCCTTTATGCAACGATCAAAACTAAGTTAATGGTTGAATAATTTTTGGTAATTGACACCTGTCGTACTAGTCTCAATTCATATGCTACCATTCATAGTGAAGTAGTTCTCTTTTCGATACAGGACCAAGGGAACACAATCAAATTTTTCTCGCAAGTCTTCAGCCACATGATGTAACACTTTCATCCCTCATCGTGGATTTTACTTCCCATCTATTTAAACTTATGTAGGCATGCAAAACAAGAGAGCCGCTGCTCTTTCGAGGCGGTGAGGTTGACAATCCTTTACTTCAGCTTCAGAGGATCATCTTTGCATGAATCAACGCTAACCCCCCAATCAACTGACCTTCAAATTTGAAAATTATAGCAGAAGAATTTCGTAACGATAGGGAAGGGTTTCGTTTTTCCTCTCTTAAGATATTTGTAGTTAGAACTTGATCGAGGGGTCAATTGACTTTGAAATATAAAGTAACAAGACTAGAACTCCGTGTGGACTGTGAACCAACAAAAAGAAGAATGCCTTCGAGTCTCTGGGTCTCTCTATGTAACCAGTATTACCCATTACCAAAATTCTGATCTGGGCATAAAGGCACCTTATAACTCCCTCTCTTGGTCTCTCTGTGTCCAATGCCGAATTCAAGCATGACACTACAGGAACTCAAGGGCTTTTTTTTTTTCTGAAAAAAAGTTCGAAATAAAATATTAAAAATTAAAGAAATAGAGTATCGTAAACACGAAAAGAAAAAAGCACCACTGATGACACGTCATAAACCAATTCACCTAGAGTAGTTACCACGTGAATTATACACATTACATTATTGCAGTGCGAGTGAGATAAGAAACTTTACAGGTCTTGTTCAATAACAAAAATTTCATGGGTAAGCAAAGGTAATGAACAAGATAAGTGTTACCTCCTCCTTTCAATATAATACCTTGTCTTCAGGCACTCAGAGACATGGAAACAACTGATGATAGCTTGAACTTGCGCACTTTGGTTGAATTCTGGGGCTGAAACACCACCTCTGTACTTGATCTAACAGTCACTTCCTTCCACTCAGATCCCGAAGCCCCTTCATTTCGGTAGTCTCGAGGAGAATACAGAACTTGGAGCTTAGAATGGGCTGCATTTTGATGGACCCCAGACAATTACAAAAAGGGCAAGGCGTAAAGATAAGATGCGACAAGTGAGAAAAGTTCAACTCCTATTGCAAACACTTCCTACGAAACTCGTAGATGCTCAACCATTTTTAAGATCTAACCACTTAGATTGAGCATATTGTTACCCTGGAACCTTTAATGGTTGATGTACTACAACTTACAATAAATGGTCACAACTATCATGCAGGATGGAGCAAAATATGAGCATAATTCTTACCTAGACCGAACATGCTTGTCTTTTGGATGACCAGACGACTAATTTTGGATCTCCTTATGTTTTTCAAAGACTGGATATCATCCTGCTTCCCTTTAAATTCCAGAAATTCTCCAAGGACATATCTATCTCCTTTTAGCTCCAACCTGCAAGGGGGAAGAAACCTCTTTAATTTCTTCACAATGACAAATATGTAGTATAGGAATAGGAAAGATGCAGAATACTCGCGACTAATTAGTACTGTTTACATCATTATCATTGAAATTTCCCCAAAAAATGCTTGGCTGGTTATCTCCGCAATTACAAGACGAAGTTTATAATAAACTAGTTCTATCCATCTACGCTCCAAAAACTGACATAGCTTTGTCTTCTCTTCAATCCAAATCCAGATATTCCATGTTTTCATAGTTTTCCTTTTTGGATAAATTATTCTCGAATTTCCCTTACCATTCTAACTTCTCTTCTCCACTTAAGTGGCATTTACAAGTACATTCATAAAAGCGTTTGTCGCTGTCGTTCACCAGATTATACACATTCCAAAATTTAAAATTTTGTAGCTCGTTAGTCCATGGCAAGTTTTAACTTTCATGCTGCATAGGAGTCTACATATTGGGAAGGGACAAGACATCCTCCTCCAAATATGAACCATTTAATGCATTGGAACAGTATATAACCAACAGAAATTTGAAGGAACAGACTGCAACAAACCTATCCCATGTAGGAGCAGTGGAAATGATAAACTCAAGCTTCTGATGCATTGACTCCTGCATTTCTTTCTTTCCACCACGAAATGCACCCTTAATCCAACCAGAAAATGAGCTCTTGGTCTCTGGTTTCAGTAGTAGCCACTGCTCGTGAGTGACCACCTCAGGTGGAAAATGGTCTGAATGAATGGTACTGCAGGAATGGAACTTAAAATTGAAGTAAAAGATAGAAATAGAAGTAGAGGTAAGAGCAATTAACCTAAAATTAAACCTGAGAAATTGGAACAGTGCACATGTGAATACTACAACCAACTAGTAAATAATCAGAAAACAGATACACTTCGAGAGCATAATGCATTAAATGGTGAATTTCAAACAATTTTCTTCATGACACGAACCCATCTAAATCCAACAATATGAAGATTTCTTCTCGTATAATCTGCCTATTGCCTATAATAGTCCCCCACTGAGATATTGGTTGGTGCATAGAGAATGATATCGTCATTATTTAGTTGATTCCACCGGTTTGATTAGATGTTTACACACCAATGTTCATTTCAACATAGACCAGTAACCAGTAGATGCAATTGGATTACCATACAGAGAAATTATATGGGAAGGGCAAGGTCTAAATTGAGATGAGACGTAAAAGGATATGAATCTATTAAACTTAAATATGAGCAGGTAACCCTCAAAAGAGCAGAGTGCGGAAAATAATCCACGTAGCCAAGCCAATTGATTGAGACCCAAGGCTTACCTTGGTTAGTTTGATTGGTTTATTACACGGTTCTGATATGGGGAGCTATAGTCCATCAAGTGATGACGAAATGCCACGGAGCAATCATAGAAGTCATGTTTAAATAGTACATACTGCATCATAAACTAAGAGTCCGTTCCACATGTGAAATTGAAAAATCACGCATAGTACAATTGCACTGGTAAATATACATTAAAAACTTCAACAGTTGCAATAATACAACAATGTGCTACGGGTTTTCCACCCCACGGGATTGTGCCATCTCTCGAAGGTTAAATAATATGTATTCTGACAGGTTGCAGCTGTCCTATTAATAAAAACTATGACCAAATATATTGTAATAGTATCAGTCACGGTCATGGTTGGACAGTTACAGAAAATTGTAATTGCCAGAAAAACTTTTCGTCATTTGTATAGTTTGATAAGATTAGCATCCAATAGGTCTTTTTTAACTGCTGCGGAGGAGGACTCGTATCTCAGCTACCAGTGCCACTCCTGATTTTCCCCTCTTTGACCAATCTTTTTGGAACCTGTCACTTCTGTTTGGTTTCCATGGTTTCAAAACAGACTGACATTTAGAAAAGTCTCAGCAGTTTTGGGCTCGGGAGGATCCACCTTAATTATGTTGACATACTAAACAAAAACCAGTCCTAAAGAATGTGGTAAGCTCTCTATCAGATAATTTCTGTCAGAGATCTAATCATGACATGCTCTTAAACACGTATAGTGGGTACTAGGAGACAATATCTTTTCAATTTGTCCATAGCATTGCTCGGGGAATTACTAGTAAGGGGAGATGCATGAGCTTAGTGTAAAAACAACCCTCACTAACGAAAGCCATATGTTTATGGCGTTCTCTTAGGCCTTAGCAAAGCTCAAAAAATTGAGCACTATGTGACATTCAGATTGATAGGTAATTGGATTTAAGTGGTAATAATATATTTTCCAGGCGGTGCAATTCCACTTCTCAAACACGTGTTCAGCCTTAAAACACAGATACAAGTTCAGGATGAGCAAGTAAAAATCCATCAAATCGTCAAGAAAACTCAAGGAAATTAGAGCCCCGTAATTTGAGTAGAATAAACAATAAAAATTCAGGATTCCAAGGGAAGAGCTTGATACACACCGGAAATTTGGGTTGGGACATACAACTCTGTAAGATAGATATCCCTCTGGAAGAGCAGAACCCCTTTGTTCCAGATACGATTCGAGAACAGAAACTTGTCGTTTAACTTCTGCTACCTGGGATACAGAAATACAAAATGTAAAGTAGAAAGCCATGTAAAAGAAATGATGGAAACCAATGGTGACATCACAAGATGATAGGTACCACCCATAAAGGATACCAAAAGGACTGGAGAATGTTCAGCTTTCTTCTCTCCTCAAGTCATGAGTTTGTTCATATGATTATTGATGTTGAGTTATTATACTAATATTAGGTATTGGTGTCTTTTACCTTGTTTTCAGTCTTTAGATATTGTCAGTGTGCTAGGGTAAATTATTATGAAACCCTAAATATCTTTTACTCACCAATACAATCAACTTAAAACTCTCACAGGTATTCGTTATCTTCAACTTTTGAAACAAAATATTTGAGACGAAAAGCATACGTCTGAAGGCAAGCACTATTACCATTTACCACCTCAATGATACTTCAAAACAAGAGCTCATCAGACACTTTCTTTTGTGATCAGTAAGAACTCATTCAATAATGAGACTCATTTAGCTTACAGTCTATGAGGTACGTCTAATGTTGAGTATCCCCAACAAGCACTTCCCATCCTAAAAAGCACAACCAAATGCAACTTCTGCAAATTAAATTTGCATAATCATCTTATGCCTTCTCCTTTGTGGCCTACAGAAGCAAAGGTTGGAGGCAAGGTTCTCCCTACCCCAAGAACTCATAAGATTCATACAAGTTCTGAGCTGTAGTTGGCTAGATAACATGTCCGCCCACTCTCATGACTTTTTCCAGTTTAATACCTTCCATGAGCCTAGGATATCAGTCAAGGTTGACTGTAAATGGAGAAGTGTTTTAGGGTTCTTTTCTTTGGACAAAATGCTATAAAGCAAAAGTTTGTACTAAAGAGCTAAAGCCTAAGTACATAATAACACTATTGCTCGAGAAAAATAAATTTTACAACAAAATGGCTGAGAAGGTATACTATAAATGTAACTCCCTTGCGTTCAATCACCATGACATACCTGGAAGACAGCCAACTGTTGAATTGAGACTCAGAAAAAACAGACAAAAGACTCATAAAAGCCCTAGGCATTCCATACACCACCGACAACATCTCACTCAGCCACATTACTCATGCAGTGGGTTGAAAATGTGTTATCAATTCATTGAACAAATTCTGCCAGGGCCATACTTCTTTTAGTCTATTTTTCTCGAATCCTCCTATAACTGGTCTTTGTGGCAATGGAAAGCTAATATCTTTTAATAACCCTGATGACATAACTTCCATTTCATAGAGGATAAATTCGTAGTCCTCGGCCTGATGCCTCCTTCCAAGGTAAGCATCAGTGGCTTCTGCACTTCCAATATATGATACTAGCTACGCAGCCTCTAAAGCATGTCAATTCTTTCTTATATTGTGCTCTCTAGAATAAGACCAATTGCAATGTGCTAAGCTCAGGAAAAAGATTGGAAGCCCAAATTTCCAAATGACATTTCCAACAAATGATTTCACGGCTAACCCATAGTGCAGTGGGAAAGTGGGATAATGCAGCCACTCGCGAGTTTCCTCCTCCGTTGAAATTGTGGAGGACAGAACATAATTTTTTTTTTTCACAAAGCGTATATGGTAAAATACAATAAACCCTCCTTTACTTCGCTGGCCAAACCCTGGGTAATATTAACCTCACAAATCACTTGATTAAGTCTAACTAAATAGCCTTGAAACAAGCTACAAAGCATACAGAAAAGACACCACTTTGGTGAAAAATAAGCCCTAGGAACGCAAAAAATAATTAATGCACAAGAAAGACAACTGTGTTAGACTTACGGGATCTGGACGGCGATCAGTTTTGTGGCTATGTCGCCCGGTGGAAACCCAACTTCCATCACCATCAATTGATACAAACCCGGAAAGATTCTGAACAGAAACTACCACTGCTTCCCTGTTAAAAGGAATGCAAGAATGCACCCACTTATGACCAAAAGAAAACTTGGGAAAGAGTTTAAAACTTAGTATTACAATTTTATTAGACCTACCCTTTGGTGATATGGACGATATCAATGGTCTGTCGTGAACCAGTATCAGCATCTGGAATTCGGAGCCCAACATATGCTTTTCCACCATAAAGCTTCTCAAGTCTAGATAACAAGATGAACAAAATCAGATCATCAAAAAAGTAAGGGCCAAGACCACCTGTTTCGCTTCGCTAGTAAGAAACCCAACGATAACCACTTAAAAATTACAATCAGTTTAAAACCATTTCACTCCGCTGTATTTTCTCAGTAATCAAAGAGAAGATCAAACTTGCAAAATTTCAAAAAGGGATCGAGAAAAAATAAAGAGTAAAAAGTGAGGGATACCTAGCGGCGACGGAGAATAGAGAATCGGAATCGGAGGTTTCGACCTCGAGAATGTCATCGTCGTAGAAGAATCGCCGGAATAATTTGTAAATTACGAGACCGCAGATTATCTCCACCCACATTCTGCTGCTGCTGCTGTGTATGGAAACACCCGATTTTCTAGGAAAAGCTCGGGAAAATTAGTTGATAGTTAAACACGATTTCGACGCTGTCGAGGGAAAAGCTTATCCAACACGGTCTGTGTAGATTTTGTAAATCGTACTGTAAATTATTGTTATATATATGTTTTCTTGCTTTCTCCTTTTAAATGAACCTAACTTGTTTATTAAGTAACTAGCGAATTGCCCGTGCCTGAAGGCACTTGATCGAAATTGAAAAATCTTACAAGGTTCCCGCCGTGTTTTTTGCATGTTCTCCTAAAAACATGTTAAAATCTAATGGACACGTCACGTGATGTGTACCGTACGTTATAAATGAATGGATGACATCATGTATTGAAGATTGTCACGCAAACTTCAAATTTTAGGGGCGCGAATAAAAAGACGAATAGATTGGTGTTCCATAACTCCCCTAAAGCACATAAAATCCTAATTCAACTCTTAAATTTTTTGACTTTTGTTGTTTGAAGTATATGCTGGACATAAGTACATGATAAACAATAAAATAATGTCATGAACCGAAAGTTTTAAACTTGAGCTTCAACTAAAATTAAAATTGACAAACCTATTACAAACCTTATTGCACAATCCTATATACAGAAAATTAATTATCAAACACTAACTATGTCTTATACGAAAAATACTAATTATAAAAAAATCACCAACTGAATTAAACTTTGCAATAATAAGATACAATAAAAGGAGACAAAAATTCTTCACCATAAAACATGAAGCAAGAATTCGAAAAATTATAAAAATAAAAAATAAAAATTTCACTCTGAGGCAAAGATTTTCCAAATTAGAAACCACTTGTTCAAATCAGGGACAGTGCAACTGCAGGTTAGAGTTAAAATTGCAAAACTAAACTATGAAAAGCATTAGATATAAAAATACAAATCAACAAATAGAATAACGATTAAGCTCTGGTGTAAAGCTCCAACCCTCATATCTTACGGTAGCTTAATATTAAAAAGAATGTAAAAATTAAGAAAAGTATCGGAATAAATACTAAGAAGGATGAGAGTGACACTTTCACCAAGAAGGAATGGTTTGAGAAGGGATGTGGTTGGGAAACACCTAAAGTGGCATGTTCACAAAAATACAAATCCATCAAAGTTGCTCATGATGTCCATGATGTCCTAAGTGTGTTTACAATAAATATCACATGAAAGAAACAAAAATCCATCAGGGTCGGCCATGTTGCCCATGATGGTCGTTCACCAAAAATACAAAAATACCAAAAAAAAAATTCTTTTTGTTTACAATAAATATCATATAGAATAAATAATCAATTCACCTATTGCAAAACTGCCAAGTTATCACCAAGGAAAGAAGTCACAACTGCAAAAAAAAAAAAAAAAAAGAAGGAAGATTCGCTAGTCTGCAAGTATTAGCCATGAACAATAAATACCTTCGCCCTTATTAGCAAGTCCACCCCAGCAAACAAAATTTGCATCAAGAAACTGAACCAAAGAATGACTCACCCATTATGGTAAAAGTAATAAGGCGTGAGAATAGCCATTGCAAAAAAGAAATGTAAGAAATTAGTACAAGGAAATATGAACATAGAATATAAGCTAATTGAAATGCTGGAAAAAAAAAATTTATGTTAAAAGCTAATTAAAAATCAATAGACCCGACGAGATAAACAAATTAGCATATTACCTCGGCAAAGCATTCACGGATTCCGCTTCTACCTCAAGACTGCTTCTACCTCAAGCTAATTCAGCTATCCCTCTAATCAGAATAGGATGCAAGCTTTCCTCTTCGTTCTAGGAAAAAATGTTCCTGTTCCACATTTAAAACGAAATTGGAAAGATGCTCTAAGCCTACAATCTTGATCATTGTTGTTTTTTTTTTTTTTTGAGTTCTTAATCAACAGATTTTTCTTTGTGGTATACTTCATGACTATTACAGAAAGAATGTTTAGGGTTATTTGTTTCTCTTTCAAAATTAAAAACCACTTCAAATAATCAAGGGAAAAAAACGAATTACCTTCAATCTGATTGAAGCTTCTTAGAAGACGTTGAATGAAATTACCTATGAAAATCTATTCAAAGATAAGATAAAATTTCTTAGACAATACTGAAAACGTAAAAACATTAAAACGCAGATAACATAGGTGAGATTCACGTACCAAATTGTGGAGATAGGCATGCGTGCACTGGCAAAAAAGAAAATCGTTTATTGAAGTGACCAACACCATTTCAACATGCTGTTTCTCTCAATAAAAGTGAGTGGAGGTGATAGTAGCAATGTGTTTCGTTCATGAAGTAGTGGTGATTTTGCAGTAGGGAAGAATTGGACCACCCTCCCCTACAAGCCATATTTTTAACGAAAGATTTGTATACAATGAGGCAATTAAAGATTCAGAACCAATTTTTTCGCCACTTCCATTTGCTCATTATTTTTTCCTTTGATCTAGCATAGGTATTAAGCAAATATTGGTATTTAGTAAATATGTTTTTGGAAAGTTGGACCCGTATCTAGAAAATTGAATCACTAATATTTATGTTTTTGAAAACGTAGAATCTGTATCTTGCCGTCATTACACACTCTATGTTCCTAATTAAAATTGAATTCCTCATTCCTAATTATTAGAATATGGGCCTGATTAAATATGTATAATTCTTACCAAATTGAATATGTCTCTGCACAATTAGTATTCCCAATTGACTCTTTATATCCGAATTTAATTACAACTTTACCATGTTGTCTATAAACCTTAGCCATTAGATGAAATCGATCCTAGCCGTTCTTCTGAAAATGTCTTTTGAGGGCCCCACACCGTTCTGATTTGTAATATAGATTTCAAAATTTACCCCCACCTCCATTACTAAGCTAGTTCTCTTTCTATTCAAATTTTATTTATATTTATTTTTTTAGCCTCTAGTTTTTATAAATTATTAATCCGTCTCGATGAAACAAATTTAAAAAATATAAAATTATATTTAAAAATTACAAGGAGTCACTAAATAGTACGAATAAGCAGATTCTTTGTTTTTTTAAATTCTTTTAAATTTAGTTTCATTATTTATAATTTTTTTGAAATCACTCGTCGAGATGAATCAATAATGCAAAAAAAATTGATGAAAAATAAAAAATTACAAAAAAATCAAAATAATTAAAAATTTAACGAATTTTACAAAAATATTTGCTAACGTAAAAAGCTGATCGTGAACGAGCTTGTAGCGAACAAACCCGAGCTTGGATAGGTGGGGCAAGTAGCTTGGTTTGGTTAGCTGTCCTAATTCTTGTTTAAGAATAGCTTGAAGGTTAGTTTGAAACTTGATGAGTTTTTCAAAAATATTTAAGTTTAGTTTGTTTATAAAAAAAAAAATCGATCTTGAACAAATTTTTAATGAAAGAATAAGAGCTTGAACTGGAATAACTTAGTTCGATTAACGACCCTAATTCTAATACCATCATTTTTGAACTTTTAATTAAAGAATAAGAGCTCAAATTGAAATAACTTGATTTGATTAATTGCCCTAATTCTAATACCATCATTTGTGCACGCAGGACCGCAAACGTTTTCCTTTAAATAGTGAACTATTCAATTGTCAATCCCCATCCGAATCAAAAGAAACCTTTGCCAAAAAAGGTTCATGGTCTATTTTGATTGTGGTTTTTAATGGATTAAATTTTTATTTAGAGCCAATAATCTTCGTGTTTTGGGCTAAATTAATAAGCTAAAAGAAAATCGCGCAGGTCTTTCTTTGCTTGGAAAATATTCTTCTTTTATTACCCCGCCATGTGATCCCTGCGCCCACGGGGCATGCAAGGTTTGCTAGCCGAAAAGACAAAAATACCCCCAATAAGATATGTTGATGGATTAGAGTTCAAGGGCATTTCCATAGTGTTTTCCTACAAGTCAAACCAAACTATTCATTAAATGCGGACAAAACACACCTAAAATAATCCCCTGACCACGAAAAAAAGATGCAAATTTACAAAAGTAAAATGCTTCAATCCAAAACGGAACCTCAAAGAAGCTTAACTTGGTCCGGCCCATCCATCCAAGTAATTATTCAATGGTCTTGAGTACTTCCATGCGATGCTCCAATACTCCTCCGCACCATAAACTTATATAGGACCATAAACCTAGTACTGCGTCCCACGTGAATTTGAGGCGGGGCGGTGTCCTAAGACCACTCGATAAATTTTCCATCCAAAGAAACAGGAAGAAATACACAGCCATATATGTGTACACAACAGATGCTTATTCCAACAGATACAGCAAAGTAGCAACTAACATAAACCCTTCAACACTTAGTCCTTGTTTCAAGTACTTTAATTACCAGAGACATGCCCACAAAGTAAATGCAACTTCAGGACATTTCCCAGCATTGTACGTCCACTTGTCTACACTTATCACTTTTTGCATGAAAACTCAGTGTTGACTCATATTCAACTAGACGTACCCAAATAAAACTCAAGCCCATTCAGTCTTGACTCATGAGGGGAGACAAGTGGTTGGGCCACTCATTGAAGATTAAAAGTATAAAACGGAACGATCCAATAGACAAGTAAATCCTTCCAGTACGCTGCACTCTGGGGACCCGAGGGAAAAAAATGTGATGCCTTAATAACTTGCCTGGCTAAATCAATCGAGGAAGAGGAGATGGTTAGTATTGCATTAGTTCACAGGAGAGAAATCATAATTCTACACTAAGTTGACAGAAAACACTGTTAGTCACATATCAGTTGACGTCTACAGTTCTTCGCCACCAAAGAAGTTAGAACAATCAGCAATGGTTGATCCATTTAAAACACATGAAATCACAAAAGATACAATTAACCGGAACCACTCCTGTCGAAGAAATTCTAAGTAAGAAGATGTAATGGAAGGGGGAGAGGGGATGGAAGAGATATCAACCGCATACAAGATGCTCCCCAAACCGGGGAATAATATCAAGTGAAAGAAAAGAAAAATCAAAACACAAGAATCTTTTTTACCTTTCTTCCCCTATTCTGCCAACTGGAAGCATAAAGCATAAACATTCAGGTGCATTCCAATTGTACCTGACTACTGGCTGAACACAACCTGCCACAAATGGTCATTACTTTGGGTTGCTGGCGCTCTTTTTCTTCAGTAGGCTTCCAAACTTGCGAAGCAAAGGCTTCTTTTTCTTTTGATGCTCTTGTTTCAAAGGTGAGCTTCCACCATTACCCATCTTTTCTGCAGAAGATAAACCATTTCCTTGGTCATAGCTCTCAGCACCATCCACCTTTGAATCAAGATCCTCTTCCAAGGATTCCCGCCCTTGCACTCTCTCAGGCGACAAGTCCTTCTCTCCAATCTTACAACTGTCCCACATCTTTAAATCAACCTCCACCGGATCTTCTTCTTCTTCGTCTTCTTTCTCACTGTCTTTTGGTTTTCCATTCAAATTCTCAACTTTAGCAGTATCGGTTTGAGATTCCACATCGCACAAGTTATTTTTCTCCAGTTGATGAGTTTCTTTTACAGCTTCCTCGTGGGATGGAAGATCCACTTCCAGCTTATCTTCTCTACCATCTCCATTTTGTTCAGAGAATTCTACCACCTTTGGGAGCATGTCGTAATCTTTTTCACTGTCTGACATCTCACCATTTTCCTCAGCTTGCTTTTGGGGCGTAGCTTCTTCGAGCAATTTGGATAACTCCCCAATTTTCTTAAGAGAAGCAGCTTCTCTTGTTCGAAGCTCCTCATTCTCGATAACAACACACTGTAATTCACTTTCTTTGTCCATCAAACTTTCCTTCAACCTCATGCTCTCGGCCTTTGCTTCCCCAAGAACTTCCTGCAAATAAATCACCTCAGACTCCACTTCTTCGAGATTATCTTTTAGCTGAGCTCTTTCCTCCTTCGTTGAGCAAGCTTCTACCTGAGCATCTTTTAGCAAATTTTCCAATTGGTTAATTTCTTTTTCCATTGAAGAGGTCTCGTCTTCTGATTGCTTCACGCAGTTCATTAGATGAAGCTCTTTTTTATCCCACTCAGCCCTGGATTTCTGGTATTCAAGCTTTGACCGTTCAATTGAATTCGTAAGAGAATCAATTTCATGCTTGGCATCATCAAGCATCATTTCATACTTCTCCTTACTCGCTTTCAGAACTAACCTCAGATCTTCAATTTCCGCAACATGGTTTTCATTGTCCGCCTGACTAGACAATAGCTTTTCTTTGGCTTCTCTTGATTCTGTAGAAACTTCGTGCAAGGCTGCAGCTAAACTCTCCATTGCCTTCTTACTCTTCTCTTCTTCATCCCTTGAACAATCCAACTCATTTATGAGTTTGTTTTTTTCTTCCAACAAGGTTTGAACACTGACAGCTGCGAGCTTCTCATTGTTCAAGGCCTGGGTTCTCTCTTCTTTCATAGTTTCAAGCTCCGACTTCAAACAGTCAACTGTATTCGCCATCTTAGCAGCTTCTTCCTTGGCAGTATTAAGTAGACGTTCAGATTCCTTGAGATCCCCTCTCTGTTGACCAATAGATGTCTCTAGTAACCCCACCTTTTCTTTCAGAGCAACAATTTCGGATTCCGCATCGTGCAATAAATCATTACTTCCCTCAAGTTGTTTCATCACTGACTCAAGTGATACTGAAGCAGATCTCTCCATCTGTTTTGCTTCCTCCACCTGAATCTCTAAATCTTCAACCTTATTCTGCCACTCCTCCACTAGATTACGCGCGTATGATTCTGTCATTTTCGCAGCCTCAAGCTCAACATTAAGTTGTTCAATGGAAGCTTCTTTTTCCGCCAACTTCTCCTCGTAACTTCTAAATTTCTCAAGTTCTTGTTTCAGAGTCTCTATCTCCAAATTCAAATCAGACACCAATTTAGTATTCTCATTAGCCTCGAATTCAAGCTTGGAATCGAGCATCGACTTCAACCGGACCAATTCAGTAGAGAGAATCTCCACTTTTTCAACATGAATCTCTGCAATCTTGGTTGCATCATCAGCATGGCTAAGGGCCTGGTTCTTTGCATCACAAGTCATGGCTAGTTCTTGCTGAACCCTTTGGAGCTCCTGAGTAGTAGAGAGAAGAGTGGCTACGTCCAAAGCATGTTGGTTCCTCACAGCTTCAAACTCTTTCTGCCACTCCTCTTCCTTCTTCTGAGACACCTCAATGCCAGCTTGTTCCATCTCAACTGCCCGGAATTTCTCAATCTCCGAATTTTCTTCAGCTCGCTTTTGAGCCACCAAAGCCTCCTGAAGTTTGTCATTCGCTTCCTCAGCCAATCTCTGGGCTTCTTTTAATTCTTCAATCGCTTGAGCTTTATCTTTCTCAAGCAAAACAAGTTTCTCCTTTGTGTTCTTTAGATCTTCCTGAACAAGGCCTAATTGAGCTTGTATTTCTGTGCCTTTCGATACACGAGTTGGTTGTTTCTGAAAGAAAAATAAATAAATCAAGATGCAACGAAAAGCCAAATTTTTACAATAGTTTCACAAATTTAACCATGCCAGCTAACAAGAAATGAATTTTTTTGGGGGGGTAATTCAAAAATGATTTGGTTTAACAACCTATTCTTTTGAGTTCGCAAACAACTCTCTTTTCCTAATTCACTGAATGTGAAGTCCAGACAGACTTTATCCTACCCTAAATGGATAGGTCGATAAAATCTCCTTGCTGAAGCCCTTTTTTTGGCTTACGATTTGACTTTAACATCTCCAATGTAGAGTCAAATCTAATGCCAAAAACACAGAAATGGTTGTGATTATGAGTTGCGATCAAAATTGTTATCTACAGCTAAAACCGTGTTGTATCCAAAAATGTCTTGACACCAATGGAGCAACATTGTTGAAAAAAATGGCAAGATGACACCGAAGCAATCCAAACAAAATAGCCGTCCCATCGAGAAAGTGACTAAAACCATTCGAGATGCTCCAAGGCAACAAAGCAACAGAATCAAAATTTGGACCCTGGGCCTGCATTATGAAAGCTGATATGCATTAATTAGGAGAACTTACATCGGGAGGGGTAGCAAGCTTTGGAGACCGCCGATCTATTGTGGGCTTTGAAGGGACAGATCTTGGCGACCGGTCCACAGAAACCCGTGGATTTTGAAGGGGAGAGGGTGAATCAGCATCAGATTTAGCCACTCCCTTGCTTAATTTACTAACTCTTGGAGTTGCTGGTGATGCTTTGTTGTTGGAAGGTTCAGACAAAGAAGATCTGTTTCAAGTTTTAAAACCGTCACAAGTGTGAAAAACGAGGAAAACTGACAATGCAACATAATCCCTGTGAATAGGTCACAAAGGGCAGAGAAATTAAGAAAGTGATCCGAGCCAAAAATCATCATTTTTGCCCCATAAGAATGCCTAGCAACAAACAACTCAGTACGGATATGGGACCATATCCAAATTATCCTGAAAAATAGTTCAAAACTCAGATCCAGACAATCAAACAGAACATCAATAGACAAAACCCTAATGGACTATGATCAAGACTAAGAAAGACGAAATTCAAGCATAACCCAGATAAAGTACACAGCATTAATCAGAAAGGCACAGATCAAGTAAAAATCTGAAGTACTGAACTACGGAAAATTAAGGAAACCCACGTCAGATCTACAGAAATTAAGTTCAGAGAGAGAGTACACTTACTTGGGCTTGGAAGACATGATGAAGGATACTTGATGCCGTTGCAGAGAGGAGGAGAAGAAGTTGAAATGCTTTGAGTAGAAATGCGAAAGGATGTTGCTACCAGAACGCTGACATTTGTAAGAGAATGTGTTACTGTGTGTCTGTATGTATGAGGGAGGATAGAGAGGTAGAGAGATTATCAACCGAAAGACAATTACAGTAGTAGTTGTAGTAGTAGAAGGACGTATGCAGAAGAGAATAAAGTGGGGGAAATTACCAGGGTTAGGTGTTCTCCTGTCTCCAGAGTGGCCACACACAGACAAGTTGAAGGAAGTAGTCTTTTTCTCTCTCACACGAACCAGACCATGACACTCTCTCTCCCCTCTCTCTCTCTCTCTCTCTCTCTCTCTCGTAACTTTTGCAGATTGAGAGTACTAAACTGCCCCTAGCCTTCTTCACCTGCTAAGGGGGTGTTTGGGAACCTACTTTTTAGCTTTTTACTTTTAATTTTTTGACTTTTTAGCTTTTTAGATTATGGCCATAATGAGTTTTGAATTTGGGAGTAGTGTTTGGGAGAAATGTGCAAAATGCATTTTGCAAAAGTAGTAGAATGCAAAAAGGAGGTCTAAACCTCTTTTTGAATTTTTGCTCCTAAAGTCGAAAATGAAAAATGAGTTCTGCAGAACTCATTCTGAGAACTAGCTCCCAAACAACCAAAATCCAAAAATGAGAATGAGAAAATACAAAAAATAGGCTCCCAAACACCCCTAATTCCCATCTGCAGCTTTATTTGGTTTCGAGGTTGCGAATAAAAATAAACAAAAATAATCATAAAAATAGTATTAAAAACATAAGAAAAAATGACTATACTTGGAACTTTATTTTGATGTTTTCTATTTTATTTCTTCTCAAAATGAAACAATGAAAGATAATTTTTTTTTTATTCTTCATTTTCTTGCTTCGCAAATATAAGTGTAATACTTAATTATATTGATCTCTCCCTCCCTAACTTGATGTCAGTATAAATAAAAACTAGATTTTTAAATTTCTGAGGTTATATCTTATAAAATTGTGTTTCTTCCCAAAAAATTTACAAATTTGAAAATACAATTGGCTTGGTAGAAACCATAGCTTAAGTTTACATGTACTAAAATTTTGTACCATGATTTTCTGATTATTTCACTTCACTCTCTTTTTGATTCTATACAGGACACACGAATGTGGCAATAAATTATTAAGATAGTGGAGTGAGAATTCGAATTAAAAAGCAAATTTGTAGTTGAATGATAGGACTCTTCTCACTTCAGAATGTTTGTTGAAAACGGCCTGATTTTTCTTAACCGAGACAATTTTGTTGAAAATATATGCAGTACGAGAATGACCCTATTCTTAAAAAGTTGGTACATGCAATAAATCAATCTACCGCCGTGATAATCTATTAAGGGAACTAATGCCGGAGGGGTACATGTGATGGAATTATGAAATTTAAGTAGGGGAATACAATTTCCCCAAATACAAGCATTATAGTGTATAAGTTGAAAACTTTAGGGGTGGTCAAAGTGATAATCGACCCCGTTTTCTTTTTGAAGGACCTGTTGGTAACTTTGTCAGCAGTGAAGGTGACCAGAGACAAAGATAAAGTTAAAGTTGGGCTATCAATCCGACCAAATCTTACACTTTTTGTTCTAACCGGTCCATATGAATATAGCAACCGAGTCAACTAGACCGGTACCGTTTGATACTAACCGTACTTATTTTCATTGTCTTCTCCCTTGCGGGTGTGTGTTTCTTGCAAATTCACACGAGTGAACTTTTTTACATATAAAAAAGTTAGGGGTGAAAAAAAAATCGACAAAAACCGACCGGATTATTCGGTCTGCGGTTGGTCCATAAGTTCACTCGGTCGTCTCGATTTTTTTCGGGGAAAAAATTATTTTCGGTTATGGGAACCGAACCGATCTAAACCAAATTGAACCAAAACATATAAAAAATAGAATCGATTTTGAATTGATTCCAAAGTCCCAATCTGAAATTCCAAAAAAATTGACCGGACCGAGCCAACCCGAGCCTATTAGACCAACCCAAAATTCTTAAAATTCTTGAAAAACCCGATCCGACCGAAGCCCTTAAACCGACTTTGATTTACCTACAATTTCGGTCGGGATAGGACATCACTTGCTTACCAAGCCATCCTGGCTTTCACTCCTCCAGTTCGATTATTCCGCCTCTTTCATGCCCGATTTCCTAGAAGTGGGGATGTTCCCGGTCAGTCCAATAGATCTCTTACCAACAGGGGACAAATAAACTGAACTCCCCAGTTGCATCATCTTCCTCTTCAGCCATAAAAAAAAATTTCATTCCAAACCGATCGATTCAGTCCATCATAGCTGGAAAAATCGACCAGACTGAACCGATTTTACCCTAAAAAAATAATGTCGTAAATTTACTTTGTAAAATGACGGAGTTGTCCACTTCATCGCTTGGTAATCAAAGTGACAGTAAATATAAGATTTTTGAAATCAAGTAACTCTTGAAACAACTATGTTTCCCGTCTCTTTTGTTCTAATTTTATAACATATTTGAATAAGGGGAATTTGGTGAAGTAAAAAAAAAGGCGAAAGAAGGTGAATGGACAGAATTATCCCTCAAGATGCAATGAATTTAAAAAAAGTAATTAATTATTCCTCATTTTCATTCAATGACCTACGCTAAAGGGTAGAAAAAACAACCAGTTTGACAATTCTCGTACTACAAAAATTCTTACCCGTTGTATAATGCTTAGCTAAGGGATGCTCTTGCGAGGCAACTGTTGAAGTGGAGGAACAACTTGTCATCACAACTCTGCTAGAGTTAAACAACAATGTTACTTCATACACCATCCAGTTCACGAGAACTACTATCACAAACAGGCTCAAATTCAACTAGCGTCGAGAGTGAGGGAGCTTCACCTTGCGCCTTTGCAACTCGACTACAAATTTTCCTCGTAAAATCTAAAAATAAATCTCTCTGTCCTTGTAAAATAACTCGCTATCTATGACTTTTCTTCTAACATAACTAGTCTTTTAGATAAAAGTATAACTAGATTCCAACTTGCCCCTTAATCACGTAGCCTTCTAAATTAATGAAATTCGAAATTGCTTAATGATCGATTCAACGGAAATATACATTTCTTTTCTTTTCTCGTAGGAGTAAGTCCATTCATGAGCTATTTAGCTTATCAAAGTTAAAATTTGACAAAAATATATAACAAAGTGGTTCTATACTCGTAAGCCAAATTTGCTGCTAAAAAATGACAAAACTATCTCTATTGTCGAATTCAACAACACACGTCATTCAAGCCAAAAAATCTCCACCAAAAAATTAAATAAGTTTAATTTCATAATTTTGATTTGACGAAAATATGCATTTCTTCCACATCCTAAACTCTTTTCTCGTAAGAATAAGTCCACTCACGATCTATTTATCTGATCAAAGTTAAAATTTGACAAAATATATAACAAAGTGATGTTCTACCCGTAAGCCAAAATTGCTACAAAATGACAAAACTATCTCTATTGTCAAATTCAGCAACACGCATCATTCCGACCAAAAAAGTCTCCACTAACAAATAAAATAAGTTTAATGTCATAATTTTGATTTGGCATTGTGCTAAAATAGCACCAAAGTAGTACAACAATATTTAGTTTTTGACTTTTTTAATACTTTGGTATTATCTTCAAAGACTGATTAACTAATAAGTTGCAAAATTTGATGGTTGGGAAGCTGACTTTGCAACCACCAAGTTGAATTAGAAAGAATGATCAATCATTAGATCTTAACTAATTAAGGTACTAATATTAAGGGGAAATTTCCAAAAATGCCCCACTAGACTATCACCTCAATTTTACATAGGCACCTAAACTTTAATAAAATTTAATTTCAACTTTAAGCTTAAAATTGTAGGAAAAAATTATTCGAAATTTGAAAATAATGCAAACATTCATGTACTTGGATATTTTAGAAAATATACATCTATTTTTATTGATCATCAATTTACAAAGCAGAAATTGAACTATCTGAATAGTACATTTATAAACTGAATATAAAATAAAAATTTAAATAAATACGAATACGATACTAAAATAAAATCTGTGGATTCACAATTTTTTTAAAATAAATTTGTTGCCTCACCGTGGATGTTGAATGATCACGTTGGCGTCCAGAGTAAAATGGCTCATCAGTCGAAGTAATACCTACTGTCGATTGTATGTCGAACTTACAACGCTTGTCTCTATCTCACATAAAAAACCATGAAATATGGGAAGAAAATGTAGACGAATTTCTATTATTTTTAATCGTACAAAAGCGGTGCCTCACATAGGAATCGTATTATCCTATTTTGAATTTGAATGTAGTGACAGTAACATCTAGATTCAAAAAAAAGATAATAAACAAATAAGATAATAAACAATGCAAATCAAATAGACCCTTTGTTGATTTCAACATGGTTATTTTCCTCAAAACGTGAGTTGGTTTGATTGTATATGGCTCGCACAAAGACGACAAAATTGAAGCGCTATGAAATGGGAGTCTTTTTTTCGCCTATCACCGACAGCGACATCATCGCCAGGAATCACCACCAACCAAAATTATTGCTTTTCACTTCAAGGGAAATTCTAATGTTTAGTAAGCAATTGGTGATAGTTTAGTAATTTTGATACTCAAATAAATATTTCCTCAAGATTAGGTGCCTATGTGACATTAGGCTTATAATTGAGGGAATCATTTTTCAAAAAAAATCTTTTTCCCAACATTATTAGGTGTGAGATTTGAACTTGGCGTGCTTATTACACCCCAACATATCTCACCCCACCCCCAACCTCCAACAATGCTTAGCAAAACTGCCATTAATTATTACTGTTAAAGCTACAGTTGGCCTGCTTCATACTTCCCCTATTCAAATCCAATTACTAAGTTCAACCACATCATATCCTATACCAGTTGTTCACATGGTGTCTTTTTATTTTCTTTTAAATTTAGAAAATTAAATAAAAATCTACATCACCTACCATAAGATTTACATTATACAGTTAATATCTTTTTATTTATTGGGTTGTTGAGAATTCTTTTTTCTAAGATTGAGTGGTGATGATGTCAAAAACTGGACAGTTACCTCCTAAGCTCTTGTTAGAGTTCCTACACACAAGTCCAAAGGCCGAGAAGATTTTCTGATCAAGAACCCTCTAACAATCAAGTTAGATCTCGAGTGTATCAAAATTGAGAATATGTGTGTATACATATACATATATATATATATATATATATATATATATATATATATATATATATGTAGCTAATAGCTTAAGAATGTACCTTGGCTTTGATTCAATATCTCTTCTATTGGGTGTATGATAGAGGATATTTATAGAGCCTAATGTTGCCAATCTTGATCCTTATTTCATTGCAGGGAGGAGTGAATCATTTAATGAGGGTTGTCTTTGGAGTTATGAGTGCCCTCAAGCTTCATTTGTAGAATTTTGCCAAGCAAATCCCATGACTGGTTCCTTCTGATTGAGCAAATACCTTAACTTTGACCCAATGACCCCTTTTATAAAGTTGATGGTAGAAGATAATATGGGGTTTGATTGCCGCCGATTTTGCTCCTTATTTCATTGCAGGGAGAAGTAGGTCATTTATTGAGAGCTCTATCTCCGGAATTACGAGTGCCCTCAAGCTTCATCCGCAAAATCCTGCCAATCAAATTCCATGAATGGTTCCTTTTGGCTGAGTTATCTACAGCCTGAAAGGTTGAATGCTAACTGACAACTGGGGATGTAACATCGAATGTCTAAAATCCTCCTAGTTGTGTGTTGAACCACCAAGTGCCGAGTGATTAAGTAACGAGCCGACTGAAGTATTGAATCAATCCAGACTCATCAAGCGAACAGTTCAGTTCTAAAAACATACCACCCATCATAAAATCCACATTCATACTCACTATATCTTAATTAATTTTTAAGTTCAATTTTCAATCTTTTGTCAATTAACCACTATTCAAGAAGACTTTACCTTAATATATTTTTCTACACATTATTTACAGCACGTGGATAGTACGAGATTGTCGCTTTATATTTTTTCAGGTGAAATTTAGTTACAAAATCAACCACTTGGCTTCCCATATAATAATAAGATCATAAACAGGCAGCACAACTAAGTAGATCAGTATTAAATTCGTATAGGAGTATTATTTAGAGGGTGGGCTCTGCCGCATCAAAGGTTCTTTATTCCTCATACATTACATCCACATGCTCAGCAACACACGCCTTTCCTGGGGCAATAATAAATACAATACCTATGCCTGTCACTGCAGCATTATTCCTAAATCTCTGCTGTGCTGTGTGGGGTCCCTGGATGGAATCGTGCTATCCTCCTCCTCCTCCTCCCTCCATCTAATCCTTTACTGGCCGCTTGTCTTGGGTGTGGCGGTCGTTATTGAGCCTCTTTTGTTCCTTCCGGTATTCAAAGCGGATATGGAATCCCTGTCAACACGCGCTTAGGACTTGTTTGTCTATTGGGGAATAAGGAAGGTAGAATAAGGATATAAAATATTAAGAATTAAATATTAAGAGAAATATTATATCTTGAAAAGGAAGATGATGTATAATACCAAGTTAAAAGTGGTATTACAAATTCTGTCCTTTGAAATAAAACAAGAATGACAAAATTACCCATAATCTTATATCATATTCACACATAATTACATATAATTTTATATCACACTCTTTATATCGGGACAAACAAATGACGACCGTTATGCCCGGCTGTCCCCCTTCACCCTTATCAATCAGCAAAAATGGGAGAAAAGGTATTTTAAAAAAAAAAAAAAGACCCAACCGATTTGTTACATTAACCCTGATCATTTGTTTGCAGGTTTTCCAAATTATGTTTGCAGAATATTCTACAAAAATTGATTTGGTGAATAGTATGAGGATTTATATTTCCAGAAGCAATTTTTAAAAGGTTCTCTATAAAGTTAATTCTGAAAATGCAATCAAACATGCGTAAATTAATTTCTATTTTGTCCCCTTTTGAGATTCCCCTCCATGTGTGTATATGTATATGTATACGTGTATAGCCATGTGAAAGAAAATCAATTTCCTCCATTGGAAGAAAATCAATGAGATTGCTTAGTCCACAAACCTCCCCCAGCCCCATTTGAGTAACCTGTAGTTTTCAAATGATTCAGAGCAATAATTTTATCTTTTCTAATTATGTGTTCTCCCACATGGCATGTTTGCTAACAAACAAATTCTTTTACCCTACAAGCCTGCTCCAACTATAAGTGATCTTCTTTACACAGCACAGAGAGAGAAAATATACCATTATTGAAACGACAATGTCAGAAAAAAAGTATTAGATTGCAGCCCAGGTGAAAAAGTTGACTAACGATTTCTATAGCAAGGTTTCATTTTGATTTTTCACTATTTGTTTTCCTCATATATATATCAAAGAAGAAATCTAGATGAGCAGGTAAGATCTACTTTCAGATCTTACAGGCTTTAACTAAAAATAAGTTGGATCCAGAATCAAGAGTGTGTGTGTATAATATATATGCATATATAAATTGTTCCACTATTAGCATAATAGCATCTCCAACCAAGGATGATAACTCAATGGGACATGCCTAGCTAATGATTGCAATGCTTCGTTCAAAGATGTAAACAGATCCGAATAAAATATATATCCAAAGTGTTTTGATGTACATGGATCCCCACTCGTTGGCTCTGTGCTCTTTTTGTTTGGATTTCATAGATTCTCTTAACTAAGTCATTGCTAAGCAATCAGCTCAAAGGTGATTCTCATCGGAGAGAGACTCTCCCAATACAAGGTGAGATATACTTTCTGATCTTATAGGCTTGCTAAAAATAACTTTGATCCAGAATCAGTACTATTTATACAGTTGTTGAATTATTACATGCCAACAATTTGGGATTAAGAAATGCCAAATTCCCACTCTAAGTGAAGGAAACGAGCACAAATAAAGAAGAAGAAATAAAGGAATAAAAACACTGGGATGCAAGTGGGGATGAGATCAGATTGGCAGACAATGCAAATGAAAAAAGAGAGAACCAAATGCAAAAGAAAATTGAAATGGTACCAATTACAATCAAACCAAACCAAACCAAACTGAGCCTTATGTCCCAAATCAATTGGGGTCGGCTACATGAATCATTTTCCTCCAAAGAGTTCTGTCAAGTGCTGCTTGCTCACTTAGCCCTAGTAGACTTAAATCATTGCGCACTACCGCATCTAATGTCAATTTGGGTCTTCCCCACCCCGAAGCCTTGCTATGCAAACCCTTTGTTCTTGTAGATAGGTACTAAGGTACTCCTCCTCCATTCGTCTGGCATCCTCCTAGATACAATAATTTTGTTGAACAGCTTTGTCAACCAAGTCACCCCCAAATCACCTAGGCTTTTCCACACTTCAATAGGAATGCCATCTGGTCCTAAGGCCCTACCCGGTTTCATCTTCTTCAAAGCCTTGGCCACTTCGGACTTTTGTATCCTCCGATAAAATGGTACCAATTACAACGAGAGAGAAAAAGGGTTGTATTAAGCAGAGAAGATTGCAGTTTTCTGGAACAATTCATTTCCATTTTACAGGCAAGACTGAGTGATTGACAAAGAGTACTAACCTAATTAATCATCGTCGTATGAAACATGGAAGCTGGTAGTGCAGCCAGAAGCCGTAGGGTCCTCGGCTCCACAACAATCGTAGAACTTGGCTGCATAGGGAGGATCTTCAGGTCCCAACTCATAGTACCTGCGGACAAATTAAGACACCAGAATCATCGAATAGTAAAACTCAGATCTTCAAATTTGCAAAACCACAGAACATGAGAAATCGGGCAAGCAGTGATGTTATGTAAATCCAGAAACAAAACAAACTTAGAAAATGAACTTCACAATGAATAGAACTGATAACCTTAGATGAAATCTCGAAAACTTAATTGACCCGCCAATAGAGCAATATACTGCTAACAATAAAAAAAAATCCATCATAACTACTGAAACGTAGTTTGTCTCTTCATTCTTACAACAGTAGTAAAGCTCTCTCCGTCCTCTTCTTACGGCATATCAGTGCTACAGAGAATATTTTATCCCTGTATACATTGTTTCTGCCTACAGTTCACCACAATGGCAATATGCTTTCAAGGATGGAGGTGATAGTGATGATTAATCACAGTAAGTCGTATTAAAAGAACTTAGAATCAAACAAAATGACGGACTTAAAAGCTTCTATAGGCATCAGTTTTCAATATTTTCCGAAAGAAAAAAGACCCCAGAAGAGCATGACGCAGTTCAAACTTGATCTCTTAGGTACTTTTGTTAAAAAGAGAATAAAAAACGCACAATGTTATCAATCCAAAGTCACTGGATGCAAAAAATCTCGATGAAAGAGAAATTACTAAGAGGCATTTTCAATGATTCCATAAGAGATAATCACATTACTTCCCGTCGAAACTTCTACTAACAGTCAACCACCTTTTACACTTTAGATGGGCTTCTAGCTTCTGTCTTGATAGTTCTTCTCTAAAGTACAAGCCACTAGAAAAAAAGGAAATTTCCTGCCGCCATCGCTTCCATCAATTGGGTGTTGTAATTGTCAACAAAGCTAAAATAATGAACTGGCTGGCTTAGCAATTAAAGTATGGGATCAGCTTGGGCTGTGTTTTATGGAATGCACTTTACTGATTTGCAAACCCTGGCTTCGTGATAGACATGAGATGTTCAATAAACATAAATGTTGAAAACTGCTCTTAACATACCACTGTAAAGGTAAGTACTAAGTATGTTGCCTAGAAGGAATTATAGTTGGATACCTTTATACTCCATGAAACTAACAGATAACCTGGTTTTAATTTCTAGGGAAGAATCCACTTTACCTCCCTGTTCATGGGGTCAAGAGAACTTCACCTACCTGTTGTTTAACAACAGTCATTTTGCCGCTTCATCCTTCTTTTTTTTTTTTTTTGCTCCATTGTTAACTATGTCAAAAAATGATATAAACAACCCTCCATATATCCTCCCAATCTTAATAGTGTTTTCCTCCTCCTCTCTGCCACAACCACCGCCGCCAACACATTCAATGACTCTTCGTTAGTGGTCAAATGCCCCGATATAACATGGCCAGGGATATAATAATCCGGGTGTAAATATATCTGGTGGTTGCTTTGTTCTTTAGACCCCAAATATGCCATCTGGAGGATTAGTATATCCCCTCTAAAGGGATCAAATATGGCCAGCCTATACCCAATCCAAATTTTATCTGGGTTTGAGAATTCTATTTTTACCCCTGAAAAGGTTTGGGCGGGTGCAAAAGTCAAGACAAAATTGAAATTTGTCACATTTCTATATCATCCACCCACTCATATCCACCTCCATCAACTGCAAAACAAACAAATCATATACATATCTCCCTTTTTATAAAAAAGTAAACAAAGCCAAGTAACCATTAGTCTCCCCTTCAAAATTTATCCCCTCTTGTATCATATCCACCACTTATCCCCCTCTTATCCCTCATATACAAAATTTTAATAGCTAACAACCAGGCCGAATTAATACAACTAGTTATACATACACTGATAATAACCAAATTTTGAATGACTTTTGTATGCATATATCTCATTTATGTAAGGTTGAGAAACCTTTGTCTGAGAGCGCGTTTAAGCAACTGGGTTTAAACTTTGAATAGATAGGGCTGAAACGTAGGTTGCAGTGTCAAAAGAATATTTTCCATACAAAGGATTTTAACTCTTTTGGGAAAAAAAATGTAGTTCTGAATCTTCTGATTAGACAATAATAGTATGGGTTTCCCACAATGGTTTTTACGTGTACGAGAAGACAGACAACCCAGCCCCTTCTGCCTAACAACCGCAAACAGCCACCAAGTTGCAGGAAAACGGATGCTAATTCAACATCTTGTGTGCCACCTTCAACATCGTCACGCGTTGATGGTGGTTGTGGCCTGCGTTCAGGAAGCATAAGAGAGGAGGAATAGCAGGTGGTTGAAGCTGTGCTTTTGGTTCATGCAACATAGATGGAAAAAAAGAAGGGACCACTAAATGGATCAACCATTGGAGGCTGCAATGGTGTTATAGCTAGGGTTTCAAATTATTAGGGGAAGGACATTGATGTTTTTTTATAACACCATATTTCATGCGTGACATATTTTTCAGAAGCGATTCACAATATGAAATAAGTCTAGGAACACAACTTCCAAACACAAATCCAGACACAGATTCATCCGGAACCATCCGACGCATGTGAGGCTATTCATAAGAACGTGGGCTCCACGTGCATTCGATGGTTCCAGATGAGTCTGTGTTTGGAAGGTTGTAGTATGGACACTAAATAAAACTATAGCAATTTAGTCCAAAACCACACGAGCAAAATGGCTACTTGTAAATAAAGACGAGTAGGTTTTCTCTTTTTGTTGGAGATTCATCTAGAATAGAGAAAATCATTTGCTCAGGTAAACAGAAAGAAGAGAGAATCAAAAGAAGAAGAGGAGCATAGTCGTACGTATCCCATCTAGAATAGGAAGAGGATATAGAAAAGAAAGGGCTTTAGCGACATAGCTATGAAAAGCAATCCCCCAAGGCCCAAGCCAATCTTGCTAGCAGGTAAGGAAAAACTACCACCTTCTTCTTTCCTACAAATTGTACTAAACATTACTGAGTTCTTATCAGTCTTTTACTTGTGAGTAAGGAACTGTCGTAAAGCTTGCTCCTTTGAGCTCGTACAGTTGAGCCCTAGAAGGAAGCATAGGAGGAGGAGCCTTTCGAGAGGGGTCTTTCCTTTGAGTTTCAGAGGAAATCAATCTCATATGCCAAAAAGCAAAGCAAAAGAGAAGACTACAAGCAGGGGACCCCCATTCGTTACACTCCCTCGTTAACGAGAAAGTGGGAGTGGGATTACAATGCCACGAGTGCTAGTAGTTGTATGTGTGGGAGGGGTTGTACAAGTGAGTAGCAGGAAGCTCCCCAACGGAATCCATGCTTGGTTCATCTGCTTACTCCTATGGCTCCGCCGGTCCAAGTCTAAGTGCTTGGCAAAGGAGGAAGACAATCAGGATCTCACATATGGCAACTGTCGGAACAAACCGAATCCAAGAGGCGATGTGCTCTAGGCCCAAACCATAAAGAGAGTAACTGGATTCTGCCCCAACTTCTTTCATAAACCAGACAATACCTCCTCTAGTGTATCCTTCATTATCACTACATAGCCCGAATTAGGGCACTTTCACGAGTGAATGACCTCAATGCTACTGACAAGCTTTGGAATCTTTTTCTTCCCCGTTTTAGCTTTTAACGCTGAACCTGCCTCCACCCTCCAAATTTCTTCACAAAGGGTAAATTTTCCAACATCCAAGCACATGTATTTAAAAAACCAGAATTTTGAGTTTCTGCAGTTTTTATATGTACCTTAACGTAATGACAACAACATGAAAAAAGGCCTGAAGTCCTCGAACATGATAATCGATAACAACTAGGGTCGACGTGCGAAACCTAAATTTGATATATTACGCATCCGACAAAGGAACAATGGACTTCAAAATTAAGCAAAAAAAAAAAGAAAAAGTATCGGTACGTATATTTACCTCTTCTGATCATCGTGGCGACGACAAACGAAGAAAGAAGGATGAAAGCGGCAGGAGGAAGAGTTGTTAGACGACGGAGTGTAGGTTTGTTTGCACCTCTTGCATATGAATTCCTTATCTTTCTCTCTCACCTGCTTCGCGCCTGTTCCTTCTTCCTCCTTTTCCATTTCATCTGCTGCTCTCTACTGCTGTTGCTCCTTTGATGGATATTTACAGAACCGCCTTGAACTATCAGTTTTGACTGAATAAATAGGCGCCCAATAATTTCGTTCAAGTTCCACTTCGATCCTCTAAAGAATTTGAAAGTAACACTTTACTACCACTAAATCTTTCAGGGGCAAATTATATTATACCCCCTTGAACTGTCACCCTATTTCACTTTATTCCCGTTGAACTTTTAAATCCAATACTTTACCCCCCTTTAAATATGTGTGCATATATTTAAATAGGTTTGCTGCCAACAATCATTTGCTTGGTGTTTTATACTGGTATTTTTTGAAAATTCATATAGAAACTAGTTAGATGTAAATTGTGACAATTTTTTGGTACACAAAATTATAATTTTTTCTATTGCAAATACTTTGAGATTGCATATAACAAAGATAGAAAGATCCAAGGTCGATCGCGATTACAAATACTTGCATGTATTGGAGATGAAAAGATTGAAGGCCGATGGAAGTTGAGATAGTAGTTTTGTGTTCTAAACAGATGCAACATTTGCATATGACAAGTTTTGACATGAATTTTCTTAACATACCAAGATATAACACAAATTGAATAAGTGTCGGCAACAAACATACTTATATATGTGATGCAATGTGTCGGATTTTAAAGTTTAAGGAATGAAGTATTGGATTTAAAGTGTAAAAATTAAAATTTTATGGGACAAAGTATCAAATTTGAAAATTCAAGGAAGTAAAATAGCATAGATTGATAGTTCAATAGGGTTCAATATTATTTACTCTTCTTTCAAAATTGCTTTTTTTCACATCAAGTCTGTTAGGGTCTATTTGTTAGCGATTAAAATTATAGAAGGAATAAAGGGATATAATAAGAGCAAAGGCATAGTAAGAAGGGAGATTTATTATAAAAGGATGTATAGTTATAAAGAGTTTGTTTGAGTATTTTTTTAAGAAGGGAATATAGTAGATATAAGTATATGAATAGCATTCTCGTAATTAATAATGACATTCTTGTAATTAATAATAGCATTTTTATAAATAGAAGGGAGATATGGAAATGGGATAAGATATGGATAGAGGGAGAGGTGTCTAAATTTTATTCAACTCTAGACGGATTAAATTTGGACTCCAAATATCATATCCAGGATACAAAGTCCCTAACAAACTCCGGATATAACAATCCAGAGTGTCATATCCGGAGTCCAAATTTTATACCCCTCTTTTAACCGTTAACAAAAGTACCTTAAGGTTATCAAAACATAGTGGATTGATTCGGAAGGATTGCAATTATTTAATTAGTTTTAGGGTTATTTACACTTTTGCCCCAATTGTCATTCTTTTTTACCTTGTTTCCTTTATTTAATAATTTTTATATCTCACACACACGTAATTGAAATAATGAGTTAGGTCACATTCTTTTTAATACCTTAATTCTTAAATGATAAGTGGGAAAAAATAGTTAAACATGATGGTAGTTGTTGTGAGTAGGGGTGTAACCGGTCCGGTTTGGTCCGGTTTGCCTTATAAACTCAGACCAAACCGGTTGACCGGTTTGAGGAAAATGTAAATCGAAAATCGGATCGATGGTGTTCGGTTTGGTCCGATTTGGCTCGGCCGGTTTTAGCTCCGGTTTGGGTGGTCTTGACTCTTGGACCAAAATCATCAAAAAATATAAAAAATAACTCAGAAATCAGAAAAATAACTTAGTATATGAACCCACAAATCAAATGCGAAATCAGTAAACAAATAACTCAAAAACATAACTTAGTATATGAAGACCAGAACTCATAAATCACTAAAATAAGTATACGAACTCAGTAAAAAAATTACAAAATCAGAGGGAGTGAGACATAAAGAACCTAAACACTTAAAACTATAAAGTATAAAATGACTTAGGGTTAAACCGGTCCGGTCTGGCCCCAAAAACTCAAAAACCGAAAACCAAACTGAAACAATTCAAAAAAAATCAAACCGGACCAAACTGGACCGGTGTGCTCCCAAAACCGGACCGAACCGACGGTTGGGTCCGATTTACCGGTTTGGTCTGATTTTTCGGTTTAGTCTTACATCCCTAGTTGTGAGTTCTCCAATTTGGTTGGGAAGTTAATAATGATGGCATGAGTATGCAAAGAGACAGTTATTAGGTATGAAATTAGTGATAGAACAAAGCTGATTTTCTCAATCTTTTCGGTTGGAATTGTCTAAACCTTCTCAATACGAGTTACAATATTCCCTGCTTATCAAGTTGTCCATCATTATCTAAAAAGGGTTCTCTCAAATCAGAGAGTCTTGAGACTATAAAGACATTAATAGCAAGAGACATACTTGTTTTGGGATAAAGATTTTTCAAACTCCTAACCAACCAAAATACCCAAGTCCTATTCCAATCCTCAAGAAACAAATTTTTGGTAGAATTTCAAGACCAGGAAAAATAAATAAAAACTCATCCTGATCTATAAAGAGGTAGGATAACTCTAGCAAAACATAATTTTTAAAAAAATTTATCTACTTTTTGCTCTGATTTGGACATCAGAGATGTGTTAGTCGGCTCCACACCTATATTCTAGTTTTGATTGTGGAACTTTGATACATGGAAGCGTCATCAGTTGCATTATCAACCGTATAGAGGATGGGGACGAATGAGTTTTGATTGTGGAACTTTGATACGTGGAAGCGTCATCAGTTGCATTATCAACCGTATAGAGGATGGGGACGAATGAGACACTAAAATCATAGGATAGGAAACTAAATTTGCATATTTTACGAATAGTGTTTAAAAGGCCAAAATCTAATCTGAATACAGTTGTGTCCAAACCCGTTAAATATACGTGAATCTATGTTTGGACAGATTAGTGTTCAAATCTGTATACGAATTAATGTATTCCTAAATTTGCTCTATTATTACTATAATGTTTTTCAGAACATGAGGGAAGATCTGTAGTAGCCAGATCTCTCTAGAGACTTCGGGCCCATTTGGACTGTGGTTTTTATGTGTTTATTTATTGAAATTTTTTTCGTCCTTATTTGAATTTTTTTTGTAATTTTTTGTTTTTCATCAATTTTTTTTGATTTATTGGTTCATCTCGACAAGAGCTTTCAGAAAAGTTATCAATCATCGGCTACATTTGAAAAAAGTTCAGAAAAGACAAAAATAAATAAAAAAACAGAGTTTTTTGTACTTATTCGTCGTCTTTAGTGACTTTTTTTTAACTTTTGGACATAATTTTATACTCATTAGATTCCTTTCATCAAGACGGACCAATAAACTACAAAACATTGAGATTTGAACAACAAATGTAAAACAAAATGAATAAAGACAAAAATTTGAAATAAATAAATTAGTGAGGCCAAATAGGGCCTTCATTGTAATTTCTAGATAAGTTAAACTTCCAATGTAATAAAGATAAGAGGGAAAAATAGAGACCAGAGACCTTACAAAGCCGAGGCGCAGGAGGGGGGGAAGGGGGGCAAGCAAACCCATTGGAGTTGGATGGAGATACGTGGTTGTTCTCCATCTTGCTAAACCCCCAGCTTCCAATCCAAACCCACCAAACCATGGCTTTCTCTCTCCTCTCTCCTGTTTCTCGCTCCACCATCCTTGCTTCTCCCCACATCAGAACTCCCTCTTCCTCCCCGCTATTCTCGACCCCAATTTTCTCCCTTCCCTTCGACCCTTCATCGCCCCCATCCCCTTTTAAGAACCACCACTCACGACCCCACCACCATTTCAATGTTACAATCAATTCAACGCTCTTCTTACCTTCCATGCCGATTGGCAATGCCCCCCGTTCTTATAGGTTCTTAACATCTTCTTCTAGCTTCAGTAGCCGAAACGATGAGGGCCAAATTACTGACAAATCCAAGAGCGACAGCGAAGAAGAGGACGGCGACGTCGATGCTGATATCGACGAATTGGAACATCATGAATTTTATAAGATAGTAGAGAGGGAGGATGGAATTAGCTCTCCTGCTTTGCCCGAGAGATGGGACGTTTTGGGTCTCGGACAAGCTATGGTAGCTCCTCTTTTCTCATTCCCCGTTAATTACTACTCTCTATTTGTCGGCTGCCCAAATGTCAGACATTTGTTCTTTCACACGTATTCTTATTGCTAGTTCGACTTATTACAACCTTTTTGGTCTAATAAAAGAAATTTCTGCTGGTTTTGTTTCATTAGAAATTAAAGGATAATAGAAAGTGAAGTGAACGAAACGGGAAAAAGAGGAAATCTTGTTTTGTTGACTGCATCTGATTAGGCTGAAAATTTTGCAAGAAAATTGTAAAGGTAAGAATTCGATATCTATATGGAATAGCATCAAAGTTACAAGAAAAGGTTCACATCACCTATTTGCCCTTATCTATTTCTAACAAATTTACTGCAAAACCTTGTAGATAAAACAAAGAAATGCAGAAAAACTTTGTGGGAATTAGGGAAGAACCTGTTAGCAAAGACATTTTAAGTAACTATGGCTGAAGTCTGTTAGTAGAAGAGTTGGAAAAGAACATGGGAACTGACGTATTCAAGTGGAGGGAACACAGGCAATATCAGGAAGCTAGGATAAATTTTCCCTCATTGGACGGAAAAAAAAAATCTGCTGCATATTTGTGGGGAACCAAAAGCTAAGTTTAAAGGCTAAAGATGGTTGTATGGGAAAACAGCCTTTCCAGCAATTTCTAGGACTTTCTAGGTAAATGAATAAGCAAAAACTCTAATGTTTATTCTTGTTCCCTCATCTTCTGTCATTATCCCTAAATTAACACCGGTCCTCTGTTAAATCTTTGTATGTAGATTGATCTCATATTGATATTTGTATACAAGCATGATAAAGGTGCTGTTTTCTTTCTCTTTTGACAATGGTAGGTAGATTTCTCTGGGGTGGTTGATGAAAGATTTTTAGACAGTCTGGGGTTAGAGAAGGGTACAAGAAAGCTTGTCAACCATGAGGAGAGGGGTAGAGTATTGCGGGCAATGGATGGTTGCAGCTATAAGGCTGCGGCTGGTGGATCTCTTTCTAACAGCCTTGTGGCCTTGGCCAGGCTTGGTGCTCACCCAACTGGGTGCCCTCCCTTGAATGTAGCTATGGCAGGCAGTGTTGGCAGTGATCCACTTGGGGGATTTTACAGGTAGGGCTCTGCTACCTCAATGTTTCTTATTCCTATTTTGGCAAGTGTGCATGTGGTTTTCTCACTATATCTAGTAGAATGGGATTTGAAATCAGCTGTGAAAGAGCCAAAGTCTAATTTAGTTACCCTGTCTTTTGATGCTTTATTTTTGTTCTTGTTTACCAGGGTTTGTCTCAGTAAACCTTTGATATCCAAGCTCTTCAATATGTATGCAGGTCTAAACTGCGTAGGGCAAATGTGAATTTTCTTTCTCCTCCAGTAAAGAATGGGACAACAGGGACTGTTATAGTCCTCACGACACCAGATGCCCAACGCACAATGCTTGCATATCAGGTTTAATTTTATGACTGAAATCTGTTCCTAATGTTATCAAAAGCAGATATTGTTGGAGCTGCAATCATGTTGTTCACTGAGAGAGTAGTTGCAAAAGATGATTGAATATCCATTTCTAGTTATTAGACCGCTGGTTTGTTTGCCTTACTAAATTCTGCTAACTCGTACTCTCCCTCCTCTGGGAGTCTGTTTAAGGCAATTTGCACTTGCTGTGAATCTTAATCTGTGTTGTCTAATCTTTCTGTGCCACTGCAGTTAAATAAAGTTGGTGTGCCATTGTGTTGTCAGAAATTTATATCTTTTATGGAGCTCAGATTATTACCATTGTTTTTTTCAAAAGGTTCTGGGAAGACTTTTCAATAAGGTTATCGGTCTGGAAAATTGAAACCCATTTTGGAATACCCTGGTGTAGTCTTTGAAATTTGACAAATTTAGGGAGTCTGGAACACTGGTAGATATTTGTTGCATTTTATTCCTGAAAACTTTTCTAGGAGATTCAACAGGGTTAAAACTTAATATTTGCTTTAAAGCACTATTTTGACCCAAATATACCTTCACAATATAGCTCAATTTACTCATAGTTCTTGACAGGATAGTACTACATTCTCACTATCGATGTCTATTATAGACCACTTTCAAGCTATATGGTATTTGTAGGCAAATTCCAATTTTTAAGCAGGTATTATTTCTATTATGCCCTTAGAAAGCCCTGAAGCTATTCAAAGAGAAATGTTTCATGGTTTCATTTGATTTTCATTTGCTTTAAGTCTATGAGACCTGACATTTTCTATCTTTGTGATGCAGGGTACATCTTCGGCTGTTAACTACGATCCTTGCTTGGCTAGTTTAGTTTCCAAAACCAATATATTAGTTGTTGAAGGATACTTATTTGAGCTTCCTGATACAATCAGAACAATTACAAAAGCATGCGAGGATGCCCACAGGAATGGTGCTTTGGTTGCCATTACAGCGTCGGATGTCACCTGTATCGAGAGACACTATGATGATTTCTGGTAAGGACTGGTTTCCTATATTGATTTCGTGTTCTCTTTCATTGACGGGCACTTGATACCTCTGATTTTGGAGTAAGAACAACTTCGGTGTAAAGAATCTTGTAATGAATGTGCACAAGTCTAACATCAGTAATACGGTAACAAGGGGTATAGGTTTGTATAGCAGCGTGGTGTTTATAGCTATAGATTAACTGAAGTGGTTAACCCTGCAACAACCTCTTTAAGTAATTGTCTCCATTGTGAGAGACAATGGATCATTCTAAGGAACTTTTTCCAATGAGAGATGGGTTACATGGTGATTGCTGATTACTGAGCCCCTTGAAGCCAATTTCAGCTGGCAGCTGGCTTAGTAAGAGCACATGGAGCGTTGTGCCCTAGGACCTAGAAATGGATTTAAGAGAACTTTGGTTCTCAGAACTTCTCTGTTCTTGGGGGATGTTAATTTGTCCTGAATTTTTATGCAGTTTTTTAATCAACTTCTGGTGCTAGATATCTTTGCTGTTTCAACTTTGATTGCATGGCAACAGCTATCCCACTATCTAAAAATGAAAAATTTGCTCTCAGTCACGGTTGAACTGCATTTTTGGGAAGGTTTTTTGGGAGAACGTCTAACAAAAAACCTAGAAGCAGGCAACAGAGAGTATTATTTGGTTTCACCTCTATAAGTCTCCCAAGAATTTCCCTTCCGGGTGTTAAAAGCAGTTGTTTTCTTTTTTGTCACATGCCTGTACAATATGTTCGCACAAAGGCCTCGGGTATATGAATTGGACTGGTTTTCTTTGTTTTGCTTTCATTCCAGGGAAATCATGGGAAACTATGCGGACATAGTTTTTGCTAACAGCGATGAAGCGAGAGCATTCTGTCATTTCTCCTCAAATGAAAGCCCCATTTCTGCTACAAGGTACATGAGCCATTTTGTTCCCTTAGTCTCCGTTACAGATGGGCCAAGAGGCTCTTACATTGGAGTTAAAGGGGAAGCAATGTATATCCCTCCTTCACCGTGTGTGCCACTCGACACTTGCGGGGCTGGAGATGCTTACGCATCTGGCATTCTATACGGTATATTACGTGGTGTGTCAAACGTGAAAGGAATGGGGGCATTAGCAGCTAGGGTTGCATCCGTCGTTGTTGGACAGCAGGGCACCCGGCTTAGAGTACAAGCCGCTGCTGAGTTGGCAGAATCATTTTCATTCCAGTTCAAGAGTTCTAACGTTCGTTCGGATGTGGGTTCAGATCAAATTTCTAGCTTGTAACACGTTGGAATAAGTTGTCATGTCAATTTCCACAGTGGTCGTACTAGACTTTAGTTTCTCATTTTCTTTGCTTTCTAACTCTCTACAATTCATTGATTGTATATTTATGCTGAAAAAAAGGTCCCCAGAAAGGGATAGAAGCATATTTATTGTCTGATTTCATGAGAAATTGACATTGTTATGCTTATATATTATAAATTTTGCAGAGGAGTTTTTGTAGGTAGCAGCATCAGCCCCCCATAACTTAGGACTGTTACCCCTAGTCCACAAGGATCAGTGTCTTTCTTTAGATTGCAAGTGCCCAAACCCAGATTTTGGCTAAAGAACTTCTGTACAATAGTTTGGGATGTGGGATTGCAACTGTTTAATATTGGAGCCTATCCATATAGTTGTTTCGGGTTGGCCCTCATGCCAGAGCATGTATCAACAGATGCCTTCTTGCTAAGAGGTGATGCGTTCTTGCTAAGAGGTGATCATGTCCCTTCAGAATGCGAATGCTTGTTATCAATGTGGCATGTTAAGTGGCCTCTCTGACGCCTTGGTATTCTTGCACGGTTTCGCGTGTTCAGCTAATGACTTCTCATGCTTTATGTCACAACATGTGCCAAGATCAAAGTTGTCAATCTCGTACCGGCGGACGTACCGGTTTTATTACTGGTACGGTACGTACCGGTACCGGTGTACCGTTTCAGATTTATCGCTAAACTTAATATATATATTTTAAATAATATCTTTTAACAAAAAATCATACTAAACATAAAAATAAAAGCATTATAATTTAAAAATAAATCACAAAACATAAAAAAAGATGATTTTAGTCTCAAATTATGTCTAATTATCTAAAAAAACATATTAATTGATTTTTTTAATTTTTTTAAATACAGACCGGTACGGTACGGTACCGGCCAGTATTATCCGGAACAGGCCGGAACAGCCCGGAACAAGCCGGAACAGTCCGGACCAGGCCGGAACACTTGCCGGAACGGTACTCCGGTGGTCCAGTACCGTTACGAGAGCGGTACGGGACGTACCGGCCGGTACGGGACGAGATTTACAACTTTGGCCAAGATGACGCCTCATTGTTGAGAGGTAGATGCTTGCCCTGGCATGTCAAGTGACATTTATGATGCATTGGCCCCAACTGTGTATTGTGCACAACAAGACATGTTGCGCGTCAAAACGATATTTTGACAATCAAAATATTGTCTGAACAATTGAGTACTGACCTAATAATTTTCAAATAGTATTTTGTGGGTCAAAACGATATCGTTTTGGTGCGTAATACGTCTTGATGTGCGCAATGCACATCAGGCTCTCTCATTCCGGGGCTTTGTGCATTTGGTTAATGACTTCTCATCTCTCATGTCATAGCATGTTAAATAATTTTACATTGATTTTGAATAATTTTTTGTTATTGTTTCAGAAAACATAACTAAATATAGGAATGTTGGTGTTTTAGTTACTAAAACAGAGAGACATAACGATTTCTATGATACATTATACATGGAAGAAAATAATATAATAATGATGATGTATGTTAATCGATAAAAATTTATATTTATCAGTTCATCCTCACTCTCAGATACTGTACAGTTATTAGGGACACAGATTAGGAAGAAAATATGTGCATAATCGGTTTAATTACTATTTTACCTTAATTCTTTTAAAGGTATTCAATTAGAGTATGGACAAATTAAAAAAAAATATAAATCGAGTTCAAAATTAAAGATCACAACAAAAAATAATAATAATTAGCGTTTGGTGCACACGCATCACAGGAAGAAAACATATTACTAACGGAACTGGGGGAGGTGCTGTGCACCTATGCACAGCAGGGGTGCTGTGCACAAAAACAGCGCAGTTTTGTGTCTCGACGAAACGTCTTTTTGTGTGTTCTGTACACGTAACCTGTTTAAAAAATTTTATTTTAAAATTTCGAGTTTACGGTTAATTTCAAAATATTCTTTTAAGTCGACAGTGAATTTTTTAAATTTTTTTGAAAATAAAATTCAGAAAACACTACGTAAAGGGATTCAAATGAGCAGTATTGGTTATTTTTTTTAATGTGGTGGCGGTAAAATAGATATATTTTTGTAGTTTTCTTTGTACTGTTCTCACCGTCGCATTAAAAAAAATAATCGATACTGCTCATTTGAATCCCTTTAGGTTATGTTTTCTGAATTTTATTTTCAAAAAAATTTGAAAAATTCACCGTCGACTTAAAATAATATTTTAAAATTAACCGTGAACTCGAAATTTTAAAATAATTTTTTTTAAGAGATTACGTGCACAAAACATACAAAAGAGCGTTTTGTCGCGGCACAAAATTGCGCCGTTTTGGTGCACAGCACCACTGCTGTGCATAGGTGCACAGCACCTTCCCCATTCCATTACTAACCTAGTCAATACAATGTTATCCTAATTTCGTTTAAAGTTAAAATTAAGAACAAACTTATATTTTATGTTTATTTTTATTTTTTATTGTTTACAAAATCATATTCCCAAATATATTTTTTAATTTTTATTTAAAACAAATAGAATTTTAATTTTAATTTTAATTTTATAAATAAGAAACTAAAAACATTACTAAACGAGCTCAAAGTTTTTATTTTATATTTTCTAAATGTTTTTTCTTTCAATTTGAGGAAGGGAGAAGGTCTGAGTAGTGGGTCGTTGTCAACGAAGCATTAATAAGAAGTTGTACTTTAATATTTCTAGTTGCTTTCGTGACTCACGACTTTATTATACCGGTAATACCGGTAAAACACTCCATCATCAAAAGAATAAAAAATATAATAAATACCGGATCGGGTTAAGTATCGATTTTTTTATTGGTATAGTACGTATTAGCACCGATCATGTATCGGATACCGTATTAGATTTATCGCAATTATAAAAAAAAAAATACACACACACACACACCATAAAGAGAAAGTCTAAAAAAATTAATTTTTTTCGTAACTCTTAAAAAAAAAATCAGTACCGGCTAATAGATTAGTATTAGCCGGTACGGATGATACCCGACTGGTACAGGCCGGTATTGAGAACGGTACAATACCGGAGGTACTTAGTAGTTTTTATGTCAAAACGGTACATACTGGCCGGTACGGTATGAAATTCACAACCATGCTAGGAACAGAATATTTCGTACACATGTCCAAAATTATCGAATGCATATGAAATTTTTTAAAATTATTGAATCATAGGTGCACTGTACAATTCCAAACACATTTTTTTTGGATATTTGCACAAAAATTGTGTTAGTAAATGAGAATGAGAGA
Source organism: Arctostaphylos glauca (assembly GCA_019985065.2). Classification (NCBI taxonomy): domain Eukaryota; kingdom Viridiplantae; phylum Streptophyta; class Magnoliopsida; order Ericales; family Ericaceae; genus Arctostaphylos; species Arctostaphylos glauca. The sequence continues at coordinate 2,856,973 of JAHSPW020000002.1, forward strand.
GAGAGAGAGAGAGAGAGAGAGAGGGGATTCTTTCAAGTTTCAGTCCATTCATTGCCATCCACATTTTTGTGTTATTCTAATTTCATTCCAACTTTATAATGGTGATCTAAGTCGTTCAATTTTTAAATTTAGCTAACAAATTAAAAAGAATAGTGTAGTAGGCCGGAATAATCATTAATGGGCCCCCGGCCCATGATCAGCCGCATCATATTCAAGGGCTCCACGAAGCCCAAACTTACCTGGGATTGGGCCGAACAGCCTATCGGCCGGAGCCTATGCTCGGCCGTTCCGAACGAGTTTTGTGCTCGGCCTTGCCGATCAGTGCAGTCACAATCCGCACCGACCTTCGGCCAGAATCCCCTTTGGCGACTTCTTGACCAGGTCGTCTCAGAAGCACCCGGTAATTCAGTTTCCAAAGCACGAACACACGTTCTCCGCTTTCTAAGGGACGTACAGGCGCACCTTTCCAACTCACTCGGACGTGGGACACGTGGTAGAAGACGTGCACAGCACATCCTTCCGATCCGCTTCGGCGTGGGACACGTGGCAACGTTCCCGCACTCTTCGGACCACGTCCTACATACTGGGCCGGACGTTCCGGAGACGGTTGGACTCCTACTCTATAAATACCCCGGCGGCACTCCAATCAAAGGTACATGCACACTCGCGCTTAGAGCTACTTTCAAGTTATTTCATCTCTTCCTAAAGAGCTAACTTGATCGTCGGAGTGCCCACCGGAGATCCAACCCCCCGGTGTGCACTAACTTAGTGTTGAGTGTTTTGCAGATCATCTGAGAAGATCCGATTCTACAACCCGAGAAGTCTAGAGTGGATTCCAGACTCCACAATTTGGCGACCACAGTGGGAGATCCTTCTGACTTCTCATCCTCAAACCCTCACAGTAAAACTTTACCAGCATCAACAATGGTGAACACCGGAACAGAACCTTCAGTCCTACCAGCCATTCCACCCCCTCCCCTTGCTGACCTGAGAGATAGAGCGTATGTCGAGCGCCTGGAGGCTCGACTGGCAGAACGAGACCAGCTGCTTCACCTGGTCAGAGAGGAGGTTGCGCAACTCAAGGTTGCCATCAAACCTAACACAGAATGGCGAGACATCGCAGGCTCGGCGACGAAGGCGCCGCAGGACACGCTCTCCGGAGCGAAGAGAAAGGAATAAGCGTCCGGCCCTCGAACGGCTGGGAGCCGAAACCGAGGTTGACGCGATCAACGAAACACGGGGCCAGGGCCGAACCCGAACCGCACCATCTGCGAACTGTTCGGATTCCGAACGAGGAGCTCGGAGGGTCTCGGTTCACAGAAGGTTGGGAGCTCAACCAGTTAGTAGCACCCAGTCATACTCTCCTCCGACAACACCTTCGGACGACACCCCGACCCATGAGACTCAAATGGATCGGAGGTATGGCGGCCGAAGGGATCAATCCCCATCTAGACGTCAAAATTATCGAGGGCGTTCCCCTCGGTATCACGGTGGGCAGGACCTCAGACCACAACTGGTGGCTAGAAGAGGGGGAAGGGCCGAGCAGGGTCCTCGGCCAGCACGTTCGCAATGCGACATCATCCACGATCAGCTCATCTCTTCTCCCTTTACCAGGGAGATAGAGGGAGTGCGTCCACCGCGTGGCTTCAATCCCCCGAAGTTCAGTAAGTATGACCCCAAAACCGATGCCTACCTGCACCTGGTGCACTTTCGGCAGATGATGTCTCTCTACAGCATGGACGATGCCTTGATGTGCAAATTGTTCCCCTCCAGCCTGGGAGAGCTAGGGCTCCTCTGGTTCGATAAGCTGCCGAAGGAATCGATCCCATCTTTCAAGGACTTGTCCCTCGCCTTCCTGGCTCGGTTCGTCACCAGTAGCCGGCAGAAGAAGGGCGTCGACTCCCTCCTTGCACTGCGGAAGTCGGCAAATGAGTCTCTTAGGCAGTACGCTGCCAGGTACTGGGAACTCTTCAACGAGATTCAGGGCTGCGACCCTGCTATTGCTGTGACTTCGTTCAAGCTCAGGCTGGATCACCGAAGCAGGTTGTTCGAGGACCTCATGTTATCCAATCCCACCGACATGGATGACCTCATGGCCCGGATCGACAACCACTGCCGACTGGAGGAGGCGCGCAGCGAACGGCGTCAGGCCGAACAAAACCATCCCCGTCAGGGGGATGGGAACAAGCATACACCACACGGCTCGCGCCGGAGTGTGAACGTGGTGTCCTCAGGGAAAAATAAGGGACCTCGGCCATTCGAGTTTACTGCGGTGAAGACCGTCTTCAAAGTCCCAACGTACAAGATCCTCAAAAAGATACAGCATGAACCGTACTTTGAATGGCCGAGGCGGCCGTTGGGTGAACAGCGAAAAACGCCGGACTCTCCATACCGTTGTTCTTACCACAGGGAGAAGGGTCACTTGACCACACGCTGCTGAGCATGGAAGGATTTCCTGGAACGACTGGTGTCGCAGGGACATCTCAAGGAGTTCATCAATGAGGAAAAAACTCAGGCCGGGCCCCAGACAGAACCAGAGAAGGAAGACAGTGGGGAAGTCCGGGTGATCGATGTCATTCACGGAATGGTGGATGCAGCAGTCGAAGAAACGCTTCGGGCCGAGATCAGGTGAGCGGCGTGCGGCAAACAGATCATGTCCATAAGTGCAGGAAGCAAACGTCCGCATCTCGACAGTCAGTCTGGGGGGAACCTGTCATTTTCTGATCAAGACCTTCAACGCCTCCAGATGCCGCATAATGACGCGTTGGTCGTCTCTCTCACCCTCGGCAATTCGCTGGTCCGCCGAATACTGGTCGACCAGGGGAGTTCGGCCGAGGTCATGTATTACCCCCTGTTCAAGGCGTTGCACTTACAGGAGGCAGACCTCACACCTACCGAGGTGCCGCTGGTAGGGTTCAACTCGGCTCCTGTTTGGCCCCTTGGTAAGATCACACTCCCTATCCACACGGGCACAAGGACCGTAGAGGTCGAGTTCGTGGTCGTCGATGTGCCAAGCCCTTACAACGCCATCGTCGGCCGCGTCTGGCTACACAAGCTTGGGGCCGTAGCCTCGACTTATCATCAAGTCCTTCGCTTCAACGGAACATGGGGACCCGAAGAAGTGTTGGGCGATCAACTGGCCGCAAAGAAATGTTATGTGGCGGCGATCAAAAGCAAGATCTGCCCCGAACAGGTCCAATGGGTAGAAGCGCCGGACGCTCCCATCCTGGACGACGTTGGCACACCAGCTGCCGAAAAAGCGGTCGAGGACCTGATCGCAGTACCGGCCGACGACATCAATGCCGACAGAACTTTTCTGTTGGGATCAACCCTATCACCAGCCGAACGGGAAGCCATGACCTGCTTCCTCAAGAAGAACATTGAGGTGTTCGCGTGGACACCGTATGAGATGCCGGGCATCGATCCAGATTTTATCTGTCACCATCTCAATGTAGACAGATCCCGCCGAACCATCATTCAAAAACCGCGACGCTCGGCCACGATCCATACTGATGCAGTCATCGAGGAGATCGATCGACTGTTGGAAGCTGGGGCAATCAAGGAAGTCCAGTACCCCACCTAGTTGGCAAATACCGTTGTTGTGAAGAAGAAAAATGGTAAGTGGCGCGTCTGCGTCGACTATACGAATTTGAACGATGCTTGCCCCAAGGATTGCTTCCCTGTACCGAGGATCGACCGCCTCGTCGACTCTACATCTGGGCACGCTCGGTTCAGTTTCATGGATGCCTACCGGAGATACCATCAGATTGCTATGCACGGTCCGGATACGAAAAAAACGGCCTTCATCAGTCCCCGCGGTTTGTATTGTTATAGGGTCATGCCCTTCGGTCTCAAGAACGCGGGGGCCACATACCAACGGATGGTCACAAAAATGTTCGCCAAACAGATCGGAGATACGATGGAGGCCTACATCGACGATATGGTGGTGAAGAGCAAATTTGAGGCCGAGCATCTCAAGCACCTGCAGGAGGTGTTCGATATTCTGAAAGAGCACAAGCTCCGTCTCAACGCCGACAAATGTGCCTTCGGAGTCGGTTCTGGGAAATTTCTGGGGTACCTTGTCACCAGAAGGGGCATCGAGGCCGACCCGAATCAAATCACTGCAATCAACAATTTAGCGGCGCCGTGCAGTGTCAAAGGTGTTCAGAAGTTAACAGGAATGGCGGCCGCTTTAAACAGGTTTATCAGCCGATCTTCGGACAAATGCCGTCCATTTTTCGCACTGCTGAAAAAGTGCAGCCGAAGAAGCTTTGAATGGAGTCCAGAATGTGATCAGGCGCTCCTGGAGTTGAAGGCCTATTTGTCCTCGGCACCACTGCTCTCAACGCCGAAGGATAAGGAACCTCTGTTCATTTATCTGGCCGTGTCTCCGCACGCGGTCAGTTCTGTTCTTGTTCGGCAGGATGACCGAGCTCATCTGCCTATCTATTACACCAGCAAAACACTGGTCAGTGCCGAGACTAGATATCTGCCTTTGGAGAAACTGGCGTTGGCATTGGTCTCGGCTTCCAGAAAGCTCGCGCCGTATTTCCAGGAGCACCCTATCACGGTCTTGACGGCACAACCGTTAAAAAGCTTGTTCCGAAAGGCCGATCTCTCCAACCGCATCTCCAAGTGGGCCGTGGAATTGGCCAACTTCGACATACAATACCAGCCGAGGACGGCGATCAAGGGACAGGTTCTGGCGGATTTCATCGCCGAATTCACAGCAGAGTCGGAGGACACACTGCCGAACAAAGGGTCGGCGGGATCAGTACAATGGCAGCTATTCCATGGCAACTCTTGGCGAATGTTTGTGGATGGTGCGTCCAATAATCATGGTTCCGGAGCCGGGGTCGTTCTGATTTCACCAGAAGGAATTATCCATGAATTGGCAATCCGGCTTGACTTCCTCGCCTCGAACAATGAAGCCGAATACGAGGCCGTACTTGCCGGTCTTCGTTTCGCAGCAGACCTCGGTTCGGAACATATTACAGCTTACAGTGACTCTCAGTTGGTGGTTCACCAGCTCTCCGGCGAATATGAAGCTCGCGACGACCGAATGTCCCGTTACCTTACCGCTCTACAACACGCCAGCAAACAGTTCCGCAGCTTTTCATTGGAACAGATTTCTAGAGAACACAACGCCCATGCCGACGCTTTAGCCGGACTCGCGTCGGCCACGGACGCTGGGGGGCAGAGGACCGTATCTATCGATATCCTCCCACAGCCGAGCATCGAAAAATCTGCGGCCGAGCCAGTGTATTGCATCTCACAAGAACCCAGTTGGATGGACCCCATTGTAGCGTACCTTCGGACGAGACGCTACCCGAAGACCGAAGGGAAGCACACAAAATCACTCACAAAGCCGCCCAGTTCTGGCTAGGACCAGGTAACAAACTCTACCGGAGAGCTTTCTCGGCGCCTTATCTGCTTTGTGTGCACCCCAAACAGACAGGGGCTATTCTTCAGGAATTACATTCGGGCAGCTGCGGATATCACTCGGGAGGACGATCGCTCGTGCATCGTGCTCTGACTCAAGGCTATTGGTGGCCTAACATGAAAAAAGAGGCCGATGTGATGGTAAAAAGCTGCGACCAATGTCAAAGGTTCTCTCCGCTCATACATCAGCCGGCCGAACAGCTCAATCCCCTTTCCAGTCCATGGCCGTTCGCACAATGGGGGCTGGATATAGTCGGAAAATTCCCTGTAGCCCCAGGAGGCTTTAAATTCTTGATCACCGCTACAAACTACTTCACTAAATGGATCGAGGCCGAACCATTGGTCAAAATCGAAGACAGAGATGTGAAGAGGTTCGTATGGCGGAATATCATATCAAGGTTCGGTATCCCCTATGCTTTCATATCAGACAACGGCACGCAGTTCGTTGGGGACCTGTTTACCGACTTCTGCGCCGAGCACAGGATCCGCTTCTTCAATTCCACACCGTCATACCCTCAGTGTAACGGACAGGCCGAAGCCTCTAACAAAATCCTCCTGAGCGGAATCAAAAAACGACTAATGGCAACAAAGGGTAGGTGGGCCGAAGAGCTGTACAGCGTTCTATGGGCGTACCGGACCACGCCTCGCCGCTCTACTGGCCGAACACCGTTCTCCTTGGCCTTTGGCATAGAAGCTGTCATACCTTTGAAAGCTGGCCTCCCGACGATGCGGACAGAAGGATTCCATCCGGACACCAATGACAAAGCTTTGTCGACGGCCTTAGACCTGGCCGAAGAACAGAGGGAAGCTGCTCGGATCCGAATTGCCGCTTATCAGCAAACGATATGTCAGGGCTATAACGCCAGAGTTCGGCCCAGATCTTTCAAACCGGATGATCTTGTTCTGAGAAAGGTCGTCGGCGCGAAACGTACAAATAAGCTCGGTCCTAATTGGGAAGGTCCCTACCGAGTGATCAAGATCGTTGGGGTCGGCTCCTACAAACTGGAAGACATGGATGGGATACCTATTCCCCGATCTTGGAATGCTCACAACTTAAGGAAGTACTTCCATTAAGTTCTCTCTCTGTTTGTTTTATTACGAGAAGTGCGTGGTCTACGGCCTCACTCTCTTCAGTTTATTTATTTTTTGGTTTATTTTTGTAATCATGATTTGTTAGCAGTTTGTAACACTCCTCATGTTCGGTTTAATATTTACTTAGTGAAATTTTTGAAATTTCTCCAAATGTTCGGCAAAGTGCCTCTCTGTTATCCGTTTCAGAACGGTTCGGTTTAAAATTTACTTAGTGAAATTTTTGGAATTTCTCCAAATGTTCGGCAAAGTGCCTCTCTGTTATTCGTTTCAGAACGGTTCGGTTTAAAATTTACTTAGTGAAATTTTTGGAATTTCTCCAAATGTTCGGCAAAGTGCCTCTCTGTTATCCGTTTCAGAACGGTTCGGTTTAAAATTTACTTAGTGAAATTTTTAGAATTTCTCAAAATGTTCGGCAAAGTGCCTCTCTGTTATCCGTTACTTAACGGTTCGGTTTATGATACACTTAGTGAAATTTTTGGAGATTTCTCCAAACGTTCGGCGACTTGCTTCTATGTTATCCGTTACTGAACGGTTCGGTTTATTCTATACTTGTGAAATTTTTGAAATTTCTCCGAATGTCCGGCATTGTGCCACTCTGTAATTCGTTGCATAACGGTTCGGCATTAGCTATGCAATTGTATGAAAGGAAATAAACCGAAGTGCTTCGGTGATCATTACAAAAAAGAAACAAATGGGCACGGCTCGGCAAATAAAAGTTGATCATATTCAAAAGCTCATTACATGGAAGTCTACTACTACTAAATCAAAAAGAAGATAGAATTGGCGCGCAGGCCGTACTCTAATTTCCTACTTAAGCGGCCGGGCCACCATCTTCGGCAACGGAGGAGTCCGGTACTCGTTCCGTATCCGGGAGGCCAGTCTCTGGGACCGGGGATTGCACGACGGCGGCAGGATCACCGGCCGGCTCGGCAGTAGCAGAAGGTTCTCCGTACGGCGGGATGTCCTCGTACAGAGCTGACCCTTCCGGCACTTCAGCAGCCTTCAGGGCCCGGCAATAGCCGCTGCGGAAGGCCCCCTCAAGCAGTTCCGCCAGCTGGGCATTGATGCCCTCCATTTGCTTCAGGAATTTCTCCTGAGCTTCGGCATAGCCGTCCTGGTAGCCCTTGGCATCGGCCTCGTCTACCCTCTTGGCCGTCTGCAGCTTTGAGGCCTCCAGCTCTACGGCCAGAGCCTTCCCATTTTCCTCGGCCAATGACAGGGCCGTGCGGATGGCATTCCGCTCCTCTCGCATTACGTTCTTCGACGCAATCTCCTGCTCAAGCGAGGACTTCAGGGTGCGGATTTGGTGGGCCTTCCGCATCAGCCCGTTGGATACCGGACCCAAGTGTTGGGTAGCCTGCAAAACATAACCGAAGAAACAATCAGTACGGAATATGAAAAGGACTTAGCAAAATTAAAGAGAATAAAAGGTACAATACCTTCACCATGAGCCGAGCCATTTGAAGGAATGACTGGTCCAGAGTCGTCGGCAGGGCCTCGGCATCCTTAGGGAGGGTCATCCCTGCAGCCAAGGTCAACGCCATGAGCGAGTCGGCGTTGATGGTGTCGGCAACTGTCAGTGGTCGGCCCAGAAATGTGAGCCTCGGAGCAAAGATTGGGGGCGGGGATGTGCCCGTTGCTTCGGTCATTACCGAGGGCTTGCTCGCCTTTGGTGGAGCCAAAGCACCCCCCTTGGAGTGTCCGGCCACAGAGGCCTTCGGTCGAGAGTCCTCCTTGGACTCCTTCGCCTTCTTTGCGGCGGCAACGTTCTCCTCCGCACCTTTCCTCTTCTTCTGAGGATCGGCAGGACGGGGGGGCGGCAGTGTGGTTCCGCCGACGGCTAGCTTCAGAGTCACCTCTTCGGGAGCCTTCCTCGGCATGTTGGCGGCTTCTGCGATAAAATCCCTCAGTCCTTGTTCACTGAAGTCGAATGACGAACAGTGACTATAACTTGATGAAGTCGTTGGAGAACAGGTACCTGAAGAGATCTGAATAACCTCGTTCGGCGTTGACTCCTCGCGCGGTTCTCTGACCACTCCGAGCGGGACAGTGTCGGCTCGGTTTTCTTCTAGAGCTTCGGAGCTCTCGCTGCTACTAGAGTCTCCTCGGCACTTGAGCTTCGACCGGTATACCTCGACGTAGCCGAGCAGAACGAAGCAGTGTCTGTGCCTCCTCCGAGCGGTGAATGCTCGGCTGATTCTATCCCAGTCTGCCTTGCTCCGTAGGCGGTCGACAACTCCTTTTCCTGTAAAAAAGATAAAAGAGTCAGAACCAAGTTAAAATGCAAAGAAGAACAAGCTAACGGACCGTACGAAGACTTACCGGCGAACCCAGGAACACGCGGAATGGGGTGATAACGAAATTCGCCGAACGCGAATTCGAACTCTCCTCGGACTACGACAAAGTCGTTGGCATACTTGTCGGAGTCCGGAAGGCCTCTGATCAGCCTCCTCTGTCCGGTTCGGCAGCTCAGGTACTTCCTCCTGGCCACCTTGTTCTGGCTTACTAAGTAGAGGCCGAACAGGTCTTCAACCTCGAATTCGAGGTGGTATCTCTCCTTCAGCTCTATGACCCCTACCACTATTCGATAGATGGTCACTTGGGAGGGGGTCAGCTGGAGCACGTTCAGCACCTGCCGAAGAAATGGATGGAACGGGAACCGCACGCCACCCTCGATGATAGGCATCAAGGGCAAAACGATCTGGTAATCGTCTATCGTGACGCTCTCCTCCGGCCGAACGAGGTCTACTGAGACACTGTCCGGAATGCCGTAGGTTGCGCGGAAGTCGGCGAGACTCTCCGGATCCTCGAAGAAGCGGGAGTAACGGTTCTTCCCCGAGTGAGTGGCCGACGTCTTCGGCATCACTTCTGGGGTCCCTACCGAGCCGCTGGTCCCAGCTTGTTCGGCGCTAGTGGATGACATCTCCGCTGAGTCTACTTCTGGTCTGGACATCCTATAAAGAGTGCACGGGTGTTAAACATAATAGGGTGAGGTCCGGTCAGACTCAGCTGAGGCCTAAACTAATGGGGCCGGGGCTTCGTAGCCCCTCAGGATATCCTCGGCAAAAACACCGTCGCTCGGCCAGAACGCTCGTTGCTCGGCCAAGTCCTGGGTTTTTGCCCAGGCGATAACGGTGATTCCTAAGTTCACCCTAAACCTATCAGGAAAGAAAAATTATTGCAAAAAAGAGAGATCAGTGGAGACTTACCCAAGCGAATGCGGTGGTTTGTTGATGGAGTTTGGAACTCTTGAAACTTTGGATGATTGCGCAAGCCAACAACGGAATGCTAGAGAGAGAGAGAAAGAGCAAGAATGTCTGGGTGCCAGAAGATTTTTCAAGTCTCCCAGACCCTCTATTTATAGGGAAACGACTGAGGCGGGAAACGGCCGGCGTGAGAAACGAGGCGACACCGCGCAGAGAGCCGGAACGTTTCGCCTCCTGCCGCCGGATTGCAGCCACGTGTCGTCATCTCAGGATCTGACGTTTCGCGTGCGCCGCCCTTCGACACCCCTTCGGCTCTACCGTCAGATGATTCCACGTGTCGCCATCTCATCGCCCGACGCTTCGCGTCCGCCGTTCTGCAGTGTCCTTTCGGCTTTGCCATTAAAGGAAGCCACATGTCACCATCTAATCGCTTGACGCTTCGCGTGCGCCGTTCTGCAGTATCGCTTCGGCTCTGCCGTCGGATCGAACGCCACGTGTCGCAATCTCAGCTCCTGACAACTCACGTGCGGCTCAGACCCTTTTACCAAGCACTATGCAGCGTTCTCTCAAAATCTGATGATTCCTAACGGAGCCAACCTCGCAGGTCTGTTCGGTTCCGAACAGAATGCCCCAGGGCATCAATAACTAACACAAGTTCTCCACGGCCGTCAAGAAAAATCTGCCTTCGTGCCGGGGCTCGGTCACATGGTCAATTCCCCCGTACCGAGCTGCGTACGACTGAATTGAGGGGCTATTGTAGTAGGCCGGAATAATCATTAATGGGCCCCCGGCCCATGATCAGCCACATCATATTCAAGGGCTCCACGAAGCCCAAACTTACCTGGGATTGGGCCGAACAGCCTATCGGCCGGAGCCTATGCTCGGCCGTTCCGAACGAGTTTTGTGCTCGGCCTTGCCGATCAGTGCAGTCACAATCCGCACCGACCTTCGGCCAGAATCCCCTTTGGCGACTTCTTGACCAGGTCGTCTCAGAAACACCCGGTAATTCAGTTTCCAAAGCACGAACACACGTTCTCCGCTTTCTAAGGGACGTACAGGCGCACCTTTCCAACTCACTCGGACGTGGGACACGTGGTAGAAGACGTGCACAGCACATCCTTCCGATCCGCTTCGGCGTGGGACACGTGGCAACGTTCCCGCACTCTTCGGACCACGTCCTACATACTGGGCCGGACGTTCCGGAGACGGTTGGACTCCTACTCTATAAATACCCCGGCGGCACTCCAATCAAAGGTACATGCACACTCGCGCTTAGAGCTACTTTCAAGTTATTTCATCTCTTCCTAAAGAGCTAACTTGATCGTCGGAGTGCCCACCGGAGATCCAACCCCCCGGTGTGCACTAACTTAGTGTTGAGTGTTTTGCAGATCATCTGAGAAGATCCGATTCTACAACCCGAGAAGTCTAGAGTGGATTCCAGACTCCACAAATAGGATTGATCGGAGATACCATAGATGCTTAAATAACACCCTGGACGAAATCAAAGTTGTCAATCCCATCCCATACCGGCCGGTACGTCCTGTACCGCCCTCATAACGGTACCAGATCACCGGAGTACCGTTCCGGCCATTGTTCTAGTCTGTTCCGGGCTATTTCGGCATGTTTCGGGCAATATTGGCCAGTACCGTACCAGTCTGTATTTCAAAAATTTATAAAAATTAATTAATATTTTTTGGATAATTAGACATAATTTGATGTTAAAATCATCTTTTTTTATATTTAGTGATTTATTTTTAAATTATGATGCTTTATTTTTTTGTTTAATATGATTTTTTGTTAAAATATATTATTTAAAATATGTATATTAATTTCAACAATAAATTTGAAACGCCAGTAACAAAATCGGTATGCTCGTCGGTACGAGATTGATAACTTTGGACGAAATAGACAGCAAATATGATTTTAGACTCGAATCACAATTTCTTTCTCCAAAAATGTGATTTGTTCATGTAGTTGTTGTTGTCTGATTAAAACGAGTATTTTTTTTTTTTAAATCTTAACAGCCTTATTTTGTTTGAGGTACATAATGTACAACTTCAACTAATTTTGTCACATTGAATTGTACGCGTCGGAAGGAGTTTCGATACTTAATTTATGACATGTAAATCACAAAAGTAATTGTACTTATAATTGATTGGGTACCTTTTTTAGATTCTGTAATCTCCGTTATACAAGCGATTATTTGTCCCCAAATTGATAGTAAAATCATTCGAAAATTATTTATCGAATGATCAAGAATTTCATTTCGGAGTCCTTCCTTAACAATTAGACAATTAGACGTCCCAAATTGGATCCTTCCATAACGAGATTATTACCATATCTCTGGACTTTTCATGGCTCTTTCTTACAAGGCAAAACTTTCCTTCTTGATTCCCTAAACTGCAGATCGGCACTCAACAATGAGCGACGAGGTCCAAGTCTGCACTTTGGTGTCTGGCATGGTCCACCGACCAATCCATCATGCAAAGCGGGTTAGCCCGATAATTTGACCAACTACAATATAAAAATTTCCAATCGTATACAAAATATTTAATCTCTCAACTTTTCATGGCTCTTTCCTACAAGACAAAACTTTCCTTCTTGATTCCCCAAACTGCAGGTCGACACTCAACAACGATCGACGAGGTCCAAGCCTACAGTTTGGTGTCTGGCACGACCCATCGACCAATCCATCATGCAAAGCGGGTTAGCTCGACAATTTGACCCACTACAACATGAAAATTTCCAATCGTATACAAAATATTTACTTACACATGACATTATTTACGTTGTATTTTTTATCGACAAATATTACCTAAATCACTCTTTGTTCCTTAGTTACCCAATATAAGTGAATCGTTATGTCTCACTTGTAAAATTTGTTACTGCGTTATTGGTAAAAGATATCGCGTCAAAAGTCACATGATACTCTGAAAGCATCATCGATGATTAATTAGGTGTCCATTATTTGATTTTCTTTCTTTAGTAATTAGGCCTAATAATTATTAGTTAGGAAGCTTAGAAAAGTTTAGACTTGACCCATACCTAACCCAGGATGCCCCTCTCCTGTTCACTTCTGTTTCTTTGCCCACCATAGCTTTTATTTTATATGCCCAAACAGGCCTAATGAAAATGCTATGTGTCTATCTAAATGGGTATATATAATCATGTTTGTGTTAGATTCATTGCTAATAATTTCTAATTTCGGTCCCTCATCGAACTCAATTCAATTGTCAGTTTCGTTCATGTTTTATATCTTGTCGAATCGCTTGAATTGTAGCTTGAAATCATGCGTATTGGATATCAATAAGTATATGATCAAAACTTAAAGGGTGGACCTCGGGTTTCTTACAAATACAATATCCACCGGAGATTTTCAAAATTACTATGACCTCCCTTACTTTTCAAACTATTATGCAGTTATCTCTTCCATTATTAAAATCAGTCATGTTAGTTTAGCTATTAGAACTTTAATTTCGAGTTTTTTTTAACAAAGTAAACTATACATAATTTTTATCACATCTTTCTGTCCGAATTTTTACATTAATTTTTTTTTAAATTCAATATAAACTATTTCAAATGTGATACTTCCCTTTTTGAGTTTGAGTAGAGCATTCTCTCTCTTAAGATTGGTTGCTCTGATAAGGCAGTTGTGAAAGTGTTATTTTCTTTCTTTGCAGCTTCAGTTCCTTTGGTTGAGATTGCGAATTATATTACAGTTTATTTTCTCAAACTTGAAGTTTTAATAGTCTAACTAACAATGTTTGACCGATTTTAACGATATGTGATGTAATTACATAATAGTTTGAAAAGTAAGGAGGTCATAGTAATTTCAAAAATCTGGGGAGGGAAATATATTTGTTAGAAATCTCAGAGGAGCTCAATGTAATTTATCCAAACATAAAAGTAGCTCCTTATTGAGTTTTAATCCAGTGTGTGCAAAATTGAGCAAAATTCAGGTCTAACTCATATTTGTAATTCGATGAAATACTTATTGATATTCAATTAAAATTATTTTGAACTATAATTAATTAATTTGGTATGATCTAAAATATGAAAAAAAAATTACTTATCATTGAAATTGGATTCGGCAAGAGGATGAAAGAAGGAAAAAAAAAATCCCGACAAACAATGCCTTATTTGAGTGTATACGGTAAGCTACATCCCCTCAAATCATTTTAATACATAAATATTACGAATTCAAGATTGGTGTTATGAATCGTTATATAATTCAATGGGTGCATATCACACGGACCTAAATATTAGATGTGTATTGCATCGCATTTTTCTTAATTAACTATTCAAAGCGATTAACTCTACGGGGTTGGCTTAGTGCTTAAGGCTTGAAATTTAAAAATTTTCTCCATCGTAGCTAGGATCTCGGGTTCGAAACTTCTCACGTGTTATAAATTCTTATGGGGTTAGTCCACACATGATTTTGTCCTGACATTAATTGGTGCTCAACTAATGGACGGTAGGATTGATTCTACAGAAATTAGTTGAGACGCATAAGCTAGCCCGAACACTCTGAATTATAAAAGGCAAAAATAATTCAAAGTTGATTAAATATAAAGTCCTAGCAGCTCTCTAAAAAATCTATTGATGATGATCATTTAATTTGCATCCGTCATTAACAATGTAAAAGTCATACTTGTGCATCAATTAATTAAGATAGATTCGTATACATTATGCAATCCTGCTCACAAAGTCAAGAGTTAGGTGAAAGGTGAGCACTAGAGCTATGAAAACTAAAGGGGTACTTATTTTAAGGTCCTTTCTATTAGTCTTTATTAAGTTTTCATCCCATACACTTTTGAACATTAATTTCCAGTCCTCATTTTCTGTAAATACCGAACCAGCCCCCAGTAAACTCTGACCATGGTTTATTCGGATTACACCATAAGCCCCTAAAATCACGGTGACAGAAAATCGATCGCGCCGGAATAGGAAATCTCGTCCAGAAATCCCTAAAATTAAGCCTAAAATGATAAACGTAATCCCTAAAATTAAGCCTAAAATGATTCTCCAAATTTAACCTCACCAAATCAAATATCCCAACTGTTGAGTCCTCACCATCAATTGACTGGACCACGGTATAATCCATAGGGCCTAACATGCCTTCAGAATTTTCATTGTTGCCGTCTCGATTACCAATATCAAATATCCCAACTGTTGAGTCCTTAACAAGTACCTCTATGTCTTCATATTCGGCATTCTCTGCAAGCCCGAACATCGTACCCAAGTCGTCATCGTTGTCCAATAGTAGATTTTCATTGTCAACCAATGAGTAACTCAACACCACGGATTCAGGGTCCAAATGATGCCATCTATCACATACCTTGTTCACCACCTGCACAAAGTTCCAGTTGCGATCTATCCGAATTGCAGCAATCTTTTCATTATGCCTACAAATCTGTATCAAACCACCATCCATTGCAACAATCATGTAGCACAAAAGGGGAAAAATCGGTATTACCTAATTTAAATGTCAAGCGGCAACGTGACACAAAAAATATAGTTGCCCCAAATTTACAATGTTCAGCAAATATACCATAATTACTCAAACATATTATCACTTCCAAATTTACAATGTTCAGCAAATATACCATAATTACTCAAACATATTATCACTTACAAATTTACAATGTACAGCAAATATACCACAAATTTTCTAATGTACCATAATTTTAACTTACCAAATTGACGAACATGGTAAATTCCCATTAAAATTTGAGTTATGGTCGTCCATGGTATATTTGCTTGATTTATGGTAAATTCAGACAATACGCATGGTAAATTTTGTCACCCCCATCAAAATGCGCATTATGGTGAATTTCGTAATCATTATGGTAACTCAAACATATTATCACTTATAAATTTACAATGTACAGCAAATATACCACAAATTTCCTAATGTACCATAATTTTAACTTACCAAATTGACGAACATGGTAAATTCCCATTAAAATTTGAGTTATGGTCGTCCATGGTATATTTGCTTGATTTATGGTAAATTCAGACAATACGCATGGTAAATTTTGTCACCCCCATCAAAATGCGCATTATGGTGAATTTCGTAATCATTATGGTAAATTTACAGATGGTAAATTTTCACCAGTATGTCAAACCCTTTGGATTCGGTGCCCCATTCGAATCACAAAATTAGACCCACAATGCGTTAATCATCGCAATAAATTTTGGGTTTCAACATCAACCACCGTAATATCGACATAACGAAAATAATCATCAGAACTTACCAAAATCTTCAGTTCAAACCGGTGATTAAATACTTCCGGGCAGAGAACTTCAAGTTCCAATAATGGGACTTTACGGGACAGAGAACTTCAAGTTTCGGCGATTGAACACTTCGGGCCAAAGAACTACTTTTTTCCGGTGATTAAAAGCTTCGGGACAAATCAAATTCGTAACAAAAATAATCTGTGCAAAATTCGTGAAAAACAAATCAAATCCGTAACAAATCAAATCCGTGACAAATCAAATCCCTTAAAACTACCATTTTCGTAACAAATCAAATCCGTAACAAATAGTATCTGTGAAAAAATTCGTGAAAAACAAATCAAATTACTAATATTTCGGCCACATATAGTAATATTTCCATAACAAATGAAATCCGTAATAAATCAAATCCCTAAAATTAAGCCTAAAATGATAAACGTAATCCCTAAAATTAAGCCTAAAATGATTCTCCAGATTTAACCTCACCAAATTAAATGTTAACTACACAAAGGGTAACATGGTAAACCATCTCTCAAAAGTAATGGCAAAATTGTCCATCTACACTATTATAGGATGATAACATAATTCCGAAAAGTGGATGGGATGAAAAACTAAGTCGGAGGAGTAGAAAGGACCCTAATTTAATTTACCCAAAACTAAAAACCAATTTTTTGAGAGAAAAATAAAAATAAAAATAAAGATACCGTCTCAATTATTCATGCGAAATTCAGACCAGATCAGATGATAAACTTACGAATAAATAATTAAAAAAGTAAGATTTAATGCATGAAATTTGCATATAACATTCCCAAAATCTCTAACTAAAATAGTTTATGTCAATTTCATTATTTTTCTTCCAAAGTTTAATAGCAAATGGTCATCACCATCAAAGGTAAAGGTAGGCTCAACTACCCTAAATTAATGAAAATCTCCGTAGAAGTATAGGGTGAATCTTTCTCATGCTTTTAATATATAATTTTACATTTTTAACTAAGTAGTAGTTGAGTAAAATCGGTTCAAGTCATCTATTATAAGAATAAAAACCTATAAAAACTTTCCAAAATCCTCTTTTTCTTCAATCAATGGTCGTAGATCAAGGAGTACTTTCAGATTCAAGGGTTTAGCTACCGATACAAATGCTTCTCTTACTATCTTTCCTTTCGTTACGATGTGGGTTTTTGTTTTTGTTTTTGTCAATGCATCCATTAAATACGGAAGAAAATTGTGGAAATAATTTTCAATTTTAACCCCAAAAGGGTTAGTCTAGTGGACAAGGCTCGAAATTTAAAATTTTGTCCCCTCCTAAGGTCTTAAGCTTAAAATCTCTCGGGTGCTATCAATTCTTATATGCATGTTCATATAGGACTCTGATTTTAATTGAAATCTTTGTAAGTGAACGGTAAGACTGATTCATCATAGATTAACTAAGGTGCAAGTAAGATGATCCGGACACGCTGAGTTATAAAAAATAATTTCCATATTTAGTACTATTTATGCATAATAACCAAAAAATAAATAAAAATGTACTCCAAATCAATTCACTATCAACTTATTTATCATACAGAAATTTATGAACAGAAGATCAAGATCAAGATTGTGTGATAAATGTATATTCTCATTTATTTTTATTTTACAATTAACACACTTACATTTAAATCCTAAGATTTAGCTGTAACGTACCCCCAATAATGAAATACACCCACCTTTTTTTTACCCAGAAACAACCCCCCCAAATCTCATTTATTTATTTATTTTCCACATAATATCATTATTATACATATATACATAATACGTATACGTATTTGTATTATATGTATATACCTTCTTTGTACTTCACAGAGAAGGAAACTGAGATGTCTGTTTACAACACGAGCAAGTTTAGAAACACATTTTTCCATGCACAGATTCAGATAAAGATGTGTTCGAAACCGTCCGAGTCTTCCAAAATGATTTGGGCCCCTCGTGTATCGAACATTTGAAGACACATCTGCGTCCGAATCTGTGCAAAAAAATATATTCTTAGACTCTGTTTCAACACCGGCCTCCGTGAACAAAAGCTCGTAGTGTTGAAAGGCAGTTTGGTAACTATACATTATTACCACCAATAATTACGTGACAAATGCTACGAGCATAGATGATGTATATAAATTCGGACAAAGATGTATTTAGAATCGACCGAAAATGGAAGATCTGTATACATCAACATTTGTGTCCGAATCTGCCCGAAGCATTTTTCTTAATTATGTGGTTAATACTGTAGGAGACCCATTGGGGATCTGTGGGGAACCCCCTTCCTCCTCTTGGCAGCTCTGTAATTGACGACAGCCGTCTGAGGCGGCGTTGATGGCCTAAAGCTCTGAATTAATTTGTTCTTAAGGCGGCGGCCTCCACTTCCATTGATGCCCTTTATTGATTCCTCAGAATCCGAGCTCCCCATCATCTCCGCTCCCATTTTCTGCTTCTTGAAATTCTTCGATGTCCCAACAAGCTGTAACAGTTCAAATTATTATTATTTTTATTCAGTGATGGAAATTATTCACAAAGAATCAAAGACGCGTAAATTTCGTTTTTGTCATTGAAAATTAAATCTTCTTCTAGTATCTTTTTGACTAATTCCACAGAGAGAAAGGAATACATAAAAGTAAGGAAAGAGAAGGAATGTCCCTTTTATGTTATATCAAGAAGATGCTTCTTCACGTGACGCGAAATAAAATTCATTAAAATCCCATTCAATGATTCGATGAATATTGATTTGATTTTGTTGAGATAAATATTAATGTCTGAATGATTTGATTTTTCTTTTACGAATTATAATCAACAATTCGAATCATTAAGTGATCTAAAAGATAAAGGCAGGGTGTAGATTGAATCCGAGTGTAAAGTCAATCTAATCCACACACTCATAGTTTTTGTTATCACTATCTGTGATTTAATTCTGTGTACCATTGAATGCTCAATCAATCAGAAAACAAAGAACTCAAAAACCCAGTTGTAGATTTCTGCCAGGAAAGGAAATATATGGTAAGACATTAGAGAACAATTTAAGAAAAGGTGAAAAAGGAAAAACTCAGATACTGCTGCAAAAAGGGGGTTTGCAGATATATACATATACATGTATATATAGATACATAAATATATATATATATATATATGGATTTTTGTATATGTACCTTGCAGGAAAGAGAGCAGAAAGTGAAGGAATCAAGGAGGGTGCGGTGACAGACGATGCAGTAGTTTGAATTGGCGACAGATTTACCAGAAGGTCTACTGCTGGTGTGCTGAGGCCTCTCATTGAGGAACACAATTTTAGCACTGTTTATAACATAGGTTTGAATCCCTCCTGTTATGTCCACAAATTTCTGAATCTCAGATACCCTTATCACATCATGGTATGACGATCTCCTTATCTGTATCACCAACAACAATTCAGATCAAAATTCGAAAAACCCATCAATTAATTGAGAGAAAAATCAATCATATGATATGCCACCATGATCGGATCAGAACCTGAATTGCACGGTGGTGTTTGTGGGAGGTGGTGAGACAGATAGAACAGAGGGCACCATCACCGCCGACAGTGGTGGTAGTGGAAGTGGTAGTGATATTGCAGTCTAAACAGTACATATTGCATTCGCTCTTGTGGGAATGAGGGTGGTGTTTGCACTGACCGAAGAAGCTTGTTTGTAGGAGACGGCGGAGCCACGGCGGCCACTTGGTCTCATCTTCCCTATCATCGTTATCGTCTCCCACCCCCTGATTTCAATTTCCGGCATACAAAGATTCAATCAAAGAATGAAAGATATATATAAACCAATACGATACAGGTACAAAAGAAAGAGAGAGAAAAACAAAAGGGCTACCAGTATTAATGGACTCACCATTATTCCCTGCTGGTCTTCGGATATAATTTCACTGAAATGGGTTTCCGATTATCATCTACAGAAGCCAATTCTTGATGGTAGGTATAAGCAGAGGTAATTGATCAATTGAGAGAGAGAGAGAGAAGGGAATAGGGGAGAGAGAGAGGTTTCTTTCGAATTTATGTAGTGGGTGGGGTTGTGGTGGAATGAAAAGGGATGGAAAAAGGGCCATTAAGAGGAGTGGTGCTTATCTGCTTAATTAAAAAGAAGTACACATTTATTTCTTATGGTGGGTTTGGTTCCAATTGTTTATGCCTAATGCTACCGATACAGAAATGTGTGTCAAAAAATTCATGTAAATCTCACCCAAGTGTTTGTAAAGTAGATACATTCGAATATTGGGTCGAGTTGGCATCAGATTAGGCCGTTAATTGTGCGAGATTTGGTGATCAAACAAGTTTAATGGGTCAGACCAAAAACCCGACATGTTCGACACGATCGTGCATAATCAGCCCACTTGGCGGAGACAAGCTGTGTGGATTGGGCAGAAGCAGTACTCGACATGAATGACCCAACTAACGTGACTACGCCTATCTTTTATATGTCCCCTAGGTGGCTCGATCCTAATATGTCGTGTCCAACTTGACATTCGATGCATCATGCGTCAGTGATAGCAACAGGTATTTTTGAAGTCATTAAGAATGTGTGCTTAGAGTCCGTAAAGATAAAAAGTACGATACATCTACTATATTTCTAAAAATATTTTAAATTTATTCGTTCTAATTTACAAACTGATTTAAGTATCGAAGTATTTTTCAGTTAATATTGGCCGAAAGACATTAATTGTTCTTGCTTTTACAAAGTCCAAAAAGATGCGTTTATTGCAATCAACAATTTTCTTTGTGCACATTTATTTCAAGGAAAAAGTGTCCTTTTTTTTCACCGTATTCTATTATTAACTAAATAAAGAAATAAAAACTTAAAAGGCAATGATTGAGTAATACTATTAGCATATCATGTTGTATAGTATTCAATTATATTATGGTATTGTTTGATAAAATTGAAAGCTAAAAACTTAAAACTGAAATTAAGCACTGAAAATTAAATACTGAATTTTTTAAGCATAAAAAGTGCTTGTTATGTACTTAAATTTGAGCACTGAATTAATTAAATTATTTGTTCTACACAAAGAGCTAAAGTGTAAAGTTTACTAATTTTTCAACTTATCCCACAATAGTCTTGGGACACACCAAGCCCCACTTGATGTTGTGGTGGTGGTCGAAGGCAGTGAAGCGGTAGTTTGTACAGTGGTGGCGTATGGCGATGGCGTTTAACGACAGTGGTGGTGGTTAGCGGCGGTGGTCGATAGTGTGGTGGTGGCGGGTGACGTTGGTGATTAGTGGCGGCGGGTGGTGGTTAGTGTGGTGGCGGTGATGGTTAGTGTCAGTAGTCGACAGTGTAGTGGTGATGGGTGACAGTAGTAGTGACAGGTGGCGGTGGTGGTTAGTGACGGGTGGTGGTGGTGCTTAATGGCGATGGTGATTAGTGTGGTGTCGGTAGTGGTTAGTGCCCGTGGTCGGCAATGTGGTGGTAGCGGGTGGCGGTGGTGGTCAATAGTGTGGTGGTTAGTAGTGTGATGGTTAGTGTGGTGGCGGTGGTGGTTAATGTCAGTGGTCGGCAATGTGGTGATGATGTATAGCAGAGGTGGTGGTGGTTAGTGATGATGGTGGTCAGCAGTATGATGGTTAGTGGCGGTGATCAGCAGTGCAGTGGTTAGTTGTGTTGACAGGTGACAGTGGTAGTGGTGGTGGTGGTGGTGGTTATGGCAGTGGTGGTTAGTATGGTGGCGATGGCTGTCAGTGCAGGTGGTTGGCAGTGTGGTAGTGGCAGAGTGGTGGTTAGTGGCTATGGTGGGTGACGGGTGGCAAGTGGCTGTGGTGGTTAGTGACGGTGGTGATTAGCAGTGTGATGATTAGTGGCGATGGCGGGTGACAACGATGCTGGCAGCGGCGATTAGTGACGAGTGGTAGTGGTGGTTAATGGCAGTGGCGGGTGGTGTTGGTCAGCAGTGTGGTGGTGACTAGTGGCAATGGTGTTGGCGGGTGTTGGTAGCAGGTAGTGGTAGTGGTTAGTTGCAAGTGACGATGATAGTTAGTGGTGGTAGTCGGTAATATAGTAAATAGATTTTTTCAAAAAAAAATTCTTTTTGAGTGTGTTCAGCTTTTTTAATTAAGTAGGGATCAGCTATTTAATTGTTTACTCTTTACTTTTGCTGAAGATTTAATGTATTAAGTTTTTCAAAATTTCATTATCAAACTGAATTAATATGTTTTTACTTAAACTATTCTATTTTAAGTGCTAAAATAGATTATCAAACAACCCCTATGCCTATGTGACATTCATTAATTTAAACACATATCAAAATGAATAAGTCTACTAACACATCAAATTGTACATTAAAGTGTACATTATGCATACCTGGTAAATCATTATAAGGCAAAATATAAAAACGGGTCCCATAAATTTTGATATGTGTTCAAATTAATAGATGTCATATAAGTATAATCTGCAACATAACGTGTAACGTGATGTGTTAGTAGCATTGCTTATATATCAAAATTCATGAAACTCATTTTTACATTTTATACTTAAAATTACATGGTATGTAGACATGATGTATCATTTAATGTACAACTTGATGTGTTAATAGACTTATTCGCAATGATTTCCAGTTGTTTATTGTCTTTAAAGTTATGTTTAATTGTTTCATTATAGGAAAAGTCTTGGAACACAGATCATCCGAACACAGATGTGTCGGAAACCATTGAATGCACGTGGGAAACCATTGAATGCACGTGAGATCATTAAATTATTGAGGGTCTCACGTACATCCAACTGTTCCGAACACATTTACGTCCAAATAATCTATATTCCTAGCATTACTCTTCATGTTATCATAACGAGAGCGTAAGGTCTCTAGTCATTATTGAATTATGTTCTTTCAAGTAAAACTTAATCAAATCAAATATGTTCGATTAAATTATTTTTAGTTTATTTTGATCGCATTAAATGAAGAATTTTGATTGACTTTAGAAGTATAATAATGAAAATGCCCTTAAGATGTTATCCATCCAATCCTCACACTTGGGGCCAATTTCGTATTTTCTTAGTCACCTAAACTCTAGTGACGTACGGGTTTATTCAGAATTAATTTTAACCTAAATGACCATCAAATTTGCCCTTCTTCTAATAAGCCAAAAAGTCAATAATACCTATCAGCCAAATGGAGCCTAAGAGAGAGAGAGAGATCACTGTCACACCCTCCTTCCTAAATGGGCAAGTCTCAGCAAATTACGGATTGGCTGTCGTGCACGTAGTTGCATTAGGGGTGTCATCGATTCGATTGAACTATTTTGATGGGAAAACTCGAAGCAAAATGAAAATTTCAATCCACGAATTTAATAATCGAATTCAAACCAATCTAATTCGGTATAATTTGGTTTATTCGATTTCATTCTGAGTTTTTTAATTTACCGATTTAATGGGCTACTAATGGGCCAAACATAACGTAACAAAAAATTAATTTTTTAATTCACAAATAAGAAGGTAAGCCATGAATGTCCAAATCCAATGTAAAAAATATGAATTACTGTCAACAAATTTATCTAGTAGCAAATTAAACATCAATCAATCCAAAATAAAAAATTTACAAATTTACGAGTTCAAAAATAAAAGCCCTATTATAGTTTCCATCCGATTTTTAAAATCATAAAATTAGAATCAAACCGAACTAAACATTTAAAAACAAACTTAACTTGACCAAATTGAATCGAACTAATTGAAAAAGCCAAACCAAATTATCATTTCGGTTTGATTTGATTTTCTAACTCCATTCGATCTATAGATTTTCACTTCCACCCGTAAGATGCCCTGGACTCGGGCAACCCCTTGTTACGGGACAACAATTTTTTTTATAAATATAAAAAACAATAGAAATTCATCAGAAAAAATTACTATTATTACTAAATAGACAACAAAGCTGATGTCAGATTTGGACAATTCAAATGTCGGGGTTGACACTAGATGTATATGTGGTGATATTGGTAGCAAAAAGTCGAAAACCACATATGTGTCAGACATATCCAAATACAAATGTGTTCAAAATCATACGATAAATAAAATTTTATATGTATCTAACGATTTTTGAGATATAAAAATATTCAAAATATATGTGTTCTTGACATAACTCTATCGGGAGGGGAATAAGTGTGCGTGTATCAGACTCAACAAAGGACCTTAAAAGTCTTGCAAGGCCTCTGAGTCAAGCTCTGCAGAGCCACGCACCCTCCTCGTAGTCGTCGTCGTCGTCGTCGTCATCGCGTTGACGTAAAAGGAAAAACCAGGTGGACTGAACAACAAATGGGTTGTCAGAAACATGGTATTAAAAAAAAAAGGACAAATTGAATTGAAGTAGAGATATAAACACAGAGACACGTATCAACACCAGTTTCATTTCTCGTTTTCTAAACAGATATTCTCTATTTTATTTCTATTTTATAAAAATATTTTTTTAATTCAATTCTAGAAGAAAAAAATAAAAAAAATTTAAGAGACTATAGTGGCTCTCTAAATATTGAGAATCACTGTAGCAATAATAAAATAAAAAGGATAGACAGATCTGGAGACTTTTTCAAAAAAATTCTCTTGCGAATAAGAAAGAAGGAGATTAGAGAAGATTGGTGTGGATGCTCTAAAAACATCTACATTAGTCTCTCACGAGCATCTACATTAGTCTCTCTTGAGTTCCTCATTCTTTATTTTGAAAAGTAATTTTTCCAAATATATTCTACGTCAGCCTCTCTTAATCTCCTCTTTATTTTCTGAATGTTATAGTGACTCCTTATATTGAGGAGTCATTGTAACCTCCCTATTTAGTGAATGCAAAATTGAAATTAATCACTATTCACCACATTTAGAGAATGATGCATGAGATATTAGAAAATATGGCTCTCTAAAATATAAAAATAAGAATTTCTCTCCAATTTGGTTTAAAAAATAGAGAAACTGATATGAATGCTCTTAGGGGAGCAAAAGGGAAGAGAAGGGCATACCGTACAGAAAGATAGACTCATATTGTCCAAAAGATTTGTGCTATATATTTAGGTTTGAAAAAGTTTAAGAACACATTCTTTTGTGCATAAATTTGGATATACATATATCCAGAATTGTTCAATAGACTTAAAATTTATATTATTTAACGATTCCGAATAGATTTATGTATGAAGTATGTATTCCTAAACTAAGGCTGTATTTGTTTGTGTGTTTTTGAATTTTTTTGAGAGTAATGTTTGTGAACTTTATTTGGGAAATAAGTTCACAAACATTATTTGGTTTTTTGTCAATAATTGACTATCATTAAATTATCATGTTTGTCGACGTTGCGGTTGAGGGTAGGAGACGATCGGATGATATGTGAGGAATTAATTGGAAATTCAGAAGTGTATTAGGGATGGGGTGAGCTGAAACGGGTATTCGGCCCATCAAATTGGGCTAAGAGATCCGGCCTGGTGCCTAATATGGTGAGTTTGTAATCCGGTTGGCTTCTTGCCAACCTTGTATCTTCTTTCTTGTTTAATGCATTTTTGCTTATCAAAAAAAAAAAATAGCCGTATTTGATTCCTTTTCGGTTGTATCTCACATCATTCATTTGATCCTCTTTTGACCAGATTCTTTAAATTTTATTTTCAAAAAAAAATAAAAATTCACTATTGGCTTAAAAAAATATCTCGAGATTAACTGCGAACTCAAAATATTAAAATAAACAAAATTATTTACAAAATATATGCACAAAGCATACAATTTTTTTTTAATTTTAAACACAATATTCTTTTCCCATGAAAAGAAGAGAGAGAGAGAGAGAGAGTTAAAAATGCCAAAAACATAAAATAACCCTGAATTTTTTTTTTAAAACACTTATTTTAAATAATATCTGAAAAATATTTTTTCTTAAAAATCTGTAAAGAAACTATCAACCGAGTCTATTTGGCCTGGATTAATCCAGGCTAGATTATTCGGCTTTTTTTTGTCTTTATTTAAATTTTTTTGTATTTGTTATTTTTATGTCATTTTTTCGTGGATTATTGGTTCGTATCGATGAAAGGAATCTAAAAAGTATAAAATTATGTCCAAAAGTTAAAAAAAGTCACTAAAGACAAAAAATAAGCCAACATGGATGCTGTTTTTGGCTTATTTTTTGTCTTTTCTGAACTTTTTTCAAATTTAGCCGATGATTGAGAACTTTTCTGAAAACTCTTGTCGAGACGAACCAACAATCATCAAAAAAATGATGAAAAACAAAAAATTAAAGAAAAATTTTAAATAAGGACAAAAAACTAAACAGTGAATAATCCAATAATTTAGCCAGGCCAAATGAACCCCGAATATGGTGATGGAAAGATGTGCAAAGCCATAATGGGGTCACACCAAACACGAAGGTCATGTGCTCCTCATTCCTCTTTCAATCATCAAAAACTTTTTGACTAAATAATGCGGTTTGTTTTTTTGTGACAGAGATTAAAAAGAAATTAAGTGGAACTCAAACACTTTACGAGGTGGGTTTAAATAGTTTATATACTCTCAAATTAGCGACGGAGACCAAGAACGATGCTAGGAACAAAATGTTTTGGACGCATTTGAATATCTAGATGTGGTCGGAACATCTGTGTTTCTGGACTTTTTGATAAACAAAAGAAAGATGATCAAATTTCGTTAAGAGATGAATGAGAAACTGACTCTCAAAATAAGCGTAGTGTGAAGGTAAAAAAACTATCAACCGTCCACCCGAACTAGGGCTCATGGGCCGAGGTCAGGGTTTGGCTAGTACTTGAGCTTGAGATTTGGACCCTCATATTAATGTTTTACTCCCTATACTACGGTGATAATATGTAAAATATTTAAAAAGTTCGAAACACATCTATTTTTTGTGAAACAAATTTATTTAAATGAACTAAAGTCCTGCTTTCCCCCAATTTAAATTAATGATTGGCCAAAAAAAAAATACATGAAAATAGAGTTTTGTTACTAATGCTTAATTTCATTCCTAATTCTTGAAAATGAAAAAAAAAAGGATATTCAAATTCAATACAATATGTGTTATGGCCAACTTAACAAAAATTTAGCTATTATAAAGCGGAAGAGTGTAGTGCACTAAAACAACATTATATTATTTTCTCGTGAAAAAGACTCTTCGTGATATATAATATGTAAAGATTTGTTAGTATTCTATTGACGAGATCCCTTTTATATTTTATATTTTATTTGACAAAATCTTTTTTGCCGTAGAGATAATTTTAAATCTTTGACGAGATATTTACACTTCCTCATGACTAATGGTTCAAGACTTGGCATAGGTAATATTTCTCTCGATAACAATTACAGTCATACATTCACAACGCTCCATAAGCACCACACACACTGCACAATGTAGTGTGTGTGTGGAGCGCGTAAGGCATTGTGAGTGTATGTATTAATATGTTTGTATATGTGTGTGGTTATAGACAATCTCTCTCTCTCTCTCTCTCTCTCTAAATATTCTTCAAACAAAAAAGATAAATCAATGGTTGTGATTTTGCCAAACTTCAAAATTAATAAATTAAATGATAAACCGTCAAAAACTAAATAGTAAATATATTTCTAATAATTAAACAATTTATTTAATAAACATCCAATATTTAGGAGCGTGCTAATACTGGTCAATATAAACTCTAGAAAGCCAAGAAAAAAACATTGCAAGGAAAATGCCTCCAAGGAGTAAGGTCTTGTTTGGTTATCTACTACTATCAGGAAATTAATTCGACAAGGACCAAAGTAAATTATAGACAACTTGACAAGCTAACAAAATTACTAAAATAGTCTTTGAATCTTGATTATTTCATGATTGTTTTAAACTATTTCTCTCTCCTATTATTTTTTTTCACTCAAAATGTTGAATTAATTTTTTTATGTGAATTAATTTTATATTGAGGTGTGTGTAGAAGGAATGCAATAAGACTTTTTTTGTCAATTTTTTTAAGTGTTCCCTGCAGGCTACGGCAATACATTAGAAAAATTAATAAAAGCCAATCGAAGAGGAAATCGTATAAAGAATAATTAATTGTGTGAGTTATATGTGTGTGTATATATATGTATATGTATGTATGTGTGGCTATCACTTAGGATGACAATTTGGATCAAACGATAGTTACTCGAACCGAACTGCTTAATTTTTTTTGAATTATAACCGTTTTTTTTCCCAATGGGTATGGGTATAGGTATGGTAAGAACGAACGAATACCCGTTCGGGTTCGATTTGGTTATGATTTAGATAAATAAAACGAAGCGATCCCCGAACCTAACCGTTCTCCAAACCAAACCGAAATCAAAACATTGATCATTCTATACCCTACTATATGTATATACACTAATATATTAAGAGAGAGACTGAGAGCATATAAGTTCCAAGTATGTTTACGAATTTTGAGCTCCTTGGAGGTATCAAAGTCTTCGGAACGAACGAGGGAAAACCTAAGTAATTTTGGCTACATTACCACGCGCACACCACTTCTCGGGGTCGTGGGTTTTGGTTTGGTATGTGCGTGATTCTTGGGTCCTAATGTCTTTCCTTTTTATTGCCTAAAAATTTGAGCTTACTTGGATATGAGATTCTTTTTATTGGACTATGTGTTGGACTTGAGTGGGTTTTAAGCTCGTGCGTGAACAGTCCAAGAACCGAAGAGTCCTAGACTTTTTAACTTTTCAGCGCATGATTTACATGGCTAACAAGTATGTTTAAGAGTTTGGGCTCCTTTAGGGATGGCAATTTCACTTATTCCGTCCGCCTCCGTCCCATTTTCCGCCCCGGACGGATTGGAGATTCGAATTTTTTTTCGAAAATCAAGTAAATATCAGGAATTAGTTTGAAAAAAAACTAGGAAACGGATAGAATTTGAATATATGTGTTCCCGTCCTCAATCCCCGCTTTGTTCATGTCCCCCACCCGTTCCTAGTATATTTACCACTATAGAAGGGTTAATTACACTTTACCCCCTTCAACTATAACTATTTTTCACGTTATTTTCTTTATCTTTTTTTGCTACAACTTATCCCCTTCAACTATAGAAAGATGACATAATACATTGTCGTTAGTTTTTTCGTCCAATATTTAACGGTAAAGGTCATCTGTTGTGCACATGTGCACTTAAAAATACTAATTGTGACTCTAATATCCTTCATTGTAAATATAAAAATTATAATACAAACTACATAATATATAATTTATAATATACTTATTGTTTAAGAATTTATAAAACTTGAAGAAAATAACAAAATTAAAAAGAAATAATGACATACAAAGATGTTTTTTACCTAGAAATAAAACATACCGAGAAACTTAAAAATAATTACATCAAGAAATAAATAGATCAAAGTTTAATTTAACGCTATGAATTTATATCCAAATGTTATGAATTTAACACGTAAATAATGCAAATTACATAAAATAAAAATTAATACTGGCTAATTTAATCCATAAATTACATATTATGTATAATGTTGTGTGTATAGGATATTTCACTCACAATAAGTATTTTTAAGAGCACATGTGCATGACATTTACCGTTAAATATCGGACGAAAAAATTAACAGCAGAATATTATGTCATTTTTTTATAGTTAAAGAAGGTAAGTTGTAACCAAAAAAAGATAAAATGGACAACATGAAAAAGAATCATAGTTAGAGGGGGTAAAATGTAATTGGCCCATTATTTTATCCACCCAAAGTAGATGTTGTTTTGAAAGTGTAACTGATTTATTTTTGTTGCATTTAGATAGATTTGGGTGTTGAATATCGATGTGCATCTATACATTGTGTATCTTGAAAGGTAAAGTTGATTTGAATGAGTTGAGAATTTAATGTGTTTAGTACACCCAACAAGAGTGATGAGATATAGTTTACTAACCTTGTAGTCTCGCTTGTCATTCAAATTTAATTTAATTTTTTTTAATTTTTGGATATTCGTTCTCCATTTGGAGATCTCTATTTTCCGTTCGGAGTAGGGTGGAGAATAAAATCGAATCCCCATTAGGGATCAGGACGGGAACGAAAATTAGATATAGGTTTAGGAATCAAGATCGGAGACAGTGATATCCATCTCCGATCTGTCCTGTTGCCATCCCTAGGCTCCTTGGAGTTACCAAAGTTTTCTGAATAAGGGAAGAATTACATAAACCAAACTAAAGCCCACGATTTCAGGAAGTGACGCGCACGCGCGTCTTAATTTGGATTTATTTTTTATTGGGCTTGAGTGAATTCTGAGCGCATGCGTGGACGGTCCAAGAATTGAAGAGTCTCAGACTCTTCAATTTTTGAACACATGATTTACATGGCGGACAGTTTTGAATCTAGGAGGACTTAAACGCAGACTTGATCTTGAGAGTGATGACAGAATTCAATTTCGTGCAACTCAAAGATCTATAAATTGGCACAAAATCCTTCATTACAAGGCACCTGGAAATCCCAAAATCCAGAGCATTCTGCATGCTCCATTCTTCTTCCTATTAGTATTCTTCATTGAGTAAGAGAGAGAGACAGAGAAAGTGACCTAGTTTTGTTCGACGCTTCAATTCTTATTGGTGTTGTTGGAAACTTGGAAGACAAACGCTTCAATTCTCATACCATGTCAGATTGATTGTCAAAAAAATGCTTAATTTCATTTGCTAATTCTTGCAAATAAAAATATGATCCTCAAAATTTAATATGATCTTTGACCCGACCAACCAAACAGAGCGTAATAACCTAAAAGGATATTATTTTATTATTTGAAAAAGAATCATTACAAAATTGTAAAGATATAGAATTATTTCACTGACGATATATTTTCTTTTTTATTTTATTTCAGAAATCCTTTTTCATCACTGAAATCTTTATGGAATCTCTTTCCCTCCTTCCACCTCGCATCTTTTCTCTGAATTTAAGATTTAAACCTCCCCTCCTATCCAGCATCTCAATCCACCAAGGACCCCCTCTCTCTCTCTCTCTCTATCGATCGAAGTGGTAGAGTGGTGGCGGGGATGGGTGGGGCGATTGAAGAGGGGGAAAAGTATACGCTGATCTTCACATATGGGACGTTGAAGAAGGGATTCGCAAACCATGGCCTCCTTGAAGACAAGATTGCCACGGGGGACGTCTCCTACCTTGGCCCCTACAGAACCATTGAGGAGTTTCCCCTCCTATGTGGGCCGTTCAGGGTGCCTTTCCTCCTCAATTTCCCAGGCTCCGGCCACCGAGTCTCGGGGGAGCTTTACGCTGTCTCGCCTGCTACGCTCACCCTTATGGACGAATTGGAAGGGATAAGCAAAGGTCACTACGAGAGACTCCCTGTGAAGGTGGAGCCTGCTGTCATCATAGGAGAGGAGGTGCAGGTGATCACGTGCGTGGAGGCCTATTATGCACATCGGAGTTACGCAGAGAAGATGTTGAACAGAAATGGAGGAGAAGGGGTGGGAACCGAAGGATCGTTGTTCTTCAGCAACTATTCGGAGAAAGAGGCAGAAGGATACATGAAACGGAAAGATAGGCCTCGAGACGTATCCTTCTTGGACCACATTCGACTCTTCATATCTTCCCCCTCTTCTTCCTCCTCCTCCACCAACACCTCTGATTCGAATAACAATGATTAAACTGTTACGTTATGTAAATTAGGAAACTAGATCTTGTTTACCTTATTTAGCTTCCTTGTAATTAGCTTGTAATTAGGTTTACCATATCTAGATTATTAGGGTTGTATATATACCTAGTTAGTGAATGGAATAAAGTATGCTCTTCTAAACTTTATGGTATCAGAGCCGCACGAATTATTTTTCCACCATAGTTGCTGTTCTTAATACTCATCATGAGCGAGAAGGAGGTTGAATCATCTGGATCAAAAACAGTTCCTGTTTTTGTTCAATCTGAAGGGCCGTTTAATGCTGGAATCATTCTTACCGAATCGAACTATGATGTTTGGTCTCAACTGATGGAGATGCATATTGCCGAGAGGGAGAAACTCTCCTATATTCATGGCAAAACCAAGCCGCCAACAGAATCTGAAGATGGTTATGAAAAATGGTACGCTGAAAATCAAAAAGTAAAGAGGTGGTTATTGATATCTATGACGCCAGACATCATGAAACGTTATTTACGGGTACCAACTGCCCGTGAAATATGGAGTGGCTTGTCAACAGCCTTCTACGATGGAAGCGATGAACTGCAGGTATTCTCCTTGAATCAGAAGGCCTTTACGGCCAAACAAAGTGGAAAACCTCTCTCTGTATATTACGGAGAGTTGTGTGAAATTTTTTGTGAATTGGACCATCGTGATAAAGTGGTCATGAAGCACACTGAAGATATTATAATTTATAAAACTTCTATCCAACGGCAAAGGGTACACATATTTCTCGCTGGATTGGATAGTGAATTTGAACAAGTTCGTGGAGAGGTCCTTCGCAAGGAACCAGTTCCAGATTTGGAAGAATGTTATGCGTTAGTTCGACGCGAGGCAGTGCGTCGTGCTACCTTGAATGGGGAATCAGAAATCTTGGAGACATCTGTCATGCTCGCTCGCAATCGCCCAAGTTCAAAACCACAGGATCATTCCCGTATGCAGCACACTCGGCAGGATCAGTCACAGGAGCAATCCCGAAGTACTAGTAAACCATCTGGCAAACCATCCTACAAATGCACTCATTGTGATCAAGCAGGTCACACCAAAAGTCGTTGCTATGAACTAGTCGGATATCCAGAATGGTGGGATCACAATTGTGATTCGAGGAAGAAAAGCTCTGGTAGAAACTCTACTACGGCACTTGCTGCAGGAAAGGCAGATGGAGATGATGAAGTTGCCGAACGAGCCTCTGCGTTGGTAGCAATGGCAGGTAACAGTAATGGTAAGGCTTTAAATATTTCTGCACCTGTTTTGAATAATACATGGATAATTGATTCAGGAGCCACAGATCACATGACATTTGATTCGAGACAAGTCCCATCCCTAAAACCATCTCCCAAAAAATATGTGTCCACCGCTAATGGTACCCCGGCTCCAGTTATTGGAGAGGGTGCTGTGTCTCTTACAGATGATTTAAACTTGGATTCTGTTCTAATTGTCCCCTCCTTGGATTATAATTTATTGTCGGTTGCTCAAATAACCTTGACCTTACATTGCCTTGTTATTTTTTGGCCTGATTTCTGTGTTTTTAAGGACATCCGAACGAGACAAACGATTGGTTGCGGTGTTAGGCGTGAAAGGCTGTATTACCTGGACTTGGTGTCGAAGAGCTCAGAAAAGTTACGTAAGGCCTTGGCAATGGGCAGTTCTGAGGGGGAGAAAAAAAATTCTGCAATTTGGTTGTGGCATCGACGTCTAGGACATGCCTCATTTGGTTATTTGCAAAAGTTATTTCCTAGTTTATTTTCCAAAGTTGATGTTTCTGGATTTCGTTGTGATGTTTGTGAACTTGCAAAAAGTCACCGTGTCTCTTTTCCATCAAGTTTGCATAAAAGTTCAGTTCCTTTCATGCTTATTCATTCTGATGTTTGGGGCCCATCTCGAGTTACTACCTTAGGTGGAGCACGTTGGTTTGTGACATTTATTGACGATTGTACTAGGATGACCTGGGTATGCGTAATGAAGTCCAAAAGAGAAGTGAATTTATTGTTTCTAAAATTTCATAAAATGATTCAGACTCAATACCAAGCGCCGGTTCAAGTCCTTCGTAGTGATAATGGCGGAGAATATATGAAGTCTGAACTTCAACACTATTTGACTGCACAGGGCATTGTTCATCAAACCACGTGTACTACTACACCCCAGCAAAATGGGGTGGCAGAAAGGAAAAATCGGCATTTGTTGGAAGTTGTTCGTGCTTCCTTAATTGAAGCTCATATGCCTGTATCATATTGGGGTGATGCTCTTACCTCTGCTGCATATCTCATTAATCGTGTTCCATCCAGCACTATCAAGTTTCAAACCCCATTTCAAGCTCTACAGGATGCTACCAATGCTCCCACTGTTCCTAATCTACAACCTCGTGTTTTTGGCTGTGTGACGTTTGTACATCTTCATAAACATCAACGCAGTAAATTGGATCCTAGAGCTTTACGCTGTGTTTTCTTAGGGTATGCATCACATCAAAAAGGCTATCGATGTTATCATCCTCCCACAAAGGCCATGCATATTACACTGGATGTTGTTTTTCATGAAGATAAGATGTATTTTTCGTCTGAGTCTGCCCTTCAGGGGGAGTACCATCAGGAAGAAGTTCAAACTCAGGCTTATGATTATGAAGTTTTGAATTATGATCATGGAGGAATATCTGAACATATGAACCATAATGTAAGTTTGGATACAGGCTATGTTGACGAAAGCTCATGCAGTTCTGAAAGTGGTTTGGATACAGATTCTATTGAAAAGCCTCAGGATATTGAAGTGGAACCATTGTCTGAATCAGTCTCACTACAACCTGACACACATAACCAATCGCTCGTTGAGGATGCTCCCGAGTCTGTACCAAATTCTCCTCGAAGGCACAATCCTCCTCGTAGTAACAGAGGTATTCCTAAACCCATGTATGAACCTGAACTTACAAGCAAGGCCAAATACCCTATGAGTAATTATGTGTCCAACCATCGCTTGTCTGGATCAAATAAATCATTTGTGAATCAATTATCTACTGTATCTATTCCTAACAGTGTACAGGAAGCTTTAGCTAACCCAAGGTGGAAAGCAGCGATGAATGAAGAAATGAAGTCCTTGCAAAAGAATGAAACATGGGAACTTGTTGACCTTCCATCAGGGAAGAAACTGGTGGGGTGTCGATGGATCTATACTGTGAAATACAAAGCAGATGGTACCATTGAACGATTCAAAGCTCGACTGGTGGCGAAAGGGTATACTCAAACATACGGGATTGACTATATGGAGACATTTGCACCCGTGGCTAAAATCAATACTGTCCGAGTTCTGTTATCTCTAGCCGTGAATCTAGATTGGCCATTGCAGCAATTTGATGTAAAAAATGCTTTCCTGCATGGTGACTTGACAGAAGAAATCTATATGGATTTCCCACCTGGATATTTTATACCAGGAAACCATCAAAGGAAAGTGTGTAAATTGAAGAAGTCATTGTATGGATTAAAACAATCTCCCAGAGCCTGGTTTGGAAGATTTACAAAGTCCATGAAGGCCTTTGGATACAGACAGAGCAACGCAGATCATACCTTGTTTTTGAAGCAACAAGAAGGTAAAATTACCGCACTTATTGTATATGTGGATGATATGGTGGTTACAGGGAATGATCATGAAGAAAGAAAGGCACTACAAAATTACTTGTCCAAAGAATTTGAAATGAAGGATCTTGGTCCATTGAAATATTTTCTTGGGATAGAAGTATCTCGATCTGCTAAAGGGATCTTTCTGTCTCAGAGAAAATATGCTCTAGATTTATTGCAAGAAACTGGGATGTCTGCATGTCAACCAACAGATACTCCAGTGGAGGAAGGGTTGAAGTTGTGTATTGACTCTAATCAAGTACCGACTGACAAAGGGAGATACCAAAGACTTGTAGGGAGATTGATGTACCTGGCTCACACAAGACCAGACCTTACCTATGCCCTGAGCATTGTTAGCCAATTCATGCATAATCCTGGAGAGCAACACATGAATGCAGTAATGCGAATTTTAAAGTATTTAAAGTCTACTCCTGGAAAAGGAATATTGTTTTCCAAGAGTATTGATCATCAAAAGGTTGAAGCGTATACTGATGCGGATTGGGCTGGATCAATAGATGATAGACGATCTACCTCAGGTTATTTCACCTTTGTAGGAGGTAACCTGGTGACTTGGAGAAGCAAGAAGCAAAATGTGGTTGCACGCTCAAGTGCAGAAGCTGAGTATCGAGGTATGGCTCTTGGGATTTGTGAAGTATTATGGCTGAAACATCTCTTACAGGACTTGGGGTATCCATCGACGCAACCAATTCAATTGTATTGTGACAACAAGGCTGCATGTGATATCGCCCACAATCCAGTTCAGCATGACAGAACAAAACATGTGGAGGTTGACAGATTTTTTATCAAGGAGAAGTTGGAAGCAAAGATTATAGAATTGCCCACGATTCGATCAGAGGATCAGCTGGCTGATGTCCTTACCAAAGCAGTATCAAATAAGTTGTTTTCAAAATTTATTGACAAGTTGGGCATGTGCGATATTTATGCACCAACTTGAGGGGGAGTGTTACGTTATGTAAATTAGGAAACTAGATCTTGTTTACCTTATTTAGCTTCCTTGTAATTAGCTTGTAATTAGGTTTACCATATCTAGATTATTAGGGTTGTATATATACCTAGTTAGTGAATGGAATAAAGTATGCTCTTCTAAACTTTTATAAACACCATCTCTGTCGTTCTATTAATTGTCATTGTAGTTATCGATCCTAAAAAATTTGTTTTGTTGACATGGATTTACTGTCATTGTTCTTAATCTTCAAATCTATGTTTGAACCGTACCCTAGTTTGAAATACAAGTTGAATGGCTTTGAAATTCAAAAATTCGATGATGATTCATACCATAATGTATCCGTATCCTATTCTAATCTATATATGTTGGTGGAGCCGACTCAAGTTTTCTGGTGCAATAGAACCTAAGGAAGAGTACATGTCTAGGACTAACCAAATAAAATCTGGCCAGCAGGCGAGCAACGTGCTTATCTTGTGTGATAAGGCTACAGTGCAAATGACTCTTGTAGGCGGTCAACTGTGTGACAACAGTATAGAGAAAGCGGCACTTTCGTATAACATGCTATGGTCTCGACGCTCTTACAAGGTAGTGATGAGTTTCACGCGCTCTAAGCCCAGTCTGTGTGCGGTTAGCAAGATTGGCCGCACTCTGAGGGGTACCACCCATTGAACGAACTAACTAATCAGCATACAAAAAGATAACTTCACACCACAGTTTTTAGGACCTAAGCAAAGAACTAAAAGGTCCTTTTACCTTACATAACAAATTCCAACTTATCCGCTTCGCTTGCAAGATTTCCAGTCCCTCAGATTTCTCAAGTATGAAGCTTAATTGTCTTTCTGAATATGATAGTAATGCTAATCGAAACTATACAAATTCGGAAAGACAGCCCATGTTCTGCAATAATAGAACTAAAATGCCTCCGAGGGGTAAAGAAAGTTGTTAAACATATAGTCATCGCTTTCTTTCTTTCTTCTTTTTTAACCGTTCTCTTTTTTGACAAAACCATCCCCACTAGTCGCGTTTCTCACAACATCAAGATTATTTTTTGCATTTTTATAAATAACAACTTAATTTTATCATAAACTAAAGCTTTCCTAAACATTTTCCAATAATCCTGATAATCCCAAGCAATTCAGACTCAAGTAACGACAAAAAATGCCTACACTTAGGTTTGAACAGTTGTTCTAGGCAATTTTCTTCTAGAATTTTACGTGTCGTATACATCCATACAGGTTCGTTATGATAACACATCATTCTTGCTAACATTACACAGAGCAAATAAATGAGAAAGTGAATGGTATAAAAAAATGGGATAAGATATTTGGACCTTATTTATCAGGGCACTCCTCATATTCCATCAGTGGCTGCGACCTGTGATGGAAAATATGGAATTTTTAAGTGGCCACCCAAAATGGAAAAATCAAAATTATGTAACTCGTAACAATTCTTCAAAATACGCTCTCGCGAGTGACAACCCGAAAGAGCACTGCAACAACTTAAACTATGGGTTGGTAGATCTAAAATCATGCAGTCTGGCTTTTATCATGCTTAATGCCAAGCCAAACTTGTAGAAACTGTATAACGAGAGCTTTTCTAGAAAGCCAAATGATCAATCCTCACATGAATTTTGAGTCTTGCTCAAACTGAAGCTATTACATCGTTTTCACCGGATCATGCTTATGCATAGCTTCCCAACATACTATTTGCTAGCCGTTTGTGAAATATCACAGTTGTGGTAATGAACATAGCGGAGCAAACATAATCCAGTGGATGGTTACAAAAAAAAGCCCAGTGACAAAAAATTGCTGAGAAAACAAGTCCCGCAGCTCAATTAAGATCCCAGAACTATGTCTTGTTCTTCTTTCTTTTCAGACAATTACAAAGTATGAGGTGAACTTCTCCATCTCTCAAGCATAACAAAGCCAACTGATTGATATATCCGTATTATTGTCTAGCATTTGAAAGAAGTTTTTGATCAAATTGAAACAGTCAAAGAAATTTACCAAATTGATGTGTGACCCATACCAAGCCCGTTGCAGGTAAGAATCATCCCTTTAAACCTGGTTAGATACTCCTGCTTTGCAATGGCGAGATATCCCCAAGAGTAAACATGCATCAAAAAATAACACAAGCAAGCAAACTGGAATAAGACAAAAGCTACACACACAGTTGGACTAATCTAGCCTGATGACCAGATGAAAGTTTTTACCGGCAAAGTGTACTTGTCAATCTCATAGTTTCCGGTTACATCATAGTCAAGTCGCTTGGCAGGATCACTTAATACTGCAAAAGAACCATACACTATCAAAATTAAATGTATTGGATGATGACAATACTAATTGTATTGGAAAGGTTTTTGCTATATTCTACTTTGAGAATCTAGTAGCTTCCACAGTGGCCAAAATATGCTTCGCCTATAGATAACAAGATTCTTTTTAAGACACAGTTCGATGAAGTAACTCAACATGCTGATAGAAAAGAGAGAAAGAAATCCTTGTATCTGAAAGCAAGGACTGCTTACATAACATATGTGGACATATCCTAATCCCAATGTCTATTTACCATGACATGAGAAGTTGGAAATATTGAACTCTAAGATGTATATACCCCAAAACTAGCCACCAACTGAACATAGGTAATACATATTACACAAACTAACCATCAGATGCACAGTGTAACATATGCTTGTCAAACACAACTGCACAATGATTACCAGTGTAAGCCTCATTGATCTGTTGAAATTTTGCGGTAACAGCATTGTCACCTTTGTGTTTGTCAGGATGCCACCTCTGTTACACATTAATAAAATGCAATGTGTAAACTTCTTGTAATTTCCTATTAAGTTAAATGAAAAGAATAAAATAGAACTTCTATTACCATATATACTAACCAGTGCAAGTTTTCTGTAATTTAATCTGATCTTCTCATCAGTTGCATCATAATCTACTTCCAAAACTTTGTAATAATCCTTCAAATAAGAAAGAATTTTCCCTCAGATATCAATCAGGACATCATGATGTGAATTTGCCATCAACCCTAGTGATGTATGAAGTTTCACAAGCACACAACTAGCAACATTCATTTTTCCACTGTGTAATCTCCATTCCTATTGACATCACAAGCCGCAATCCACATAATTGGGTGTAGGAGGTCTGCCACTTGACAGTACGTACTACTATAACCTGTGCACAAATATTCATACCTTTCATTTTCAAATAGGAAAATTTAAATATCCTTGCACTCTTGCTTTTCTCCCTTACATTTCTTGTGCTGTGGTGGATAAAGATTCTTCCCTTGTTTAAATAAGAAGTGCAAGTCCTTAGAAACATTGCTTCTTTCCTAATTCTTCATTTGAAACACGTAGGAAAAAATTTCACAGTGAATCATTAGATACAATGGCAACTGACAAGAAATCCGAAATGGTGCACTAATAACCATGCAAACAAGAGTAAACATTGATCAGTCAATTACGCTGCCCATATAAAGAATGAATGAAAGCAGACTATAACAAGAAACAAAAGATGCTAAACCATAAGTTCCCATGGAACACACATAAAATTAAAGAATAATTTAAACTGCGGGCTGCCACGTTTTCATACCATGTCAAATGGAGTGCTTCTTAAACTACCACTGGTCAAATTTGCACGGAAAAAGTATCAATTAGATGTTTGCAAAATAGAAGAAAAGGGCTGGGGTTGAAGCAGTCCTAAGGATCCTTTGTTGTGAGGCCAATGTGTAGTCTTTCAGCATGCGGAGGTAAGGCTGCGTATTGCATACATTTTACAAACTAATTTTCATATTTACTTCCCCTAGATTCTTCCATTCCCCTAGTTTACCACAGGATCTGACAAGGAATATATACGAGATAGCTGTCCCACCTAGTATTCAAATTAGAAACTTGGATCTGCTACTTTTCAACAATATTCAAAGAAGAAGCCCAAATTTGATTTAAAAAACAATCTCTAGCCTACTACATGGACAAAAGATAGACTTTCCCATTTTCTCCTAAATCCAC
Source organism: Arctostaphylos glauca (assembly GCA_019985065.2). Classification (NCBI taxonomy): domain Eukaryota; kingdom Viridiplantae; phylum Streptophyta; class Magnoliopsida; order Ericales; family Ericaceae; genus Arctostaphylos; species Arctostaphylos glauca. The sequence continues at coordinate 2,897,134 of JAHSPW020000002.1, forward strand.
CACTCAATTCCAATTATAAGTAATAATACCAACAAGTATAATACGACGTACATTATACTCAAATGTCACACGAGCCTAACTATGGAGATTGGAGACATATCCCTGACTATACAAGACCCGCCCAATACACATACCCCGATCCATCTAACATCAGTTCAAAGTCTATCTAACACCGTGCAATAACTTCTCATGATACTCCACAACCAAAACTCATGGTCCACTAACTTCTCATGATACTCCACAACCATCCAACTCATGGTCCACTATCTACAATCGGCAAATTCATAAACATGCCCTGCCTTGTTGGGTTTTCAAACATAAAATTTTAGAAGATTCGCATTTTAAAATAAACAGTACAACAAATGAGTGAAGAGATAATGTAAGCCCTAGAATCAAAGATGTGCAATTAACCGAATCTCACAAAAAAAAATAATAATAATAAAGGAAAAAGAACAACACCCAGAAATGCTGCAGAATGAAGAACAATTGAGAGGAAGTAAAGTGCAGTACCTTGTAGGAACTGGTCTCCTCATTCTCTTCCATACATTCCCTACCTATATATCTATAGCTACACTGCCTTGTAATACAACAGAAATGGGTTTTTTGCCCAGTACTTCATTTCATCGATGAGGGTAACATACAGATGTTGAGAAAAAAGTAGCGAACTAATGATGTCCAGAGGAACCGTTTAATTTAAAAAATTACCAAAAACAAATAGGGAAAAAAAACAAAGAAATTGCAAAGAATTTAGTGGAAAACGAAATGAGGGTATGGATAAATAATCGAAGGAATTGGGTATGTATGGAATCGTATGTATATTTGCAGTAGAATTTCTAGGGTTTTTGGAATTTTTGAACGTGCGGTAAAAACCGCTACTTGCTGGATACAGTTTTCTGAAATCTGAATTGTAACAAATCCCTCCCCTCTCTTTCTTTTTCCGTCCATGTATTTTTCTTTATTTTTAAATTATTTAGCCCACTGTTTATCCTCTTAGCCCACTGTTTATCCTCTATCAATGACCTCCACCTAAGGTGCACGATTTTTTATTTCTTCCGCAAATTAATTTGACAAAGACGTTGGGCACATACATATCAATTATATCAATTTACGTGTCTCTCGATTAATTTTTAAAAAACATATTCCGGGTCTATTTGGCCTGGATTAATTCAGGCTAGATTATCCGGCTTTTTTTTATCTTTATTCAAATTTTTTTTGTATTTGTTATTTTTATGTCATTTTTTCGTGGATTATTGATTCGTATCGACGAAAGAAATCTAAAAAGTATAAAATTATGTTCAAAAGTTAAAAAAAAGTCACTAAAGACGAAAAATAAGCCAACACGGACGCTGTTTTTGGCTTATTTTTTGTCTTTTCTGAGCTTTTTTCAAATTTAGCCGATGATTGAGAACTTTTCTAAAAGCTCTTGTCGAGACGAACCAACAATCATCAAAAAAATGATAAAAACAAAAAATTAAAAAAAAATTCAAATAAGGACAAAAAACTAAACAGTGAATAATCCAATAATTCAGCCAGGTCAAATGGACTCCGTCATTCATTAACAAATGAGCCATTCAAAATTAAGATTTTGCTCTGTATGAACTAATCCTACAAAAGTTGATGATACTTGTGAAATTTCGAACCTAAAACTTATAAAGAAGCACATGGGCAAAATCAAGGGACTGATCCCCCAAAAATTTCAAAAAAAATTAGATCTTGCGTATCTTTTTTTTTAAATTATAAAAAAATATATTTCAACCCTCCCAAAATTATATTCACTCTCTTCTTTTTCAAAAAAAATCCGCCCCTTCCCCATACTCACAATCATGGTTTTGCTCCCGATAGAGTATATCCTTAAGTCACAAATTTTGACCACTAAACTAACTCCTTAGAGTTATGTATATATTTGAATATGTAGAATGTGAGTAGTTAAATCGATTAATTGTATTATTTTATCCTGATAGTTGATTTGTGGTGTACCTCGACTAACCAAAAAAATAATAATAATAAATATATTTTATTCCGCAATCTTTGAAAAATATTTTTGTGACAAAATTTCACATTTTATTCATACAAAAAGAATTCTCCCTCTTTATAGTAGAATAGATTTTGTAGAGTATAGTATAATGGTACTATAACAAAATCTGTATCTGATTTTTTTTTTTTATAATTCAAAATATCTAAAACAATTTACGTTTACGTTAGTTAATTTTTGTATAATCAAATTCACCGTCTACTAGTTAAGATTAATTAAAATCAAGATAAATTATGTATGAACTGATTGTACAATAATTGATCGATAGTACTTTCGAACTTTAAATATAAGAAAAACTAAGTTATTAAATCTCAATCGTCATCAATCTATCAGATCAAATCCTTAAAGTTAATTACCAGACATTTTTACTAGGGTAAAAAAATTAGAAAATGTTACGCAAACTGACAAATCTTGCGAACTCTTATTTCCACAAACTGTGCTTATCATATCATTGCTTTGGATCCTATTTGACATTCTAGTTTCATAACGTAACAGAAAATTTCTAATAAGAAATTTTTTATTTTGCTAAAATACGAATCTCTTATTTTCTGATCAAATTTTAATAATCTAAATCATTCAATGTATTTAAAACATATTTTTAAAAGTACCCGGGAAAAATCACCTCAAAATACTATCGAAAATGGCTTTGATTCAAATAGTTTTTCATAAAATAGTTCATGTCAGCATTTATGAAAACATACTTAAACCAAGCCTGTCTCGATTTTTTTGAGCTGATTTCTCACGAGTACCCTTAAAAATATATTTTAACCACATTAAGCAATTTGAAACATCAAAATTTAATCAGAAAATAAGAAGTCTGCATTCTAGTAAAATTGAAGATCTCTATAAGAAGGTGACTCCATAACATAAATTCAAATTGAGCAAGACTATAAAAACAATCTATATGCATATATAGATTCGAATACAAATGTATCCGAAATTTTTAGATCTACGTGTAGTTTACATAATTTTGAAAGGCCCAACATGCATCAAAAAATTACAAATACATCTGTGTTCAAATTTGTACACATAAATTGTGTTGGTAAGCTTGCTCTTTCAAATTTGCAAGTAAAACAAGTTGGTGGGGTTTGATTATTTTAGAAAAAGTATTGATAGAACACATGGCACCTGAAAAATAATGTAGCCGACTTTGGACGATTCATATTTATCAAGTATATATTAAAGGAGCCTTCTTATATAGTGCAACTATCATGAAGTATATATTAAAGTATTTTGGCTAGGAAAAGTTTTAAAACACAGATCATCCGAAACACATTCAGATACAGATGTGTTCAAAACTATTGGATGCACGTAAGACTCCTTAAATTATTAAGAATCTCACATGCATCCTATAATTCTAGACACATTTGTATCGATAATCTGTGTTCCAAACATTACTTTTTTTGGCTATTGTTTTGAAACTCCACAAACCCTATATCATGTTCTATAGTTTTTTTTGCTAAGTATGTTCTATAGTTTCTGTCAGACATTTTCATTGTTCCAGGTATGGATTGCAGGTACTGCAGACCACAAAATACACACCTGTTCAATTTTTTTTAGGAGTGCTATGATTCAAGAAGAGAAACCAATAAATTATCACCGAAGTCTGTTGTTGTGCAGTACAACAACAGACCCAATGGCACACCTTTTCCATTCTTTTTTGAGCTTGTACTATACAACAACAGACCCAATGGCATGCCTATTCAATTTTTTTTGTTTGGATAAACTTCAGCCATTGAATCAAATCGATCCTAACGGTTCTTGAAAAATATGTCTGTGTGTGAACCGAGCCGACTGAAAGGGTACTTGTGTGCTTCAAAGGAAGATTGGCCGTCCAGACTTAAAATGGTTAAAGAGCCCATACAAGTGTGTCTCATAAAGACATATCCCTGCCTTATTTTAGCATTGGTGCCTGCATTATTTTATTATTGAAATGGTGCTCGTGATACGCATGAGGCAACTAAAATATAAGCAGATATTTTAAAAAAAAGTAAAGGGTTAGAAATAATGGCTGTGGAACCCTTATCTTCTTACCAACTCCATAACTGGGTAACCCATTTATATATAGACAGAGCAAGTTATAAGAGAGTACCCATAATTTGACTTCACTCTCTGTCAATACCTAAAACCCAAAACTCTCTTCCTCTTCACCATGTGTAAGGGCACCTCAAAAACCATAACATGCAAAGGTAAGTTTACTTGCCCACAATTCTTCTCTGGAGATTGAATGCTTGAACCCTTTTGAAACCACTTCTAGAGGCGGGGGGCGGGGGCTAACTTTTGGAGGGGAAAGGGAATATGGCAAAATGTTTATGAAGATGATAGAATGAGATTTTGTACTAGGAGAGATCAGAACTTACACATCTTTGTTTCTATGTGATTTGTGAGGGGCAGGGGATTCTAAAATATGTATGCTGAAGAAGTAAACATAATACTATATCTTACTGCTCGTGCATCATGTAGTTTTTTGACATGCATGTGTTGCCATCTTATGTGTTGCAGCGGCAGTGTTGCGGGCACTTGGGGAACCAGTGAAGGTGGAAGAGATACAAGTAGATCCCCCGAAAGCATCCGAAGTTAGGATTAAGATGCTCTTTGCCAGCCTCTGTCACACCGACATCCTTTGCTGCAATGGCCTTCCAATAGTCAGTACCTCGACTCTCCTTCTTCTTCTTCTGGCTTTTTTTGACTTTCCACGTACATTTCAATCGCTTATAGCTATGTGCGCTGATATGAAGTTTCTTTCTTGTTTCCCAGCCTTTGTTCCCGCGAATTCCTGGTCATGAAGGTGTTGGGTAATCTCTCCCTCCCTCTGTGTGTGTGTGTGTGTGTGTGTGTGTATGTGTGATAACTTAGAGATTTGACAATGGTAATGGATGGGGGTGGTGCAGGATGGTGGAGAGTGTTGGGGAAGGAGTGACAGAGGTGCAAGAAGGAGACATAGTGATGCCAACATACGTAGGAGAGTGCGGAAAATGCGATAACTGCAGGTCTGGAAAATCAAACCTATGCCATACCTACCCGTTGCCTTTCAACGGGCTAATGCCCGACGGCACATCAAGGATGTCAACCAGTGAGGGAGAGAGGATCTACCACCACTTCACCTGCTCCACTTGGTCCGAGTACATAGTCATCGAGGCCTACTACGTTGTCAAGCTCGATCCCAGGATCCCTCTCCCCCATGCCAGCTTCATGTCCTGTGGCTATACCACCGGATTTGGTTCCACATGGAGGGAAGTACTCGTACACAAGGGCTCCACCGTCGCTGTTCTTGGTCTTGGCGCTGTTGGACTTGGGGTAAAATTACCTACTACCCTACCACTCTATCGATTTACTTTCTGCTACACATGTTGTTTACGAAATACCTCAAGACATTTCATGCTTCATCTAAGAGTTCTAGCCAGAGTTCATGTATGTGAATTATCCGAAGCAAGTACTTTATACATGTAGATGAGTCCACATAACATAGAAAAAAGGCAAAAAACAGTAACACAGAGGAAGTAATGCCCAGAAATGGGGAAAGGCAAGAAACAAAGAGATAAAGCTGAACATACTTAACGAGCAGGAATGAATAAACGCGCAGGTGATAGAGGGAGCTCGAATGCAAGAGGCAGCCAGGATAATCGGGGTGGACATAAACGAGAAGAAACGTGCAAAAGGGGAGGTTTTTGGAATGACCGACTTCATAAACCCCAGCAAGGACTCTGATAAACCTATTTCGGAATTGGTTAAAGAGCTGACAGGTGGTCTCGGCGTGGACTACTGCTTTGAGTGCACGGGAGTCGCATCCTTGCTCAATGAGGCCATCGAAGCCTCAAAAGTGGTAAGCAATCAATGCTCGCATTTTCACAAATTTCGTTCTTTTTCCAAACCATACTGAAAAAATTAATCAATGCTCTTGCGCCACTGGGTATATATATACACAATAATATACATAAATATATGGATATATCAAGGGAACTCTTATCCTAGTTAGCATAGAGCTCTATACCTTATCCAAGTATATATACTACAAACTGTTCTTACAAAGGACATGCTGATACAGATATCCTACTTGTACCTTTAATCTACATTTTAACAATTTTACCATGTTTTCTGGTGGGAATATCACTCTTAAATAAAGTGGTCGAGTATTGAACCATTCTTATTTTGATTAATGCTTTATGGGTGTGAACTTCAGGGGATAGGATCGGCGGTATTGATTGGTGCAGGAACTTCGACAAGCGGCGAGATCAACTTCATTCCCCTTTTGTGTGGTAGGACTCTCAAGGGTACCATCTATGGTGGGATTAGAATCAAATCAGACCTTCCCAGCATATTTGACAAATGCATAAATAAGGTATGTTCCTATTCCTGCCATTATATGCCATGTCTAGGTTTAGACACGTAACTACGAAAAAAACCATGGTGACTTAAAGTGGGAGTCCGGGATGATTCCACCTACATAAAAGGAGAGAAAATAAGTGCATGTAGAACTGTTAAACATTGTGTGTACCCGATTCTCCAATAATATGGAGCGGACACGGGGTTTGAGTAGCCATGTTACAGAAGATTACGTGTATATATGCATCTCTATGCATTAAGATTTAATTGTTCTTTGATCAAAGGTATAATTCCACCTCTGGGCACTAGTGCAAATAAAATGAAGCTTGTTCATAATATACACTTACAATAACTAACATTGCCACGTTGGAAAAAACCCATAAATCTTTTAACGTGGTATATACACCTCATATTGGCCAAAATGTATAGAATTAACCATAAATCTTCAACTAATGCCTGGGGATCAAACCCACCGTCTACCATAGGGGCCATGATTAAAACTAGGACAAAGCTCTGTATGGATCAACTTCACAAGAGTTGATAGAACCTAGAAGATTTCGAACCTGAGAGACAGAAACCTCATAAGGGAACAAAATAAGTTCTAGATATTGACCACAATCAACCAATATTGCACTTCAAGGCATAGGGGTTGAAGGCCTCGAAACTTCTATAAGTATTTCTAAACAATAAAATTTTACAACACTCACGTCTGGGATTGTGTTCAAATATTTTAAAGTGCCAGCTTTATGCTCTGCCTTTTTATTATGCTCACTATCTAGATTACAGTTGAATATTTGTCAATTAAAAAGGACTATCCAATGCACGAGACTCCCATTACGTTACTGCAGGGTCTGAAAAAAAAGTTGAATCTATGCACCCTTTCCCCCCGCATTCGGAGAGTCTATTTCTGTGACTTGAACCTGTAACCATAAGGTCACACTGGGGCAATCACACTGTTACGGCCGGGCTGCCTTTACATTGAGTCAAATACTTGTTAACATGAGGTATAAAGGACCTAACAAGGTGTTTATAACAGGAACTCCATCTCGAGGAGCTTTTGACTCATGAAGTTTCACTGGACGAAATAAACAAAGCATTGAAGCTAATGAAGCAGCCAGACTGCATCAAGGTTGTCATCAAGTTCTGAGCCCCCTTCCCATCGTTTAGTACTCTTAATTGCATCAATAAGCAGGCATTTGTCATGTTTTAAGTTGTGCAAGGAATAATTATTGCATGTCATTGACAATTATTCTGTAAGATCTAAGAACCTTTGGCTTGGTTTCTATTTTTATGTGTTCAAATACCCAAAGAGAATGCAGCCGTCATTCAGTTCAATCTGCTGAGTTCACTCCGTTCAATCTCTTTTTCCAGAAATATTATCAAAATGTCTCCAAGAAGCCATTCTTGGACATGACGTAATGATACAAGCCCATATGAACTAGCAATTAAAACTAGGAATAGAGAACAATTAAGCTGATAACTAAGGATTCCAAATGGTCAAAGAACACCAATAAGAAACCAAACAGTTCTTGGAAGTTGCTCAGGCTACAATTATGAAGGAAAAAGGCAACCGATCTCTGCACCATGTACCATGTGAAAAACATGCTAAGCCATACTTGATTTTAAAAGCCAAAACAGAACTTAATAGCAAAAAGAGTCCTGTGGACATTTAAGATGCAATTTGTCAGAGTTTTGCGCAACCAAAGTACAGATTCAACCAGTTGAACAAACATACAAGAGTTATAGATTATTATGCAACCATCAAAAGCAGGTCTTACGTGGTAGCTTCTTCTGGGTCACTTTCAGCTGGCACAGGAGGCATATGATTTCCACCTTTCAATCGTGAAGACACCTTGTCAATGGTAGAATTGAGCTGGCCAATTTTTGAATTCAATGTCTGCTTGATATTCTGCATTTCAGGAAAAGAAAAACAAAAACCAAAGAATTATGAAAAGTAACTCGTACTTCAGAGTGCAATACAAAACCAATAGCGCCAGCATCATCACCTTAAAGCGTTCATCATGTAATGAAGGCTCATCAGAATATGTTAGTTGCCTGGGCCTCTGGAAGCCATGTTCATCTTCATTTAGGATTGATCTTCTGATCTAAAAAAATGGAGAGAGAGACCAATAAACTCAAAGATAACGAGCTTTCACATGCTACTTCAAAAATTTGCAAAAGGAAATTAAAAGGAAGCAGTCATTTGCAGACTAGGAAGCGCAGACAATATCAATACATTTTCCAACACAATAGTAAAAATGGTTTAATGACCACTAAGAGAAAAATAGAAGTGAAAAAGAAAACTGAACACAGACCCATTTCAGAAAAGAAGGAAAAAGAAAGAGGATGATAACTTCTTTTGCAAAGAAGATAAAAGTAAAAAGTACAATTAACATCATTAATATGCACGAAATAAAATATGAACCACTATTCATAAAGGAAAATGAACAAAACTAAAAAAAGATTTACTACGGTCAGGAACCATAAACTCGTAGCCATAAAATTACACTATCACTCTCATTCCGTTCCAACTTCCACCACTAAATAGAAATAAGATCCAAGATTCCAAATGGATACAGAATCCATGATAAACAATAGATAAATCCGGAGAAAGATCACTGAAACATATCACCCTAGAGGCAGCTATGTGAAGGTAACCCGTATTTACAAGAAGAATGCATGGCAACATAAAATCAATATGAACACCCTTGCACTTTAATTTTGAAAACCTAACACCTATCCACCTAACTGACAAGGAAAAAAGCAATGTTTTGGTTATAAAGTAAAAAGTAGAAGGCCTGATCGGTTGAGCATCCCATGAGTGTACGATTTCAACCAAGCTATCTGACCTAGGAAATATCCTACAGTCCCAGCTGTACAAAATGGACGAGAAACGGACTCTTCATTCTGCTCATGGACTTCTCAACGCCTTGGAGACATGTTCTGTTTCGTTTCAGCCAAATCACCACATAAAGCAAGCTGGTGGAAGAGGCATGCCTTCCTCTTGCTCTTCCCAACCCTGTGTCGCTTCATAAAAAAGGACACTTGTGACGTCCCAACTCACACTAAGCAACCCAGTACCATACCAGACAAATCCTTAGCCACTACAGAGTAACTCAACTCATGCTTAACATGCCATATCTTAAATCATGCTTTCTGTTGTCATCTCCAGCCATTAGTACTGCTGCTTTTCCGACTTGCAATTGGTAAATGGATTTGACAGTGTACTTCTCTGTTATATAGGGGCCACAACCCATGAAAGGAGAGGAACAATAATCACCTGGGGTGCAAAAATATATGCTAGAGTTCCAAACAATGCACCTCCCAGAACAAAACCTGCAACAAAGTCGGCCCCTTGACCTCTACTTTCACTGCATATTTCAAAGGAAACAAAGAAAATCAACCAAGCATTACACTTTGAGCAGAATAAAAGCAGTCAATGTTAATCACATAAGGTAGTATCAAGCCAAACGGAATCAGCAATATAAAAGAACAAAAAGAAAACCACCAGCAAGGACAAAAAAACCAGCATTCCATCTTATCAAACGAATTTGGCCAGCTTAAAAATGATTTCTCAAAATTACCCCGGTGTTCTACTTCTACACCAAGTAGCATGGACACAGATATAACAAAGTTACACGAGGACATAAATATTTTCCAAATATGATGAAACGGGCAGGACATAGTTATGAAATAAATATTATTTTTCCATTTTCTTTGTCATCTATGTGAACTAACATAGAACATCACCAGTAAAATAAAAGATGAAATAAACTACTGAACAAAAGGATCATTTCCATATATTATTCAATCTTCCTTAACACTGTACAACTTCTTACTAGCATACATGCAACAAAAACAAGGAAGTCACCAGCTCACTACCTCATTGGCAAACTTAAACTTGGGTTGCAGGTCAATTTTCAACATCTATATATACTACAAGTCTACAAACGATGTTCTCAAAGCGGAATGAGATGTGTCTGGTATGGGCACAGGAATGTCCCACAGTCCCAGTTGTGCCCCTGATGTATCCAACAGGAAAGGTAATTATCACAATATGATAAGCTACATGGAGTTATCAACGAGGTGTCTGTGTCTCAAGAATTGGACACTGCTACGGAATCTAAAATGAGTGCTCAGGCTTCATATCTGTTATAAAACATAATCACCTCTCTTGAAAGAACCCCTACATTAGAGTTTTCCTAATGGCACAGTTGTGCTTGAAGAGAGATCATAGTAAATAAACCTTTCTTTCATCTAATACCATCTTAGTAGGCATAAAAAAAATGCCGTCAAAGGAACCCTTTAGAAAGTAACAAACTTTACCTCCTATTTTCCTTCATCTTCATTTTTAGGTTTCTTTAAAATGATAAAATTCGAACCTCACTAAGCTACAAAGTCATTTGACATAAATTAGAGATAAGTTAAGTCATACTTATACTCCGCACGGACGGATAGCTTGTAGTTAGATTTTCGTTGGCTTGATTTCCTTCGAAATGTCAATCTTGATGGATTGCCAAATGAGTTGCAACTCATGGATCGAAGCTCCCGTGATTTGAGGTGGGCTCCACCTAACCAGAAATGAAATACTTCCAATTAGTAAACTCTCATCTGCACCTCAAATGAAAGGGGAAAAAATGGAGAATTTTTCTGAAGAAAATTTCACAAAATATGAAAAAAATAAACGACTACCTAGGAAGCAAAGTAGCAACCGAATCATGACCTTAAATTGGATAATAATATTCTACATGTACTCATAGAGGATGTCCAGCAAATTACAACCAGAGGCGCACGCAAGGGATTTGCGGATACGGGCCACAGCCCTCCCCACATTTCTACAAACTCTGACTAGTCCAACACAGTTCTTTGGTATACACTCCACGTCCATCCTACATTGTTAGTAGCCCTTCCAAATTTCGATGTCCCAAAAAAGATTTCAAGAAAACCAAAATGGGGTTCCACCCTTTATATCATCAGTGATTGAGTTCCCCAAAATCGAAGTGATTTCTAAAAGCTAGTCTGAGAAGGTTACAACAACATTCAAGGATCCATGAACTCTATACATTGTCGATTCGAACCGAGAGAGAACACTAAATAATCAAACGCGATGAATGGAGGTACACAACGCTTCAACACTAACAAAAGCAAAGACATAAAAGCATCGTATAAATCCGCATAGTGATACAATAAAAAGTCCTCGAAATCATAAACCGTCTTCGGGTAATTTGAAGAAACTACCTGAGTTCGAAACAGGAGTGATGCTGGTCGTCGCCATGTCTGGTACTCCCAGCGACAGTGACGGAGAAGCCAACCGAAGGATCTCGAGAGGGAAAAGGAAAAAGTATAGTTTACCCCCCTGTGCTTTGGGGTTGTGCGAAAGATCACATAACCGGTATGATTATTATGGACTGATTCGCACTTTTGATTGTGGGTCCTTTAAAACGAAAATTGTAGGAAGTCGAAAATAGCCCTTCAAATATGGATTTGAAAGGAATAGTGCACGTGTAGATCGGGTAAAATGATATTAATTTTGTCTCTTTTTTTTTAAAACTACTTCGTTTAATTTCATATATTTTGGTAATAATTCGCATTATAAATTTAAAAAAATACAAAACGAACAGAAAATTACACTATACGTTCTTTCCAAAAAAATTACACTACAACATTTCCGAGTCCTTCAAATATGTGAAGGGCCCCAAACAGTCATTGTTTTCCATCGCGATAATCCTAATTACATTTTAGTTAAAAGAATGGGTTAAATTTTAGAGTTTCGACTTTTGAAATCCTAAACCCTATGAAATTGACGCCTACTGGTATAATTTCTATCGTAACAAGAATAGATTGATACTGCTTATGAATATTATGGAGTGGATTCAAGTATGGTTTCGATTTTGTAATTGTTGCATATGTTTAATTGATTGTTTATGAATTACTTTTTGAATTTATAAGTGTGTAGCGTTTTTATCTTCATGAGTTAAAAAATGTGGACATGAATGGTCATGTATATTGTAATTTAAAATTTTATCTTTTTATGCATTTTTTACAGACTTGGTTGAAACCATGTGTAGTTTATGAAGGCCAGAAAGTGAAGTATGTCCACAATATTGACCTTAACATAATGAGTTTGTTTGAGATTAGGGACATTAATTATGAGGTGGTAAGTGAGAATGAGTCATTCATAGAGCTCTATTATTTAAGGGATTTGATATTCACACTCTTTTTATCTATTTATATTTTTTTTGTCTCTATTATATAAAGTTATAATAAAGTTACTGAAATACTCTTCTATTTAAACACAAGATAATTCATATTGTGTTTAAATATAAGAGTATTTTAGTAATTTTGTATAATATGAAATAGATAAAAATGAGGTGTGAATATCATTTCTCTTACTTAACTAGGGATAGATTTTAAACATGGGTTTATTGAGAATAAACAATGACCAAGATGTCCTTAGGATGTTTGATCTTTACGAGGGCTAAGAGAGATTTTACTTTTTGTGGAGAAGGTAATGGATCCTGCTAAACTGGTATCTCTAATTGGAAAATAATTAAATGTTCATAAAAGTTTAAATAAAGCAGGGGTGGATTCAGGAATTGAATCTGGAGATGTCACTATCAAAATAAATGAATAATTAATAATAAAATTTATGTTCAATAATTAAAAATATAGGTGCTCAAATTTAATTAACCAGATTTGAAGAATTTGACAGAACAAAAGAGTTATGAGGGTGTCACAGTGCTATGCGATAAGTTTTTGATTACTTTTAAATCTTAAAAAAAAAAAAAAAAATTTTTTAGGTGGAACAATATGGGGGGTGTCACCTGACACCTCCCGCCCCTCTATAGGTCCACCCTTGAAATAAAGGGCAGTGACATTGTGACACCCTAGGTTGTGGTGTCAACTATAAGGTTAGCATCTGAAGAGATGGTTCTCAGTAGATGTCCGAATAGGTGTCAAAGGTCCCATATCGCTTGGTGGATATAAGTTCGGTAGTTTTTATAACAGACCTACTGGAAAGTCTACGGGATTTGAACGACAAAAGTGGATAATATTGTACAAGGCAGAAGCGGGTCGTTACAAACATAAACTTATCTGATATTGGTAGTGTTTGATGATGAGGTAGAAAATGAGGCTACACTCACTAGAACTAGAGAACGGGATGCATTAACCGGGTTGAGAATGATAGGGTTGATGGTAATGGGGTCTCAAGTAATAAAAAATAGTGAGAATTATATTGATGGGATGTAAAGATTATGGAGTTCATCTAACTACGGTGACCCGGACTATGTCATGAGTAATTTCAATGGAGATAAGGATAGTAGAGAGGATAGTGATGAACCTAATTCGCTATACAAAGGTTTGAAGGTGATGAGAATAACATATTTAATGCAAATTCACATATAGACACCCAAAAACAATGAGAAATCTAAATTGGTTGTAGAACTACATAAATATAGTAAATATTAAAAATTACCAAATGCCACAATCATAGTCTTTCATTTTATAATTGTCTTCATTTCTCAGAAAGAGTATGATATCTCATTCCACCAATGTAATGGAGATGATACTTACATACGGCTCATAATAGTAAATAGCATATCATGATGTAGATGAACTCATGACCGAAAATCTCACATAGGGGGTAATTTACCACAGCATCTCTACAGGTTTGTATAATTTTTGGCTTGTCAAAATTGACATGCTGAACCATTCTTTTAACCAATGTTGCTACCGTGATTTAATGTTATTGCAACACAATTACTCTTTCTTTTCTTTTCTTTTCTTTTCTTTTCTTTTTTGTTTGGGCAATCGTGAATCCGCTAATAGATTTGGTCCAGTATTTGTCTGCCTAATTTTGGCAAGATGTCTCCCCCTCCCATGGTGCAAATGTTTTGTCTTGCCCTACAAGATTTTGACAATGACAAGCAAGATTTTGACAATGACAAGAAGGTTGCCGGACCAGCAGAGTTGATGAAAAGCATACAATATCAGTCCGCCAAAGATTGGCTCCACTCTCATCACTTTCTTTTCCAGAAACACTTGATAGGGGAGCAAGAAGAAACTAGTTAGACCGAAGCTTCACGAAAGACTAGTTTCCATTCATAAGCATTCGCAGATACCCTAGCGGGTATAAAACACGTATTTAAATATTGTTCATCTGCAGCAATGTGAATTGACTGATGGATTCCGAGCCAATCATCTTCTGAGATTGAAGTATTCCCCTCACATTGCTACTGTTCTGGCAAAAAGATGCCCGTTCTTCGGACATTCCCTTTATCGGCTTTGAGAAAGATCGGGCACCATAGTTGCACACTCAATCCAAGTCATTCCCACAAACAACTAAACATGAAAACATGAGGGCCTGTAACACTAGGTTTTTGAAGGGACTTTGTTTCAAAGACAAAGTAGGGGCAGAAAAGCTGAAAAAGATAACCATTAGAACAATACTTGTACTGATGCAGTGTCTATTTCGTCCATGAAACCTTTCAAAAGATCAAACACAATACCTCGTTATGAATCACTTCCATCGAACAATCAAGCCTAAAATCACAAGAAAAATGAAACATAAAGAGGAAACGAAATCCAAATACGAACACAAAACATGCGTCTGCAAATCCTGCTGGGTATTGAAAATCTTTCTGGCCTTGATTCTCTATATACACAAAAAAGTCTTACCTACAAAATGCCAAAAGAAAAGGACAGCAGAAAGAAAAAGACAAAAACTGTAGATCCTGTATGGGATATAAACATACGGGGTTCGGACCTCTTATAAACCCATGGAAAAGATCATTGTGCATGATCCACAGCCACAGAATATCTGATATACAGATACATAATTGCACCTACTTTTTCGACAAGCCCTCAAAGAGGAGCAGCGAAGTGTTGAGACGTTGCCTATCAGGCAACAGCTGCTCTGACTTGGATACAGGATTCACCGTATGTTTTACCTTATCTAGAAACGGAAACGCAAGAGAAAGCGAAAGAGAAGCAGAGTCCTCCTCCTCCTCAGTTGCAGCCTTCTCTTGGCTGTCATCATTCAGGTTCACTTTCCCCATTGAAAACGGCATCAGCATCCCCTGCTTTGATGCTTTCATATCTGCCCCCAAGGCAAGCTCTAGATTTGGTTCAGGAATCCGTACATCATCTTGGATGGAGCTAAAACCTGAGCTTAAATCCTTCACGGGACGTGGATCAAAAGGAAAGAAGTACCTTTCGGCATTTCCAATATTGTTCCTAGAGACTTCTGTTTCCACGCGAGCTTCTTTGCCTATCTCTTCCTTGACTGCAAAACTGGTACCCGCATTATATATCCTTGAGGCAAAACTCTCTCCTCTCAAAGAACTCATATCACTAGAACTATCACGCACAGACGACCCACTGCAATCAGTTTTCTGCTTCTTACTTGCAAATCCTCCATCAAGCAACTCATTATTTACATCATTCCATGAGGAACCTTCATGAAGGCGTTTCCCTTGATTGTACTGTGAATTGTTGTGCTCCTTCATGGTCCGAACAAATATTGTCTGATGTCTCTGCTGTACAGGTTTCGTGTCCAAAGATCCCTCTTCTTCCTCAAATGTCCTCTCACACTTAACCTGATTTTTACTGCTATTCTCTCTACCATGTATCTCGGGAGAACTAAATGAAATCTCTTGATCATCAGCGGCATTGCCAAGATACATTGGCATCTTGTCCCTTTTCTTCAAACCACTAATGGTCCCAGCGGGTTGCACAGACAGTTGAGGTTTTACGTCCAGTTTGGATTCAGCATCAACATTGTATTCCTAGAGCAATACTAAGAATGACAAAATTAGAAATCTACAGGATCAATGAAATAACTAGAAACAGTACCAATTAAGGGGACAAAAGAGGTAGACCAACCGAATACTTTCTGCTACACAGGACACACACTAATTAATGCAATAATATAAAACGGGTGACAAAATCCAAGTTAGAAGGATGTCGACAAAAAGACTCGAGGCAAGAATAATGCGGGTTGCAGCTTGGGGCCGTGAGACAGGACCCAATTGCCTTGCTGTTGGCCAAGATACAGCTCCAGACATAGCTAATCAAACAAACTCAAGAATGAGCTAACAGTATTTTGGGGTTCAACAATGATAGTGCTGATTTTAACTGAAACCACAAAGTTTGCTAATTCAACCAAATCAAAACAGAGTTAAACTCATTGAAGAGAACATATTCTACTTAGCCAAACAGAAAAAGAAGAAGAAGAAGAAATTGCAAGCCAACCCAAGTTAGGTATAAATGAGAATAACAAAACAGTTGCAAGAACTGCGAGTCATTATAAACAGATTTGACCTCGAGCTAGATTATTTTCAACCATTGAACATTCAGTTCCGAATGCCCACAAGTTCAATGTAAGATGAGGCAATCATTATGAAAGAATGGTGATATCTGCATGCAGTTCTGATTGTCATGATGGTTAAAGAACACAACCACAGATGTTGATTATTCACAAACAATCTTATGCTTATGGTACGAATAATCAAGCAATTGATAGCAACAACAGCTAGAGATCGAGAGAGCCGAATAAAAATTTCATTACCAGGGGAGTATTGGTACATCTTGTTTCTTGGAATGACACTGCATTGGTATTTTGTATCCCAGGCAAGGACGTGGCATCCAGTCTATAGTCCTGCCCTTCATTTGCTTGTGTACATTGATCCTTTCCGTCAAGGGAAGATGCATTAATGTCACAACCCTCCTTTGTGATTTGATCAGATAAAATCGGTGATTCCATTAAGGCAGGGCCAGGACACCTGGAGTCAAGAGCAACATTGCACGCTTTGGAGCACGAAGGTAGATCCCCATCTACAGGCAAAGACATGGAAGCAGTGTGGAGATCTCCAGGACAAAAATACTTCTTCGGAGAACCAGATACATCTTGCAAGCTATGTGCCTTCTTTCCTCTGAAAACACCCCAGAGGAAGTACAATGTATTCCAACCTGTCAATGACAGGTAACAAAACTTGGAACATTGGAGCATTACATATTTGGAAGCAGAATACTCCACATATCCTCGTAAAAGCATAGTTACTGAAGAAAAGTGACAAGGTCTTTCCCTCTATCCTTAGGCGAGCTGCAACTCCCAGAACACATGGAACAAGCAGCACGAAGTTTTGAATGGATTACTGAGAATAGCACAAGGCCAAAAATCTTTCAAAATTACGTTACGATCTTTTTTTTATCTTCTATATCTTCTATACTAATACTAATAGAAAGGGGCTATCCCTTTTGGTGTGACTTTAGAAATGAAGCCATGTCACAAAAGTAATTTCCATTATTATCCTTAAAAAACTTCCAAAACAAACCACTCACTTTAACTACCATGGGCAAACATGTAAATAATTATTTTAGTAACTACCTATCCTTATCACTACACCCCATAATATGGTAACTACCTATTTATATTCTCTCTCCCAGTGTATACTTAAATTCTCAAATTTTCAGTAACTAATCCTAAAATTTGAAATTAACAATCAGGGCCTATTTTTTATTTAATAATCGACGCCGCTAGTTTTAAGAAAGGTATTCAGTCAACTTTCTGATGATAATTTTCATATGAGAAACAATTAAGTGGCGTCAGCATTTTGCAATTTGAAGCTATAAAGCCACAAAAATCCATAATAAAGTTACAAATACAAAGAACCAACAACCATTAAAGATACAAACGCAATAGACAAATTGTTGCTTTATTGAGCTGAATACCAGGACATTTTTTTTTGGTTGCGTACTTAATGAACGCCTCAAATAGAGCAAACACCCATGGCATGAATATGTCATCTGTTACAGTTTACAATGCAAGGCTCAAGAAGTTTCCTCCTGGAGACCCTTGTGATGAGCCCCCAGCTCTGAACCACCATAGCCTTAAATTTGTGGCTAAAACATGTCTACAACCAGTTCATATATGAGAGGAGTTAATATCTTACGCTGGGATTTATCAGGAAGAAGGTTGGAGGGGAATATTAAAAGTTCAATGCCGTTGAAATTTCCCTTCAGACCAAGATCACTTCTCATCATCGTATCCAGTAAACTCTTGTAGCTTTTCTCATAGCTGCGTAAAAAGAACGACAGAAAATTCAAAAAACCAAAGATACAATAGAAAGAAACATACTAAGTAGAAATCACAATTTAAATCAACAAAAGAGATAATTCAGTACATGATTGCTATAGATGAAAAGCTCCAAAAAAAATGTTACCTGTCGAGATCCTTTGCAAAAAAATATAGAGCAATGTTATCTTCTTTAACACCAATTTCCTGAAACTGTAGAGGCCATATACTCAAGCGAGGTACTTTTTCGACGAGAATTTTTGAAGGGAACTTTTTCACCACTTCAGGAACTTTAGGTGATGCAAAAGTTGATAAATGTGCTTGAATCCCATCATGTAACTCTGGGCGTTTCCCAACTTTCTGTACCTCAAAACCCCCTCTGCATGCAAACAACATAAGCTCACAAGATTTCGAGATGGCATGTCCCGCAAACGAAAAACTGAAATAAAAATGAAATGACCACATCTAAGACAAGAAATCAAGTCACAAAAGGAGGAGGATCATACTGCCAAATATATTCATGCTCGGGTATGACAGACATCTTCAATAATACAGAGACAGCTGCAGTATCATTACTTGGCAAGTCTCTTACAAAATGTTTTCCATCAGAAGGCTCGATGGGATTAAGCTCTCCAATTCTCAAAGTAGCAGCTTCAGAAGGAAGTGCATATAAATGCTTCACGTTGTTAACAGTTGGCTGATCAGAAGATTCAGTAGTAGAGTTCTGCAGTAGTGGTTGCACTTCATGTACCTCATCAGCAGAAAGTTTGTTCCTTGAGTTTATCGAAGTCGATAGCTTATCTTGAGGACGGATTCCACAATTTAAGCTTGTATTTGACATGGACAATTCATCAGACTGGTCAGGAATCTTCTTTCTGCATATTCCAGGCTTTTTAAGCATAGCTGCCTCAATCGCCGCTTTCAATCTATTACCTTCATCCACCACCTCTTTTAAACTTCTTGAAGCAGATGCATCAACAAGAAGTGACTGAGCATTTTCAACGTTGCAGTAACTAATTTCTTTAGGCTTTTGGCAGGGAGCGGTTCTTCCACCAGCTATAGTGCTTGTCCTGGGGTGATTTATAGAACTCACCCTCATTCTCTCACCAAGATTTGTTGATTCTGTAGGCCGAGGCAACACGTCCGGAAGACCTTCATTGGCATTACAAAATGGTCTATCAGCTGCAAGAGTACTTGACAAGGGATCATGCATACTGCTAATTCCACTAGTCGACGAAGCTCCGACCACACCATGTGACCCTTTAATTTCACCTGATCCAGATGGAGAAAAGCAGAAACTTTAATAGGCCACTAGCGTAAAGGTTAACAAGACATCTAGAGAGGCAAAATATACATAAAGTGTAGATGCAGAAGGTACAAAAATACTGATAACATAATACCTAAAGGAACTGGCATTTCTGAACCTTTACGAGTTACATGATTGGTTGACTTTGATAATGTACTTAATTTCCTGTCAGGTTGCGCACCCTTCGATTCATGGTTGTTGCTTACAGAAGGGATTGTGTAACTTTCACCGTAAGATGCTAATTTTTTGTCACCTCTCAGCGTAGAGACAGTAGCATTGCCTGTCAATGGGCGCTCCATTTTGAACGAATTCTTCCTTTCCAGTAAGTTCCACTCTTTTGCTTGTTTTAATCCTTTTATATCCTGGCCATGAGAAAATTTAGGGGATAACATCTTAACTTTTGATTCTGAAGGATTTAAACGGCTTGGGTTTACAGATTTAAATGACATCGATTTGCCAATCAATTTGACAGGTCCCTCCTTCACATCAGTGGAAGCAAATTCTCTTGCGGATTTCTGCTTTTGAAGAACAACTCCATCACCAAGTTTCACTTTCGGTGTTGCATTTGTAGAATTGAACGAATTAGACTTCACTAAAGTACCTGTAAAAGACACAGGGATTACTCCTAAAGAGAACTAATTCCAGATAGCCATTAGAATAAATAACCTAAAGCTCCAGCCCAGTGAAAGGGAAAGAAATTATTAACCAGAAGAATCAAGTATGGAAAACAATACCTCTAGATGTCTGCAGTTGTGGACCTTTAGGAGAAAATGCTGCTTTAGACGGATCGCTAGTGATGCCAGACAATTGATGGGCTGACTTCACTTTTCCTTTATCAAGGTTCGCAAATGACAAATCACGAGAAAGTGCTGCTATTCTTCCAGGACCAGATGCCTTTGGCGAACCCACAGTTGTCTCAAGAGCCTGCCTTTTCACTGCCGAAGCAACTTCAGTGTTCTCTGCATGTCTTGTACTGGAGGCTTTTTCACTCAGAATAGATTTATTTTGTTTACTTCCCTCAACATCTGAATCTTTTTTGTCCAACTTCACAGAGAGATTGATATCCAAGGGACTTGCTTGTCCGGAAGATTGATTTTTTTCATCCCCATCTACTAGCACAATTGTATCTCGCTTCAGGTCTTTTGTTTCTTCATCAAACTTGCATTCTTCACACAACCAATCACCTTCAGGCACTTTATCCACCGTTTCCCGCATGCAGTAGCTATGTTACAGAAAATTGTTAAGAATAGCTAGAACATAGAAATGTCAATGGACATAAAATTGATAGGTGAGTGAAGATTCCAAAGAAGTCATTGACACAAAAACTTGAGGCTTACGTGTGCTCGGCACCATCACTGCACCTCGTACATATGGCAAGTAAATCTTCCCGACCTGCATCCCCGCAGATATCGCACACTTTTACCTGTTAGCGCATAGTTGAAAATTTTCAGGAAGGGAAACCATCCTAACTAATAACTCCAGAAACCTAACAGCGATATGGTGCCTGATGGATGTATCGAACCATTTAGAAGTAGCTCTACAGAGACAACTGTTTTGCACAATTAGATGAAATGTCATACTTACATCATGTTCTTCAATATCAGATCCATCACTAACATCAAAGGGCTGGGAATATTCCGGTAGGCCAGTTAATCCGCGTGCCACCACCTCAATTTCTTCAATTTGCTCTGGAGAATTCACAGCATCAGGAGCCAAGCCACCACTACCCTTGTCTGTTTCTGCTTCCAAGTCCATCACATTCGGGTTGCATGAATTAGATTTGCCACCAGAAGGACAAGAAGACATAATCTGTACCTTCAGTGAGCTAGCACCCTCACTCCTATATAATAAGGATGGAATCTCTATCGAGTTTATCGCATGGGAAGACAACTCAGCTGAGCCAGATCTATGGGGTACATATCCTCTAAACACACCTCTACTATCCTGACTGGCCAAAACTTTAGCATCGTTAACTCCGCTAACACAAGAAATGCTCTCTCCATGGCCTTCTAAGACTTCTCTGTCCTCAAGCATGCTTGTAAGGGCTCTCTTACCAGAATTATATTGTGGTTTTAAAAGGAGCTGGTTATCTCCAGTAGTAACACCAGATGACAAATTTCGATGCATCTCAACCCCATCCAATGGACAAGAAACTTCACAAGTCCTCAAGCAAGATTTACTTTCATAATTTTCAGAGAAAGAATCCTGATTGGAATTGACACTAACTAAGTTACTTGTTTCACTGGTAGTATTCCGTTCACTTCGAGTTGCAGTCATCTTAACCGGGACTACATCATTAACAGAATACTGACTGCCAGCGTTTCCTGCACTTGATTCATCAGAATATTCATCAGCCTTTGACCCCATGAGAGCTCGATTAACATGCAAGCAAGATGAGCAAGGGGCAGAACACATGTTACACGTCCCAGATTCTGCTCTGGTGAGGACTTTCCTACTCTTGCAATGCTTATTTGATCCCTTTTCATCTGGAGACAATACCTGAATATAGCAGCAGAAATCATTCAAGTGAATACCTGAAGTAATGAAGAAAAACAAGGAGTTTCCATATCACGCGTTAGATACTCTTTCCCATCAAAAGGAAAAGAGACCATTAAGGAGAGTTGAAGAGTAACTGACAGTGATTAACACAGTCATGGATGCTACTACACAATCATGCAAATTGAGTTTGCGACAATGAACTTTAGTCCAGAACCACAAGGAGTTATGTACTTATCATTCAAAGTGAGGGGGTGATCTGCACATGGACTAAACCACTAGGGGGTAATGAATCTTGCCCTAAATTATGCAGAAAAAGAAAAAAAAGCCAGCTTGAAACTTAGCCCAAACAGTCATAAAACAATATTCTACTAATGCAATAAATATGAAAACGTGCTGTGTCCTATCAGCCCCCCTTTGAAATCATGCCGATTACAAATATATTGTCGCTTCTAAAAACTTGTTTTCTTGAGCTTCTTATGACTTGCGTCGCCTTCACCACCAATTACCTCATAAAACTTCATTGAGTACTCACAAACATTTGAATTCATAAGCGGATAAGCCTCCATCCTTCAAAGTTAAATATAACCCCTCTCATTCAACAAGACATAATAAAATTGAACCTATCTCTGCAATCAGGACAAAATACAATTGCTTTAAAACCACAAGTAGATTATTGCCTGTCCAATAACCAGAATAAAGCCGTCTCCAGGTCGTGAAGTCCGGAGAAGATATGGAACAAACGATCGATCACACACGAATGAACAGATAAATTAGCCCAAAACAAAACATGACAAGCTTAATGAAGAACTAGTATAACACATCTTGGATAACAATCCACAGGAATCAGAAACTTTAATATAGAGTTTTAAACCATTAGTAGAGCCAAACCTAGGCAAACGAGAATTCTAATGTATTGCTCACTACAGGGAAATGAGTAGGTTCTTTGCTATAAAAAGCAAAGAGGAAACGGGGTAGGTATCTACAAATATAAATATATTTTTCTGCGCAACACATAAATAATACAAATCAATTCGCAATGAAGATGCTATTGTAAACCTCGAGATATTGAGCGCGGTAAAGGACAAGAACAATTGAAACGTTATTACCATGTTATCTCACCATATTAGTCTGAATGTCAGTGTCTGTCTCGTCTACTGGCCCTTGCATCTGATATCTGCCACTCAAGACAGGGGTGATCTAGAATGCACACAGAAACGACGTCAATTACTGTGTTCATAAACGTTAACAAAAAGCTAGCCAGAAAGAACAACGGACATAAAGTATCATATATTCTACAGAACGCAACTACACTTAATGCGACTGGCAGAGAACAAAATATGCTTTCTCCCTAACAATCAAACTTGAGAGAGGAGAGAAGCACGGTTAAAGTAAAAAAAAACCTAAACTCCAAGAAAAGCAATCAAACTACCAAATTAGTATCAAACTGAGATTAAGGGCTTTTGCTCGGATTGAGTGCAAATCGATCAATAACTCCCTTATTGAAACCATATGATAATTCAGTGAATCGATTGAAAAAATATGAAACGGCAAATACTTCGACGGCGAAGAAGGAAAAGATAACAGTGATATAAAAAAAACGTATTCGATAGTGAATTAGGGCAAGATAAATTACATGCCTCCGGTACCGCAATCGGATGAGTCACAGCGTATAGCTCCTTGAGGGTTCGTTCCTTGCGCTTATCCGATGCCATAGACGCCAACACCAACGCGATCGAGAGAGAAACATCAACTTTCCTATTTCAATTACCTTAATATATAAATTTACTTAATCACCGATTCAACGCGTGCAAACGAAAACACAAATCGCCTCTGTCTCTGTCTCTGTCTCTCACACACACACGCACGCACTCCCTCTCGTTTCCTCTGTGCTTACAATCAACAAATAGATTTGGCAAATCCCGATGATATGTAAGAGAGTAGAAACATGTGTGAAATGCCTAAGGATCTGCTCAAAATCTTCTTATCGACTGATTTGGTTCTCTCTCTCTCTCTCTCTCTCTCTCTCTCTCTGGATTTTTGGATTGGTACTCCCCTTATTTTCTTGCGTCTCTCTCTCCCTCTCTGTAAATGCAATGCAATTAATTTCTCCCTGAAAATTAAAATAAAATATCATACTCCCACCGTCCCAATTGGTTTGTCCATTTTAGAAATTTCAACTTATTAAAGAAACATAATCATTACTCTTAAAAGTTTTAACTTTCCAAAAATACCCTTACCTTTCTAAGCATTAAATGAGAGTGCACGTTTTTCAAAGTGTGATTTTTAAAAAAAAGAAAGGACATTAAGGTAACTTTCACAAGTCAACTTTAAAAATAGACAAATATTTTGGGATATGTAAAAGTCAAAAAGTGTACAAACAAACTGGGACGGAGGGAGTAACATACATGTCTCCCAAATCGTATGACGTGAATTTTGTGTGTATTATACATGAGATTTTAGGTGTATTGAACAACCTAAGAGTAATATTATTAACACATGTGTACATTAAATAGTACATCATATTTAAATAAATAGTATTACTATTAACACACCACTTTGTACATTAAATTATACATAATAGACATGATATACTTAGGGGCCTTAGTGAGGGGCTCACTACATTGGTGCATTGAGTTCATTGGGCCGTTTATTTTCACGACAGACGGTTCAGATTCAAATAAGTAAATACTTATTTGAATCTGAACCATCCGTTGCCTATAAATACTGATTTGAATCTGAACCGTCTGTTGTCGAAATGGACGGCCGGATAAACTCACTGCACTCATGTAGTGACAGGACCCCGTTTCCGTACCATTTGATGTACAACTTAATATGTTAATATACTTATTCTAAAACATATCTGTATGTGAATTGAATTTAGAAGTTGTAGTGCACGTATAATGTGGACAAAATGACGTAGCCTTGTCAATTGTACTTTCAAACTACTATAGCATTTTGATATCATGTATTTTGATAATAATTTGCACGATAATCAAAACGATATAATTTTAAATACAATAATAAATTAAACTATGTCATTTTGTCCGCACAACTAAAGTTCCTCCAAATTCATTTAAACCTCTACACGGATTATTTTATTATTTACTCTTCAAAATTTCAGCCAATTAATAAATAAAAGTCACGTTATTTTTTAAAATAAAGAATATAATACTTTCCAACTTTTTACTTTTTTACACTAATAAAAATATCAAATTAAGTCTTAAGTATAAAGTCTCAATTAACTAGAATCAACCACATAATTATATTTTGTTGTTGAGCTGTATCGAGGGCATCATATACTATAATATCCACAAAAATTATATCATTTTGAACCACCTTCTTTCAAGTTATCTTTGTTTACCTATTACCTTCTCCCCTATGTCATCTACCACATGGAAAAATCTAGGGTTCCATAAAAGAAATTAAAAAAAATTAAAAAAACAAAATTAATGATCATGATTTACTTGTATGTGTGGTACTACAATTTTAAATGAATCATGATTATTAATCTTGAATACATGAAGAGTTTATTGGTTTATTTTCTCAGACTGTAGACTTTTTCTACCGTAATCATATCAATTTTCCTAGCATCAACCAATTTGCAATAACATGTCCAACCTGTTTTTTAATCTATTTTCTCTAATCTTATGTTCTACTATTATTATATCCTCGTGATTTTGTGAATATTTTCATTTCTAATGCTCTCTCAAAATATATTACTATACATTTATTTTATACTCATGCTGGTCGAATATTATTTTCTAGTGATCCAGCACTCTTTGCCGTAAAAAATAACCAGCATTATATCAATACTTTAGATTTTTTTCCGTTAATTTTGCGGGTATTCTTCAATCGCAATTTCTCCATCATTGATAACGATTGAGCCAAGATACCTAAAAACTTTTTCTTCTTAATAAAATTCTTGATTCTAGAGGACCACTTTATCAACACTAGCACCACTAAACTTACACGGCATGTTCTCCGTCCTATTCTCACTAGTCTTAAATTCTTTTGACTTTAATCCTCTTTAATAAATTTCTAACTTGTCATTTACACCATTTATAATTTTAAATTAAAAAATAGTTAAAAATAATGCCCTGAGTTATAATTGTTCAAACTAAACCTTAAAAAGCCTCCAGTATTATCCACAGTAAGCCTTGTAAAATTTAATCATGTTTGTTTGATCTTAACTTATTTTTTTATGAGTAATGCTATGTACACAGACTTTCGGACACAGATGTGTTCGGCACTGTTAGATACACGTGGAGCCCTCAAATTATCATGGGTCCCACGTGCATCCAATAGTGCCGAACACATCTGTGGCCGGTCCATGTTGGAAAAGTCTGTTTCCTTTTTTTATAGTAAACTTGATTTAATATTTCTATTTTTAATGCATTCAAACTTAATTTAATGCGTCAGACTTATTTTTAAAACTACATATAAATTACCTTATGAATACGCAATATGTAAAGAAAAAGGACGGCAGTAAATTATTAAAGATGAATATATTATGAATTTGCAAAAAGATTAATATGCCGAGGATGAAGAATTTTTATTAAATTTATACCGAATCAAGAACACTTTTAAGGAATCACCTAATATAATGAAGTCTCTTAGACTTTTCTTTCTCTAGAAATAGCTATGTATGAAGTAATGCAACCCTAGACGTATAAGTTTTATTATAAAAAAATTCAATTTTTTTGATAGCTCGCTTGAGTTTGACTTCTGATTTCAAAGGGAAAGCTTCCAAATCTGCTCAAAAAATTCCTCAAGTCTTTTCCAACAATTTCGACTTCCTAAATAATTCTAAAACTAATCAAGCAAAATAGGAAACAAAATTCTAAATTAATTACAATTGAATCCAATCATAAATTTGGAACTAACAAATAGTAAAGGAGAAAAGTTGTAATTAAAAGGGAAGGTTGGAGGAAGAAGAGGGGAACGAAATAGGAGAAATGGTTGTTCTAAGTTGAATCCACAAACATCCACACATAAGTTAAATTGCAAGTTCAATAATCCATTGACTTGCAATTTTTTATTTGGATCATATTAGGTTTTCACGTCTTATTAATTTCTTTATCGTATTGTCGTATTTTGAGTCTGAATCTAAACATAATTGTTCAAATTAGAACATAAATCAAGACAATAAAACGTGCAATTATGTCCGAATTTAAACCTAAAATAAGACAAAATAATAATAGAACAATAAGCCGTGCAAACCAAACAGGTCTTTGCCATTTTTTGAATGTTTTATAAAGCTGTGGACGAAAATCAACCGGTCTTCAATAATCACAATTTTTGCTAGCTTATGTCAATAGTTTTGCAACAGTTGATGCACATCTTTTTTTGGTGTTTCTTCCTTCTCATGACAGGCATTAGTCCATCAAAAAGTCTAGGAACATAGATATTCTAGACAATATCTCTATTCATAACATTACTCTCCATCAAAAAGTCTAAGAATACAGATATTCCAGACACAGATGTATCCGACACCATTGGATACACATGAAATTCACAAAATCATGGGGTTTCTTCCTTCTCATTACATGCATTAGTCCATCAAAAAGTCTAGGAACATAAATGTTCCGAAAACATGTGTCCGAAATATCTATATTCATAACATTACTCTCCATCAAAAACTCTAGGAATACAAATATTCCGGACACAAATGTATACAACACCGTGAGATACACATGAAACTCACAAATTATTAAGAGCCACATGTGCATCTAATGATTTCGGATACATCTGCATCCGAAACTTTGTGTTCCTAGCATTACTCTCCATCAAAAAGTCTAGGAACACAAATGTGTCCAGAACCATTGACCACACATGGTGACACGGAGTTCACAAATTATTAAAGGTTCCGGACACATCTGTTTTCCTAGCATTATTCTTAGTCAATATAACCCACAAAGGAGAAACTACCAACGATAGGAAGACTATAAGGAAGATAATTTCCCTGTCCCTTGAGTCCTTGACAAAATCCCTCCCTCCAAAAGTCAGAAGTCCACACGCTACGTAAGCGAGAAGAAAAAAGGAACAACAGATGATAGGTGCTAGTACCATAAAAAACAATGGGGTGACGATTGAATACAGAAGTAACGATATCCCATAAAACTCAGCCTATCCCAGGCTGCCAATGTTAACAGTTTCAAATATTCTAGCAATCAATTTGAAACCATATGAATTTATGTATCATCATGTAGTATAGATCCACCTAAACCATTGGACAAGAATGACCAAGAAATACATATTATGGCCGTGAAAGGCCTCAAACGAGCTATAACACTACAGGCAAAGGGCTAAAACTTGCGCGACAAATACAAACCACGTGTCAACTCATTACAAAAAATTACCCTTGTCTCTTAAACGTATGGTCCTCTTGAATACCATCGGTGTTCTCAATGTGTTTCAGAGGAGCTAACTCAATGTGTTTTTCCACATACCAAAGAAGTTTCAATAGACCTGTAACCAGTGCCAGTTCCATTCAGTATAGGCATCACATTAAGTTGACAGAGATTGACAATTTTAAAAGCAGAGAGAGAGAGGGAGAGGGAGAGGGAGAGGGAGAGGAGCCGGGACCTTCCTTTGTATTGAATGATATCTACAAGCCAAGTATGTTTCCTGTTCACATTCACTAAATTAATGTAAATGATTCGATGATGAAGCGCTGAGACTGCTGAATTGTGAAAATACAAATTAGAAGTTCAAAATCAGATCACCCTACAACGAAGCCTTCATACAGTGTCTTAACTATATCCATGAAGGAATTATAATACAAATTCAACTAGTAACTGAGTTATGAACCGAAAGAATAACACTTACCAAAACTAAATACATATGAACGTGTTAATCAATTGGATGCTTGTCAGCTTGGCGAGATGTATAATGTGCAGAAAGCAGCAGTAGAGAAAGGAAAGCGCTGGCTACGAATATTGCGTCGAACCAACGGTGGTAAAAATCAAACTGAATGTCTCCACCCAAAACATCTGTTATAATCATCCTGCCAGGGAAAACCATTCAGACAACAAATACCAAGTTGCAAGCTAACCACATAAATGGATTACCAGGTACACTTGACAAGTTCAGAAGCAATCATCCTCTAGTCATCAAAGGGAATGCAGGAAGCAATAATGGAATCAAAACCAGTCTACACTATCCAATCAACTTTTTTTCATTCGAAAAATTGCTATAGTATGATGGCATGCAGTCATGTACTCACGTTGATAATTACCATTCATGACACCTCCACGGGCTCCATCCTAATATTTCACCTTTGGATACATCATCACATAAAGTCCATCCAATTGATTGATTGACAGCTAATACAATGAAAAAAAGCTACAACGTACATTAAGGCCTGTATCAAGTACTTGTGTTGATATTATATAAGTGTATAAGTCTTGTGGAAAATGTTGGTAACCCACAAGGCTGCAATCTAGATTTCTGTAAGAGATACAATAGCCCTAAACAACTGCAAGCCATAAAATTCTTGGAACCTTTACCAAAAAATGGGATCCTCTTCAGAGAGGGGTCAACTTTAAGAACCTGAAAGATATACACGTACCTGTACTCAGTTGCTAGGCTTTTCCTGATCAAAAGAATAGAAGATAGAAAATACATTCCCATTATCTCAGAGAGAAGAAGAACGACATTGCTAGATGATCCACTCCCAACTCTAGAAACTGCAAAGAAAAACTGCACACATCCAATAGGTGCAGGTTAGGTAGAAAAATATTTAAAAAATAACTATAGTCAAATGTAACATGGTGTTAACTAAAAATGATTTTTTTAAGTGAAACATTTGGGTAAGACCATTCCTAGAATCAAGGGGAAACGAGCAGAACACAACATGGTGGTGTAGTAATACAGTTCTAGAATGCATTTGTCACATGCAATCAAATCCAAAACCTACCAAGAGAAATAATTACCTTCATGAGATTCGACAGGAACCCACGCACTGATATAACCACCAATATTCCAATGAATAAGAGGGATATATACTGCACAACAGAAATAGAAAAAAAGAGAGGTTATAAACATAAACAATGCAGACAAAAGAAGATGTCGGCCAGGTTAGCTAGCAAAGAATGTTAGTGCCAAGACACGAGTACTAATTTCCATACGGATCTCAAACACCGTTGGCCACATACTAGGGCTTGCCACATTATCCAATCAGGTGCATCTCAAATATTTTCTTACTAAGCCAGAAAATAATAACCATATAAGAAACTAAGAATATAAGCTATAAGCCGGTCGCATGACATAATATGCAGAATGGTGAATTATCAAATTATTCAAGACAATACGCAAAACTAACCTGTGATAATAACGCAGCATTAATACCAATATCAAAGAACTGCAAGAATATGCTAATGATCTTCGTCACGGGATCAACTGAACCAGCCTGTCAAAAACAAGCACTCAGTATTTATGGCTTGCAACATTTGACATCACAGTGGAAAGAACAAGAATATTCGCTCACATAAAAAATACATTTTGAACCTAAAATTTCAAATTTTGCCATTCCAACCAAAATCATCAATCTCGTACCGGCGAGTGTACTGGTTTTGTTACTGGTACAGCACGTACCGGTCCCCATGTATACCAGCGTACGTTTCGGATTTGTAGCTAACATTAATATACATTTCTCAAATAATATTTTTTAACAAAAATTCATACTAAACATATAAAATAAAGCATCACAACTTAAAAATAAATCACCAAACATAAAAGAAAACAATTTTAGCCTCAATTTAGGTATAATTACTCAAAAAACATTAACTGAATTTTTATTTTGCTTTTGGTTTTTAAAATACAGACCGGTAAGGTACCGGCCGGAACAGTGACCAGATCGGTACACTAATGGTCCAGTACCGTTACGAGGCCAGTACAGTATGGAATAAATAACACTTATTCCAACAAATGAATCATTGAAGGAGAAATAAATAGTACCTCCTTAAAGACAACGCTCTGCAGAGACTGCAAAAAACAATGAAATCTGTCAGTACCTCACATTCAGACATAATGGCCAAAACAAGGAATAGTAACAGTTCATGGAAAAGATGTAATTTGTTTGCATTGAAAAGAAGAGAACAGCATCTAAGACATGATAAGATGCTTTAGCAGCACCCCAGATTTACGTAGAAATCAAAGGAGAAGATATGATTGGACGAACATCTTTTTCTTACATGAAATCAGAGCATTGCTTATGATATGTAATCTTTTACATCCAACGTGTTCCCAAAATCTCAATCTAGCCAACACCAATTGATTGGGACATAAGGCTCTATTTGGTTTGGTTTGTGTTCCCAACATCTCCATCTCGTACTTATATTTTTTTAAATACCAGGCACATGAGTCCTTGTCATGCCATGTCAGTGTTCACGATTTTTAAATACTACAGATTACAGCCAAACCTAACTCCACGCTATGAGAGAAGCAACATCTGACCTCGTGGTTTGAATGAAAGATGCAACAAACATGTGCATGCATGCATGTACACAAGAAAACAATGAGTAAATAAATAAAGGAAAATGCGGTGATATGAACAAATCCTTGATCTACCAAGCTTCGCCTCACCTTTATCATTTTGTAAACACAATAAACAGAACAGGCATAGCCCAGTAAATTCTGCAGGTGACCCCTCCAGGTCCTTGAATAAGCAGCAGCTTCCTGAAAAGGATGAATCAAAGTGAATACACTGAGTCCAATAAAACTTAACCAGCAATTCACAAACAATCAAAGATGGTGGCGAGAAAGCTCATTTTGAAGAATAGAATAGAATATAGCAAACACAAGTCAACTCAAACATAAGAGAATATTGTTTAAGTTGCAGTTGCCGAAAAGACTAAAATCTAGTAGCACCCTAGAAGTTTTTCTATGGTTAAGTGAATTGTGTGTTAACTTAAATATGATACAGTTCTATACATCATAATAAAAAAATAACACAGGCAAACTGTGTAATACTACCAACAATTATCCTTAAAAAAACAAAACATAATCTAAAAGCGAAGGGATATGAGACTACAGATACGTAAAATAGTAGCTGCAAAAACAAGGCTACATCTTGGAAGCAAACCTTAGCTTGACGAAGCTCGTAGATTTCCAAGAATAGCTGCTTCGAAAGCTCTTCTAAAGCTTGTACCTCTGCTTCCATGCTTTTAATATCTTAGAAGGCAAGAAGGCAATATCAACAGAAATAAACATCAGGGGAAAAGAAAATAACATCTAAACTAAAATTGAATTACATTCCAGGGGAATGAGAACTAAGCATATACGAAGCAAAAACAACAACAATTACTTCTGAAAGATCTAAAGAAACAAACTACACCCTTAAAATAAAATCCAATATAAAGACTCAATCAAGTGTTTGGATGAAACTTTATGATGAAAACTACAACTATATGGATACAGAACAGCTGGCATTAAGTTACATCCCTTAACGATTACCAACAATCTCTAGTTTTCTATACAGAAATAGACACGTACAATAAAAATTATGTTCATTGCACATAGAGAGAGGTAAGAAAAAGAAAAAGAAGAAAATGGTGAGGTCACTTGGGTCATTATACATGTAAAGTGAAGGTGGTAGCAGTGCTCTTTAGTCCAAAAGGTCTGTATATTTCCAAATGTCAGAGAGGTCATATGCACAAGGGCAAACCACAGCCTAGTAAATGGACTTTGCCCTACATCTTATTGTAAGAGGGTAAATAGCGTTCTAAATAAGTAAACTCATGAGTAAAATTAAGGGTTGACTAACGGAGGGGTCTACCTGATAGGCAGATCCAAACCTCAGTGATGACATATTTTCCAGAACAAAAAGGATTCCAATTTATTGATCAGTAAGCCCAAGGGAGATACTTGAAACTTACCACAAATAAAAGTGTGCACCAAGAAAGAAAGCAAAAAAAAAAAAAAAGAAGAAGAAGCAGAACAGAAAAAACAAAAGAAAAAGAAATGCATACAAACTGCAAACCGCTGTGAAGATGGAAAGATAAAAAAGAGGTAAGCAGAGCTTCCATGAAACAGAAAAGTTAAAAAAAAAAAAAAAGGCATAATATACGAACACACTTGCGGGTGAAAAAGATGCTAACCTTGCTCCTTTTGGTCCTCTTGGACAGATCGTACAACTGTCCCGACGATTCGCTTTAGGAAAGACCTAGCTTTTAACTTCTGCAACACATAACCGTCAATGAGGGACAACTGTAGACTAAAATAGTAAAATTTAACCTAGTACGCCATGTTATAGAGCCTTGCAATAATGCTCAGAATCAAGAGCTAAAGAAACATTAGGTACGTGTGTAAAGGTTCAAATTACTACCAGATGATGTCACACAAACAATCAAAGCAAAAGCGCAATTGTGAATCTGAGTAACCTTAGAGCATGTTTTATTTCACCAAGTAGACTAGTACTCCACTAGGAAACAGGAATTATAGAAGGCTTCATCGAGTTATCCCTCACAGTATATAATTTATCCCCATACTTATCACAAACTCATACAATATATCCATTGACAGAAAAACGAGTACCAGCATATCACGAGCATCAACTACAGCTTTTCCATACCAGGTTCCTTATTGTTCTAACATCAGAGGATTCAGTTGCAAATTGTTTTCATAAATGAATTGATTGGAAAAAACAGTCTGTCTGTTGCAAAATACATTAGTCCTCGTTTCTTATACTGTTATCACACACATTAGTTGCTTGTCATGATTAGTAACGAGAAAACTGACTTGCTTAGATCAAAGTGAGAGGACATATCGGCTTATTAGGCTATGCCGCTATGAACAGAGAGTCACATCACAATACAAGGACGGGGCCATAAGCAGTATACTCGTATATAACATTAATTACAACAACAAAGCTGATGCCATTAGATGAGATGCCTTTTTCATAACCAAAAGACTGAATAGGTGAGATGCTTAGTCATAGGCTACTGAAACATCAATTTCTTTACTAATAATAATCACAACCTTGATCAATTTGCTGGCTGGACTTCTTTTTTTAAGTCTCCCCTTTTCTGAGAAAGAATGGAAGATCTGTAGTGAATTAATAGGTCATTGCTAGTTCCCAATTTCTAACAGTTGAAGTATATTTAGGTAAGGAAGGAAATTGAGTTGGTTCTAAGAGCAAGACCAACTAATATGTAACCCTTGAGATAATTAAACCCCACTTTCATGTCCATTTAAAAGCACCACAAAAGAAATAGACGACAACAAAAATCAAATGCAAATTTGCAGACATCGGCATTTCACCAAGAAACATCAGAACATGAAACAACAACAACAAAGTTCAAACACGTATGCTAATTGAACATTTGCACCAAAAAAATAAAATCACAAACTGATTCAGAAAAATGAGACAAGTTAACCTCTTCTGATCCTTGGATTCGCTCCATCTCCATTTGACAAAGAATGATTTTCTTTTTCTTGGCAATACATGTTTCAATTGACTGCATTAGTTGCCTTTCCAGAGCCTTGATCTCTCTTTCTTCGATTTCTCTTCCATGTTGAGAAAAATATTAGAAAATAATATAACAATGAAACTAAAGATCAAAATGCACAATTCACCTTGCGAATTTTTTAGTGCTTTGACACTTATCTTATTGATCTTATGAGTTGGACATTTAGTTCCGTATCAGCATAGCCATCACACAAAACTAGGCTTCAACTCAAGAAAGGTATAACTGGTCATCCAATCACAAGTCAACCCAGAGGATCACTAGAACTGAAGCAATGATCTAAAAGCATTTTAATAGATAGTTACGTTTATTTCTGGGAAGTATTTAGTCACATAAGAAAATGAACCTAATATAAGAATTTATATGTTTAGACACTTTGTTGATATTGTCCAAAGTTGTAATAACTTAAAAGCAATAGTCCATCATATTGGGGGGAGTGTGCAATTTTCTAGAAATATTAATGATCATGAAGAGAAGAAAATTGTGTACTTGCTTGCAATCTTCGCTGACTTTTTTCTGGAGGCATAATCATAGTGATATCTAATATGAGTATTCTCTCTTCACTACTCAGGGATTTTTTCATGCAAGTCTTTTTGTCAAACAGAAGTATTGATAATCCAAATGTTCCTCATTTTCTTCCTCATTAATGATTTACAACCCGATGGTGCCTTTTGGAGTTGAGATTTCTAAATGGACTTTGGCACAAAATAGGCACATACAAAGACATCTTTCAGAGAAAAAAGATCTCTCAATTTTGTCCTCGGTGGTGTGTCATGTAGGAGGAATGAGTAGTCGTTGGGTCATCCAGTTTTGTTCATTATGCTATGTTGGGTGTCTAAATGATTGTACAATTTGAGACATCAAAATATTAGAAAGGTGCAAATGTTTTCCAAAATGCAAATTCTAACGTGTACTTCTCACCTTAAGAAGTTGCATTTCCCACGTTGGACAGATATTACAGAAAAGAGGGTGTCGGCAAAATGGAAGAGAGCAGGTTCCAAACCTTAGCCTAGAGCATCTCCATTTCTTTCCTAAATTTACTATCCAAGCTAGATTTTAGCTAGAATACATCTCCAATCCATTGCTAAATTATAGCTTTGCAAATTTCACATCAATTTCTTGTCTCTTTTTCTCTCTTCAACGGGTCTACAAAGTAACTCAAGCTAATCTTTCCTCCCTCTAATAAAATTGAAGCATCATTGGTTTGGTTTGATAACTTGCTAAAAATAATATTAACTTACGGTTTTACTCTGACCATCGGAGGTGTTCTTCCATAACTATGGTCCCTAATAGTTGGCTTGTCTTTATACAACTAGCTCCCCCCTATCATTATAATGCTCCACGATTTTCTTGTGAATCTTGTCAGACCAAGTTCTACTCTCTCCCTTAAAAACAATTAGTGTTTGGAAAGATTTGTCTTTTTTGCAATTCAAAATCGCACATGATGGTATTGTTTTAGAGAGTCACCCGAAACGACATTGTGTATTGAATTCCTTGCTCATGATGATGCTCCTACAATTCATACCCACCAAATTTTGGCTTTATGAAACTTGTCCGACTAACCTCCACCGTCTATCTTAAAACAAATTGGTACTTGGAAGACTTCACCTATATCTTTCATAGCATTTGGATTGGTGGACGAGACCAAAAAGTTGTTCCATATAAATTTGATAATCCAAACTGTTCATTTTGTAGGTTTGGACGAGTAAATTATTCATAAAAATATGAAAAATTACAATCCTTGCTGTCAATTTTTTTCTAGACAAATGTTGCACGATGAGGCAATTATTGGTATCTAATCAACCCAAATTTCTTTACTCGTGATGAACTAGTGGGAAAAGCCAATAAATGAACAGTATATATAATAAAAATGAGACACATGATGGGTCCCACAGGACCAATACTAAAGGGGATGGATAAAGAAAAACTCAATAGTGTACAACTTTTCTGGCGGAAAAAAGGACCCCAAATAATAAAAAAGGAGAAGGAAAACTTTCAACTAAATCACGCAACAAAGTCAGGTTTTAAATACTTGAAATGATAGAAACTAGCCAATAGGCAAACCTTAAGCAATGTATGGGAGATTAAGCTTTATCTACTTTATCTAGGTTTCTAAATCGTTGTCCAATCGTCCATATGTGGTAAGAGTTCATGATCTTCTAACTTCAACTAGAATTTTAAAGTAATTAATTTTTATTGCTGGCTTTGCAGCTTTCGTAGTTCACTCAAGTATCCATTCAGGTGCTTCCTTCAAACCCCTTTTATATTGTTTGTGTATCGAAATCCCCAAATGTACATGTAAATCCTTGGTCTTATTTAGTAATTTGAAATCCCCAAATGGATTTGTCTTCACCTCTACATCAATGAAATGCCTCTACACTCTATACTACCTAATTTGGGCCAATAAATTTAAGTTTTTTTAAAAAAAAATTCGTACTGATTTGCAATCAATTTAAGTGTCTAGGATTGACTATTAACATGCATTTTCTTTTATTTTTTAGTATTTATTTCTTTAGTAAACTATGCTAAAAAAAATACACATAATAGCTTCAACATTGACTCATTGTTTCCTTTCGCCTTATTGAAGGTTGTCGACGTTACGAAAGGAACTCATAGGCAATACAGATAAGTATAAAAGCCATGGGGCAAAGAAAAGACTCCACTCTTGTGCGCCACTGAGTTACATTTTGTTCTTACCTAATGAAGAGAGATAGATAACTGTATGGTAGATTCACAGCTCCAAACCCAGATAAGACAGCCATAACAGTCACGCCAATGACACCAATTCTGCTGACCAACTGAGGCATGGTGAAAAACCCTGAAAAGTGAAGTAGCAATAAGAAGAACAAAGTAATTTACTTTGAACCAATTCCTCGTGTGAAATAAAACTAAAGAAAAAATCAAATAAACAGGTAGGAGCAAAAACTTTGCAGAAGATCAAATTGGACATGTAATAACACAATAAGAGGTAGCAGGCAGGCATAACATGTAGGAAGGAATGGGCTAGATTGTTTTGTAGTTGAATTCCTTGGAGTCTGTAGCATTTTCGGCAAGAGGCAAAAATGCGATGAGTAAGAGGGCCCTCTTTGTTTGCGCAGAGATATATGTATATAACCTACACATTCATCTCTTTCGAATGACATGAGTCAAGAAAAAAACAACATTCAAACCTTTATCTGGTGAAGGCATTGGAAAATGAATGCCCATGCGCCAAAAGGCATATAGAAATGCCAACAAGAATACAATGGCACCGAGTGCAGCCCGCTCCCTTCTCACACCTGATATGAAAATTAGAGGTTAGGTGAATAAAGTTCAAGCCCCGAAAGATTGATCGGTTACTACAGGCTTGGTACAACATAACTTCCAGAAAAATAACTACAACAAAAATGAACCTCGGACAACAAATAAACAGAATGAGAAATAGCATAACCTTGCAACTTACCATTGTTGCAAAGCATCAAGTAACAGTGATAATAAGGCAACATAAAGACTAGTAACAGTATCAAGCAGAACAGATCCACCTTCCAGTTCATCCATCTTGCCCTGCAGCCAACAAGGAGTAACATGCCTTCAGAACAGAATAGGATGCACAAAGCGGAATTATCAATCCATAAACCCTGACATATAATTGAAGCAACATCCGCACTAACCACTCTAGGTATCCTAGCATGCAGTCCACAAAAATTCAGCAACCCTCGTCCATGAAGATTGTCATAACTTAACCAATACCAGGTAGTTAGCACCTCCAAAACTATTATATGAACATGTGTAGCCTCCCTACTCACGATTGTTTTGAGTTGAATGCTTCAACAGAGACAAATACATAGCCTTTTCATGTATAACTCTAACCCTAGCATGCAGTCCTCGATAATTACGCTTATCCTCCGTGGAACTACAATATATAGGCAATTTCATTGACCATAGTGCGTTTGAGATCTCATTTAGCTCGTGCCTTGTTGGGGACACAGCAACTAGTGAAGTATGATAACAAGAAAGCATGTCTTGCCTGTGTTACCACAAGCTAAGGAAGGAAGAAGACTTGCTCAATGTGGATACAATTCCTATGCTCTCCTGCAGAATATCCAGCTTGCCAAAACCCATACCCCAACAAAATGCAAATCAAGTGCATAGTAGCCTTAGCTACTTACCCGGGAAAAAAAACTAGCTAATTTTAAGTTAAATATTCCTGTACACAACAGCATCCAATTGCCCATAACAGAGGGAGAGAGAGGGAGAGAGATTAACTCTTTGGATAGAATGGGGATGATCTCAAATAAGACAAGCTGGAGGAGGTTGCAGGAGAAGGCGAAGACGACGCTGAAGATGATTTGAACGAGTGCCCTCTTCTCTTCGTACTCTTTGTACAGCCTTCTGTTCAAGAACCAAAGTCCGGCCCATCCCAGAAGCGAAAGCGATCCCACCACCACCACTCCCTCGTAGATCGCACTTCCCCAACCCATATTCCCCCCACCCCCCACCCCCCCCTTTTGCTCCTCTTCGGCCTCTCCCTCTCCCCTCCGATGATGTCGATCTGTTTTACGAAGTTCTAATCACTCTATTCCGCATGGTCGATGCTGATGCGGCACCCAAGCATATATTTATTTCCATTTTCCATTTTTTTTCTGGTTTGGTCGAGTAGATCGAGGGCTTCTTGGTAATGCAGTTATTTTCAATAAATTACACTGATGTCCCCTAAGGTTTGGAAAAGGACAGCCCGTCTCCCAAGTAATAACAAATTACACTCAACTTGGAAGCAACTCCATTTTGAAAAACAAAATGAATTTTCTACACGAGTGGATAGAAAAAACACAAATATAAATACATCTTGCAAATGAAGCCAAGTTACCTGTTGGCTTCAACTACAAGCTAGTGAACTCTAGCTTCGTGTTGATCGGTATGGAATTCCGAAAAGTATTTCGATACTTAAGTTAGTTTTTGTGTTTTAAAAAGGAAACTAATTGAAAAGTGGGAATGAATATTTTTGAACTCCCTTAGATGAACCCCTACTGCCTATTTATAAAATAACCTACCAATGCATTAAACATGTGACTCGAGAATGTTACGTTGTGGACCGCAAGGCACGACAATGCCCCCACTTTTGAAAATCGTAACATCATCACGTCTTCTCAAGTAGCTGCCCACAAACATAGGCAACGCGCCTTACACATACTACATCGAGCACTGAGCCCACAACAAAACGACCAAGTGGCGCCACTCGGGAAAATTATTCGATTAATCTTTCTAAATACTAATCGTATGAGGATGCTCGTCTCAACTAAGGGTCGTGCGCTCAATAGGGTTTAAGGCATGCCAAATTGGCTCACCAAACCTCACCACCCAATATTAATTAGTCAGGATTGGCCTCAATCTAGCCCATCTCTAGCCGAGACAACCGATTGGACCGTAGGGCAATATTTGTACGTAATTAGCCTACCACGTGCATACATATACCAAAAATGGATTATTTGCTTATTATAGTGTAGGTTCAAACGAGCTCTAGGTAAATTGCATGTTTTTTGTTATCTACACTATAATTTCAACGAGTTCGGTGAAATAAGAGTAGAGATATTCATAGAAGATCCTCTCAGGTAACTACAAACTATGCAAACACTAATAACATATTGTTGAGAAATTAGACAAAGTCGTAAGGATAAAATTTTAGAATTGAGTGCTGGAGAATAAATAATGGTATCTCTTATCTTGAATAGTAGATAACATAATTCTGGTCATTGGCCATTCATAAATGAAAGGATAAAGGGACCAACCCTCGTGTTTCACATGAAACGAAGACAGGTATGTTTTTGAAAATTGAATATTTGAGGTAATCATTATACGTGATCTTATTTGTTTTTCTTATGACAATTGTAAAACTTAAGATGCATTGTTGATCATAAACGCTATTAATAGACAAATTTATTTAGCGATATCGATTCATAAAAAGAAACTATGGTTCATTTTATGAGATATCAAGTAGTATCCTGATCAAACAGCTGATGAAGGGGATGAGCGGAACAGGGAGTCTACTGGACGCGGTTCAACTAGCGGAGACTCTTGGAACAGCTGGAGTGTAGATATTGAGGAATAAGCTGCCAGTCCAACTTCTAAATAGAAAGGACAAGGGGCTGGAAGAGTTAGCTTATGAAAATGAGACAACCAAGAGAGAAATGAACCATCCCCTCTATTCTTTCAAAATGTGGATTGGAACTAGAAACTGTTTCGACGTTGTGGGGAAAAGTGGACACTCGGCTCGGGAGAAGCAGAGCGAGCTGCCGAGCGAGAATCCACATCTAATTCTGAGTCCGTAGCTTCCGATTCCGTATTTTCAGCGGGAACAGCAAGAACTTCGTATGAAGGTGAGGTCACTGGGTAAGTTGTTCTTTTGCTATTTAGGTTTATCTTAGATTTCAGCTAAGGTCTCCCACCGTGTAAGCAAGTACTGGTTAAGTTGCCTTCGGTAAATTCCATCTCCCCATGTATTTTGCTTTAAAAAGGTCGCTCAACCCCCTTTCTATTGAATTCTAATAGAAAAGACCCCTCGTCTTCAAGGAACTAAGTAACTCGACCATAGCTTGTCTGTCTGTTCGAAACTCAATAGTAGTCTCTCATCTCCCGACGGGATGGTTCGTTGATTTATTTGTACGTTCGTTAAGGACGGTTTAGAGATCATAAAATTTCCACAAATAGAATGAAAAGTGGGTCCATGTAAATGATCGAGACCTCGCAAACTACAATGCTCCTTCCCCATATGGAGTTCGGAACCCAAAGGAAATCGTTGAGTGAACTGTATCTTCTCTGTGTTAGTTGACCTAAGCCGCACTCTTACTGCTGGGGTGGGCTCGGCCTCCGAACCGTACGTGAGACGAGTTTCTGCCTCATACAGCTCAGGGCGTCCTGCCCTTAATCAGTTCTTATCAGTCTTCTACTTGTGAGTAAAGAACTGTTGTAAAGCTTGTTCCTTTGAGCTCGGACAGTTGTTATAGGGTTGGTGGAAGAAAAAAATATCCATTTTTTAAGATACGACTATACCAGAAGTGGAGGAGTCGAAAGAATTATTAGGAATCGCCAAAAGTCGTGATATTTAAGAAACTCGAGGAAGTTCATCCATAATTATGAGAAATATAAGGGGAGGACAGTGTGGTTTACCCTCAAGTACATTTATATTGATATGATCCGACCGCGGCGCTGTATTTTTCCCGCCAAACACTGGGGAAGAAAAGGGAAAGCGAGGTCCGTGGCCGTTGATTTGCGGCTGAACCCTCATTTTCCAGGCATTCAGTCTCAAATGGCGCCAACTGCAGCCGTCGATTCGCCTACAGCTCCGGAAAATGCAGAACGCAATCTCCAGGTACTCCCATCATTACGTACAGTTTGATTTTAAGGTCTTCATGTTACACGAACCACACGGTCAGAAAACACTAGTAGTTGAAGGAAAATAAGAACAAGATTTGGTTCCTCGTGATAGCGTAAAGAATTGATTATGTTGTTTGGAGTTCTCTCTGCTTGCAGCCTTTCTTTGTTCTCCACAAAGCGTCGATTTGTAATTCCGCGAGGAAATCGACAGAAGTGATTAAAACCGGAAACAAGACCAGAACCAGAAGAAGAATAGATTTAACCCCTTCGCCGACTAAGATTTCAGAGCAGTCTGAGGCCGAGTTTGATGGAGGACACGGAGGTGATCATCAGTTGCGAACAGATGCTTTCAATTACGTCTGGTCCAAAATCGAGTGCACAATAAAGGTAAGCCACAAGCTATTTTTTGGCTTTTTTTTTTTTTTGGGGGGGGGGGGGGGGGGGGGGGGAAGAGGTTATCCGGATTCTTAAAGGTAGAGGCTTTTATTTGTGTAATCTCAGGATGTCTTGAGGAATATTAATGCTGATATATTCAATGATATACATTGCTGGGTTGAAAGGTCATTCCATGCAATTCGTTCAAGTGGAATGCCTGATCGTGCTAAAGCTACCCGATCTTATCCCGCTGTCACCAATCTTATATCTAAACAACTTTACACAGGCCTTGTCTTCACCAGTAAGTTACTTTGATTAAGATCTGCATACATTCGAAGTCAGTAAATCTGTACTGCAGAGAGAAAGTGGACCTCATTTGGGGCCATTTTCTGCATTTTTGTTAATACAATTGCAAGTTTACTCAATATTTCTCTATGTATCTTTTCATACCATCATGTGTGATAAACATTGAAGAATTATTTGTCTGGTAATTTGCAGAGAACATGGAATTGGTTGATGATCTGTTGACGTTTGAGGACCTTTGTCTACATTTGAAATCTTGCGGGTGCCATGTGGCTAATCTCTCATCATTTGACTTCTTGGCAAAAAACGGGATAGATGGTTGTCTTAGAGGTTTACTGAGACAGTCTGTACAGACTGGCTTTGATGTAAGTTATGCCATTATTGTTTACTGTATTTGATCTTGATTATTAGAAAGTTCAGATAACCAAGTTTATTCTATTTTTAATGCAGGTGGCTGATATGTCCATCTTAGCGTCGTGGTACATTGACCAAGGGAACTATGATAACCCAGTTGTTGTGATTATTGATGATTTGGAGAGATGCTGCGGGTCTGTCTTGTCTGACTTCATCCTCATGCTGAGGTACTGTAGCTTGCCTTACCTGCCAACTAAACATCTGTGCGCTCTCGTATATCTCTTTAGCTCGAAACTGTAGTGGGATAAGGAAGCGCTTTCTTAAGTATTACACTCTTGAACAGGTTTTGTTGGGCTTGCTTGTGCTAACTGCTATAACACACCTTTTCCAGGGTTTCACCAGTTCCCTAACTTCTGTGAATATGTCAGTACAAAAATATGCAAGAAAATGGTATCAGGGATAACTTTTGAAAAAAAAACACATGAATGTCCTCATTCATGGGGGATTCAGACACGTTTCAACTACACAGGATCATATTATCGTGGACCATAGGTTAGTTTCATACAGATCTATAAATCTAAGCAGATGGTCCAGTCTTTTCAGTTGTATGTCTTCCTTATGCGGTGTAATGATTGTAGGTCAGTTGACAATGATG
Organism: Arctostaphylos glauca; assembly: GCA_019985065.2. Taxonomy (NCBI): domain Eukaryota; kingdom Viridiplantae; phylum Streptophyta; class Magnoliopsida; order Ericales; family Ericaceae; genus Arctostaphylos; species Arctostaphylos glauca. The sequence goes on from JAHSPW020000002.1 coordinate 2,940,874, forward strand.
TAGTAAGTCAATGACATAGTAATTACATAGTTTGACATACATTGTTGGGACAATTTTCTAACCACCTGAGCTTTTGGGAGGACCGGTGATTTAACAATAGTTAGTCTTGTATATTTCATGCCACTTAAGCCAAGTGCTAACCCCTATGAATCTATGATACACACAGTGAATGGGTGGTTAAGATTCCAATCATCTTGATATTTGGAGTTGCTACAAATGTTGATGCCCTAAGAAGCATACTTTCTTCACATGCTCTCCTGTACCTGTCCTGTCGTAAGTTCATGTTGGGATCTCCTGCTGAGAGAATGGACGCAATCGTCGAGGCCGTACTTGTGAAACAGTGTTCTGGATTCAATGTCGGCCACAAGGTGGCAGTATTTTTGAGAAACTACTTTTTAAGACAGGATGGAACGTTGACCTCATTCGTGAGAGCTTTGAAGGTAGGTGTTCAATCAAATTTGGATTTTATTGCCCTTTCCCATGTCTTGATAATGCTCGCAGATCCTTTCACGTGCTTGTCAAGTTATCACCATGAATAGCTTGCTAATGTGATGCAACTACAAGTGCGTCCCAGATAGCAATTGTCCAGCATTTTTTCACGGAGCCTCTAAGCGTCAAACTCTGGGGCTTATTGTATAAAGATGGTCAGGTTGAATTTTCTTCTCCTCTGATAAGATACTCGAGTACTTTTTCTTTTTTAGGTGTGCTACTTAGTTATCTAATATTTCACTAGATCCTTTTGAAGTCATGACATGCTTTCAAATTTTTTCTTCATTTTTTCGCTTTTGTTATTTGCAATTTTGAACCATGAAATTGGCATTTTCATGCCCTGAGTGTGCAACTCAAGCATCAGTAGATCTTCTAGTTCTGATGGTTATGTACTCTCCATGAAAGGAGAATCAGTACATGAAAGGAGAATCAGTACAACCCCTTTGTCGATCTCTTTACAATCTGAAGAAAATAGGATTGGCTAATATGCAAACCTTCTCTTTGCTTGTGATCAGGATTAAAAAGTAAGAAGTACTATCCTTTATTATGGTGTACATTACCAAAAAGAACACAATTGTTTTTGTACTCTAATTTTTTTTGAGTTGCACGCAGCTGTCATTTCATATTATATCAGTACAAGACAAATATAATCAACCTGTACTCGCCTTTTGGAAACTTCCACATTCATATAATGTTGTAACCTTTAACTTTTTTAGTGATTCTCAACTGTTTCAGGATTTATGCAGTGAAAGACCTTTATCATTGCCAGAAACAGTGTTAAAGCAGGCTTTTGATCTTCCATCTTGCAGGAGGTACACGTAGTTTTCATCAATGTTGCTACATTATTGCTCTTTTTGGTGTTATAGATGCTGCCTTTTGCCAAGCGATGAGATTCTGAGTTTGTTTGCAAATCGGTCACAAGGAATGAACTGGCTGAACCAAATGAAGAATTTCTTGATCATGGTTTGGCTGATTTGAAGAGATTGCAGAATTTATGGAGCTCTATGGTTCTGGTGAGGCCTTAAACTCTCCTTCTTCTTTTTGGGTCGATGGCTTTGAGATTATCTGCCATCTTCATATTCTTTGTTCTTGAAACATAAATACTTATGCTGAACCAAATACTGATGTTTGTTTCTCCCCAAAACAATATGTACTGCATATTTGTTTCATTTTGCTTGCTGCAGATACATTATTTCATTGGATACCTACTACTTTTTTTTTTTATAGCCGAGGTATCCAGCTGGCTTTGGGATTACTCCCAACCTAATGCCGACTAGTCCTCGTGAACCAATCACACCGTCCAACTTGCGGGACCCCAATTAAAGCTAGGGCATTTTGCCCTGTATGGATTGGCCCCAAAGAAGTAGATAGCACCTGAGTGGTTTCGAACTTGAGACCTACGAGGGAGCATACCTCTAAGTCCCAAGCCTTAACCACCAAGCCAACCTTGTGGGGTTAAGATACCTACTACTTATGTATTCCATTTTGTTTTCAGCAACACAGTACCAACTTGAGTAAAGAGACTATCTACATATGCCTTGTCTCATCACCCGATTGTAATGAGCTTTAGCAAAGCCAAGCGCATGCCTCGAATCCCTATTACAGTTTACTAGTCCTCGTGTCCTTGCTGCTGCTACAGCAATAGTCAAACCTGTGCCTTTTGTGTTGAGTAAAAGTAAATAAAAAAAACCACCCAACTCCAAAGGGAGGCACCTATATTCACATACTTGTTTAAATCAGGCTTTGAGGGCGTGTTTTCTTTTTTCTTTTGCCAGTTGGAGTTGCTGGAACTGGAGTGCAATAACTTGGTTTGCTTCTTATGTGTATATGACAGGTGTTTCTTCAAATTTTCACAGTTTTCGTGGAAGCTCCAAGCCTTTTTTTTTATTATTTCAAATAAGGAGTTAGAAGCATTTATATTTCTGTATTGGTTGTTACTTTATGAAAAATATTTGTCCCATGATGCCTACTCATTAAGTTGTAAAACTTCAAGATCCTGCTGTTTGGTTAATGTTGAGCTTCACTATTGGTTACTGGTTATTGCTCCCAATACGCCTCCCCCTGCGGCAGTTATGCTTATACAGATGACTGACCATCATTTGAGTGAAATCGATGAGCATTTGTTATCTACACTCTTTCTTTTTCTTGACAGATTACATTTGTTGCAGTGCCTGTTTGAAGCTGGAAAAAATTATGAAATTACACTATTGGACTTGTATTGTGAGACACTTGATCCAGAACTATATCAGTCGAGGGCTTCTGGTCATCACTTGGGAGAAGAAGCAGCAGTTGGAATGTCTTCAAGTGATCATCACGAGAATGGACGATTGCCAAACTACGTTTTTATCTCGCAGGTGATCCGCAGGGTCAGGTGCGTAATGGAAATTGGTGGGGATTACTAATGGAATGTTCTCTAAGCAACTTCATCTTTCATTCAAAAGTGACTGAAGAATATATTTTGCTTTCATGGTGAGAAACACCTTTTGGGGTTACCCAGACCTATGTACAGCTAATGCTCTAGCATACCCAGAGACTGGGCAAAGGCAGCAGGCAAGACCCATGAGAATCACGGTGATATTGTGCAGGTGGCCTGAGGAGTTGGGAGGGGTTGAACACAGGACTTTCACTTTCGTAGGTGTTAATATAGGAAAGTAAAACATAAATGCTTTTACTTCTATTCCTGGACGTTTATTTTGGGAGAATGTTCCATTCAAAAAAGTGTTTTGGAATAGGAACTTATTTTGAAATCCGGACACAATCTTGGGCAGTACAAGTGGAAGTCAAGACACTTGGTTTGGGGCAAATAAGTTATGACTGGAGTATAAATTAAACCCACGGAGGTTATAGTTAAGATGTAATACCCTATAGCTTCGAAGCCCATACGGTTTTAGACGAACAGGGCTAGTCTCAAATCCATATGCTGCCTGTATATATGCCAAGCTGCAAGTTGCTAAATTTTTTTCTTCACAATCATATGGTACGAAATGCAAAATATGTACCATGAATCTGCCATTTGGTTGCTTACTCTGAAATATTTCGATGGTTCAAGACTTTATGAAGCCATTTCATTTGTTTGATGATACAAAACCTTTTAACCTGTGATTCAAATTAGTTGCTTTTGTTTGCGTGCTATTATTAGACCACTAAAACTTAGTTTACTCAGGGATCTACCGCCAGTGTCCCTATGTCAGTTGGTCAATAGATGGGAAAAGCATACTAAGGGCATAACTGAGGTACGTTTACAGCTGATCTTGGTAATGTTTGCATAATACGTCAGTAACAACCAACCTTTACCAGCCCAACAAGAGCCTAAAAACATGGCTAAAAAATGCTCAAGTCCAAGTTATTTGGTTATAATGCGTGGTCTGTTATACACCACTCATGCTTCTTATGCTTTTTCTAAGCCATCAACGTGGGACACTGTATTTTGTTCTTGCTTGAATTCAAAATGAGGATCTCTCAGAGTACATGACGGTTATTTATAAATTACAATTACTATCTTGCATTAGGTCATGCCTTTGATTTTTCGATGCCAATGATACGTAGAAAGGATAACATGCTTGGATTCCGTGATTATATACTGCTCTTGTTTTGTACACAGTACAGACCCATCTTAAGCTCAATTGGGAACTCGTGAATTTTATTTAGCTAATATAGAACCAACATAGCATTTTCAGAAGGATTGTATTTCTACAAGAAACCTGTAATTTTAAAGGAAACATCGAAATTTAAGCAGGAGTTTGAGACAAGTCTCAACAGGGATGAATTTCTTAGTGAAGGACAGTTTCTTTTTTCATTTTTAATTCAGTGTTCAGCAGCTTGGATATTCATCATGTGCCTGCTGTGAAATTATGGCTTAACGCAAACAGCTTATCTAGATTGGACCGTAAAGAACGGAAACATGACTTTTCTATCTTCCCGTTTCCAGAATCACAGCGGTGTCAAATTTTATTACAGTGTTTACTTCTCCTTTTTTAACCGTTTGTTGTATGTTATTCACTATAGTGACTCAAAATTATAAACAGCTGTTTCGTACGCAATTGAATGGCCGGGGACTGTCCAATTTTCACCTCTTACCTATAACAGTTGGCGAGGAGATATAACTTATTTGGACAACATGCTTGTCTCAGATCCACGAGAAAGTGAGGGAGCTGCAGTCAATGATGAAATTTGCGGATGGCACGGGATTGAAGCGAGAGTTGACAGACTTATCCAAGTATTTTTCATTTTTTACTGTAGTTATTGGGTTTATTATCATTCTTGCTTGCACAAATACGCTGAATTTTGCTCCATTGTAAAGATAGCAATGCTTGGTAGAACTTGCGGAGCATGTCTTTTCTCTACATCTCTCAACAATAAGTGTAAATATGAAACACAAATAATAACAAGGATTAAATATCAAAGACAAATAATAACAAGTGTGAACCCATACTAGCAAATCTTTTTTTATCTCCTAAAATAGTTAATTGGCATGTTAAACCTCTATAGTGGGGTATGATCATTAAATCCAACAAAACAAGCCCATAAGTCAGATCTAAGATACATCTCACAAACTTCCGAAATACCTTCGGCAAGTGGAAAACCATACCAGATGACTTTACAAAATTTAAGTGAAATTCACCATAATTCTTCTGTTGGGGAGGCAAACAGAGGGGGTCATCGCAGTTCGCTGATGTCACCAGCATGACTCACTGATGCTGAGGTATGCAGTGCAAAGCTCTTCGATTGCCTCCTCTAGTAGTCGTTTGAGGATTTTTACGTTCTTTATGCGGAAGATTTTCATCAGAATTGATAACTAATGTGATAACAAGTTATGTAGTAGCAAGCTGATGGTTCAATATGTGTTATTTTCCGCATCTCACAAGCCGTATCTTCTCCACTAAATATGTGAGGTCTTCGCTGCGCCCTACTGCCCGCATGGCCTAGTATTGTCCCCTGGTTTGCTGCAAAACAAGCCATACTGTGATCACGTTGTATACAAGCTCGGGAACCTCTACTACTCTCCCATACCCGCCACGGCCCCCTCCATGGAGAAGGGTCAGCTTGATAGCTGGCATATTAACCTCGAGAAAGTGGCCCTAACAACACAGCCCAAAAAGTAAAGTCCAAGTTATTTGTAAGCAAACGGGTTTTAAATGTATTATTGACAATTGGCAATGCTGGATGAGGGTGTTATTGTTTCGTGCTTTAGCCTCACATCTTCAACTTCCCTTGAACTTTCTTGCTCTTATTTTGTGCTTTTTTTTTTAATATTTGTGTGTTTAAATGACTTATCTAATATTTGACAGGAAAGTAATTGACTTCACTTCAGGGTCATTGCAAACGTGTGTCACACAGATATCATTGGACTTGATTGTTTTTTAAACAGCTAATAGATTTTTTTTAACTTTGCTCATGTGACAGGAGGCAGAAAACTCGGAGCAATTCTCATAATGAAAAGGATGGAAAAGCTTTGAACGAGAAAGTCGCAGCATTGATTAATATCATGGTTGAGTAAGGACACATTTGTCATATATCCTTATCCTTTGTTTCTTTCTCATAAACATTTTCATACCCCAATATTTGCCAATAACAGTCTTTCATATGAACTTCAGGTTTTAACCATTGCTGTACCTTGGTTGAGATTCCCAATGCTTTTAACTAATGCATGTTTGATTATGGAACAGGAAATATATGCAGCCCATTGAGTGCATACCTTTCCATGAAATCATCTGCTTTAAGAATGTTGACAAACTTCAATCAGTAAGTATTCTGAGAATACTTTAACCAGCGTACTTGTTGGAGCTTTTATATTGGCTACAACAAAATGCAAATTAAATAGAAACTGTTCAGTGACTACTCAGTAAGGTAGCACGAAGTATGGGATCTACACAGGCTGATATTAGGCTTCATATTTGACCTGTCTATTCATAATGTTGATAGGTTTTGTTGATAAAATAATGACATGACTTTGACTTTTTGTCTGAATGCACCCTGTTAATGAATCTGATTGATTTTTGTGAAAAATTAGGACAATACTTCATTGGAAGTTAGATCTCAACTGTATTTAAATGTCCATGTTAAGACGTTTTCTATTATTTCTTATATTTTTATTAACAGTAGATAAAGGTAAAGTCTACATTTTTCAATTCTGTGGCCCATTTTGCTTTAAATTCATGAGCGTCATTTTTTGGTTTTCTTTTTTCCTAATTTTACAATATCACTCTTATTGTGGTACACTAGGCTTTGATAGGAGACCCCAGAAGAACAATCCAAGTTGATCTTCTAGAGTTCCACAGATTTCTCAAGTGCAGTTGCTGCAGCAAGACTGGCAATTTTCCATTTCCATCCATGCATGACACTTCTATTATGTACGTACTTCTTCAAATTGAAAGTTTGTAGTTTAGTTGAAAATGGTTGTGACTATGCTCTTAATTTTGAGAAAGGTGGTTGTATGTCAAATAGATAGCATCTGTTTTCATTTGAATGTCAAGTATTTACAATGGGTTTGTTCCGGGATTGTGTTGTGCTGTGATGTTCCAACTTCTATCGACCCTAAGTGGTTGATCATCACCCGTCTCAAGATATTTACTGTATCTGGTACCCAAATTAAGACTTTGAATCAACTTATGTTCCAGAGATTGTGGAATAGCAGTGAGAATTTCTGGCATTGCATTATTTTCTCTTTTTCATAGGGTGCAGGCATGGCTGGGACTCTGTTTTTTATTTGTCGCCTATACTGGCTTCACATTGTGGCTCCTTATTTTAAATTCTGATAGATTGTATGCTTCAGTAGTTGTAGGACCTGTTGCATCTATGTTTCAAATTGCTAATGATGTTTGTAATGTTGCTTAAAAGTCGTGGCCTGTCCATTTTTTGGTCACAGGTACATGTTAACTCAAGAGTATGGTGACCTTATTAATCTCCATGACTGGTACCAATCTTTCAAAGCAACTGTTCTTCGACCAAGAATAAAAGGGAAACATAAGTTGAAGCAGTCACCATCGCCAAAGAAAAGAAAGGAAGTTCAAGAATCTAAAAACAGTAGTGAAGCATCTATTCAGTATCCTCATTGCTTTTCGTTTCAAGTAGCATTTTCTGCTTGTTATACATTGACGGGTCAATTTTACCTATTAATCATTTTGACTTATATTGCATATTGCGATTGAAGGATTGCGTTACTTGCATGTAGATAAATGAGTTCTAAGTAAAGTGGCCGTAGTTTGTTGATGTGCTAGTGTATGTGAGTTGCTCTTTTTTGGTCCATTACTATGATAGTGAGTTGTGCTCTACTTGAATAATAATTAAATTCTGCATGAAAAGGTTTTCTTGTTAAAACTGGTGGTGGTGGTGGTGGTTGGGGGGGTTGTTCTTTCCAATTTTTAGTAGTCTGCGAGTACTGTACTCGTGTATAAGCACATGAATGAATATCTTTCTTTGGTTTTCCTGCTATGTTCGGATCCTGTTTCTGGTAATCACTGTCCCTTGGTCCTAATGAATGACCCATATTGTGCACGTCTCCGTACATCTTTGGTCCTAATGAACATCCTGGTTGTTTGACTTTTCTATTATTTTCCTTGTTTCTTGTCAGATCATAATCGTGTCTATCAACTTGGCCTTTCCTCTCTTTTATGTTTTTCCGCTTGGAAATATACTCCTTTTGTCTAACCAATCAAGACTTGTCATTGCCACAAATCTTTTTCGAGGGGGCTCCTTTATTTTGTCTATTAAACCCCCATACGGTACCCAATAATTAGCCATTTGCTGTTGAGCCTTTCACTTGTATGCTTAATGATTTCAGTGCTGCTACCATTGAGTCACATGCCTGCTATCTTGCATATAATCTTGAACAGAAGTTCCACTTTTTTTCCTTATCTTCTTTCAAAAGTCCAAGTATTGACGTAACGACTTTAGTATAGGACCTCAATAACCCATGCCATACCACCCCTACGCTTTCTAGTCGACACGTTGAGTCATTTTTGTAGAACCCCTGCCTATAATATATGGGTACGGCAGTGATCATGTCATGCAACTATATGAATGTGCCCAGTGGATTTTTGGAAATCCTTTACCTCACTTTGTATAGGGCAAAGTTCTGCAGGGCGGTTACAGAGCTCCAGGTTACAGGACTGCTTCGGATGCCTAGCAAAAGGCGCCCTAATTATGTCCAGAGAGTGGCCTTTGGTCTCTGACACGCTGGGCTTGAAGAGGTTTCGTATCAAATATGTTAATGCGACTGGATTTTCTGAGCAAATATTGGTTAGTCTCAGACTCGAATGCGTGTGATTTTCATTCGTGAAGTTATGGAGATCCTCATTGAAAATGATATCAATGCAAGAAGGGCGGTGAGCTCCTTTGTGAACTGGCAACTGTATTTTGATTGTAACATTTCAACTGGAATTCTTGAACCTTGTTTTAAGGTAGAGGGTTGTCTAGTTTTATTCCCTCTCTTTTTGTTTATTTTGTTTAGTCCTTTGTTTTAGCTAATTCTACCGAGTGGGTTAGTGGTTCGTTTTGTTTGGTTGCTGCTCTTGCTTGGTGGCTAGTTGCTTGCTGTACCTTTTGGCGTGAGGCATGCCTCAGCTTGGATGTACTTGCACCATGTATCTTGCATGTCTTTTCGTATTCCAAATTAAATTGGTGGTAGAGCATATGTGACATGTCACATAATTCATGAAATTTATTAATTTTAAAAAACAATCAAAACTCACGGGACTTGTATATATACACTTTATACTTAAAACATAAACGTGTGGTGTGTTACATAAAATAAAAGGACAGTGATAATAATACAATATAACTGTCTTTTTTAAAAAAATTAGTTTTTAGTGTCAGTGTTACGAGTTCATTCTTGCATTGATTTGTCTTTGCGTGCGAAAGACTTCCGTTTCAAAATAACTGCATTTTCAATACTTTGAGACCAATAAAATTAGGGGTACTTAATTGTTTGTCTCGTGCCAAGTAGTTTTTTATTTCATCATTCTTTTGGAGTTATGTTTTGTTTCCAAATTTTTGAAAATATCAAAACTACCATCGATTTTAATTTTCCACTTATTAAGCTTGATTCTCATAAAATGTGGGATTCGGCTCTAAAATTTTTCATGATTTCATTTTCGTAGAAGATTTAGGCATCAAAAAATGGGATCCCTTGTTTAATTTGTAGCAAATATAAGGAAATTTTATCATAACGAGATTTTAATGAGAATTACTGAAAATATATTAAATGAGTGGTATTATTGAAAACCATATTAAATTAAATGTAACGAATATATCATAGACTATTCAAATTTACCATCAGAATTACAAAATAATTTACAGTAAATTTATTATCAAAAGTACAAAACGGATTTGAAGCAAATTTTATTTATAAACTATTCAATTTTATCATAAACTATGCAAATTTATCGTCACAAGTACAAAAGGATTAAAGATTTTGCAATAGGATGTGCAATTTTTATCATAAAATTGTGAGAAATTACCATCACAAGTATAAAAAAAAATTGTAGCAAATTTTATTTAGAAACTAAGCAAATTTACTATCACAAGTACATAATGATTTATAAATAAAAAATGATTACCATTATAACAATATTTCACAATAAACTATGCAGTTTTATCATAAACTATGCAAATTTACCATCATAAGTATAAAAATATTTGCAGCAAATTTACCACAACCCATAGAAACAATAAATAGGAAATATCACTCACTAAATATATTTTCGGTGATTCTCTCCAAATTCATTGAATATGTTTTTACCATATTTATTTCAAACTTTTTCAAACCTAGTTCATTGTCATATTTTTAATCTACCAATTGTTGAGATAATTATATGATATCACTTAAATAGGACAAAAAAATAAAATAACTACTCAAAATAATAGCAAATACGTTAAACTATGTAAAATTAAGACTAAAAACATAACTCAAAAATATTGATGGGATAAAAACCTACGCTTTTGCACTCAAAATATCCTAATTTAAATTACAAATTTTATTCCAGCATTTAAAGTTCAAATATAGAAAACAAATTAAAATTTTAAAGAAAAAACAATTAAATTAAAAGTCACAATAAAATTTTTATTGGATAAGTTAAAAATACACACATGATTCAATTAGGTGAAATGTTAGAGAGAACCATTAAAAATGTACGTGCTTTTATTTGGTAAAACATATATAGAGAACACAAGCATAATAAGATATAAGTAAATAAAATATTTGTAAGACAAAATAGTTATCAAAATACGAGATGCATATTTATTTACACAAATTTGATTAAAATATAACCCAAGTCTAATTTGGTTTTAGCATTTGAAGTTATAATTTACAAACTATTTTGTATACAAACTTTATCCTTCTCTTCCGCTCTCTCTATATACATACATCTATATATTATAGAAAAAGTCCAAGATTACAATATTTCAATATATAAGTTTGAAATATTTGTGTCTGAATATGAACACGGAGGGAGTTTATATAGACTTGTTGCATATTATATCTATCTCTCTATATACATGTATGTTTGCATAATCATATAATATATATTTTATGTACACACACCCACGTAAATAAACTAAATAAACATAAAAAGAAAGATAAAAAGATTAAATAGGAGTATTTTAGTATTTTATCAATCAAAGCTAACAATTTTGTACAAAGACAGTGGGAGGGGAACATCTATTGAATAATTTATTAAGTAGTGAAAGTCAGTGTATTTATTAAAACCCAGGGCGAGGGTTCTGTATTTATATAAAACGTCAGGGGAGAGAAGTGCAATTTACTCCAAAAAACTGGGAATAAATACCCAAAAAAAGTGAACGGACGAAAGGAAAGTGAGGCATATATGCTGGAACTCACTATTTTTCGTCCGTTATAATTTATAAATGAGAAGCAAATGAGTGTATGAGGGTTTCAAACAATAGTTGGTGGTGGAGTTGGTCGAAGATATCGAAAGTGACTGAGTCTCCTCGGACCCTTTCCTCTGCCCTAACTGCGCCGCCGTCGCAGCTGGTTACGACTCTGCAACTCCGACGCTGTTCTGCATCCCGCTCTTGCCTTACAAGGTTTTACCATCGTGAATCCGAGGCGGCCGTCATGGGTTCGCAGGAGAAGCAGCAGTCGTCGTCGTCGGTGGAATGGCCCGCAAACAGGGTTCGGGATACCTTCATCAGTTTTTTTGAAGAGAAAAAGCACGTGAACTGGAAATCAAGCCCCGTTGTTCCTCACAACGACCCTACCCTTCTCTTTGCAAACGCTGGTTCGATCCACCACTCTCAGTTCTATTTATAATTATACGGTAGTGGATGTCATAGTATCCATATTCTATATTTCGTTATTTTGGCTTGTCAGTGTACTGACTAATCTGGTATCGGGCTTTACCTCATTCTACTTATCAAGTTTCATGACTAATTGTTTTTAGTTAGTTAATACTCCGTTTGGGTTGCCGTGGATTTCGAATGGAGGGATTTGACACTACTAACCAGTGAGAATAGTTCAAATTTGAACTTTTAGTTTACGGAGGGATTTTGCCTACGTGGATCCAATTGTTTTTCGTTAGGTGATACTCTTTGGGTTGCTGTGGATTTCGAATGGAAGGATTTTACATTACTAATCAGCGAGAATAGTTCGAATTTGAACTTTTTGTTTGCGGAGAGATTTTACCTTCGTGGGTCCAAATGCGTGCCTAAGTGCACAGTGACAGTAAGACCAATGTAGGTTTCTTAAGGGACCACTTGAACCGCAGACTGTATTGCTACTAATAACATATTTGAATTATGGGAGTGAAATTCGGCAACAAACAGCGACTGATCTATCGAGCTTGAGAGCTCTATCATGATGGTTTGCAGAAAGATATTACTCAATATGATTGATTTGAAATCGTTCATGTTAAAATTTTGTAGTACAGCAACACCAATACAGTTCAACTATTCTACTTCTAGTCATCTTTTCCGCTCTAGTTTGGCAAGCCTCATATGTTTAAACATCATGTGGGTCTTGTTATAATTTAACTTCAAAATAACTTCATTTACCCACTTCATTTACATCCATCTAGACCGGCCGTAAGGGTCACCTAATTTAACATGTTTTCTTTGAGTAGTGCTATCAGGTTTAAACAAAACGTGCTCTGTTTGCAATTAATTGACAATGGATTTTTCTTCCAAATTTACCTGTTGCATGTCCTTTACTGTCAATTTCTTATGTAAGTTTGGTATATCATTCAGTCCATATTCTCATACATTGTTTGTGACAGGTATGAATCAGTTCAAGCCCATCTTCTTAGGGACTGTTGATCCAAACAACCCCTTGGGTAAGCTCACTCGTGCTTGCAACACCCAAAAGTGCATCAGAGCTGGGGGGAAGCACAATGATCTCGATGATGTTGGAAAAGACACCTACCATCACACATTCTTTGAGATGCTGGGAAATTGGTCGTTTGGAGATTATTTTAAACGAGAAGCAATTGAATGGGCTTGGGAGCTTCTCACCAAGGCAAGTGGGCATATTCCTCCTCACTCACCCTTTATCAGGTTTTATACTTGTTGTTTATGAATATACGATTGGACCTGTCTGTCAAATTTTGCAAGTTTTTCTTTCCTGTCCAATGCACAGAAGACAACAAATTTTCATATGCTTTCCTTTCTATATTTTTCATTTTGCTATCGTTTTTTTCTTCCTAATAAAACTGACAAGGGAAACTTCATATGGTGATACGATGATCCACTTGATAAGAATACTAATTCTCTGTTGCATATGTTTTAGAGTATATGATGGTTGCTAGTGTCATCTTCCTATATTTGGCTGGGGGCTACGGGCCTTGTTCATTGTTGCTATCATGAACAGAGGATATGGTTGGCAACGTATTTTGATGGTTAAATTTTGTTAATCAGCTGAATCAATTGCTGACTCCCTAGTATCGAATTCACTGACCTGTGGCTTTGTTACAGTCCTTTGGAATTCATTTGGCACCAGACTTCTTGTATTTTAGGCCAACATCGAACTGGAATTTAGTTTTATGCTCAAAGTGCAACACTATCAGTAAGAGACTTCTTTGTGTCTATTTATCCTTTATTTTGATTGTCTATCGTTGAATAGGTGTATGGACTACCTACCGATCGGATATATGCCACCTATTTTGGTGGTGATGAGAAGTCTGGCCTTGCTGCTGATAATGAAGCTAGAGAAATATGGCTCAAATTTCTGCCGCCTGGACGAGTACTGCCCTTTGGTTGTAAGGTATGTTCCTGATCACCTTATTGGTTCTAGGCTATATGCTCTTTTGTTTCTTCATCAGTTCTTAGTTTCTCTTCTCTTCATGATGACACATCTCAAACCTTTGGTGCGATGCACTTAAAAATGGGGTGCTGTATGGTTTAAAAGCTTCAAGAGGTCTCGTTGTCTGTTAAATATTCTTTTCTTATAAGAATCTTGTGGTCAGTTGCCAGTGGGAGGGGAGGTGAAGCTTAACCTTGATAAGTTCCTGGACTTTGTTTACTCTTCAGAAATTACTTAGCATGTTTTGTTTGGGGGCTCTCCTCTTGTGTTTTTCCCTGTTGGTGCTTTGTATAGTGGATGCATTCCCCTCTGTGCCGTTCTTTTAGTTATATATATTTCTATTAATTGTGGGGGGAAAATTGATAGGTGTCCAAAATATCTATAGCATATTACAACGTGCTGCAATAATTTTTTTGTTTCTAATATACAACAAATTTTCTGGTTCCGAAAATGGATTCTGTATGCTGAACTCATACCAACGTACAAAAACTGAAAAATGATACTAATGCTGAATATCATATGCATTATGTCTCTTTATTTTTCATATTTATGTTGTCTTTATTTATTTATTTATTTTTGTTTGCTAGAAATGTCGATATCACTAACCTTAGGTGCTATTTGTAATTTCTGTCGACCCATGAGGATATATTTTGGGTTTTGTTGACATGCTGTCAGTTATGTCAAAGCAACATGCAACTACTTGGTCCTCACCACATTTCATTTAGATATTGTCATGCAATATGATTTTCGTATACATCTTTGTCTCTCTTTGTTATAACTTTCTTCTTTATACAGATACTTTGTTCTGCTGATTAATGGTTTTTACTTGTGTAACTTTGAGTAGGACAACTTTTGGGAGATGGGTGATACTGGGCCTTGTGGACCCTGCACTGAAATACATTTTGATAGAATTGGGAATCGTGATGTTGCATCTTTGGTTAACAATGACGATCCTACATGCATTGAAATATGGAACCTCGTGTTTATTCAGGTACAGCTCGCACTTGCACACTCCCATTTGTGCTTGTTTTTTATGACAGTGGGTGTCCAGCTTAACCTATGGACTTAAATGCAAATTAAGTGTCCACATTCTGATTTGTAGCTCACGCTTTTGTGATGAATATTAGATGTTTGTCGGGAACAAAACCCAATTACCATTTCTTTCATGTCTCTTTTGCAGTTTAATAGGGAAGCTGACGGTTCACTAAAATCTCTTCCTGCCAAACACGTTGATACTGGATTGGGTTTTGAAAGATTAACTTCCATTCTCCAGAATAAGATGAGCAATTATGATACGGATGTGTTCTTACCCATCTTTGATGCCATCCAACAAGTAAGATGATGTGATATGAATCTTTGTATAACGGAATTAGTTAAATGCTGTTTTGGTGGTGCTATTTGTCAACAATGTTATTGTAGTTATTTAATGTGGAGGGGAAAGTAGTTTCCCTCTGAGGAAATAAGATGGACTTTCAAAACTTACGATCATCTGCATGATCTTTGATACACACTGCAAGGGTGTGGTTGGAATCCCACAGCTGTCATTTTCCCCCAATTAATTGGGAGTTGGAACTTAAGGCTTGGTTTGATAGACCTCATTTTGATGTGATGGTTGGTATACTTGTATTTCTTGTGGTCCGTTGCTTTGTGTCTTGTAAGTAAATCTTTCACCTTTTCTTGTAGCATATATCTTTTCACTCACTTTGACAATAGTTGAGTGGTTACTTGGTGTAAAACCTTCCCTTGCCCTTGCCGTGGGTACAAATGCGCTACTATGCTTAAAAGAAAGGTATCTGTGGTAGGTCATAAATGTCGTTGCCTGGAAAGAGTGTAACGCTGAAGCTTGGGGTTGGCAGGAATTACAGTAGTCCTTGTTTTTTTGTGGATGAGTAGCCATTGGTGTTCTTATGGTTGAGTATTGGCTGCGAATCAATTGCTGGGGGATGTTTATTACTCATTCCACGTATTCAGTTCTATTACTCTTTCTTGGTAACGCTTCTGGATGTAGTTACTATGACTGACTTTCCACTATGTGCATTGGAGCTAATCATTTTAAGGCTTCTAGGTTGTTTTACTTGCATTGTTTTGTTTTGTTTTTTTTAAATTGCTAAATTGTAGAGACAATATGGTGAACATTTTCCACTCAATTTCTCCATTTTCATGCTTTGCCACTGAATTATTCAATCAATGTTATCTTGTTATAGGCAACTGGAGCTCGACAATATTCTGGAAAAGTTGGACCAGATGATGTAGACAAAGTTGACATGGCATACAGGGTTGTTGCTGACCACATTAGAACTCTTTCATTTGCCATTGCTGATGGTTCTTGTCCAGGTGGAGTGAAAAAAGTTTGGCATCCTGTTCTGTGCTTTTACTGCTTGATAATGCATGTGATGTTGTGATTGCCTTCCCTTGTCGGTTTTGTGAGGAGTGGAATCCTATTTGTACTGTTGTGAGAGTGACAGCTTGAATTGCCGATATAAGTTCGCCTCGTCTCTCCCTTTTGCTTTGTGATTGGTGGTTTTGGAAAATTTGTGTTTGCTCATTCATCGCTTTTCAAGTTTGGTGTTGGTTTCGAATGCCAGGAGTTGGCATTTATATTGCTAGTGCTAACTCATTGGTTGCGGAATGCATATGATGTCTATCATGTACAGCCTACACTGCCAATTTGAAGCTTTTGGGGATATTTTACTTTCACCCTCTTTTACTGGTGTACTCTTCTTTTGCATGCTGGAATTTTCATGTTAAGAGTTTTTCATTTAATTTTTGTGCATTGCGGAGTTTTAAAGATGTTTTGGCACTATGGGTGGTGCGTCTTTTGTGTTGCTTGCTTAGAAGGTTGTGTGTTTGTTTACTCGTAGATATATTTTTCATCATTTTTTTCATTTTTTTATTTGAATATGGTTTAAGCAGAACTGATGGTAGTCTCATCAGCTGTGCAGGGAATGAGGGGCGTGAATATGTCCTCAGGCGTATTCTTCGGCGGGCTGTACGTTATGGTAATGAAGTCCTGAAGGCTCAGCCTGGATTCTTCAACGGGTTAGAAATGAAACATGAACTTTGTTGTTTGTTCACTGTGTTTGTATCAGTTCTGGATTTTGCTTTACAATTCGATTGTAGTTTTATTCTGTAAGCTGCCATTATATGGTTAAGTTTATGGATATTATTTCTGTTTCTATGTATTAATTTAATTAAGTTTACACTCTTTCATCCTAGTTGTTTTAATTGTGGAAACCAGGCTTGTAAAGGTTTTGGTGGAAGTCATGGGTGATGTTTTCCCGGAGCTGAGACAACATGAGGTGCATATCAGGGACATAATTGCAGAAGAAGAAGCAAGTTTTGGCAAGACATTGCTTAATGTAAGCTTGAGCTCTGTCCACACCGTTTTTGGATTTTAAGGTTTACGTGACTGTGGACATGGAAGATGGTAATCTTCTATGCATCTCCACCATTGCGATCTAGGCCATTTCGATGGGCTCTGATATTTATTGAATCTCTCTTCATTTCATTGATTTTTCCATAGAATCGATGCCTTTTTTGTGGAGAGTACTGATACAATGCAAAACGAAAGAGAGGCAGTACTGTATTGCAAAACTAACGATATGTATTTTACAAAAGAAAGACGGAAGGTATACAAAGCTCTAATAAACCAAAAGACTAAACTACCCTTGACTAAAAACTAAATAAAAAAATAAACCCTAAGCTAAAATACTACTTCACAAGTACGTGGTTGAACCTGATTTCTGTTTTACCAAGAAATGTGGCATAGGTGAAGGCCAGCTTATTTTGTGGTGATCGAAGCCTTGTGTCTTGGCTAATGTGCAACCACACCAGTAGATGCACTTGTTGCTTTTACTTAGGCATTTCTAAGTTCTTTTGTCTTTTCCATTCTTCTTCTGCTGCATAGAGATTCTTTGTTCTATATTTGAGTTATAAGTTTGTACTCATGTAAAATTTCTCAATAATAAACTGGATGACCTTGTTATTTTTCTTCAGGGGATTGAGAAATTCAAGCGGGCTGCTGAAGATGTTCAAGGGAAGATATTAAGTGGCCAGGCAAGTATATGACTTGATTGACATATCTCTTGGAATATGTTTTTTCCTTTATGTTGTAACTCATTTCGTAGGATATTCTAAACTTGTCATCGGAAAATAACATTGAAATTTGTCTCACAGGGAATGAGGGAATTGATACTTAGAAATTTATAATTGTAAAAACTAAAACCTGTTTCGTAGTTAAGCATGTTAAGCTAAAGCAGCTTAACAAGCTTCAGTTCAAGTAGAATCACAAGTTTTCTATTTTCTGTTTACTTTGAAAAAGGAAAGGAAAGGTTTTTTTAAAGCTTTTGCTCTTTCTGTGACTGTTTGAGAGATAGAAAGCCAAGCCTTGCCTTGTGTCTTTTCTTTTTGTGTTCGTTTCTTTATAAAAAGCTTATTGACAGTTTCTGCAGTTTAACATGCATATTTTCTAGCACATTTATTTAGGAAATATAGTAAATGCGATATAATGATCATTGCAGGATGCTTTTGTCTTGTGGGACACGTTTGGCTTCCCATTAGATCTGACTCAGGTGTGTGAAGTTCTATTGAGTCTTTATTTTTCATAACCGTCCTGTCAGAATTAGCTCATGTTCTTTTTCCTACACCAGTTGATGGCAGAAGAAAGAGGGTTGATAGTTGATATTGAGGGTTTTAACATTGCTATGAATGAAGCTAGGGAAAGATCAAGGAATGCTCAGAATAAGGTAGAGGGTGTTTCTTTCCTTTTTCTAGTTTTTTGGGCATCGTATCTGCATGGGTTGGTTATACTGTTTTGTGGCTCGTTTTACGAGAGAAAATGAAAAGGAAAGGAAGTGTCTGCAAGAAGACAATACACTGCTAGAAGTGCAGAACACATGATATAATGATGAACTCCAAAAAAATTCTGTGGCTATTGCCAATTCTATTGTATGTACTGAAATGTTTGCTTGGCAGCAAGCTGGTGGCACTATTCTCTTGGATGCTGATGCTACCTCAGCGTTACACAAAAAAGGGATTGTGGCAACAAATGACAGCTTCAAGTTTACATTGTTTCAGGTAACTTACATGTCAAATTTTGCAGGTGACATAGTTATCATTCGTGTCAATAGGCTATTTCTTTCAGCCATGCAGAATATTTTAGTGTCTGAGAGATGTTTTCAAGTTATACGGGGATCATGTCTTGAAATTAGAGAAGAGAACGATTTTTTTTTGGGGATGTTTCCTCGGTGTGGGGGGGGGGGGGGGGGGGGTGTTTCCCACAGTGTGCGTGCTCAGTATGGGGGTGTTTCCCACAGTGTGCGTGCTCAGTATGCATACTCTTGTCCACAGTGTGCGTGCTCAGTATGCATACTCTTGTCGTGTCATCCCCGTCGTCCCCCCCCCCCCCGCGCGCGGCGGCACGCGTAAATATACGGATATATTTCATGAACAATAACGCAGAAACTCCATGTTGCTAACCTGTATTGTAATACTCAAGAAAAATTGAATGATGTTTTTTTTATTCTTTTGGAAATATTTCCATCGTCTATAATGGTTTTCTGGATGGAGCAAAAATTTAAAATTTTCCATTTTCCAAAATAAGCAAAATGCAGGCTTATAAGAGCCTTTTACTGAACAAATTTTGACACAGCAGGAGTGAGGGGAAGCTATCACTTGAGTTTATGTTCGTCTGGAATGATTGCATGTATTCTGTTTTATTCTTGTTAAATCCACCTTTCCTCGTGGGTATCCATGTTTTTATGCTCTCTACGTTATTGGATTTCCCTCATGTGTTTTTTGTATTTCATAGATATTAAGACCCCAGTGGAAACACAGTGGGCTTCATAGTGGAACAATAACATGGCTGTTTTTCACATTTTCACAAAAACATGTTGGATTTTTCAGTAGTCTTGGACTCGAGTTTATGTTGTCTAAAAGGCAAAGTGGCAAACTCGGCCCTCTTCACATGACGGAAGGGGAAAATATTTATCTTAATCTCAGTGAAACTGCCCAAGCCATGTTGTTGGACTTGATTACCAGTTTAGCATTAGTTAAGCGACATGCCTTTTTCTACTCAAAATGCTTCTTTCACCCCTCAATTGGTCTAACTGTCGTATAAACATAGTTTGGCTTTGTTCATGAAAGTGGTGCATTCAGTGCTTGGACTTTGAATGAGTTGAAGAAACTTTCATTTCCAAACAATCTCATTTCTAGCCTCCTTGTTATTTTCATTAGATTTTGCCCATCTCCTATTTGTTTTTAACCTTCCTATGATAATTTCAGGATCATGAAAGTGTGATAAAAGCCATTTACACGGGGAAGGAATTCATGGAAAGTGTTGTTGGTCGTGATGAAATTGGTGTTATTTTGGAAACTACAAGCTTTTATGCTGAGCAAGGCGGCCAGGTATGATGCACTCTTGTAAATAATTAGTTTTGACTAGACAAGCCTTTCTCTCTAATGCTTGAGCTCTGACGCATTTTTTGTTTTTGCATGTTGGGACTCTAGTAATGGGAATACATTTCTTTTTGTACTTTATTTGGTGGGGAGGTGGGTTGAGTTTGTTGAGTGTGCACTGATAATGAAAATGAAGGGCATAACTTCTACAAGAAAACAACAAAACAAATGAAGGAAGAATTAGCAAGAAAGTCTTGAAAACAATGACAAAGAATCCAATTTTAGCGCAGTAACAAATTGAGAGAGGGCTTAAAGGATCTAATCATGGAACCTATAACTTTGACTTCATCTGATCCAGCAATAAACCAGAGGATCTTTGAATCCCCTTGAAGCCCGTTGCTTCTTTCTTGCCAGATGAAATACACCATAGCTGCCCAAGCTAATTATCAATAGTACTTTGGAAGTTTTTGCTACTAAAAACTTTTTTGCTACTAAAAACTGACTTCATCTGATCCAGCAATAAACCAGAGGATCTTTGAATCCCCTTGAAGCCCGTTGATTCTTTCTTGCCAGATGAAATACACCATAGCTGCCCAAGCTAATTATCAATAGTACTTTGGAAGTTTTTGCTACTAAATTTTCTGGAAGCACAAGAGATCTCAAGGTGCCATAGATGAGAAAGTAGAGAAACATAGCAAAACCTAAGCGATATGGGCCATGTTTCATCAGCTTGAGTAGAAAGCAAGCATGTAGCAGTGTCAACAATCCCCCATTTTCAAGCTTATCCTTGGTTGTCGACCTCGCAAGAACACCCGTTTATAAAAGAAATTGTTTTGAGGAATACTTTTAGGAACCCGAATGAAATTGTGAAAAGAAACAACAAGATGATGAATATTTGAAGCATTGCAAGCACGTGAACGATTATATTTGGAGCTAGGGAAGATAGCCTGTAAGAGGAGGGTAATAGCATTATATTTGGATGAGTCCTATCCTGATGAAATTCCTGGGAAGCTGTTGAATGTGATGAGCTGCAGATTTGGCCAATATGACATGCATAATAGGAGAGCACTAGCTTTAATATTTCAAATTCTTCCCGCATAGGATAAGTTGTAGGTGCCGAAGTCTTGAATTCTGGTGGATGAATGAAAGGAGAATAACTAGCTGAAAGTTTTGTGGAAATGAGAGGTACACCAAGATATCTGACGCCAGGGAGGGGGTTGGGTTTTGTAGGTCTTGTTTTGCTGGTTGCTTCTACTTCTCTCAGATAGTTGGTATCTTCAGTACTGTTTATCATAGTAAGTAATTCACCTTTTTTCCCGTCAGAATAGGAATTTTTGATCTTATGCATTTCTTTGGGATCTAGATATTTGATACTGGATCAATTGAAGGCCCGTTTGGATCATTTCAAGTTTCTGATGTACAAATTTATGGAGGCTTTGTTGTTCATATCGGTTCTTTTGCTGCGGAGACTGGGAAATTCTCTGTGGGCGATAATGTGATATGCAAGGTAATTTCATTTTATCATCAGGTGTTGTATGCTTACATGGATGTGAACTAGGTCTGCTTTGTATTTGTTGTTAACTGTAATAAGTAATTTTATTACTTGAGCAGGTTGATTATGATAGACGGAAGCTCGTTGCTCCTAACCATACCTGTACACACATGTTGAATTTTGCACTCAGGGTAACTATCAGAGTCTTATTGTTCTGAGCTTCTATTGAATGGTTTCTTAACTGGTTTGTCGTTCATTTAATGCTTTTCAAGATGACTGCAGGAAGTACTTGGAAACCATGTTGACCAGAAGGGATCTATTGTTCTTCCTGAGAAATTGAGATTTGATTTTTCTCATGGTAAGTTATATGATCGAATTTATTCATTCTCCAAACGACATTATAATTGAGCCACAAAATATGAACAGGCAAGCCTGTGAAACCTGATGACTTGAGAAAAATCGAGTCAATTGTGAATGAGCAAATCGAGGCTCAACTGGATGTATTTTCAAAGGAGGCCACGCTGACCGATGCTAAGCGGATATCCGGTTTACGGGCTGTATTTGGAGAAGTAAGTAATTGTATTTTCCTCCTCGTCATTTGGAGCTCAGTCACACATAAGATTAATCTGCAGAGCTATACATGGTCATTTACCAGCTGCCTTCAATATGTCATTTTTTTAATACAGGTCTATCCTGACCCAGTTAGGGTTGTGTCAATTGGTCGAAAAGTGGAGGATCTTCTTGCTGATCCAGAGAATGAAGAGTGGTTATCAATTTCCGCGGAGCTCTGTGGAGGTAGTTTTCCCCTTGAAATTCCCCATGCCTCTTATTTTGGATTATTTCCATTAAATATTGAGGTTAAGTGTGTCAATCTGACTAGGGACCCATATATCAAATACACGAGAGGCCAAGGCATTTGCTCTTTTATCCGAGGAGGGAATTGCAAAAGGAATTCGTAGGGTAACTGCTGTTACAACGGATTTTGCTTCTAGGGCCATGGAACTGGCATCATCACTTGAGCAGGATGTATATGAGACATCAAAAACAGAAGGAACTTTACTGGAACAGGTTGTCACTTGTCACTGCACATTAAGCTTTCAATAACTTAACCACCTCATTACTTGGATTAAAAGTCATTAGTGCATGACCCTGCTTTTGAGTTACATTTTCTTCTTCCTCAAGGGTAGTGCTTGAGAAGGGAACTTATTGTATTTTTATCTTGGTTGGCCCCCATTACCTACTTCCCTCCCTTTTTTAACTTTTACTATCGTCGTTTGTGCCAAGATATTTGAAGATAGAGGAATGTTATGTCCAGCAGCATCCTACATAGTAATAAACAGCAATTTAGACAAAACCTGTGATTTCATGGCAACCAAGTATTTTTCTCTTTTTCTTCGTTCCATTATTGTCGTCAGTCCCCCCTTTTGTGCTCCTTGTAGCCTATTTCAGGGCATTTTAGATATCTGTAGCTTGCCGCTCCTTGTCATTCTTGGCACACGCCTAGGTTACCTTGGATAAAGCTGTCCAGCTGAGAGTTATTGCACCAAGGATATTTTAGAGACATTTTTAATTCTTAATGCTTGTTGAAAATTTTGATAGGGAACTGCATCGAAACTGTTTGCTCAGTGTAAAGTTCTCTTCCAAGCTTGGTCAAAATGTGCAATTTTCAAGTGTTAAAGGGGGTCGTGTGTTCTTGTTTACTACGTGATTGTTTCATAACCTTAAGAGTGAATTGACACAATTTGTGTTTATTCTGTGACAGAATTAAGTTTATCTGACTCAAACAGGAAGTTCTTTTTAAGAGCAGTTCTTCACAGTTTTGCCATGCTTACCAGGGGGAACTGGAATACTTCATTACATGCTACGATGAAATATATTTGTGGTTTATAATCTGAGTATTTCATGTAATGCGGCTGAATGAGGTCAAACTAAACAATTTTCTGGGAAGAGCTCCTGAACTAAAGGAATTTCCCTGCCTACCCGGATTTTATCCAATTACAGAATCCTTATCTTTATGTTCCAATCACCATCCTTATCTTTTGACAATTCAGATTGTTTCGTTTTCCCTGAAATAAGCTGCACTCTAGCCATCATTTTTGTTTTTTGTTCTTCTCTTTTCTCCCTCCAGGATACAGTTTGTTACGCCTGATTAAGAAGGTGATTCTTCTTTACCTGATATATTGTTTTGTTGATTGTGCTTTCCTCTTCCCAGAAAGTATCTTCTCTCAATGGTCGTGTGGAATCAGCGGCTATTCCATCAGCCAAGAAAGCTGATCTAAAGGCTAAACTATCTGTGCTTCAGGTAATAGTCATCTATACTTAACTAAGAAATTACACCATTTTCAGTTTTGTATCTGGCTGCTTATATTTATCTGCATGAATTTGATCCTAAAGTGCTCTGTCTTACTAGAATCAAGTGATAAAAGCAAAAAAAAAGGCTGAGGAAGAGAATAAGCAGAAAGCTGTTCAGGTTGCGATAGAGACGGCAGAAACTGCTGCTCGCGATGGAAAGGCTTTCTGTATACTGCGTGTCGATGTTGGTGCGGACACTAATGCAATCCGTGAAGCAGTTGTCAAAGTCAAGGATGTGAAGGTTTTTTCTTCTGCTATCCAGCTAAAATATTACTCGATGTTAAATTTCTCTGGAACCCTCTTATGTCTGTATGCAGTTTGCATGACTAGTTATGTGGATGGCAGGGGATACCAGTCATGGTTTTCAGCATAGATGAAACAGCAAAGAAAGCATTGGTTTGTGCGGGGGTACCGGATAAATGTAAGCAAATAAAGGTCTTGGAGTGGTTGGTGGAAGCTTTAAAGCCGTTAAAAGGAAAGGGCGGAGGAGGAAAAGGTGGTGTTGCTCAAGGCCAGGTTAGCTATTTGTTCATGGTTACTGATTACTTATCCAACTCTTAGGGCCGAGACGTGAGCATCAGATTGGACTACATATCTAAGGGACATATCTGGTGTTAGCTAAAAATAGTTGTGGGCCAGATTTAATGTCCATGTGGTATATAGTCCCACAAAGTGTGCGATGTATAATGCTAAGGATGTGGTCTATTAATCCATAAAGTGTTAGGTTGTTAGTCCCATAGAACTACATATCTTACAAAATTATACATTCCTTTATTTTTAATTCTGTCGAACAAATAGACTCTTATGGTATATAACAAAATTGAATCTTAAGTTTAGCACTACAACCTGTGTTCCATTTTTGAACGCTGATAGAAAAGAAATGTTCCATCTCGGAGTAATCTGGCTACGAACTCCATCTGGGGACCCAAAGATAAATGAACCCCTTGCGACTTTTACTTCTAAAGTTTTTCCTCTTTAGTTTTTAAGGCAAGCTACTTCATCAACAAACAAGATGCAGCAGTTTATTAATCGCAAGATTAGAGAAAAATTGAAAATGTCCAAAAGGTCTTATGCTTAGTTTGTAATTTTATAATCTACAGAATGTTACAACTTTGTTTAGTTTCTATTAGGTGCTTTGTTTCTCAATTGCATGAAAGTGACAGTACTGTTTAGTTTCTATAACGTAAACGTACTCTCGGACATTTCAGTTTTTCCTGCAAATTATTGCAAATTGTTGGTTCTAATGTTGTTTTGGATTGTTTGTGATGTCAGGGACCCGATACATCAAATGTAGACGACGCATTGGAGGTGGCAAAATCATTTGCAACAATGAAATTAAGCTCATAAAAAATATCTCCATATTTTTTACCGTACACACTAGTGGATACTTGGTGTTGAAAGGTTTACTACTTCGGTCCCAGATATTTGATTAACCATTGTCGTCTTAAATTAAACAGTATAGAAAATCCTTGGGTGATACAGAAATAGTGTTTCCTGTTTATCGGCCACATTATTGTTCTACAGAACTTATAGAGAAGTGGTTGAAGTTGTTTTCTTTTGTTCTAAGATCTTTACTTGTAATTCTCTTTCCCCTTGTTGGTTCCCGGAGGTTGGTTTTTGCTTAGCCCCTGATGCGAGCCTCAGTCTCAGGTGATACAGAAGTTTTGACGGCCAATGCTATACCGAACTGAATTGAGCTGTGTGAAACCTTTTCCTACGTACCAAAAGGAAATATGCCCACTTGAGGCTAGGGCTTTTTCTTCGGTTTAAGCCTAAGTTTTTTCCCTCTCCCTGCGTCACAGAACCATTGTTGCTCGGAAACCAGGGCGAGGGTGCGACAAAGAGTCCAATGAAGTATCTAAGAGGAATGTTAGAACTTCAGTGAAATTGGAAGAAACATTGTAATTTTTTTTAGGGCTAGCTTGGTATTTCGTTCTCTATTTATTGAGAGGTTAATGATCAAATCCTTTTGAATTGATCGTTAGTTATTCTGCAGTCTTGAATATATTCATTCATGTATCACTTGAAACACTTCATTGTGGCAAATGAATTACTTAAAACACTTAAGAGTCCATTTGAATTGTGGTATTTATTATATTTTTTTAATTTTTATATGAAATTTTTTTTGTAATTTTTTATTTTTCGTCATTTTTTTGTGATTTATTAATTCAAAAAAGTAATAAATTATAAGTAATGGGTTAAATTTGAAAAAAAATTTAGAAAAAATTAAAATTTTTTTTAACTTATTTGTCGTTTTTAGTGATATTTTTTTAATTTTTAGATATAATTTTATGTTTTCTTAAATTTCTTTCATCAAGACGAACCAATAAATCACAGAAAGGTCAAAACAACAAATATAAAAAAAAAAAAATAGACAAAACATTTTAGAATAAATTAGTTAAAGCCAAATTGAGCCTTTATCGTGAACGCCACACCACGACAATAACCAAAAGCACTGAATAATTTTTCAGGCTTGAGCAGTGGTGGGGGTTACTAGGGTATGATAACAACATATACCCCTTGTTTTTAATAGGTTGATTTTCTCTCTGAAACATTTTCAAAAGATATTTCTTCACATAAGCATAACAAACACACCCATCTCAGTTCAGAACCCTAGTATAAACGTTCATACCAATATAATATTATGAAGGAAAATATTATATACCACACATTCAAAAAATATATCGATATTCGTAAATTGTGTATTAATATTCATAAATAGTCATAAAATATATATTAATATCCATATTTATTTATTTTTACGTGTATATTATCCATCACCCATTAGACAATAGTTAGCAAAATCCTATTATGAATACTGTACCATCTGGACAATGACTAAAAAAGGTACCTGCTAACAACTGAGCTGAAACTTCATACCGATATAATATTATGAATACTGTACTATCTAATAGTAGACAGTATGAATCGTATCGGATTAAAAGCAGTACTGACTAACTCACATACTGTACCAGCTAATAGCTGAAACAGTACCAGTCGGCACAATTTTCTTTTTAAATTTTCAATTAATATTTTTTAAATAATTACACATGAATTAAAATTAAAATCATCTCCTTTTATGTTTGGTAATTAAAATTTTTAATTAAATTTTATATGTTCAATGTGATTTTTTGGTTAAAAATATTATTTAAAAAATATATATTATTTTTTAACAATAAATTTAAAACGGTACATACCATACTGATAACAAAAACGATACTTACCGGTACAAAATGAATAACTCTGGTTCATACCCACCTTCCTACAGACTTCCAAGATTTAGTCCCACCAACAGACACTAGGGAACCGAGTTTTTTCATCTGGTGTTCAAATCAAACTCTCCCACATCGTGCCACTCTTCTTGCATGCTTGTTTCTCCATTCTCAGTCTCTTCGTCATTCAAGAAATCTTCAGACAGTTCTCTCTCATCTCTCTGCGCATTACTTGCCCACCCGTCGCCCCTTTCGTCAGGATTACCTCCCTCTTCCTCCTCACCGCCTATCCCTAGATCACCACTTCCGCGGGATCCAAGTGCACTCGCTCGTATTGGTGCACGACCCATATGTGACTCAGCAGCTCGAGCTTGCTCCGCCTTAACCATGGCTGCCATCCGCAATTTGGCCTCATGAGCCTCTCTACCGGCTTTCTCCATTTCTGTCCTCAGTTCAAACATGGCTTTTCTCTCTTCTTGTAGCAGAGCCTGCTCCATCATCAACCTCTCCTCTGACCTGAATTCCCCAACAGATCGCTTGCGTGATATTATGTTGAAGGCTAGAGCCTGTTTCTCAAAGGTGGCAGTGAACTCTGCGACTTTGGCGGCAATGTTATGGTCCCACTGCTGTGAGCGAGACATCATCTGACCTGTCGGGTCGGAATCGAGGACCCTGTCATCCTCCTCAGCTTCATAATCTGCCACCACGTGATATGGTAGTAACCTGCAGAAATTTTTGGTGACCAAAACGGCAAATACGGCAATTAAGCTGAAGACCTACTAAAATCGCAGAACTATCAAAATTCGCATTCATAAATTACATATATGGTGTTCAAAGAGGAATCAAATGATTGGCATTCAGTCACATAGATGAATGTCCATAATAAAGAGACCATTTCTAAGAAGTTGTTTTTCCCTCGAAGTTAAAAGAATATCCAAACTATAAACAGCTTCAAGCAGTCAAGCGGGATGTTAGCAACAAGTTTGAAATGCCTTCTGGACATTTTTAAAGAACTCGAGTACAATTCACAGATTGTAGGATATCGTTTGAATTTCTCATTCATAATTCAAATATATGGTGTTCAAGCAGGAATCTCGCATTCAATCATATGCCATACAATACTGTTGTCTATCCAAATACAGAGACTATTTCTACGAAGTTATTTCTCCTTGAAGTTAAAAAGAAGATCCAAACTCTAAACAACTTCAAGCGTCGCACAAGCTGATGTTAGCAACCAAGTCTTAAGGGGGTGTTTGGGAACCTATTTTTCAACTTTTTATTTTTGATTTTTTGGTGTTTTGGCTTTTTGGATTATGGTCAGAATGAGTTTTAAATTTGATAGGAGTGTTTGGGAGAAATGTGCGAATGTATTTTGCAAAAGTAGTAGTGTTTGGGAGAAAAATGATAAAAATGAGTTATGAATTATTTTTTACCAATTTGCCCTTGGTGAAAATAAAGACTTATTTTTTTAAACGAGTTAAAATTCTCCGTACTTTGTTGGATCTACAGTCTACACAAGCTTTGTGCTGTAAAGAAGGTAGGTTTTCAACTCAGACCACTGGGTTGTTTGCCATACGTAATAAACAAGGTCAAACCAACAAAGGATGGAAATTCAGACGAAGCAGAACCCTAAACAATACAACACTGAACGATTGCTTTTGCAGGTGTCCCTCTTCTCTGGTTCTGTGGAACAGGAGTCGTGATAGATCTGAACAATTCGAACAGGACCAGCTACACCAAAGCTGATGAACAACAGCTGGCAATCGCAGGACCCTCTCTTCTTTCGCTGGTTTTTTCTTCGTCTGTGGGAACAGGAGCAGCAATCAGACGATTCGAACAGGAGTAGCTTCACAGCAGTTGCCAATCGCAGGACCCTCTCTTCTTTCGCTGATTTTTCTTCGTGTGGGGGAACAGGAGCAGCAACGGAGGGTAGTTACGGGAGGGATGTTTGCATTTGGGGATAATGGAAAACGAGAATCAGAAAAGGAAGCTCAGACCTCCTTCTCATTTTTGGCTCCCAATGTCAAAAACGGGGAATGAGTTTTCCAGAACGGGTTATCATAATGTGGCGCCCAAACACTTAAAAACCAAAAACTAAAACTGAAAACCTTGATAAGTAGGCGCCCAAACAGGCTCTAAATGCCTTCCAGAAATTCTTAAAGAACTCGGATACAAATCATAGATAGGAGAATATTGGCGCTTGATAATCATGTTATGCTGAGCAAGCCTGATTATGTGTCTTGCTTCCTGGGATATCCTCAAGTATCTTGGTTGAAGCCTGGAGAGGATTGGATGTCTTACTGATCCAGGTGTCAGCCCACTAGACAAAATGGCAGCATAGAATTGGTAAAGAGGCGGATATTGAACTTGTAAAGCTACAAAGGGCAGAATCCACACGTCCATGGTTTGTTAAGGAATTATTTCCTTTTCATAATTGATTCTTCTGTAGACCTTTGAAAGAATTTGGATGTCCTTGTGGCAATAGATTTAGTCAAGTTGCTGGTGTATAACCGCATGGACATGGTTTGTGCCTCCCTGGTGTAGGCACATTTCCTAATATACTTCACAATGAGATGCCATTATTCTATCCTGCATAATACACTCACCAACTAGCATAGCAACCTGGCAACCTTACCATCTCAACCGATTCTTGACACAGATTTTGCCAAGTATATCACAGAGTTCAAGAGGTCCCACTAAGTCTCCACCTCTGTAATTTCTTCTCCCATAAAACAATAGGATCACCACAGGTTCCATCACCTCGACAAAATATGGTACGGCAACAAAGCAACTAGACATCTGCATACTACCAATATAAACTGCATATCGACCAACTGAATTTCAGAAACGCCAAAGGGGACAACAAATAGATTCATATCTCACAATCAACATGACAACCTTAAAATCATACCTGTTTTCTCTCCTCTTCATCTATTATCATCAAGTAACTATATCTTCAACAATTTTAGGACTCGAGTTATAACAATCAACCAATAATTGAAAACCTTGTCAAATTCAATGTAAGCAAGATGACATGCATCCGACAAAACAAATATTCTTATTATAGAAATTTGGAACAATAACCTCAACCTATCGGCAAACAACAGTTCACTTGTTTCAAATCTCTTTCTTTCCACACAATTGAAGACAATCTGAACAAGAATACGAAGAAAATTGGTGATGAAATGACATTTTAGCAGTTGAAAACATAAGCAAAGATTATTGTTCAACACCCGAGACATGAAATGCAGGATATATGCACAAGACACAGACCTCCTACAAAAGATGATGAAGTCACTTTGAGACTTAAAGGGTATAGAAACATCACATCTACCAAGTTTAAGGAAGAGAAATTCATGGAACACTTTTATCTGCTTTTATTTTGCATCAAACTCTGATGCTGCTTTAACTTTGATGGAACAACATAACAATTTCTGGGTTCTTACAGCTACTCATGCTGCAGGTTTGAACTTCGAAGTCAATTTGAGCAAACTTACCCGCACAACTCCCTACATACGGTACAATACATGAAACACATCCCACCTGTCTTTATTCATATGGTTCTAACCTAAATAATTTGGAAACCATCCAGTTAAGCCCAGTAGACATAGTATTAATCAAGGAGCAGTAGCCTGGGAACTGAAGTTAGGGCGTTGGTTCAAAGTTTCTAGAGACTAAAGAATAATTACTGCTGGTCATGTTAAGTTAAGGTGACTCTGTCAACCAGCCAGGCATCCAATAGACATTGTGCATGTCACTATCCTCATTTCACTCTATGAAAAACTTGATCTGATAGTTACTCGTATACATATGTATTTGATAAAAATGAAAAAAGCGCTAATAAAGTGAGAGAAATCAGATGAAGGAAAGAAAGGGGGTAAATGAGAAGGGGGAACCTCTCGCAGGCGTCTTCAAGGGAAGAGAAAGGGCGTTTGAAATCTGGATGACAGACTTGGTAGGCATCCTTGTACGCCATTTGGGGTCCGAAACCATTTGGTGCGGCGGGTCGAATTGCCGCTGCTGGTGGTCGAATTTCCGATTTTAGATGCTGCTGATGTGGATTTGAGTTAGGGTTTTGATTTTGCTGGATGAAATTAGGATTATGAGTAGGGTCAAGCTTAGGGTTTTGTTGTGGTTGTTGTTGGGGGTTGAGGGACCGACGTTGAAGGCCCGGAGGTCTGAGATGTGCGTCGATGTTGGAAGGGAAACGAGATATAGCCGACTGCTGCTGTTGATATTGTTGGTGCTGTTGTTGTTGTTTCTGCTGCTGCTGCTGCTGGATTTGTTGAAAGAGGAGAAGCTGCTGCTGCTGCTGTCGCTGCTGCTGCTGTCGCTGCTGCTGCTGCTGCTGTTGGAGCATTAGTTGCTGCTGTGCTAAGGCCCTCGCTTCTTCCATCTCTCTCTCCATCTCTCCCTCTCTCTCTATCTTCCTTCACGTACATCCATCAGATGAATGCGAAATGCGGTCTGAGCGAACAAGTTGGTCTCACGAGTCACGGCCTTGCGCGAATTCGGCTATTTTACAAAAACATTTCTATTATTTATTTTTCAATAACCAATTAATTTTAAATGTACATATTATTTTTTTAGATTATTTCTATTATTTAGATTTTTTTTTCAAATGTGATTCATTATTTACAATTTTTTTTTAAAATTTCTCGTACAGATAAACTAATAATCCACAAAAATTGACAAAAGACAAAAAAAATTCACATAGCGACGAAAAAATAATTCAATAAAAAAATCGAGTGAAATTGAGAAAAACTAATGCAAGTTAATGTCGGGCCGTCGGCAGAGAATCAACCTTATTTTCTACCATGTTAAAGCAATTTGAGGTGCGAATACAATTAATCCTCCAAATCCATGACAATATATGCATTAAATTAGAGCCAATCTTAAAGATATTCAGCATATGAAAAATGATGAACGTTGAATTTGAACATAAGATTAGTTGTGCTCGTCTTCAACTGATGTTATGTCCAAAACATATCATTATTTTTGTAGTGGGAGATATTTTGATTTCTTTTGTAGCGATGGATATTATTTATTTATTTTTTACTTATGAGTCTAAACAATCTCATTCTTTATGTATATTTTAATATTCATTATGTTTTCATTTTAAGAACTTTTGAAAACTTGCAAAATGAAAAAATGTGCCTAATAAATTTTCTTTTGCTTTAATAAATGGGTAAAATGCACTGACCTCCCTTGAGGTTACTAACAAATGCAGGGACCTCCCCTGAGGTTTAAGAAAATGCAGTGACCTCCCCTACTTTTGAAAGTATTTGATCATTACCCCCCTCCAACTAACTTCTGTTAATTTTGGATGGATATTGCTGATGTAAGCATGGAAAATTTTATAAATTCCAAAAATATCCCTCCAATGTTTATAATAACACCATAACTTGCCCTCTCCTCTCTTCGTACACACAAAACCTCTCTTCCTCCTCACCTCACATTAAGGTATGAAAATTTTCACACTTTGTTTTTTTATTTTATAAATGCGTTTAGTATTATTATTATTTTTAACAGATATTATTTTTTAAAAACTAAAAAAATCAACTGATAAAAATAAATAACTTGTTGTGCAAATTAATTTTTAGCTTGTTCTCTCACTAGAAAACTTCATATTATTGGTAATATAGATTAGAAGTATAAAAATTATGTCTAAAAGTTAAAAAAAATTTATAAGAACAAAAACAAGTGAAACGGACTATATTTCTGGATTATTTTTATTTTTTACAACTTTTTAAAAATTTGATTTATGATTTATAATTTTTTTTTTAAACTTCTTATTGAGATGAACTAATAATCTACAAAAATTTATGAAAAATAAAAAATTAAAAAAAAATTCAAATAAGAACAAAAAATAGTCCAAAAAAATAATTACTATATTTTTTTGTCTTGTATTTGTTAGTTTTATATCTAATTTTTGTGAATTACTGATTCATCTTGACGAGCAAAATCTAAAAACTAATTTTTTTTAAAATTCACTAAAGACGATTTTGAGTGTAATGTTACCCTGAGGTCATTTTACCCTTTCGTTTTCTTATTTTTTGTTAACTTTTCATTGAAAAATAAAAAAACTTTTTTATCATAATGCATTAAGCGTCATTAACATTACACTCCAAATTGGGTAGTTATTAATTAGGATGCAATTGATTCAAGGCTTATTAAATTCAAATACAATCGTTAATTGCTCTTTAACAAATTCTTTTTTAGTGAACTTTTTCTAAAACTTTTTAGTTTTTAAATTTTGTTCGTTAAGACGAATCAATAATCCACAAAAATTAGATATAAAACTAAAAAATACAAGAAAAAATTAAATCAAGACAAAAAAAGTAACTATTTTTTTGGACTATTTTTTGTTCTTATTTGAATTTTTTGTAATTTTTTATTTTTCATAAATTTTTGTAGATTATTAGTTCATCTCGATAAGAAGTTTCAAAAAAATTATAAATCATAAATCAAATTTAAAAAAAAGTTGTAAAAAACCAAAAATATAGTCCGTTTCACTTGTTTTTGTTCTTATAAACTTTTTTTAACTTTTAGACATAATTTTTATACTTCTAATCTATATTACCAATAATATGAAGTTTTCTAGTGAGAGAACAAGCTAAAAATTAATTTGCACAACAAATTATTTATTTTTATCAGTTGATTTTTTTAATTTTTAAAAAATAATATCTGTTAAAAAAATTAATAAACAAATTAGAATAAAAAAATAAAGTGTGAAAATTTTCATACCTAAATGTGAGGTGAGGAGGAAGAGGGGTTTTGTGTTGAATCCCACACACTTAGACACACAATATTTTTCAAGTTAGTTTTTGTTTTTGAGAGTTTCTCTCTCTAGTTTTTGGAGTTCTTCATTTTTTCTGAGTATTTTTCTTCAAAGTGTAAGACATTATCTCATTAAGAAGTAAGTTAATCCAAAGTCTAGTTCACTTATGTTCATTCCATTACCTTAGTTTTTCGGCAAGTTGCCAGAACTTTAACTATTACCATTGTGGGTTATATTTTCGCAGATTTCTAGTGTTAGTTGGTAAGTTTATCTTTGTTATTAACTTAGCATTATCCTTCTTATTCTCTTCATGTTCATTATCTCTTTCACAAGCATGAGTAACTAAACTTTCTTAAGGTAGGTATTACGATGAAGTTCAACTAAAACTCACTTTTATTCAATATCTCCTAACTATTTTACAAGTTTGTTCCTAAATATATTCAAATTCTTATTTCTAGAAACAAAAAGGAAGTGTTACGCTTTTTCTTAGTTATTGCCATATTTTTGGTATATCTAATACTTGAGCCTATGTCCTTCCTATTTTAGATTACATTTTCTTGAACTTGAATAGATTTGGAAACACATCTTTTGAACTAAAAGATTGATTTTTCATCGAGTATCTTTCGATCTAGGAACCCTAGCTGGAATCTAGGTTGAGTTATAAGAGGAGATATTGTTTAAAGTGAGGTTGACGTTAAATGGATTCCCAAGACTAAGTTTAGTTCTTTAATCTTATTTTATTCCCCCATTTAATTCAATTTAGTTACTAATCTTCACCAAAACAAACTTTGAGGTTGACGTCTGAAATGTCGAAAAATTAAATTTGCAAAGTCATTTTCTAACTACATTTCCCCGTGGATCGATACTCCGGACTCTCCACTATACCTTTTTTTTAATATTTGAGGGAAGTCCTGTTTCATAAATTTAAACCTTGATTTAGATAGGCGCCCTAACGATATACTTTTGCCGGCCAGTCAACAACGTTTGGAAATATGACTTATTAATTACCTAAATGAATAGAGTAATAAGTTCACGCAAAAACCTCCACCAATTACTTTTGTTTTTGGAAAGTGATGTTTAATAGAAAATATGTTGGCTTCTAAAGGAATCATTTTAGTTTTAAACGTTATAGTTGACTTATATATGTACATACATACTTGATGCACTACCAAATTTAGTCACTGTCATACTTGCACTTTCCTTATTGGAGTCTGCTACCGTTCCAAAAGATTCTCACTGCCTTAGCCGAATGGCAGAACAAAAAAGGTTAGCAATTTGGCAAAGCCCATACCTCCTCCGTAGTAAGCCCGTTCGACACGACATCAGCCAAAGTCCCATGTTGCCAAAGCGGACTAGTCGATATTCAAGTGCCAATGTACCAAACCGAACTGATGAGACCCTGTCGGCAATACACCGGCCAGAGACTAACACTTTTATATACCAATATTAGACCAACATCTAAACTTTTCATTATTGATTAAATTTTAATGATCCAAACTGTTCAATGTGTTTAAAACTTATTTTTAAGGGTACCCGCGAGAAATTAGCTCAAAATATTACCGAAAAGGACTTGATTCAAGCAATGGTTCATAAAACAGTTCCTGTCAGCATTTTAAACCACTGTTTGGATTGGACCCTTTTCGGTAATATTTTGAGCTGATTTCTTGCGGGTACCCATAAAAATATGTTCTAAACACATTGAACAGTTTAGATCATTAAAATTTAATAAAAAATGAAGAGTTTAAATGTTGGTCTAAAAAAATATTGGTTCATGGAACATTTCCCATATATATGTGTGTGTGTGTGGAGTGTGCAATTTTAAAACCGTTGTAAATTTTCTTTTCATAGTAATACAGTTTTTTTTAAGACTTTAGTTGTAAGTAATTACTTGTACAGTTATGTGAAGTATTGAGTATAAAGTTTGAAAATACCCTTTTTGATCGTGAGTTTTTGGAAAATTAAAATTGTGAGCCCAGAAAATGTATAAGTTAAAGGAGTGACGAAGAATATTAGTGACTTGAGAAGGAACGTTGAAGAATTGACAAGAATTATTAAAGATAAAGAACTATCCAAGGGTCAAGGCCTTGAATGGAGATGTTTGAAGTCGAGAAAAAGTATAAGTTGTAAGATTTTATAGTTGAATAATGCGGTTAAAGAAAAAACTTAAAGGGTATAAATTGTAATAGTTCATTAGTTGTTATGTGATTCTCTGTTAACGGAGTAAAGGATTTGCAGTTATACGTAGTTCAAGAGAGTATGTTGTAAGGTTTTACAATTTAATGTAATTAAGTATTAAATAAAGACTGTTGAAGGGGATAAAATATAATTAACTCGTATAGTTTGTAATGAAGTTAGATTCACTGGAATGCTAGTCCTTGGTTTGAAGGAAGATCAACTTCATATAGAAAAATATGTGAATTACATGAGAAGCTTCAAAATCCCAAGAACTCATAACATGAGACAAACCCTGCTCAAAATATGTGACAAAAGAATTCATATAAAAAGGGTTTGATTTATTATAAGAGTTTGAAATCCAAAACCACATCGCCAAAAGGTCTTCCCCAAAGTTGTTCTAGTTGGGCTTGTTTATTGCTTCTGAGGAAGACCTCTAGGGGAGATGTGAGCTCGTAGTGGATACTTCATCACGACACTAAACTCTTGCTTATCGGAGAGATCAACTGTATCTCCTTCCACAGCGGTCCATTTAAAATACCAAACCAAGTTCGCAACTAAAAACTCCAAGTGAAGCAAAGCCAACCCTAGTGCTGGACACATCCTCCTCCCTGCCCCAAACGGCATCATTTTGATCTCTCTTTTCCCTGTTATATCAAACGAAATTGTAGCCTGTCCGCCGTCACCAATGGTTTTATAAGTAAAGAACCTCTCAGGCTTGAAATCCATGGGTTCATCCCAGACTTTAGGGTCCCACGCAATATCTGCCGCCATGAAGTTGACTATAGTATCTTTGGGCACCAGGTAACCCTCCAATTCCACGTCCTTGGCCACCGAGTGAGGCAGCACGACATGCCCAGGTGGGTGACGCCGAAGACCTTCTAAAACCACACATTTTAAGTAGGGCATCGTGCGTAAATCCTTCTCCTTTATCATTGCCATGTCTCCTTTCTCGTTCTTCTCTCCGGGTTGGGGCGGTGGGCCCATAACTCCATTGATCTCTTCAAACAGCTTGGTTTGAATAGCAGGGTACTTGACCAAATTGGCCATGATCCATTGCAGAGCGGTGAGAGTCGTGTCTGTGCCGGCGTTAAGAAACTCGCTACAGAGGTTCACAATCTCCTTATCGTTGAGTTTTCTCTTTTCTTCCGGAAGCTCTAGTTCCAACAAAGTGTCCACGTACGACACAACACTCTCTTGTTCTTGCTCTTCTTCCTTTTTCCCCCTTCGTCGTTTAACAATCTCCATTCGGGATCTGATGAGAGGAATGAATACCTCCTCTTGTTCTTGGTTCAACTGTTTTAGCTCCTTCCAGCTATTGCGAAACACAATTTTACCTGAAAAACGCTATCCGCAGCCTTAAAACACTAGTAGTTTAAGGCTCCCAACTATGTGTTTTGTGGTCGGAATTTTTCTACTGCGATCCTAGTTAATGGTTGATTACATAGTTTTTTTTTTCCTTCAATTGCAGGTTTCACTTGATTCATTGATTTTAATAAATATTTTATTGGGATTTATAATTAGACAACACTTACTTATTAGCATAGGCCAAAAGTTGAGAAAAATGAAGCGGCTCAATCTCAACATCACTTTGCGCTGAACCCTGTTAACTTCCTTGATTTGCTTCTCATCTAACCTGTCCCCGAAACACATCAACACCAAAAGGCAAAACATAGCGTACTGAAAATGATCGATCACCCTAACCGCCTGCGCCGTCGATTGCGACTCCACAACAAGGTTGTTGATTAGGACCTCGAGGACCCACTGGCGGGCCGCGGAGTAAGATCCGATGCGGGTGGGGTGGAGAACTCCCGATGTGAGGTTGCGGCGAAGGAGGCGCCACATTGGGCCGTAAGCGCCACTGCTGATTTTTTGATGGCTGCTGTTATCGATCTTGCTAAAAGTGAGGGCCTTGGGTCGTTCGGAGAAGACAGCTCCGTTTTGGATGAGGGCCTTGTGGGCCACAGAGTGTGACCCGATGAAGATGGCCGGGCGAAGTCCGATATGGATGGTTATGATGGGGCCGTATTTGGCCCAGCTTGAACGAATGACTGATTCCATTTCGGAGTAAGATTTGAGGAGCCATAGGAATTTGCCGATTATTGGGAAGGTGGTGGGTCCTGGGGGGAGCTTCTTGCAGTGGGAAGAGGAGTTGGCAGAAGAGAAAAGTAAGTTGAAGATGGGTTTAATTAGAGCGGAGATGCAAAGGGAAACTACGATGAAAAACCAGGTCTCCATTTCTCTCTCTCTCTCTTATATTAAAATCAACTGATTAAAAACATATGCTTCATCCCTATTTATTAAAAACATATGTTTCATTCCTATGTACATTAACCTTCATGTGATGGCATATCTCTTTTACCCATTTTTTAATGTCATTAACGTAGCAATAAGCTCAGATATTTTGATAGGGGTGTAACCGGTCTGGTGTTGTGAAATTCATCGGATCGAACCGGTTGTCCGGTTTGGAAATTTCGTAAACCAAAATCGGACTGATTGCACCGGTCCGATTTCAATCGGTTTGAGCTGGTCTCGGTCTGGCTTAGACTTTTTGATTGTTTTGGCTACATTTCGGGCTAACCACAAAAAAAAGAAGTGAAAAATTAACAGTTTGTTGTGAAATTTTCCACAATGAAAATGCATTGAACAATATTCTAAAAGATTGAATAGTTCGAACTTACTCTTATTTTTTATTTCCGGACTTGTGGTTTTCTATTTCCATTCACTCTTTGTAAATGGTGATTTTTCATTTCTAGTACACGGTAATGATCCTAAATCCTAATGAATTAAATGACTAAAAGTGTAATGTGTTATAAGTTATAACACGAACCTAAAAATATAACATATTTACATTTATACTACATTCGGTTCGGTCTGGTCCGATTTGGACTGGTTTTGTACCCCCAAACCAAAATTGGACCGAACCGAATTTCTCAATTCTCAAGCCGTCAGTTCGGTTCGATTCCCGATTTTTATTTTCACCCCTAGGTATTCATTCCTTCCCAACATCAATGGATGCATTCTATTTTTTTTTTTACTTCTTTAATAATCTCACTTCATTATGAAAGTTTTTTTTATCCTCAATCAATCGATTTGTTCTTTTTTTAGTTTCCTTACTCTCTTATCATCTTTTTTTTTTTCAATCACTTTTAAAACCTCAAGTTAAATTGGCATTCTCGAATAGTAGGGACGTTTGAATATTTTACTCCAAAAAATTTGAAGTAATTTGTTCGAGAGTTGTTCAATTTTTACCGCTTGATGACTTAAGGTATAAATTTTTGATATTCTTATCATCGAAATTTTTGTTTATGTCTTATGAGTTTGACTTTGAATCAATTTTTTTATTTTTTCTATTTGTCTTGATGAACCTACTATTTAAATATTGTGAAGACAAAAATAGTTTAAAAATATAATTTTTTTTATTAATCTTAATATCCTTTGCCGTCTTGACAAATATATTAATGTCAATAGATCATCATACCATCTTGATGAATATTACCCAAAAATCTTTGTACCCTAAAGTTTTGATTAGACAATAATATGATTCGTGCTAAATTATCTTCAAAAGAATTTTTTATTCTTGAATTAATCAATATTGTAAGATATTTAATGACCTATTATTATTATTGATAGCAAGAATACCTGCTTTGTCAAATTAAGGTACAAAAGATATAGTAAAAAAAAAATATAAAATCGGCAATCACATATTTTTTAAAATAATTTTGGCAAAAGAGTTTTACCTAAATTGTGTATATGTCTATGGACATGTGTTTGTCCAACTTCTTCTCAATCGATTTCATCCCCTGTCAAGGCATCTCATTCAAATTTTTATCCTGCTTCCTATCCCGACCCCTAGGCAAGCAAATGAGCAACCAAACGAATGAACTGTCCGAACTAGCAATCTCTTGAGGTAATATTTAATTCATAAATCAAATGATATATACTGTGACCCATGTTAAACTTTGTATAAAAAGATTTGAACGTTATAATCCTTAACCTTGATATTAGTAAAGTACTAGTAGTCCCTTTCTTATTATATTCTTAGTAAGATAAGGAAACGGCCTTTCTATACTAATAGAATATATAGGGGTGGACGGGGTCAACTTTTTTATTTTTCAATTCCCTTCACCAATATTTAATTGTATGTAAAGAGAGATTGTATATAAAGGAAGAGCACCACTTTGGTGTCTCCCAAGTTTGTCATTGTGTCCACTTTTGAATTTCCCAAAATGGTCACAAAAATAATCCTTATTTCCTTTTAAAATATTTTAAATACCCAACAATTGCACCCTCTCTATCTCCATCTCTTTCTCTCTGTGGCAGTTTACCAATTGGAAAAGACAACATTTGTGGGCTAATATACTGCGTCCTTTCTATTTTCACAAGTGGTTTGAGACCCGTAGCCCATATCGTCAAAGAAGTTGTGGAAACATCTTCAGAGTATACAAAAGTAGGACCAAATCGATGTGTGCTATTATTCGTGTGGACCAACTCCTTACTTTCCATTTTGATTTCAGGGAAATT
This sequence comes from Arctostaphylos glauca, assembly GCA_019985065.2. NCBI lineage: Eukaryota > Viridiplantae > Streptophyta > Magnoliopsida > Ericales > Ericaceae > Arctostaphylos > Arctostaphylos glauca. Next base: position 2,981,544 of record JAHSPW020000002.1, read on the forward strand.
TACTGTTTTGTGTAGTTGTGATAAATGTGCTTCTATATAAATTCGTGGCATTTTTCTATGCATTTTTTATTTGAAATTCAGATCAATTGTTTCCTTTTTGTTATTTTTCCTGCGTTGTACATAGTCGCGTTCTTAATTGACTGTGCTAATTTTTATACTACAAAAATATTACTCTCATTTTCACTTAGTTTCATAAAATTTCCACAAAAACATCGTCGTCTTCAGCTAAAAACTTGCTAAAATTTAATCTACATATAGAAGAGGCGAACAAAAAATTGATTAGGGAAGAACATCTGAAAAGAGCATAACAATAAATTTTATATTGCATTACAAATAATGTGTGTAAAATATGATCACACATGCATATACATTGCGTGTGTCTTGGCCGCTAGTATTAGTAAAACGTTAGTAGCCCCTTTCTTATTATATTCCTAGTAAGATAGGGAAACGGTCTTTCTATACTAATAGAATATAGAGTGGTGGACGGGATCAACTCTTCTATTTTCCAATTCCCTTCACCAATATATAATTGTATCATGCATCTAGAGCTGTAAAAGGGAAATTAATCAAACTACAAAACAAGTACTATTCAAAATGAAAGATCCATACATTAATCCAATCATCAATCTTTTAAAAAATGTATTACAATTAAAATCACCCTAATTTATCTACCAACTAGTAGTGTCTGCTCCGATATTTGAGTTGTTCAAGCCCACTATTTGGATTGCCCATTTAATATCAGTCCAATATATAACACAACACCATATGAAATCACAAGATTTAAGCACATCAATTTATTTGGGAATTGAAACTGAAAAACATGTATGAAAATTTCTAAAAAAACAAAATTGCACTAGAGATCTAATTTGTGCCTCAAGGAAAAGGAGTAGAAGAAGAAGAAGATGAAGAAACTAAGAAGGAGAGAGTTCGAGCATTCGCTACCGTCTTTTCTTTTTTAGGATGAAACTATAAGGTGATTAAAATAAATTGGGTTGACCCAGAGTCGGCTCTGGACTACCGTTTTGGGCCCCCTAAAAAATTTTAAAATAGGAAGCCCCAAATATTTAAGTCTCTTTATTATATTAGGTCTTTTTTTTTGGTTTTAAACTTTACATTTATATTCAATAGACCCAAAATCTAAGTCTCAAATGCCCAAATAAGTTCGATGACAATATTATTACAATATGGGGAGAAGTTCTTAGCAATCCACACACCGGTAATAAATTGTCAAAACACAACATCAAAAACAGAAACGTTATTAGAATGAGAAAAACAAAGACTCAAACTTATTAAACCAAATTTTAGATTTTGAAATTTGACAATCGAGGTTAGTATTTGATACTGTCCTTAAAGTAAAATCGTCCCCTATACTGGTACTGACAGGTTACTTGGACGAATGCTTCCCAAGATACAACGATTATTGAGAGTAGAAGTCGTACTTCAATCTACCCGATAAGTGAACCGAATTTGTGTTGAAATTTTAAAATATCGAACATGCCTTTAATATTTACTGAATTAAAGATTTTTTTTTTGGTATCCAAAAATGGGAGGAGGAAGACTCTATTTATAGTTGAAATGGTGTCCCAATGAAAGGACGTGATGACTATTCAAAGAGTCACTTAACCTGCATAATCACAACCTTTGAGAAAAAAACCTTTTAGTATTTATTTTTCTTCTTATTTTTGGGTCCAAGCCCAATGCGGAATAAATAAACCTAGAAATGAAATATTCATTTGGGCCCAGCTCAAAATCGAAGTTAGTTTTCCTTTATTGCCCAAAGATTTGGTGTCATCATTCGGTTACAATTTCTCATTCAATTTTAAATTTTTTACCAATTTCCAACAGAAGTTTAGTCATCCTCACATTCCATTACAAAGAAAGCAGAGATGAAGCAATCAGAGAAGAATGTCTGCACTCTGGTTTATCAAAATTAGGGAACTTTTTTGGGGGAATTTCTGTCGATTGGACATAACACCATGATTTAATCCTCATTTGTTAAAGGGAGAATACAGATTGTGACAAACAACATGGAGGCCATTATATGATGAATGGATTAAAATTCAAGTTAAGGAAGTTAAGTATAATGTAACGACCCGTATTTTCGGAGTATTTTTATTTGATATTTTAATGAATAAATAAATAAATTTTAAATTTTTAGATAAGTTGCTAATATTTTTTTGTATTCAAATTGTACTCTTATATATATCCCTATATTAAATTCAAAAAATTTATCCCTACTCACTAACTCTCTCTCACTCTCACGTTCCCCCTCTCCACCCACTTACTCTCTCTCCTACTCCCATGTTTCTAGCCATCCACCAACTGATTTCCTCTCTCTCCTTCTATTTATTTTATTTTTTCTCTTTCTTTCTCATTTTTCTCTTCCTCTCCTGCGTGCAGTTTTCTCTCTCTCCAGGTAATACCTATGTTTTCCTCGTTTTCCTTGTTTTGTTTGTTTTTGGGTTTCTCTGTTCTCGCTCTAGTTCCCTGTTTTGATTTTATTTTCTTTGTCCTCTCTCTTCTCTCTCACTCATTTTCCTTCTCTGTGCTCCCTTCTCTCAATTAACCCTCTCTCTCTCTCCGTTGCTGTGGGAAAACCCCCACTGTTTTGTATTTTTTTTATGTATGATTATTTTGTTTGTTTGTTTGATTCCTCTAGATTTCTAGTCATAATATATATATATATATATATATATATATATATATATATAGTTAACTCCGGCAGTGGACAAACCCTCCACTGTTGGTAATTTTTTTTAATATTTATTTTGTTTGTTGTTATTTTAGTTATAGTACTTAGCATTTTTAATTATTATATTGTTTATTAGTTATAGTACACTGTTTTTTTTTTATTATTTTATTTGTTATTTATTTAATGAATGATCTTGATTTCTTTTTGTATATAGTGTTGCGATAATCGGATCTCAGTGCGGTATTTGATTCGTGGGTTTCTAGTAGCGCTTTATTTCGTCGAATCAAGGTAGAAACACTTCGGACCGAGCTCTATATATAATGTTAATTTACGAGTATTGTAGATTTTGTTTCGATGTTCGAGTAGGGGATATAAATCAATATTGTTATTGACTAAATATTAGAATAATTAGGTGTATTCGGTTGCATTAATTGATCATGTTGTGAACTGGATAAATATTAGGTGTCAGGTTGGGATTGGACCTGAACTATAGGAATGTTAGATAATTATTTTATGTGTTGATTCATTATTTAATTTTAGCCTAACTGATTGATTAAAGGATTTACACTTGTTGAGACCAATTTTGTATAATAGGACCCACGAACGTTGTATGTAACTTAGAATCGATTGATGTGGATATTGTTGTATGAATTATTGCCATTTAATTTATGTTCGGTGCATATTTATTGAAATCACAAGTTGAAATTTTATTTTTGCATATTGAGTATAACGGGGAGCATTGTGCATGCATGAAAATTTAAAATTAATCAAACGGCAGGGTTAGATGAGCTCATTGTTGCGATAATGAGTGATAACCATAATGATTTGGAGTTGTGGTGAATTATGAAGGGGATTGCGAGACCCTGAGATTGAAAATTTGGCTAAGGAGGATTGCGAGACTCCGAGGCTGCGATACCAATGAAGGGGATCGCGAGACCCTGAGGTTGTACTTTCGATATGGGGGATTGCGAGACCCCGGTGTGGAAAAAAAAAAAAAAATAATAATAATAAAATAAAAGGAGACTAAATGTGAAAAAGAAATTTATGCACGACATAGTAGATTTTCTATTGGTTTAATGTTCTTTGCATACTATACAGGAGAAAGATTATGTATGTTTATTTGTAAGTTAGGAGTAAGGTTAGATTTTTTTCTACTGAGTGTTAATCACTCATTTGGAGCTACTTCTTGGCCCCTGGCATTTCACGTCAGGTTTTGAGGAACAGGTTGAGGGGGAAAATGACTCAGAAGTTCAAGAGACTGAGTTGGATGAGAAGGATGTACCTGAGCCATGGCTGTACCAGTAACAGTCTGGTGGTGTAACCTAGGGTGTCCTCTCAGTTGATAAATTTTTATTTAATGAAAATTATGATTTAAGTTGTTAGTTTCAAAACTATTTAGTGAGCTAAATTGTTGATTCGATTTCTTTGCAAACAATTATTAAATATTATGAGAATTGGGTTTTTCATGTTAAATTGAAATTTTATTCCGCAGCGTGAATGATTATTATATTATTTTATTTTAACGTACCATAAAAATATGGGTCGTTACACTTGGTATCAGAGCCCCAGGTTGAGAACCTAGAGACTTTGGGTTGAGTAGCTTAGTGAAATTGTTCGTGACCTTAATAGTTAATTAGGCTTTCGAGTGTGTTGTCACGTAACGTAATTAAATTTTCTGAAAAAAAAAATTATAGATATTTGAATTGATTGAGCTTTGATATATATATATTTTTTCTCTTTTGTAGATGTCGTCAGATTCGAACAGTGTTAGTTTTGACACTTGGGGTATTCATCGCCAGCGAGGGAGAGCTATCGTGAATGATAACCCGAGAGTGCTAGAAAGACGCGTACAGATGAGAGCCGAGGAGGCAGCGGCTAATGCTATGAGGTGGGTTCATGATGCAACCTTTGGAAAAACCAGAGAGTATAGGCGCCGATTAGTGCAACGTCGTCTTCAGAACCAGTATCTAGAGGCGCGTCGAGCCTTACAGATCAGCAAAAATGATACATTATATAAAAAGACCGTGGAAAAGACTTTTGCTATAACTGAAGCTTGGTTGCCAATCCGAGCTACAATGAGGAGAAGACGGGGACAGGAGAATCAAGCACCTGCTGAGGTGATTGATATCTCTTCAGATGAGGAAAATCCACAAGAGGAAGAACCCATAGATGAGTATCCATCAGAGGAGGATCCAACTGAGGAAGATCCAGAAGAAAATGACCCGGAGGAGGGTACTTCTCCGATTAGGTCTACAGCTAATAGCACCGAGTGGTGATTAGGAAGTCTTGAGTATAGGACGTAGATCGAGTAGGAGACTCTTTAATTGATTAGTTGTTAGTATATTTTCTTTTGTTTACCGAATGTTCATCGAGTTACATTTTGGAATTAATTATTTATATGTGGTCATTTTGTTACCTTTGCGCTGATGGTTTGATTTACTGCATGTTTCTTTATTTATTTCTAATTATTGTGTTGTTTGACTCGTACTTCGGAGATAGTTAGTGACCCTTAGTTGTTCGCGTAGATGGTGTCTAATTTACGTTCGGGACCAGTCAACGGCAACGATGCACCTGCCGCTACTCCACACCACAACGTGGGTGCAACTGGTGTGTCGCCGCCACCACCAACAAACGCAGATGGCATGCCAAATCCGGGAATGAACGACTTTGCTCGGATGTTTCAATACTTCGCGGCGAGCATGCAGAATGCTCAACCACGTGGACCTGCTAATCGTACATCGATCTTTTCAGAGTTCAGGAGACAGCGACCACCAGTATTTCACGGAGAGCCTGATCCGCAAGCGGCCAATGGTTGGTTGAGGCAGACAAAGAAGATGTTTGAAGTAATGGGCGTGTTACACGATGAGGATAAGGTGGCTCTTGCTGTTTATCAGTTAGAAGGGGAGGCGGATCATTGGTGGGAGACAACCAAAAGGTCAGTACCTGCTAATGAGTTGACGTGGAATCGCTTTGAGCAGTTATTCTTGGAGAAGTATTTTCCTGCCCCGGTGAAGGAGGCCATGATACAAGAATTTTTGGGATTGAAGCAGAGGACTATGACAGTCGCCCAGTACGTAGCGCGTTTCGAGGAGTTTTCTCGCTATGCACCGGAGATTATTGCAACAGATTCAGCTAAGGCAAGAAAATTTGAGTGGGGTTTGGAACCCGCACTTCGAGGAAAGGTAGTTGGGCTGCAATTACCGACCTTTAATCAAGTGGTCAGTGCGACATTGGTGAATGAAAGAGAATGGTTGGACTCGAAAAGGATTTGGAATCAGAAAAAGATTGGCACAGGAGGGCCTGTGCGCAATAACAACAAGGGTCAGAATACGCCAAAACCTTATAACAACCCAAGTCAGAATCAGCAACGGAGGGGACCAGACACCAGGACTTGCTTCGGATGTGGCCAGATGGGTCATATTCGGCCTTACTGCCCTCAGGCAAGTGGGGGCAATTATCAGAAGTCAATTGGTAATGTTCAACAGGGTCAAGGAGGAGGTCAACGTCAACAAGTGCCCCAAGGACAGAGTCAGGGAGTGGTGAAGACAGACAACCAGCCAACTGTTGGAGGTAGAATGTTTGCGCTTCAAGGAGAAGAGGAGCAGAACCCGACAGTCATTCAAGGTAACCTTGTATTATTTAATTCTTTGGTACAAGTGTTATTTGATTCGGGTGCGTCGCATTCTTTTATCTCTACGTCATGTGTGGCTTCTTTGGGACTTGTTACGGAACAACTCAGGAAGACGTTTAGTGTAGCGACACCTTTGGGAGTCCACGTCTCCGTAGGACTTATTTGTAAGGATTGTGAATTAGAGGTGTCTGGTTTGCGTTTGTCTTGCGATTTGCGAGTGATTGATATGTCGGATTTTGATGTCATTCTTGGGATGGATTGGTTGTCCACGCACCGAGCTTTGATAGATTGCCACCAGAAGCGGGTAACTGCAATCACTACAGATGGTACTTCTTTCACGTTTAAGGGGGATAGGCAAGAACCTTCCTCTACTACCAGACGATCAAGATGGCACCAAAACCTAACCGGATGGATAACAAGCGTGATGCTTGATGAGGAAGACCGTAAGGAGTTGGATTTGCCTAGAGTCGTGTGCGAGTACGCTGATGTTTTTCCAGACGAATTGCCTGGTTTAGCACCACACCGAGAGGTAGATTTTACAATCGAGTTGCAACCCGGGACCGGTCCGATTTCGATGGCACCGCACCGAATGGCACCCGCTGAGCTTAGGGAGTTGAAGGTTCAGTTACAAGAGCTGTTGGATAAGGGTTTCGTTCGACCCAGTACTTCTCCTTGGGGAGCTCCAACATTATTCGTTAAGAAGAAGGATGGAACTTGGAGGCTATGCATCGACTATCGACAGTTGAATAGAGTTACGATCAAGAATCGCTACCCTTTACCAAGAATCGATGATCTGTTTGATCAGCTACGAGGATCAAAATGTTATTCGAAGATCGACCTACGGTCAGGTTATCATCAGCTACGAGTCAGAGAGGAGGATATCTCAAAGACAGCGTTTAGAACCCGATACGGACACTATGAGTTCGTGGTGATGCCGTTTGGACTGACTAACGCTCCAGCAGTCTTCATGAGTCTCATGAACAAAATTTTCGCACCGTACTTAGATCAATTTGTGGTGGTTTTTATCGATGATATACTAATCTACTCGTCATCGGAGGAGGAGCATGAAAAGCACCTGAGAATAACATTGCAAGTGTTACGAGACAACCAACTATATGCTAAGGCGAGTAAGTGCGAATTTTGGTTCAAGGAGGTGAAGTTCCTTGGACACGTCATTTCAGAGCAAGGGATTGCTGTGGATTCTAGTAAGGTGGATGCAGTGTTGAATTGGAAACAACCTAAAACAGTGTTTGAGGTTCGGAGTTTCTTGGGACTCGCAGGCTATTATCGGAGGTTCATTGAAGATTTTTCTAAGTTGGGGAGACCAATGACCCGTTTGACTCAGAAGGAGGTCAAATTTGTTTGGGACGAGGCATGCGAGCGATCTTTTCAGGAATTAAAGAAAAGGTTAACTACTGCGCCAATATTGGTGATTCCGGCTAGGGATGAAGGATATGAAGTGTATTGTGACGCTTCGGGAGAAGGTCTGGGAGGAGTTTTGATGCAAAAAGGACAAGTGGTTGCCTATGCATCAAGGCAGTTGAAGCCACATGAGAAGAACTACCCGACTCATGATTTGGAGTTAGCAGCAGTGGTGTTTGCATTAAAAACTTGGAGGCATTACTTATATGGGGAGACTTTTGAGATTTTCACAGATCATAAGAGTCTGAAGTATCTTTTTACTCAGAAAGACTTGAATATGAGACAGAGAAGGTGGATGGAGTATTTAGAGGATTTTAGTTTCACTCTGTCATATCATCCAGGGAAAGCTAATGTCGTGGCTGACGCTCTTAGTCGTAAGTCTAGAGAGATGGTAGCAGCTCTAGCAGTTCGAGAATGGAAGATGATGGAAACTCTTAGTGAGCTTAGTTTACAGCCATCTACATCAAAGCCGGGCGCTTTGCTTTGTGCCGTAAAAGTTACGCCGGCGTTACATCGAGAGATATTGAAAGTACAAACGCTTGATCAAGAGACGGATTTCTTCAAGCATCGTCTGACGTCAGGAGTCACTCTAATAGGTTGGTCTATACATGAAGATGGAAGTTTGAGATTTCAAGGCAGAGTGTTTGTTCCTGATTTTGGAACGTTACGGGAATCAGTGCTGAAGGAGTTCCACAAATCGAGTTTTGCCGTACACCCAGGAGGTAACAAGATGTACCGTGATTTGAAGCGTCAGTACTGGTGGAGTGGGATGAAAGCGGATGTGGCAAAATTCGTCTCTACATGCCTTGTTTGTCAGCAGGTCAAGGCTGAGCACCAAAAACCAGGAGGAACACTCCAACCTTTGCCCATTCCAGGTTGGAAGTGGGAGCATGTCACTATGGACTTTGTGACGGGTTTACCCCGCACAGTGAAGAAGAATGACGCTATTTGGGTTATCGTTGATCGATTAACGAAAAGCGCGCATTTTCTGCCAGTAAGGGTGTCTGATACCTTAGAGTCTTACAGCCGTCTCTACATCAACGAGATCATTCGACTGCATGGGGTACCTGTATCTATCGTGTCAGATCGAGACCCCCGTTTTGTATCTCAATTTTGGCAGAGTCTACAATCAGCTTTGGGCACTACTTTATGTTTTAGCACGGCCTTTCACCCGCAGACCGATGGACAGTCCGAGCGCACAATTCAAACATTGGAAGACATGCTTAGAGCCTGTGTTTTGGAATTCATGGGAAGTTGGGAGAGACACCTACCATTAGTTGAGTTCGCCTACAACAACAGTTTCCAAGCAAGCATTGAGATGGCACCTTTCGAAGCCTTGTATGGAAGACCTTGTCGATCACCTATATGCTGGACAGACGTTGGAGAGACTAGCCTTATTGGACCGGACCTAGTTCGCGAAACAACAGGGAAGATTCAACTCATCAGGCAACGACTTTTGACTGCTCAGAGTCGACAGAAGAGCTATGCGGACAAAAGGAATCGACCTCTAGTCTTTAATGTTGGAGATCACGTATTTTTGAAGATTCGACCGCGACGGGGACTTATTCGTTTTGGCAAGAAGGGAAAACTATCACCCAGATTCATTGGGCCATTCGAAGTGTTAGAACGAGTAGGAGAAGTAGCATATCGTATCGCTCTACCACCACAACTATCTAGAGTTCACAATGTGTTCCACGTGTCAATGCTAAGGAGATATATGGCACACCCAGAACATACGCTTAACTGGAGGGAGCTTACACTGGATGAGAACGCAACATTTCAAGAACAAGCCGTCCAGATTCTTGACCGGCAAGAGAAAGAACTTCGAGGGAATAAGATCACACTACTCAAGATACTATGGCGTCATCATGGGTTGCAAGAGTCAACATGGGAACGAGAAGACGCAATGCGGGCTAACTATCCAAATTTATTTGTCGAGTGAGGTAAGCGTTCGAATTTCGAGGACGAAATTTGTTTAAGGGGGATAGTTTGTAACGACCCGTATTTTCGGAGTATTTTTATTTGATATTTTAATGAATAAATAAATAAATTTTAAATTTTTAGATAAGTTGCTAATATTTTTTTGTATTCAAATTGTACTCTTATATATATCCCTATATTAAATTCAAAAAATTTATCCCTACTCACTAACTCTCTCTCACTCTCACGTTCCCCCTCTCCACCCACTTACTCTCTCTCCTACTCCCATGTTTCTAGCCATCCACCAACTGATTTCCTCTCTCTCCTTCTATTTATTTTATTTTTTCTCTTTCTTTCTCATTTTTCTCTTCCTCTCCTGCGTGCAGTTTTCTCTCTCTCCAGGTAATACCTATGTTTTCCTCGTTTTCCTTGTTTTGTTTGTTTTTGGGTTTCTCTGTTCTCGCTCTAGTTCCCTGTTTTGATTTTATTTTCTTTGTCCTCTCTCTTCTCTCTCACTCATTTTCCTTCTCTGTGCTCCCTTCTCTCAATTAACCCTCTCTCTCTCTCCGTTGCTGTGGGAAAACCCCCACTGTTTTGTATTTTTTTTATGTATGATTATTTTGTTTGTTTGTTTGATTCCTCTAGATTTCTAGTCATAATATATATATATATATATATATATATATATATATAGTTAACTCCGGCAGTGGACAAACCCTCCACTGTTGGTAATTTTTTTTAATATTTATTTTGTTTGTTGTTATTTTAGTTATAGTACTTAGCATTTTTAATTATTATATTGTTTATTAGTTATAGTACACTGTTTTTTTTTTATTATTTTATTTGTTATTTATTTAATGAATGATCTTGATTTCTTTTTGTATATAGTGTTGCGATAATCGGATCTCAGTGCGGTATTTGATTCGTGGGTTTCTAGTAGCGCTTTATTTCGTCGAATCAAGGTAGAAACACTTCGGACCGAGCTCTATATATAATGTTAATTTACGAGTATTGTAGATTTTGTTTCGATGTTCGAGTAGGGGATATAAATCAATATTGTTATTGACTAAATATTAGAATAATTAGGTGTATTCGGTTGCATTAATTGATCATGTTGTGAACTGGATAAATATTAGGTGTCAGGTTGGGATTGGACCTGAACTATAGGAATGTTAGATAATTATTTTATGTGTTGATTCATTATTTAATTTTAGCCTAACTGATTGATTAAAGGATTTACACTTGTTGAGACCAATTTTGTATAATAGGACCCACGAACGTTGTATGTAACTTAGAATCGATTGATGTGGATATTGTTGTATGAATTATTGCCATTTAATTTATGTTCGGTGCATATTTATTGAAATCACAAGTTGAAATTTTATTTTTGCATATTGAGTATAACGGGGAGCATTGTGCATGCATGAAAATTTAAAATTAATCAAACGGCAGGGTTAGATGAGCTCATTGTTGCGATAATGAGTGATAACCATAATGATTTGGAGTTGTGGTGAATTATGAAGGGGATTGCGAGACCCTGAGATTGAAAATTTGGCTAAGGAGGATTGCGAGACTCCGAGGCTGCGATACCAATGAAGGGGATCGCGAGACCCTGAGGTTGTACTTTCGATATGGGGGATTGCGAGACCCCGGTGTGGAAAAAAAAAAAAAAATAATAATAATAAAATAAAAGGAGACTAAATGTGAAAAAGAAATTTATGCACGACATAGTAGATTTTCTATTGGTTTAATGTTCTTTGCATACTATACAGGAGAAAGATTATGTATGTTTATTTGTAAGTTAGGAGTAAGGTTAGATTTTTTTCTACTGAGTGTTAATCACTCATTTGGAGCTACTTCTTGGCCCCTGGCATTTCACGTCAGGTTTTGAGGAACAGGTTGAGGGGGAAAATGACTCAGAAGTTCAAGAGACTGAGTTGGATGAGAAGGATGTACCTGAGCCATGGCTGTACCAGTAACAGTCTGGTGGTGTAACCTAGGGTGTCCTCTCAGTTGATAAATTTTTATTTAATGAAAATTATGATTTAAGTTGTTAGTTTCAAAACTATTTAGTGAGCTAAATTGTTGATTCGATTTCTTTGCAAACAATTATTAAATATTATGAGAATTGGGTTTTTCATGTTAAATTGAAATTTTATTCCGCAGCGTGAATGATTATTATATTATTTTATTTTAACGTACCATAAAAATATGGGTCGTTACATATAATGTAAAGGTGATTGTAACAAAGGACAGTTTCAAATCCTATAGAAGCCAATTGGGCAAGGCACATGGTAGCCACCACTCCAAACTTAACTCCTGGAGAATCAATGGCATCAAAGGAGGAGGAAGGTGATGAGGATGTGGAAGCCAGCAAAACAAGGCCAACTGCAGTGGGCCGAAATATCAAACCTATCTGATACAAGATAAGGGTAATTGGGTGTAGCCCAAAAGAATTATGAGCCGTGTCGGTAACGTGGGGTTTGGGCTGACATATTTATATGCACGCTTTGTTTAGTTTCAATTGATTAAAGAACTCATTGAAAGCATATTATAAATTTAAAAAGGAAAAAAGAAGAACATGAAATTTGATAACCTAGTGATCCATATTGATCATGAACCCATTTAAATTCACCTACATTAAGTTCACTCAAATCTTGTCGAGTCTCAGCCATGAACTCGTTCTTGGCAATCTCCATGTGCTTGAGTCAGGATGAAACGGCATCAAAAGGCGGTGAAGACGACTCGATCCCCCTTAGAAGAATCACAATCGAAACCCTTGGTTTTGTCCAAAACCCGATTCAACTCACATATAAAATGAGTGATAATGAGTGTTAACCCTTTTGACTCATCCCAAATGAGTTCTAAGTGGTGGCTAAATGGGTTAATTATATTGCTCAATAAATTGACTATCAACATTTTAAACAAAACACCATCATACTATATTCACTATTATCATATTTATTAATTATCGTCACGCCAAAATAGATTATTATTATGCTAAAATTTACTCGTGCAATACGAAATTTATTAACGTCATTCTTAAATTTACTAACTTCACCTAAAATTTGCTAAGATTATTCTAAGAATTATCAACGCCCACCTTGATATCCCCTTTCAGAATAAGGATTTTTTTAATCAAAACTTCATCAATAACATAAAAAAGGTACAACAGATCCCCAAACGAGGCCAACTTTGAAATAAGTCCACGAGAAAATTGTGATGTTCCGTCCTACATCGAAAGTTTATATGGGTGATCCTGGGTATATAACGAACCATGTAAATTACTACTAACAACATGAGCTTAAGCATTTTAGACCACGTGGTTGGGTTTTAACAAGTTGCTGGGTCAGTGATTTACATGGAGCAATACAAAAACTACATGAACTATTCATGTTTTTGGAAAGCGATGTTGTTTAATCCGATATATATATATATATATATATATATATATATATATATATATATATATATATATATATGTTGGTTGCTAACACGATCCTTTTAGTTTAAACATTAGTTCACTTTATTATATGTCTTATATATCCTATATGAAAAATATGATGTTCTCTTGGTTTTAAAAAATTAAGGGTCTTGTTAATCACTGTCCAGTGGGTGGTGGATGATATAGACATAATGTTAAATATACACGAATATCAATACATATTTTACGAATATCAGTACATATATTCATGGATATATTATACAGTATTTTTCTTAAAGAAAAGCCGTCTTTCAGAAAGAGCCTTTAAGAATGACGTACTTTAAAATTTCTCAATCATCACATGGGGAAATATTAAAACTAAGTGTACGAATCTTATACCAATGTGCGAGTGATTGTGGAAGGACATAAAACAATAGGCAACGGCGCCAAAAAATACTGAGTACTTAACCTCAAAGGATTGGTTTAGTGGTCAAAACTTAAAATTTTGTGGAATTAATTACTCTCTCTTAATGTCTCAAGCTCGAAATCTCTCAGGTTCTATTAACTCTTATGATGCCAATTCATAGAGGATTTTGCTTTGATTTTAATTGAAATATCTGCTAGCAGACGGTGGAATTAATTTTTTAGACATTACTCGATGTGCGGATAAGCTGGCCCGAACACTTTGAATTATTAAAAAACTACTGAGTGCGATAAAACATGAGTTACAAAATGAAGTGTCAGTAGCATTATTGTACGCAAAAACTAGTGTAGGTCAACACCCATGCAGAGGTGTGCACGGTGGGGCCCACATCCTACTTTATTTTTTATATAAGTGTAGGTGTAAATTTAAATATGATTAAAGCGTTTTCCTTACAGGGGAGACTTTTTGCGTACGTAGGTGAAGCCGAATAATATGCTTGCTTTTCTCAGACAACTTTAATACAGCAAAGTCAAACAAAACTCTAAACTCTAGCTTTTTCCAGTGTTTATTTTTTATTTTTTTCAATGAGAATATACTATAGTTTTGGGTTTATTATATTTTTTCCCATCTAAATCTATAAAATATTATAATTTACTCACTTGAACTAGGAAAGATTGCATAATTCCTTACCCCATTACCAAACATATCATTAAAATAACAAGTATCTATATTTTTTCCCATCGACAATCAAAATTTATCACTTAACCACCTTTGGATACAACAATTTATTCTATTTTTTTGGCTTCACACATCTCCATTATAGACCTAAATCCTTGGATTTGCAGTAATATTTAAGTTTGGATCAAACTATTGCCTCTCATACTATATTAATTTGAAGGAAGATCAAATTCATATAAAACAGAAATATGAATTACATGCAAAGCAAGCTTCAAAGTCCCTAGATACTTCAAGGCATGCATGGGCACAAACCTCTTAACAGAAGACAGAAAACTAATCATATCAAAATGGTTTGATTTATTAAGAGTTTGCAGTCTAGAACCACATTCCCAAAAGATCTTCCCCAAAGGTTGTTCTTGTTTACTGGTTTTGAGGAAGACCTCTAGGTGAGATGTGGGCTCGTAGTGGATATTTCATCCCGACATTAAACTCTTGCTTTTCTGATAGATCAACTGTATCTCCTTCCACAGGGGTCCATTCAAAATTCCAAACCAAATTTGCAACCAAAAACTCCAAGTGAAGTAAAGCCAACCCTAGTGCAGGACAAATCCTCCTCCCTATGCCAAAGGGCATCATTTGATCTCTCTCTTCCCTGTTATATCAAAAGAATCTGGTGCCTCACTACTGCCGCTGTCAATAGTTTTAGTAAAGAACGTCTCGGGCTTAACTTCCATGGGTTCGTTCCAGACCTTAAGGTCCCACCCAATGTCTGCCACCATGAAGTTGATTGTAGTATCTTTGGGCACCAAGTAACCCTCCAATTCCACGTCCTTGGCCACCGAGTGAGGCAACACGACATGCCCAGGTGGGTGACGCCGAAGACCTTCTAAAACCACACATTTTAAGTAGGGCATCGTGTGCAAATCCTTCTCCTTTATCATCGCCATGTCTCCTTTCTCGTTCTTCTCTCCGGGTTGGGGCAGTGGACCCATAAATTTGTTGATCTCTTCAAACAACTTGGTTTGAATAGCAGGGTACTTGACCAAATTGGCCATGATCCATTGCAGAGCGGTGATGGTTGTGTCCGTGCCGGCGTTGAGAAACTTGCTGCAGAGGTTCACAATCTCCTTATCGTTGAGTTTTCTCTTTTCTTCCGGAAGCTCTAGGTCCAACAAAGTGTCCACGTACGACACGACACTCTCTTGTTCTTGCTCTTCTTCCTTTTGCCCCCTTCGTTGTTTAACAATCTCCGTTCGGGCTCTGATGAGAGGAATGAATACCGCCTCTTGTTCTCGGTTCAGTTGTTTTAGCTCTTTCCAGCTATTGCGAAACACAATCTTACCTGAAAATATAGGTACAGACAAAGTTGAGTAGAAGGAATTAGAGGGGATTTAGAACTCGACAACACTTACTTATTAGCGTCGGCCAAAAGTTGAGAAAAACTAAGCGAGTCTTTCTCAGCATCACTTGACACTGAACCCTGTTGACTTCCTTGATTTGCTTCTCATCTAACCTGTCCCCAAAACACATCAACACCAGGAGCCCAAACATAGCGTATTGAAAATGATCGACCACCCTAACCACCTGCGTCGCCGATTGCGATTCCACGACAAGGCGGTTGATTAGGACCTCGAGGACCCACTGGCGGGCGGCGGAGTAAGATCCAACGCGGGTGGGGTGGAGAACTCCTGATGTGAGGTTGCGGCGAAGGAGGCGCCACTTCGGGCCGTAGGCTGCACTGCTGATTTTGTGCTGGCTGCTATTATCAGTCTTGCAGAAAGTGAGGGCTGTGGGTCGGTCTGAGAAGACTGCTCCATTTTGGACGAGGGCCTTGTGAGCTACAGAGTGTGACCGATGAAGATGGCCGGGCGAGGTCCAATACGGATGCTTATGATGGGGCCGTATTTGGCCCAGCTCGAACGAAGGACGGATTCGATTTCGGAGTAAGATTTGAGAAGCCATAGGAAGTTGCCGATTACTGGAAAGGCAGGGGGTCCCGGGGGGAGCTTTTTGTGGTGCAAAGAGGAGGAATTGGGAGGAGAAACAATTAGGTTGAAGATGGATTTGATTAGAACGGAGATGCACAGGGAGATTAGGATGATGAACCAAGTCTCCATTTCAATCTCTCTCTCTCTCTCTCTCTAACTTTTTCTCTGTTGCATGCACATAGGAAGGATAGAATATATAGAAGAGCTATGGTAGAAGTACGTGCGGACGGACACAGAAAAACAACCATACTAACAGTATAAAATAATTTATGCAAAAGAAACATAAAATTATACGACTCTCTTGGTTATTTTTAAATTGTTTTGTCTTTTTTCACCTCAATTTTTTATGAATTATTATTCCGTCCAATCGAAGAGAATCTTCTTTTAATTTAAAAAGTATAAAATTATATAAAAAACTAAAAAAAAAAATAACTAAGGTAAATAATAAGCACAAACAGATCATATTTTTAGTATATTTTTTGTTATTTTTTAATTTTTTAAAAATTTGTGATCAAGACGAACTAACACTCTTAAAAAAACAAAAATTAAGGAAGACTCTTTTAAGAGTGGACTTTTGTAGAAGATTTGCTCATCTCCTGCGTCATGGCATCCATCAGCAATATGTTCTGATTCTCGCAGATGAGGTTCCCGGGGTTTATTTTATGAGGTAATTACATGTCTATTTGGACAGTATTTATTGAATTAGTTTATCTCAACAAGATATTTTAAAAAATTAAAAAATTATCTCTAGAAGTTATAAAAATTCACTAAAAATAAAAAATCATTAAAAAGTTTTCAAATATTGAATTATGTTTGGCAAAAAAGTTTTCAAATATTGTTTGCATTGTTTGTCAATCATTGATTAGTATTAAATTATTATATTTGTCAATAATTAATACATTAAATAATCATATTTGATCCATTTTTAGTTGTGCCCGATACAGTATAGTTGATCCCTTTTGATTGCGTTCTTTAAATTTTAAAAAATATTAAAAACTCAATGTTGAGGTTATTTAATCAATACTGTTAAAATTAAGAATTTGATTTGATATGGTCAATATCCTTGATTAAGTATTCGCCTTTATTTTCTACCTTAACTGTAGGATATTTCCTTGTATCGTTGATTCTTTCCTTGTAAATGTTTCCTTGTAAATGTTTCCTTGTATCGTTGATTCTTTCCTTGTAAATGTTTGTACTATATTATTGTAAGACTACAATGAATGAAAGTATCAGAAATTTATTCCACAATTGTGTTTATTTGACATGGTATCAGAGCCTTCTTCAATATCCTCTTCTTTACCCTAGGAATTGAAGTTTGGTCCTGTATTCACAATTGTTCTTTCTGTTCATACCATTCCGCTGCGAAGTTTTTTTTTTGTTTTTTTGTTTTGTTTTTACCACTATGACTGAAGAAAGTGGTAGTTCTCTAAAGAAAAATGAACCTACTAGTATCCCTGGGTTCCATATCCAGGAAACTTCTTCCCGAATCACTCCGGAACCGCTTGATGGTACTAATTATGTTGAGTGGTCCTTGAATGCTCGAAATAAAATCCGTGGGAGAAAATGTTGGGGTTTTATTTCGGGGACTAAGGCTGCGCCACAAGATGTTAAATCGGAGGAATATGAAACATGGGGGGATGAAAACTGCTTAGTTAAATCTTGGCTATATGATGCAATGACGAAGGATATCCGATCTCTCTTTCTTCGATTGGGTACAGCGAAGGAGATATGGGAGGCAGTTAAACAGACATATTCGGTTGATCAAGATGCATCAAAAGCTTATCAACTACACTGCGAGATAATTTATGTCCGCCAGAATGGAGGTTCGGTTATTTCTTTTTTTGGCAACCTACAGAAAATATGGCAGGAACTTGATGAAATTGATGATTGTACGATGGAATGTGCCAATGATATTGTAACATATACCACAAAGGTTAATTCCCAACGTGTGTATATGTTTTTGGCTGGTCTTAACCCTCAATTAGATGGGGTTCGAGGCCATGTACTTGCTGCCAAACCACTTCCCAACATACAAGCTGTTTATGCTATGGTTTGTGCGGAAGCTAATCGCCAAGATGCTATGCTTGGAGGAAAGATGGGAGAAGGGGCTGTAATGGCCTCTCTGAGAACTCCTACTTCAAAGAAGTATCGGAAGTGTACTCATTGTAATGGTACTGGTCATACGGTAGATACGTGCTTTCGACTCCATGGGTATCCAGATTGGCATCCAAAGGGCAAAAAGGCGTCTTATGTGTCTTCCAATGCTAAGGAGGAGGACCCTAATTCAAAAGGGAATCTAGCCACAACTCTTGGATTTACTGCTAAGACTGGTATGTTTTTTATTGGAAATAGTGATTGGATAATTGACTCTGGCGCAACAGATCATATGACTTGTGATCGTTATAGATTTAGTCACTTATCCCCTAAATGTTCCAAAACCACCATTACCAATGCCAATGGTGTATCATCTCCAGTTATTGGAGTTGGTACAGTTCCGTTATCTCCCACATTAGCTATCAAAGATGTCTTATTTGTGCCATCATTAAATTGTAATCTTCTCTCCATAAATCAATTAACCAAATCTCATAATTGTGTTGCTCTATTTTTTCCTACTCACTGTATCTTTCAAAACATCCATACTCAGGAGAAGATTGGCAGTGATAGACAAGTTGGAGGATTGTACTATCTGGAGGATGGGTTCCAACATCTCAACAAAAATGGGCAAGCTCATGTGGTGACTGAAGATTTGGTGAATAAGAAAAAGGAGAAAATTTGGTTGTGGCATAAAAGACTAGGACATCCCTCTTTTGGCTATCTTAGGAGATTATTTCCTTCACTATTTAGTGGATGTAATCTTTCAGATTTTATTTGCGAAACTTGTGTGATGGCGAAAAGCCACCGTACTACTTTCCATTTGAGTAATAGCAAAACAAATCTACCTTTTTCATTAGTTCATTCGGATGTTTGAGGACCGGCACCAATTTCTACTCTTAATGGGATGAGGTGGTTTGTAACTTTTATGGATGATTGCACTCGAATGACTTGGCTTTATCAATTTAAGCGCAAGAGTGAGGTTTGCTCAATTTTTCGCATGTTCCATCAAATGGTGACTACTCAGTTTGGCATTCCAATAAAAGTCCTTCACATAAAGCAAGAATTGTTGGATTTCATGCACTCAGTAGGGATTATTCACCAAACAACTTGTACAGATTCCCCTCAACAAAATAGTGTTGCAGAGCGAAAAAATAGACATTTATTGAGAGTTACTCGATCTCTTTTGATTGGGGGTCATGTTCCCTCTTACTTGTGGGGTGAAGCTCTGAATTCAGCGGTCTACTTAATAAACTGTACGCCATCTAGCGTTCTCAATTTTAGAAGGCCATTGGATGCTCTCTCTGATCACTACACTCTTCCACCAGTAGTGCTTTTGGCCCCTCGAATTTTTGGGTGTGTGGTCTATGTACATTTACATCCGTGTCAACGGAATAAGCTTGAGTCTTGGGCTTTAAAGTGTATTTTTGTGGGATATGGGGTCAATCAAAAGGGGTACAAGTGTTATGATCCATCTTCTCGGAGGCTTTATGTTTCCATGTATGTTACCTTTCATGAGAAAGAACTGTTTTATAGGCCAGTGACTACAGATTTTTCACTTCAGGGGGAGAATCAAGAAAAAGTGATAAATCATGAAGAAGTGAAGGCATTTTTTCCTACAAATTTAGAAAATATTTTTCTGTCTGGAGATTCTACAGACAAGGGTAAATTTTCAGATGAAAGGGAAGAGTTACCAATTGCTGAACCAACGACTTCAAACATCGAAGATAATTCTCTCCATGATAGTACAATGTCTCTTGATAATCCAACACAACCACTGGGTCAATCTTCTCCTGAGATTCCTTTAGAGGTATCCACTATTCCTAATCCTATTTTCAATGATGGTACTATTTTTGAATCTCAAGTGTCTCAATATCGTCTTCCACCTCGTTCTAATCGTGGTATACCACCCATTCAATATGAGCCTAATCCTAAATGCAAAGCTAAATATCCCATTAGTAATCATGTGTGTTTCCAAAAACTATCCAAGTCATATGCGTCCTTTGTGCTACAGTTATCGTCTGTTCCTATTCCTAGTAAAATGCAGGAAGCTTTAGCAGATGATAAATAGATCCAAGCCATGGCAGAAGAAATGGCAGGACTTGAAAAGAATCATACTTGGGAGCTTGTGCGTCTACCAAAGGGAAAGAAAACCGTGGGATGTAGATGGGTGTTTACGGTCAAGCATAAGGCGGATGGGACAATTGAAAGGTATAAAGCTCGGTTGGTTGCAAAAGGATATACGCAGTCTTATGGGATTGACTATCAAGAAACTTTTGCACCTGTTGCCAAACTTAATACAGTTAGAGTGCTCCTGTCTTTGGCGGCTAACCGGGACTGGCCACTTCTTCAATTTGATGTAAAAAATGTTGGAAATTTGAAAGGATTGTGAATGAAATTGGGACACCGGAGGGTCTCACGAGGCAACCGGAAAGTCTCCGCATTTACAACTCATTCATGGTCGCTTTGATGTCCATCAATAACGCTATTGATGTCCATCAATGACCCTATTAATCTCCTTGTTTATGATTCTAGCGGTTTCGAAAGTTTATGGATTCTATTTATAGTGGATCCTATTTTTTATTTCGGCACACCGAGAACGAAGAATGACTTGGAAGTTTTGTGTCTATACGATTTCCTTTTGGTTTTTCGTGTTTTGTGGAGAGAGACACACAAATACAGTTTGTTCGACAGGCGGTCGATCGGGTGGTGTTCCATCGACCGAGTGAGCCGTTTTACCCTGGGAGACAGGCGCCGGAGTGATCCTCCAACACCCACGGGAGGCGGCGAATCTGTTTTAAGGGAACTGTGATTTCACAGGACTCGGTTGGTAACGTATTCTATTTTCCGAATCGGTATTATAATTTCGTTCTATAATTTTTGAGTTGTCGATTACTGAAATTATTTTATGGAATTGAATCCGATCAACTTGTTCGCATATTTTTTTCCTACAATCTTAAAACAGATTTGAGTGTTTTGATGAGTTGGTCGGTAATTGGGTTCTCCAAAAAATAGTTTCTATTTGGAACTAATCGTTTAGTGCAGATAGATGGATCTGGGGTGCAATGGTAGTGCGCCTGACTTCGAATCAAATGGTTGCGGTTTGATATTTGATTGGGCATACCGTTCTAGTGCTTGGTTTTTTCGTGACTTGCAATCACTGGAAGTGAAAGCAAATGCTCCCGTATGTGATTGCATAAGTGATGTTTGGTAAGGCCAAGTGTGAGTCTATTGGCAACTTGGCAGTATGACGCAAGTTGAAGGGATGGCATGTCATGCTATGTATATTTTTTGTGTACTGATGAACTTACATTTACACATGCATACGCAGGACATAGGCCAAGGCTTGATACCAACTCACAGCCACTGCTCTCCTAACTCTGCGATTTTCCGATTGGAAATGGATATATTCTAGTTGATCTTTGGCTAATTATCCTCTTAACTATTGGATTTTGTTGATTATATTTTCAGATCATGCCCTGATCCACTGTTCCGTTCGATGTAGACCACATAACATTGTGTCCACTTCGTCAATCAACTTTCTGGTTTTGGGAAATAAAAACAAAGGATATTTTCAGTTTTGAAAATTTGGAAAATTTTTTCTAATTTTGGAAAAAAAGAAATTAGATTTTTAAGTGTTGAAAAAAGTAACTTTTTCAATGATGCTCCTCATATTGAAGTATGTTTGGTGTCCTACAGTAGTGTAATGTGCCCATAACTACTTGGCGGTTTTTGTTTCAATTGATTTTCTCAATAATCTCGGTATTGATTTGTGCATGTTTGTTGGTTTTGCACATCAAATAGACTACTATGATTAGAGTCATATATGTTTATTGTGAAAGGCTATGTATAAATCTGGCACAACTATTTCATGGGCATAAGAGTTGATATTCACAATCACATGACACCATTTTTTTTTGTTGGATGTGACTATAAATTATGAATTTCTTGAAAGGGGTTTGAAATCCTTGCGTGTGACAAATACCGTATTTGTTTATCTTTCTTTCTTCGATTTCATCATAGAAGAGAAGGAAAAATTATTTCCTGCAACATTCAAGGAATGAGTTTAAAATTCTTTGGAGTTTTAAAAAATTTAGGGTGATTAAATTTTCAACTTAATTAGCCATTTATGTGGTGCCTTAATGCAAATAAAGGTTCCTGTAACGGACAATTGCCCTTTTAGATGGTATTTAGTACCATTTTTTTTTAATATTAATGCATTGAACTCATAGCATTTTTTTGGGAAAAAAAAATTGATTATGTGCATAAATATTGAGATTTATTCTTATGGATAAGAATATTGATTGAGGCATTGTCCTTTGTGGTATAAGTACAACTGTTGGTATGCCAACAGAAATCTTGTGGGATCATGCTCCTCTTTTTGTGAGAATGAGAGGAGAGTGGCAAATTGTTGCCAACTTGACTGTCAAAGTAAAAGACTTCTTTTCAATATGTTGAAAGAAGCACCAAACTTTTGAGTTTGATTCAGTGATGTGTATCATTTGAATATCTCACGCATATGGGGAGACAAAGAGTTTTATACTTTTGTCGTTAATAGCATGTGATAATGCTATTAGTACTTGCTCGAGAGTCAGTGTGAGATTTTGGATAAACTCATTCTTTTCAGAATGAAGTTTAAAATTCAATATAGCAATAAAGTTAAAGTGCTGAGAAATCACCGTTTGGTGAATTTAGTGTTCAAACATGAAGTTGTTTACACAATATTTGCTAGAACTCGATAGAGTTGTTGAATTGGAAAATCATGGCTTATAGGCAATGATAATTGCTACGTTGATAAATCTTGTTTTATCATGAAACGTGAATGATATTCTTAATGTGAGATACCATGCAAGGAAAATGATTAAAAACTCAAGAATGTGGGGACTGAGAGACTTCCCCTTAATTCTTGAATTGTGGGGGGTATCTTGCATATGTGATGGTATCTGCACCCAAGAGGGGTTAGGAGATATCTGATATAAAGGATATGAAACTCATAAGTGGATATATTTTCACACTAGCAGATGCAACTGTGTGTTGGAAATTTTTCAAATAGACGTGTACAACACAGTCTATGATGTTAGTCAGAGTTTATTGCTCTAGACAAGGCAACTGAAGATCCAAAATGGCTACGCCAACTTCTGAAAGATGTTCCTATGTGGACGAAAATATGTGCCAGTAATATGTGTAAATTGCGATATCCAATAAGAAATTGGATGGGCATAGAGTAAAGAGTAATGTGTAATGGTAAGTCTCGGCATGTCGTCGTAGACAAATTACCATTGAACAACTGCTCTCAAGTTAGATTGTCACAATTTGACAGAGTGAAGTCAAAAGACAGTATTGCAGATCTACTAACCTGAGGGTTAAATAGAGAGCTAGTTGTAAAGCATCGATGGGAATGGGGCTAAAGCCTATGACGTTAAAAACTACCGTGATGGAAACCCAACCTTGTTGACTGGAGATCCCAAGATCAAGATTCAAAGGGACAACTTAATCGCGTGTGATTACGGATATCACTGAGGAGATTAATTCTTCTACCCATTCCTATGGTGCAACAGTGAAGTTGTAAGGATAAGCAATGTCTATTTGCTTTTAATGACTCTTATGCGTTGGAATTAGAATTCCTAGTAGAGTATTTGAGATGCTCACGATAAGAGATCACCTATGTGAGTGTGAAGTGGGGCCGCTTGAACAAGAATTTGAGAAGGCGAAATTCTTAAATCACTTGCAGAACCAGGACGTGTGTTCATGGCCAAAACGAACACAATAGTGAGAACTAAACTGTGTTATGAGAAGTTCCTGTGTGGAGTCTATTGTCTCGATTTACACAAACGGCAGAACAGTTCAAGACATCATGTTCACTGGTCAGCTAGTAAATCCGATGGGCTTTCACAATGGAAAGTTCAAGGCCAAAAGCTACCTATC
Organism: Arctostaphylos glauca; assembly: GCA_019985065.2. Lineage (NCBI taxonomy): Eukaryota > Viridiplantae > Streptophyta > Magnoliopsida > Ericales > Ericaceae > Arctostaphylos > Arctostaphylos glauca. Next base: position 3,005,739 of record JAHSPW020000002.1, read on the forward strand.
CTATGCAGAAATTATCTGATGTGCTCTCTCTCCGAGTTTATTTTGTACTTTGCGTGAGTTTTTTGCCAAGTTCATTCATGTGGGGGATTGTTGGAAATTTGAAAGGATTGTGAATGAAATTGGGACACCGGAGGGTCTCACGAGGCAACCGGAAAGTCTCCGCATTTACAACTCATTCATGGTCGCTTTGATGTCCATCAATAACGCTATTGATGTCCATCAATGACCCTATTAATCTCCTTGTTTATGATTCTAGCGGTTTCGAAAGTTTATGGATTCTATTTATAGTGGATCCTATTTTTTATTTCGGCACACCGAGAACGAAGAATGACTTGGAAGTTTTGTGTCTATACGATTTCCTTTTGGTTTTTCGTGTTTTGTGGAGAGAGACACACAAATACAGTTTGTTCGACAGGCGGTCGATCGGGTGGTGTTTCATCGACCGAGTGAGCCGTTTTACCCTGGGAGACAGGCGCCGGAGTGATCCTCCAACACCCACGGGAGGCGGCGAATCTGTTTTAAGGGAACTGTGATTTCACAGAACTCGGTTGGTAACGTATTCTATTTTCCGAATCGGTATTATAATTTCGTTCTATAATTTTTGAGTTGTCGATTACTGAAATTATTTTATGGAATTGAATCCGATCAACTTGTTCGCATATTTTTTCCTACAAAAAATACTTTCTTGCATGGAGATCTTACAGAAGAAGTGTATATGGATCCCCCTCCGGGTATAGAGAAATACTCCAATATTCCAACGGTGTGCAAACTCAAAAAAGCTTTATATGGGTTAAAGCAATCTCCAAGAGCTTGGTTCGGCAGATTCACCAAGTCTATGAAGAACTTTGGATATAAACAAAGCAACTCAGATCACACTTTGTTTTTGAAGCACCAAAATGGTAGAATTACTGCTTTGATTATCTATGTTGATGATATGGTGGTGACAGGTAATGATCAAGATGAAATTGAGAGCCTACAGCAATACTTAGCTTTGGAGTTTGAAATGAAACAACTTGGAGACTTGAAGTACTTTCTTGGGATTGAGGTAGCGCGCTCAAAGAATGGTATTTTCTTATCTCAACAAAAATACATTCTTGATTTGTTAACTGAAACAGGTATGCTTGGATGTAAGCCTGCAAATACTCCTATTGAACAAAATCATAAGTTGTTTCACTGTTTGGATGCAACTTCTACTGATAAGGCAAGGTACCAGAGACTTGTGGGAAAATTGATTTATTTGTCCCACACAAGGCCAGATATTGCTTATTCAGTGGGTGTAGTGAGCCAGTTTATGCATGATCCTCGTAAACCTCACATGGATGCCGTGTAACGTATTTTAAGATATTTGAAGTCTGCTCCAGGTAAAGTGTTATTGTTCACCAAGAATAATCACTTGAAGGGAGAAGGTTATACTGATGCAGATTGGGCTGGTTCAGCTAATGACAGAAGATCTACATCAGGATATTTTACTTTTGTAGGGGAAAATCTTGTGACTTGGAGGAGTAAAAAGCAGCCAGTAGTGGCAAGATCAAGTGCAGAAGCTGAGTATAGATGGATGGCTTTTGGAGTTTGTGAGTTACTATGGTTGAGGAACTTGCTTAGGGAATTGGGTGTTGACTATCAGGACGCAATGAAGTTGTATTGTGACAACACTTCAGCTATAGAAATTGCTCATAATCCAGTTCAACACGATAGGACGAAGCATGTAGAAGTTGATAGGCACTTCATCAAAGAAAAACTTGAAGCTGGGATCATTATTTTTTCATTCGAACTAATAATTTATAAAAAAATAAGCACTATTAAAAAATTAAAGTGAATATAAAAATCTTATAACCATGGGCCAAGTGACTCCTCGTACATTTACTGATTTAATAGTTGAGGTGGCTTTTGTTTAGCAAAAAAAAAAAAAATAGTTGAGGTGGCTTTTTCAATAAAACTAGAGATAGGACGTACACGTGTTAGTGAAAGTTTGTCCATTTATCTGATAGTCAGAGTAGTTAACTTAAGAGTGAATAATGTGAAATATTTTTTTATTTTTTATCCATATGATTATTGGATGGTCTAATTAGATTATTCAAAAATAAATAAGAACTCGCACCATATAAGACCGAGTGATCCCTCTCTGATTCTACTTAGATTATCTCGGTTGTTTATTTTGTAAAATTCAACGCGTAGTCAAACCGATTCCATGTTGGTGCAAAATCTGGAATCTTCGGAATGTGAACAATATGATGAACTTGCTTCAAGGCGCGTTACGACGTCGCTTTCCGAAAAACAGTATTCGCCCCCACCAATTGGTGTGCACCGGGTTGCAGCGAATATATTTCGAAGATACAACGAAGCCCGATCGAAAGATCTTCTGTCTGCGTACGCACAAACGAAGAACAGACAGAATACCGAATCAAATATATAAATAAAAGAACCAAGGGACTGTTAAATTCGTTTCTGCAGAATAACGAATTAACAACACAAGAAAAACGGATTTTGGAGTGAGAGAGTTTTCTGATTAATTCAGTGTCTAAATGGCTGTGACCTGGGCTCTATTTATAGACCCAGATGCACCCACTCGCGCAGGGTTGTACCTGTTCGCGTACGGACACGCCCACACCCAATCGGTTCACCCGAACGGGTACAAACCATGGGTCGCGTCCAATCCAATAGGCGCACCCCGTGTGACTCAACCGCCACATGTACGCAACGCGTGTGCCACGTCAGCGCCACCTTACTGCCAAATCGCAATAAGAAAGGGCGCCTAGTGCTAAGTGTGCAATTAAAGCGCCACACAGCCCACTGCCACGCGCACGAGCACGAGCACGAGCACACGCACACGCACACGCACGCATGTGCGAAGCACACCGGCGAAGCCGGTTTAAGGTGCAGAGCACCTTAATTACGGTGCGAAGCACCTATGAGCCAAGCCACTTTAGAGCTAAGCTATTAAAGTAAACTTGATAGGTGTGCTCCCTTATATAAACCATTAAACTTTCTCCCACCTAAGCAATGTGGGACAAACCTCTACACTCTAAAATAAGCTTTCTCAAGCACAAGAAAATTTTGAGAAAACACCCAATTAAAAACTCATTTTATTTTGACAATTTTAACATTCCATATTCAGAACTTCGGTTGTAACTATCTCACTATTTAAATATTTGTTTTGCTATAAAAAAAATTGTCTCCAAAGAAAAGCAAGCGATGTCATTACGTGCGTCAGCAATTATTGTAGTTTTAACTCATAAAACTGTGCTAGACGTCATAGCTGTGGACCCCAGCATCATTACAACAGTTTTGCTGAAGCCAAAGGCCAACACTGTAGCAGTTGACATTATAAAATTAGAAATAATAGAGTCTGACGTGTTTTGCAACTAAACGGTGTCGTTTTGGATTTAAAACGAAATCTTTTTATCAGTATGTAATAGCTCATATATACCATTAGCTTAATAACTTGTTGGAGCCTAACTATATGGCCAAGATCATCTATGTAGGCTTTTGATGTGAAACGAGATGTCACAATTTTTTCACCTTTTAAGACCTTGTGTCCTCGCAATGGGTTAAACATTAAAGTCACCACGGCCTAACCCCAGGTCTGTTTCCTAATGACTAAACAAAGTCCCGACTCCACACTCGAATGTGTACACGGATTGATCTGATACCTTTTGTAACAACTCATATATACCACCGGCCTAATAACTTATTGGAACCTAACCACACGGTCCAAAATACTTAAACCCAAGTTATTAGTAGTAGCATATATACATGACTCATTATATACTCAAGATCACTCATGTAGACTTTCAATGTGGGATAAAATATTACAATTAAGAGCAAGGGCGGAGGTACCCTTTAACTCCCCTGGGCTGCAGCCCAGGTGGAAATTCTTTTTTCCCTTTTTTTTATGTGTAAAATTTTGGTCAAATTAATTTTAGCCCTCCTTTTATTTGCGGTCTAATGTATTTTTTAGTCTGGTTCATTTTTAGCCCAGGGCAAATTGTATTCCTGGTTCCGCCCTTGATTAAGAGACTACATGGAACAGTGCTTTATGCACCAAAACGACATCATTTTGATACACAACACGTCATGCTCCCCTATTTCTAATTTTGTAATGTTATAATATACCAATAAGAATGGAAGAGTCTGTAAATAAAATTATCCATCTTTAAAATACTTATATCATATAATGCCAACTTAAAATCCAGAGTATCTTGCTTTTGTTTTTGTTTCTAGTGGTTCCAACAACTAATATTATAGAAAAAGCAGTTTTAAGACACAAACATCTCAAAATTCCTTTCTAAATTAGAGAAGTAAAATCACATTTCATCATAATTAAGTAGATTCCTTGACCCACAGCTGTCTTTATTTATTTGATGAACCCATAAATTAATGAGAAAAATCAACACCATAAAAACACAAGATGTTTTTTGTGACACCCCAACCAGCCTATGGTGCCAGCTGTGAGGCCGACGTCCGGGAGATAGAGTCTCAGTGGGACGTCCGAATGGGTGGTCAAGGGTCTCACATCACTTGGTGGATGTAAACTCGGTGGTATTTATAAGATGATAAACCTTCCTTATATAAGGCATTTTAAGAGTGCCAAAACTCATTGAAACTTCACAGTTAAGCGTGCTCGTCCTGGAACAATCCAAGGATAGATGATCTACTGGGAAGTTCATGAGGTTTGGATAACCAAAGCGGATAGTATTGTACAAGACGGGAGCGAGTAGTATTGTACAAGACGGGAGCGAGTCGTTATAAATGGTATCAGAGCCTGCACCAACCGAAAATGCAAAAAATCTCGGCCCCACACGAGGACTTGTATTCCTAAATGGGGAGATTGTGATACCCTAGCCAGACTGTGGTGTCAGCTGTGAGGTCGGCGTCTGGGAGATAGAGTCTAAGTGGGACGTCCGGATGAGTGGTCAAGAGTCCCACATCACTTGGTGGATGTAAGTCCGGCGATATTTATAAGATTATGAACCTTTCTTGTAGAAGGTCTTTTAAAAAGCCGTGAGGGTGCCAAAAACTCATTGGAACTTCACAGTTAAGCGTGCTTGTCTTGGAGCAATCTAAGAATGGGTAACCTACTGGGAAGTCCATGGAATTTGGGAAACCAAAGTCGATAGTATTATACAAGGCGGGAGCGGGTTGTTACAAATGGTATAAGAGCCTACACCAAAGGAAAATGTGAAAATCTCGGCCTCACATTAGGACGTGTGTTCCTAAGTGGGGAAGATTGTGACGCCCCAGCCAAACTGTGGTGCTAGTTGTGAGGTCGACGTTCGGGAGATAGAGTCTTTGTGGGACATCCGGATGAGTGGTCAAGAGTCACACATCGCTTGATGGATATAAGTTCGGTAGTATTTATAAGATTATGAACCTTCCTTGTATAAGGCTTTTTAAAAAACCGTGAGGGTGCCAAAATCTATTGGAACTTCACAGTTAAACATGTTCATCCTGTAGTAATTTAAGAATAGGTGACCTACTGGAAAGTCTACGGGGTTTGGGCAACCAAAACGGACAGTATTATACAAGACGAGAGCAAGTCATTATATTTTTTCTCAGGCCAAGAAATCCACATCCAAAGTACATGGCTCTTCAATACTTGTACGGCCGTATTGGTGTACGGGAGGATATTATATATACTACAACGATGTAATGTAATAAAATGATGTGATTTTATTCTTATTTAAATATTTAAGACTTTTTAAACTAATATAAACTCACTTAAACTCTAATAGTTTCACGTGAAGACAAAATTATGTCGTTTTACAGCGGTATTCCGCATTCCCGAATCCTAATTTCTCATGCTCGAACTATTGAAACTAGCAAATACAAGTGGAAGTGAGATGTCTAGGGTTTATGATTCTTTCTTGTAGAGCAGGTTTCTGGAAGTCAGATAAGGTTTGGTTGAAGGCAGTGGCATGCTTGGTTTTTGTTTATGATTCTTTCTTGGGTGAGTTTATTGTGGGGTTTTATCCATTTTATTAGTGTGGGTAGATGTCTTAGGGTTTTTTTTTTTGTTTTGGAGGAGTCAAGGGAAGGGTTGTTCAGGTTTCTTCTTTCTTGTGGGAAGCCTGTAGGATTTGGTTTCCATGGAGTAGAGATGGCAATCTCGTCTGATTCAACCCGTCCTAACTCATTTCTAGCCTCAAATGGATAGAGAATTTGGAGAATTTTTTTGGGATCGGGTAGAATTTGAGGATAAATTTAAAAAAAAATAGGAAACGGGTAGGATTGGGGGTTATGTTTCTCCACCCCGAACCCTGCCCCAATCCCCACCTCCACCCCTGCCCCTCCCCGCCCTGCCCGTCCCCACTCCGCATTTACTATATTCGCTATCGAAAAGAGTATTCTTTTTAATTGTGATTTTTTCTCTTTTGCATAATAGGTTTATAAGAATAAAGACAAGACAACCATGTTTTGCAATTGGTGAAGGAATCGAACAATCTTTAATGGGCTCAATGACAATATTCTTAAGTACTTTTTATTATTGTTGTTATGATTGAAATTTATGAAACGGTGTTATGTTTATTTTAATTAGTTATTGTTGTTTTTGAAATATTTTAGATTGTAAAAAATGAATGACTTTTACTTAAGAGTATGCATGCCTTTGTTTATTCTCATTTGTTATTTTTTTGAATGAAAATGAGGATCATTTTAAATTTTAAGTAATTACTAATGTAATTTTTTTATTTTTGGATCTCCAATTTTCATTTGGAGATCCCCGTTCCCCGTTCGGGATAGGAGTGGAGGAAAAAAATAATCTCCGTTCGGGGATTGGGCGAGAATGAAGATTAGATATAGGTTCAGGAATTGGAGATGGAGATAATAATATCCACCCCCGATCCAACCCGTTGCCATCTCTACCATGGAGTCTTCTCTTGTTAGGCTTTGGGTTTCTATTTGGATTTTGGTTTTGGTTTTGGTTTTGGTTTTGGGTACCAGTTTCTCTGGATTTTTGGTTGTCTGGGCCTAAGAGGCTTGGTTTGTCTTTTTGGTTCTTATTTCATTACGGTTTTCAGTGTCTTCTGACAGATTTAGGTCTCGTTTGATTCACAGATTAAAATTGGCAAAATTAATAGCCATGGGACTAATAGTTTTGGAATTATTTGTCCTAACACTGTTTAAATACCAGTCAAACCTAATTCGATATTTGATTTAGAGTGGATTATTTTCAAGATATCCCACTCGGATGTCTAGGATTTTGAACATAGATGTTTTGTTGAAAGTGTGTGGTGGCAGGAGCGGTGGTGGTGCAACAATGGTTGCTACAGACGGGATTAAATGAGTCCCATCTGCTCCCTCTCCAGGGGAAAATAATACTACACATATAAATACTATAATTTTGAGATTATTTGTCCTGATTCAAGTTTGGAGAATCAAACATGAGATTACGTGGAATTAGACACGAATAATCTAATCTCGCGTACCTAATTTGCGAATCCAAGAAGGCCTTAGGAGATTTATGAGCATCTATTTTTTTGGTTTGTCTAGTTGCTGGAGTATTTGAGTCTGCCCTAAGGCTGCTGATCTTGAGTGTCAGTAGAACCAATATTGGCCTAGTCCAGTTGGGGCTCAGCATAAATAGACCGAGAGTGATTATGAGTTGAAGACTTACAATTGTGCGAATCCAACCTAATCACCAATGTTGCTTGAGCATTTAACTAAAAACTATGCTACGTACACAGATCTGTGTACACAGACTTTCTCTTTAACTAAACTAGCAAGAGGAAGTTGATACGTCGCTGTCTACAGAGTCACTATGATGTATATGATCGAGACTCAACCCAGTCTATATTGGCCTTCGAGGAATTTCGCACCAAAAATATTCCCCAAAGATGACTCAAAGAGGAAGACCTACCAGACTCAAGTTTCGACTATTACACAATTTAAATATTTAAAAAGAAGAAGAAAAGAAACTCTCTCTCTCTCACCCCGCCAGTGCCAACAATAAGAAAATGGGGAACACTTGGTGGAGGCTGATTGGAAATAAGTCCACGAAAAAACTACTCCAATTATTCCTTTTTTTTAAGGATGACAATGGGACAGCTCGAGGGCGAATATTACTGTATTTGTCATTGTCTCTGATCTTCGAACTTATATTCGATTCTCAACTTTGCCTTGATCACCCATGGGGATTTTTTTTTTTACTCTTCACCTCCGCCCCTAACGGAAAATAGAGATCTCCAAATGCGGAACGGAGATTCAAAAATTAAAACAAAAAAGAAATTTTTTTTTCCAATTTCAAAATAAAACTACATTATAAATTATCTAAAATTTTAAGTGATTCTCATTTTTATCAAAATGAAGTTATTGTTTCTCCAAATATAGAGACGAAATTGCGGCATGGTAACAAAAATAAGAAAAACTTAGAATTCTAATACGAATATAGGTGATGGAAGGGTCATGATACCTAGACCACCAATGCAAAACACAATCACGAATATAGGATTAAAATATTTTAAATGCAGGAAAACATGGGGTTGGGCGGGGCGGGACAGGGACGGGGTGGGGTGGGGATCGGGCTTGAAGATACATATCTCTGAATTTTATCTGTTCACCGAATTTTGTTTCAGATTCATATTCGAATCCTACTCGATTTCCAAGAAAATTGCCGAAATGATCATACCAAAATGGTTTTGATTTATTAGAGTTTGCAATCCAGAACCACATTCCCAAAAGATCTTCCCCAATAGTTGTTCTTGTTTACTAGTTCCGAGGACGAGTTCTAGGGGTGATGTGTGCTCGTAGTGGATACTTCATCACGACATTAAACTCTTGCTTCTCCGATAGATCAACTGTATCTCCTTCCATAGGAGTCCATTCAAAATTCCAAACCAAATTCGCAACAAAAAACTCCAAGTGAAGCAAAGCCAATCCTAGTGCTGGACAAATTCTCCTCCCAACTCCAAAGGGCATCATTTTGATCTCTTTCTTTCCCGTTATATCAAAAGAATCTGTTGCCTCAGCGTTGTTGTTGTCAATAGTTTTAGTAAAGAACCTCTCAGGTTTGAACTCCATGGGCTCATCCCAGACCTTAGGGTCCCACCCGATGTCCGCCACCATGAAGTTGACTGTAGTATCTTTAGGCACCAAGTAACCCTCCAATTCAACGTCCTTGGTCGGCGCGTGAGGCAGCATGACATGCGCAGGTGGGTGACGGCGAAGACCTTCTAAGACCACACATTTTAAGTAGTGTAGTGTATGTACTTCCTCCTCCTTTATCATTATCAGGTCTCCTTCCTCGTTCTTCGCTCCGAGTTGGGGCGGTGGGCCCATAACTCCAGTGATCTCTTCAAATAGCTTGGTTTGAATAGCAGGGTACTTGACCAAGTTGGCCATGATCCATTGCAGAGCGGTGAGAGTCGTGTCTGTGCCGGCGTTGAGAAACTCGCTACAAAGGTTCACAATCTCCTCGTCGTTGAGTTTTCTCTTTTCCTCCGGAAGCTCTAGGTCCAACAAAGTGTCAACGTACGACACGACGCTCTCTTGTTCTTGCTCTTCTTCCTTTTTCCCCCTTCGTCGTTTAACAATATCCGTTCGGGCTCTGATGAGAGGAATGAATACCTCTTCTTGTTTTTGGTTCAGCTTTTTTAGCTCCTTCCAGCTATTGCGAAACACAATCTTACCTGAAAATATCGGTACATTCAAACTCAAGTAGAAAGAATTTGAGGGGATTTAGAAATCGACAACACTTACTTATTAGCATAGGCCAGAAGTTGAGAAAAAGTAAGCAATTCTTTCTTAGCATCACTTGGCACTGAACCCTGTTGACTTCCTTGATTTGCTTCTCATCTAACCTGTCCCCAAAACACATCAACACCAAGAGCCCAAACATAGCATATTGAAAATGATCAATCACCCTAACCGCCTGCGTTGCCGATTGCGACTCCACCACAAGGCGGTTAATTAGGACCTCGAGGATCCACTGGCGGGCGGTGGAGTAAGATCCAATGCGGGTGGTGTGGAGAACTCCCGATGTGAGGTTGCGGCGAAGGAGGCGCCACTTCGGGCCGTAGGCGGCACTGCTGATTTTGTGCTGGCTACTATTATCGGTCTTGCTGAAAGTGACGGCCTTGGGTCGGTCGGAGAAGACGGTTGCGTTTTGGATGAGGGCCTTGTGAGCCACAGAGTGTGACCCGATGAAGATGGCCGGGCGAGGCCCGATACGGATGGCTATGATGGGGCCATATTTGGCCCAGCTCAAACGAAGGACAGATTCTATTTCGGAGTAAGATTTAAGGAGCCATAGGAGGTTGCCGATGACTGGGAAGGTGGGGGGTCCAGGTGGGAGCTTCTTGTGGCGGAGAGAGGAGGACTTGGGAGGAGAAAGAATTAGGTTGAAGATGGGTTTGATTAGAGCGGAGATGCACAAGGAGATTAGGATGATGAACCAGGTCTCCATTTCCATCTCTCTCTCTAAGTTTTCCTCTCTTGCATGCGCACAGGAAGGATAAAATATATAGAAGAGCTATGGTACACCTATGGGCGGAAGGATAGCGAACAACAACGATACTAAAAGTATAAAATAATTTATAAAAATATAATATTGAAGAATATTTACATGAAGCCTGGCTATTTGGGGTGTTAACCTTACATTAATATTGTTGAATTTTTTAGACCCAATATAAGTTCATGATATTTATTGCATAAATAAAAGAAAAAATTTTAAGATATATTTGGCAGTTGTTTGACGCTTGATATATAATATATTATTCTATGTTAAGAACAACAATAACGCAGCGAACTAAAGGGACATATAAAAAAAAAAAAGCTTTTTTGAGGTTGACATTGAAACTAAAAAAAGAAACGCCAAATGAAACGAAAACGAGAATCTTGTTGTGCAATAACGTGTGTAATGCGTTAAAATGACGTTATTTTAATACAATTTCGGACGTCCAACACATCACGTTCGAAAACTATACGTATTTTAAGCGTTAAAAATAATATCGTACGTTTTGACGTGCCATATATTTTACTGCCATGAGTAGACAATAAAATCTTGTATCCTAAATAAAGCTGCCGGCTATTTGTTTTTCAATAGTCTGTTAGATGTCTATTTTTTCATCTGATGTGTCATCGGTTCAATTTGGCCTAACTGCTTATTTTTAATTATTTTTTGTGAGGTAACTAGGAGTCTATTATTTAGACAGTATTTGTTATTTAATTATTATTGAATTGTTAAATAAAAAAATATTACTTTTTCATTTTTAACCCACAACTTAAAAATGCCACATCGGCCAGTACATAAGCCGATAAGATTATTCCTGCCATGTACCATATATACCTCTTATGAGAAAATCTATGATATATAAAAAATGCACTAATTTCTATTTTTCTCCTAAATTTTCTTTTATTTTGGGTCAAACTTTTTTATTTGTTCAGGTCATCAGGACAATAGCAACTGAAAAATAAAAAATAATGACCAACAATTTGAAAGAATTCACCAAATTTAAAATAAGTCAGAAAAGATAATTTTTGTCTTCTTTGTTATTTAAAATTCAATTATTTTTATTTTTCTTGTTTGGACAGATCAAATTCAACACCTTGTGCAACACATTACAATGACATTTTTGATACGATTTCAACGTCTAAAACATCATATTCACAAACCAAATGTATATCGCTTTGACAGCCATTCATTTTACCATCCGATGTATACGATAAGATTTTGTATCTTAAATAAAGCTATCGACTAGTTGTTTTTCAACAGTTTGTTAGGATGTCCATTTTTTTATCTGATGTCATCGGCTCAATTTGTCCCAACTGCTTATTTTTAATTTTTGGGTCTCTATTCGTTTTTTTTTTGCATTTGTTATTTTCACCTCAATTTTTTATATATTATTAGTCCGTCTAGCAAAAATAATTTAAAAATGAATAATAAGCACAAACAAACTATATTTCTAAATTATTTTTATCTTTTCTTAAAAAAATTTAAACCCAATTTGGCCTATGGTTCTGACATACCCAAGAAGTCGACTCTTGAAAGAGAGTCTTTCGTCAACTTTTTTTTAATCAAAAAAATTGTATAAAATTAAATTTGTATATTTAGATTCCTTCAAATATAAAAAAATAAAAACATTACAACCATAGGCCAAATTGGGCCTACTTATCTATATTTACACTATATATTATTGCAGTGAGTATCTTTATGACAAGACCTGTGAGAGCGACAAATTACAGCTTTTGTTGGTTTGTCGTCAAAATTTTTTAATGGTAAATGTTACCCTACAACAATAAACTTAATATGATTTTTTTAATTCAAATTAAAAAACTTACCATAAATACTTATACTCTCATAACTTTTATTTATTTATTTATGTCTATACACATAGATACACACATATATATAACCTACTCTATTTAATTTGGATTTTCAACATAAAAATAAAAATAAAAATACTTATTCTTATATATAAATTAAATTTGATCTACAGCTTCTTGCAAATAAATAAATATATGACTATATTATTTTTTGTTACTCTTGACTTTGATTAAAAAAAAAAAAGCATTATGTCTTTTACAATTTTTGTTTATTGTATTATAAATATATTTTATAACAAATAAGTTTTAAAAATTATACAAAATATGATCAAGATAGATTTTTACAATCACAAAGAGTTTGTCATTATTGATGAGGTTGTGAATTGACTAATCTATCACCATTGGTATGACATCCCGTCTTACATCGAAAGTTTACATAAGTAATTTTGGGTATATGTAATGAACCATGTATGCTGCTACTAGTAACTTGACTTAAGTATTTTTGGTCCCATAATTGGGATTTAATAAGTTAATGGGCCAATGGTATGCATGAGGCGTTACAAATAGTATCGTAGAGATCTGTGTACACAATCGAGTGTGGAATCGAAACTTTATTTGGTCACTAGGGAACAGACTGAGTATATAATAAATCATATATGCTACTACTAGTAATTTGGACTTAATATTTTGAGTCATGTGATTGAACTCCAACAAATTAATAGGCCAGTAGTATATATTATAAGCATATATATACTTATTATAAGTACATGTAAGTATATGTAAATATAATATAAGCATATATAAAGTTATATAGAAGAGAGAGAGAGAGAGAGAGTGTGTGTGTGATTTTTACAATAATATATTAAATTCACGATGAAAGATAAAAAAATCTTTTGACAATTTAATACATCTTTTCATTACCTAACACATCTAAAATAATTCTTCATTCAATTATTGAGCTATTTAACACACCATTCTTAAACTTCACATCAATATAGGTCACCTCATCTTACATAACGCACCAAAAAACTAAAACATCATCCAATCATCATATCTGTCAAACCAACGGGAAAAAAAAAACATCACTAGAGTTTGTTTTTGAGCCAATGGCCAAGCGAACACTGAAGAAGTCGATATTATAAGATTATGATCATATATGAAAGTTGAGTTTTAGTATTTTATGAACAACGTTTTTTTTTATCAGCGATTTTTTTAAAAAAAACATAAATACAACGATTAAAAAGACTCTATTGAACACTATTATAATTTTTATCCTTAAAATAAGTTTTTAATTCACAAATAAACAGACCAAAAAAAAAAAAAAAAGATACGACATCAAATGACTTTATTTTTTTCATGATATACCAATTAAAATGGAAGAGTGGAAGTAAAACTATCCATTTTTAAAATACTTATTATATAATGCCAACTTTAAATCCAGAGTATCTTCCTTTTGTTTTTGTTTCTAGTAGTTCCAACCAAAGTTATTAATCCCGTCTCGTACCGGCTAGTACAGGCCGGTATGTCTCGTCTCGTCCTTGTAACGCTACCGGACCACCGGAGTTTCATTCTGGCCATTGTTCCGGTGTGTTCCGGGCTGTTCTGGCCGGTACCGTATAGTATTGTTCCGTATTTAAAAAAATAAAAAATTCAATTAATACTTTTTTTGGGATAATTAGACATAAATTGAGGCTAAAACTATCTTTTTTTTTTTTTTTATGTTTGGTGATTTATTTTTAAATTGTGATGCTTTATTTTTATGTTCAATATGATTTTTGGTTAAAAAATATTATTTGAAATATGTATGTTAATTTTACTGATAAATCCGAAACGGTATATGCCGGTATACATTGATACCGGTACGTACCATCCCAGTAGCAAAATCGATACACTCGCCGATATGAGATTCATAACTTTGGTTCCAACAACTAATATTATACCAAAAGAAGTTTTAAGACAAACATCTCATAATTGATTTATGTATTAGAGAAGTAATATCACATCTAGATCATAATTAAGCAGATTACTTTTTCTTTTTGATAGTCGAGATATCTATCCGGTTATGAGATTACGCCCAATCCTGACTCGTCTTTGGAGGACCAATCTTACTGTGCACTTGTGGGTCCTTATCTAAAGCCAGTGTTTTTCTCCTTTATGGACTGACTCCATAAGAATTAATAATACTTGAGAGGTTTTGAACTTGAAACGAAAGAAAAAGCATACCTTTAAATCTCAATTCTTAACCACCAGATCAACCATTTGAGATCTTTAGCAGATTCGTTAACATATATATATATATATATATATATATATATATATATATGTCTCTCTTTATTTGATGAACCCTTAAATTAATGAGAAAAATAACTCCAAGATGTTTTTCAAAAGCCAAGAAATCCACATCCAAAATAAATTAAAATTTATTGCGTAACATTATGACACCCTTATACTCTTTTGCTCTGTCAAACTCTCTTTAATCTAGTTAATTAAATTTTGAACACCTATATTTTTTAGTTATTAAATACAAATTTAATTCTTAGTTGTTTATTTATTTTGATGATGACATCTGCAAATTTAAATTCTGAGTCCGCCCTATTAAAATGACGTAATTTTATTTCTATTTAAATATTTAAGACTTTTTAAATAAATATAAACTCAATTCAACTCTAGCAGTTTCACATGAAGACAAAATTATGTCGTTTTACAACTGTATCCTGCATTCCCAACTCCTAATTTCTTATTTTGTTGTTGAGTTTTGATCGTAGTGATACCTCTTATTTGTTTCCCTTCGAGACACTGGCAACTGTAGGGGGAAAACAGTTTTGTTTTGGTCTGGTTTGATCGAAAAACTCAAACCAAATTGGTAATTTTGGTTTTATTTGTTATAAATCAAAATCAAACCAAATTATTTCGATTCGATTCGATCCGGTTTTTTCGGTTTTGGTTTGGATTCGGTCCAGTTCAATTTGATTGGGCTTGGGCCCAAAATTGAAAAACTTTTACAAAATTAAGAAGCTCATGTCAATGAACCAAGTTTAGATTCATTTTTATTTTAAAACCGATTTATGATTTGATATGGCCCAATCCCAAATTAAACAAATTTCTAAAATAAGAGGCCCAACTATTGACATAGAACAAAAGTTAAATGTATGAAGCTAGATTGTTTATTTTTTAGGATTTAGTATAGAACCGTTTCAGTTTGGTTCCTATGTGACTAAAATCAAAAACTGAACCAAGTTTTTTTAAAATTCTAAACTAGACTAAACCGGACAGATTGGATTGAAAAATTGAACCAAACTGTCGGTTTAGTTTGATTACCCATTCGGTTCGATTTTTCGATTTAAACTTTCACCCCTAGACAATTGTAAGCTAATATTAGGACGTTTCCAAATCTTTAACCTTGCCCGCAATCTAAACATATATACTAGATAAGCCAATAATTCACGCCATTTGAATTAAATTCTTCATCTCAATGGACAACCTCATCATCACATACCAGGACCATGGGTATGTTGACCGAAATCATTAGAGCCTGCAAAATAACATTAATAATACTCTTAAATTTACCAAATGCTTTAGAATTATCTACATTGAGGGGTATAATTATCTTTTTGATTATATTTTTTTTAAGTCAAAGGGAGACAACAATCACTTATTACAGTAAAAAATAATCTGAGATTATTTAGTTCAAACAAGTTAGACTAAATTCAGTTATATATAAAACTGTATCTAATAATCTAGTAATACGCATGGTCAGGCGACATAGGCCCTTAGGAGTTCAATTAAAACTTGTTCTTCCTTCGTCTATGATTAATATAGCTAGATTCGAGATGACGTTGTTTACTAATTTTGAGAAAGCCCTCTAGGAGAAATGTGAGCCCGCAATGGATATTTCATTACCACGGTAAACTCTGACTTCTCCGATAAATCAACAGTATCCCCTTCTGCAGCCGTCCATTCAAAATACCAAACCAAATTTGAAACAAAAAACTCCAAGTGAAGTAATGCCAAACCAAACCCAGGACAAATCCTCCTTCCAACCCCAAATGGTATCATTTTGATCTCTCAACTCCCCGTTATATCAAACATAGCCGCCGCCTCACCACCACCATAAGTAGTACTAGAATAGAACCTCTCGGGCTTGAACTCCATGGGTTCCTCCCACACCTTTGGATCCCATCCCATCTCCGCCACCATGAAGGTAACTGTGGCAGCCTTGGGCACCAAGTAACCCTCCAATTCTACATCCTCAGTCACTCTTTGGGAAGCACAAAGTGACCAGGTGGATGGCGCCTAAGACTCTCCAATACCACAGATTTTAGGTAAGGCATTTTGTGTAAATCATCCTCATTTATCATTATCATGACTGCTTTCTCATTTTGCTCTTCGAGTTTGGGCGGTGGACCGACAATGCCAATAATCTCTTCGTACAACTTGGTTTGAACATGAGGATACTTGACCAAATTGGCCATGATCCACTGTAATGTGGTGGAGGTGGTATCAGTTCCTGCAGTGACGAACTTGCTGCAAAGGCTCACCATCTCTCCCACATTGAGATTTCTCTTCTCATCCGAAAGCTCCAGATTCACCAACGTGTCCACGTATGCCACCACAATCTCTTCTTCTGGTTCTTCCTCCATTTTCTTCTTGTGCCGTTGTTTTACTACTTCCATTTGGGATTTGATAAGAGGATCAAGACTGATTCTTGACTCTGTCGCAGCTGTAGCAACTCTTTCCAACAGTTGCGAAATATTATTTTACCTGAGAAAATAGTAGCAACAATCAAGAATGTCCAAGTAATTAAAACTCAATAGCTAGCGTGTTACAACATACAAAAACGTTTAAGCTATGTAAAAGTGTAACAAATTAAATATATAAAACGGGTACTGAAATTATAAATATTTTTATGTAATTTGCTTTATAAGCCATTGTCCAGTCAAGTGTGTTGTTAACATGACTGATTTTATTGGTTATTACTTTTCTTCCCCATCCTCACCTCCAAAAGCAAAATACCATAATGTTTTCCAAATATGAGAAGAGTCAATCTCTCCCCAACACACACAAGAAAATTATTAACCTTTATGAAAAGATAATTAAAAAGATTAAAAAGACTTCAAGCACAGCTGTATCACGACGATCAAACTCAAGTCTTACTAAATTAGCAACTGAACGGACGACAATCAAATGTGAATGCCCTTATTGGCCATTAAAGCCACAAAGTTTGTGAAAGACTACATTTTTATCTGGGCAAGAGATCTTTGTAGTACGCTAATGCACTACACAGATGCAGAGTGCTTCAGTAGCTCCATCGAGATTTGGTGATTTAATCCGTTCATGTTATAAAGTTTGTTGAATGCTACATTTGCATTAATATATAGTTACCCTAATCGGATTTTATTAACTGGACAAGGGTCCACATAGTGCATCAATGCACTACAAGGGTGTAGTGTGCTTCGATAGACTTAGTCGAGATCTAATCGTCATGTTCCGGTTCGTTTAGTTTATAGAATCACGCCAAAAAAAATTCAAAGTGATTGGGTAAAAGTAATCACTTGATTGGACAAAATTTATTAATACAAAAATAGATGGTAAGTATGATTTAGAAAACAAACTCTAACTAAATCTATCTCGATTATGTGACTATTAATTGTCAATTAACATGTTTTTTGGTACATAGTAGTGTTCAAAAAATTATATAACATGACAATAAAATCTCAATGGAGCCTATCGAGGCGCATTATACTCTTGTCGTATACACATTTTTTAAAATTATTCTGATCATCTATATTTCATATTATGGTCTGATTAAGCCACTAATGATGTCCAACAACAAATTAAGTCCATGCTTAATGATGTTTAGAAGAATAAATAACCCTCAAAACTTTTTTGGCGGCGGAATGGAGTTCTAAGAATATATTTAAAAGGACCGGATCGGACACTTACTTAGCATAGGCCAATTGTTGAGAACAGCGAACCGCCTCAAACTCAGTATCGAACGGCGTTGCATGGTCTCAATTTCCCTGATTTGCGTCTCGTCTAGCTTGTCCCCAAAGCACATCAACACCAAAAGGCAAAACATAGCGTACTGAAAATGATCAATCACCCTAACCGCCT
This sequence comes from Arctostaphylos glauca, assembly GCA_019985065.2. Classification (NCBI taxonomy): domain Eukaryota; kingdom Viridiplantae; phylum Streptophyta; class Magnoliopsida; order Ericales; family Ericaceae; genus Arctostaphylos; species Arctostaphylos glauca. Next base: position 3,024,111 of record JAHSPW020000002.1, read on the forward strand.
CCCCTGTTGACGACCGGGACTCCCCAACGAGGCGATTGATGAGCGTCTCGAGGACCCACTGGCGGGCGGTGGAGTAGGATTTGACTCGGGAGGGGTGGAGGATCTCGGAGGTGAGGTTGCGGCGGAGGAGGCGCCAAGTGTGGCCGTAGCCGGCAGAGGCAATGGTGTGCTGGTTGCTATTCATGATCTTGCTGGTGGGGAACGCGTTGGGTCGGTCGGAGAAGACGGCACCGTTACGGACGAGGGCCTGATGGGCTACGGAGTGGGTCCCAAATGAAGATGGCCGGACGAGACCCCATACGGAGTGTGATGATTGGGCCATATTTGGGCCGGAGGGAACGGAGGACGGCCTCGAGTTCAGAGAATGATTTGCGGAGCCATAGCAAATTGCCAATTACGGGAATGGCGGTCGGTCCTGGAGGGAGCTTCTTGTGGTGGGAAGAGGAAGAGTTGGGAGGAGAGAGGAAAAGGTTGAAGAGGGGTTTGATGAGAGCTGTTATGCATAGTGAGATTAGGATGATGAACCATGTCTTCGTCTCTCTCTCCCTCTCTCTCTATCTCAGATTTTCTGTGCTCAATCGATGCAAGGGAAATTAATAAAAAGATGAAACTAAAAATCACGATGTAATCATAAAACACTATTTTCGGATCGCCTATTTTTTTGAAAGAGATTTGGATGATAACATATTTTTAGTAGGCGAGCATTATCAAGAAACAAATGCATAAAATTAACTAATTATTTGTGCTTCCGTACATCGAGTAGGATTTTTTTAATTTCACTTTTCATTACTAGAAGGTAAATTAAAATCTCTCCCCAAATAATCCTCACGTTTCAATACTCTATTTTGGTGTATAATTTATGTTTTTGCTCTCGTATATTTGATTTATTATTCTTTTGATATATGTTTGCAAAATAAAAACATTTTGTTCTTTCAATCCTTTAGAGTAATGGATCATAACATATGGCGTTTTTATTATTTTTTGGCCCTTCGAGTTTTGTTCCATATATCTTGCTTGTTTTTTTTGTTTTATTATATGTTTGGAACTCTAATATATTTTCCCGTTTTAATTAACATAAAATTTATTTTTTTATCAATATTTATTTTATCAACACTATGCTATATAATATTGCAGGATTATTTTTTATGAGAGCCGCTCTTGTTAAAGTGCCAAATTGCAGAATTTGATTAGATAAAATGTTAAATTAATAAACACTTAATCTAAACATATTACTGTAATCATTAACTAAATAAATTCACAAGGATATTTATAAATTTAAATTGGTATTTGAAATTTATAGGACTCAAAGTAATTTAATTAATAAGTTCTTAATCTAAATATTAGTGTAAGCATTAATTGAATAAATCTAAAGGAATAATTATAATTTTCAATCGGTATTTAAGATTATAGGACTCAACTCAAGGTTGTAAATACCGTACCGTACCGAGAAATACAGACCATATCGGCTGGTAAGTGGTAACTGATTTTTTTTTTTTATAGTTGCGAAAAATGAAATTTTTTTGGCTCTCTCTCTCTCTCTCTCTCTATATATATATATATATATATATATATATATATATTTATTTATTTTTATTTTTTTGATAGTTGCGATAAATTTAATACGGTATCCGGTATATGACCAATACCGATATGTACCGTACCAATAAACAAATTGATACTCAAAATGATCCAGAACCTTGACTCAACCAACTAAATAATTATAAGAGAGTGTAAGGATAAATGTGAACAAATTTGAAGGGATAAATGTGGATATTAATAGGCACTTTAATCGGTAGGATTCAAATAAATCAATTAACTAAAAGATCATTATAGAGAGTGTAAGCATAGATTTAAAAAGATGCAAACGGATAATTATACATTTTTTTTTTTTTGCTAAGCTTAATTACAATTATAAATTTTAATCGGCACTTTAAATTGATAATTCAAATAGCTAAATGTTATTTGGGTTCCTATCTCCAATTCTGTTTCTTCATCCTTATCTCATATCTATTTTGATCACATTATCATATCTATTTTGATCTAAGATTCTTTTTTTTTTTTTTACTGCAAAATTAATATTACGTATTTTGATTCAGCGGAAAATACACTTTGCCATATTGTTCAACTAGCATGAAACCCGTGCTATGCACGGGTGATAAACACTTATGATGACATAAATAATTACTTACGTAGAATCAACTAATATTAAAATCAACAATAATAAGTAAAACCATATAACTCAACAAAAAAACTAAATGAGATCATAACATAAAAAAATATCATAAGATCCGTGTCAGCGATATGTACATTTTGCATATAAACTCGAATTTTTGTAAAAATCAACACCCAAAAAAGTTTCAGTGCCTTCGAACTTATGTTCGTTGTGTGAGAGACCGCATTACAGATCTCTATTTGCCAGGCAATTCGGCGGTGCAATTGTGACTGATCAATTGTTATATTCTGGAAGACAAACACCTGACAAAATCTCCTATGCTCTCAAGTGATGCGACGATTTGTTCTAAAGATACCGTGAGGTAACACGGACCTCAAGTCGCCAATTTTATTTTGTTATCTCTTTCAATTATTGCCGACCCCAATTGATTTGGGACATAAGGCTCAGTTTGGTTTGGTTTGGTTTATCTCTTTCAATTATTATTATTTGTTAATTTGGTTGTCTGTTCTCACTTCTTACAGAATTTGTTTCTCTTTTACCTCATGTGAACATTTGTGGTGTTATTCATGTGAACATTTTGATTTTATGCGGAAACAATCAAAGTTAATAATATTTTCACAAATTTTACTATTATCATTAAATACTAAGTTAAATAAGTCTTTAGCCAAAAATTATTTATTCGTACTTTTTTATATTATATTTTGGACATAGTGTGTAAACTTCTCAATATTATTAATTGATTTCTGTCATGTTTTTATCAGAAGTGTCCCTGATTTATCCCTAGTGTATTTCCTGTTTAAAAATAATTGCAAACTATTGAGCACATCACATAGTTTTATCTCGTATGCGTCCCCGCATATCCTCGACTATTAAAAATTAAGTGAAGAGGGGTTTGATGAGAGTGGAGATGCACAAAGAGATTAGGATGATGAACCAGGCCTCCATCTCTCTCTCTCTCTCTCTCTCTCTCTCTCTCTCTCTCTCTCTCTCTCTCTCTCTCTCTCTCTCTCTTCTATGATTTTCTCTAGTAAGTGGATATGAGGAACAAGATATAGTAACAAGAGAAGTGCTATATAAGATTCTGAATTATAATTGTGAGTGTTTTAAGTAAACAAAGAACAAAGAAAGACATCACATCAATCCTAAGAAAAATAACTCCACTGCCTAACTTTAATAAATCCAGAGCATCTTTCTTCTTTGTCTTTTTGCTATACGAAGAAATAAACAAACCTCTCAAAGAGAAATTGGCCCAAGATAATAATGTTAATTCTCTTTCCCCTTCCCCCAGATAGTTCTCAAAGGTTGGTTTTGGTTAGCCTGTGATGTTAACGATGATACTGGAAAGAGACAGAGCGATATACCAAGTCTAAGGCAATATGAAGTGAAGGCACGAAGACCATCTTTCTTCTATTTCTTGCTGCACAACTGAAGACCATCTAAGTAAGGATACAAAGAGAATTAAAGTAACATAATGAAGTGACCTGAAATGCAGGATTTATGCATCATAACTCATAAGAGACTCCAACAAAGAGTCAAGGAACATCACCTATATATACCCAAGTTTTTCGAAAGAGAACTTCATCGAAAGCCTTTATCCACAGTCTTTTCGTGTTTGTGTGTGTGTGTATAACACTAATGCTTTTTTCATCTCAGGACTTGCAAAACACAAAGATCGTTTGGTTTAACCCAATTCGTCATGAAATGTCTTTTCGTGTGTGTGTGTGTGTGTGTGTATAACATAGGACAGAGACCTCAGACCTCTAATGTATCACTATGAATTCATTTCAAGTGTTCGAGGATGAAGAAACATCACCTGTGTCAAATTTTGGACAGAAATTCATGCAACACTTCTGTCCACATTATGTGTCTTACTCTAATGCTTCTCTGAATTTGTTTGAACCACATTATCAAACCATTTCCAGGGTTCTATAGCTACTCATGGTGCAGGCTGACATGGATATCCCTTATACTATTTTATTTTTGTCTATTTCTTCACCTAAACTTTCAATTTTTATTTAACCAGCTTATAAACTATATAGTTTTTTTGTAACTAGTTATTCAATCTGTGACAGTCCCCAAAATTCATAACCAAAATTCTTATTTTTTGTCTAAATTATTACTAGTTATGCCCAAAAAAATTATAGAATGAGAGAAATTAGATGAAGGGGGACCTCTCGCAGGAGTCTCGAAGGGAAGATAAAAGAACGTATTGAAATCTGGATCACACACTTGGACGTTTGAAATCCTTTACTTCATCTGGGCCCCGAAACCATTCGTGGCTGTGGCTCGAATCTCCGTCACTAGTTGTTCTTCTTGCTACTGCCGCTGCTGTAGATTTGACCCACAGCAACTGCAAACCCCCAATCTGAACCCTAACCCTAACCTGAATTCTAATTCCATTTAGCAAATCAAAACGAGAGATTGCCAAATGCTGCTGTTGCATATGATGTTGTTGGTGGTATTTTTTCTACTGCTATTTTGGATTGTTGAAAGGAGAGAACATGCTGCTGCTGTTGCTGCCGCGCCAACGCCCTCGCTTCTTCCATCTCTCTCTCTCTCTCTCTCTCTCTCTCTATTCTTCCTGAAATTGGAACCAATGCCGATACTAACATGAAGTGGGATTGGTAGTGATTTTACAGTATAGTTGAGCTTAAGAAAAGCATTACCGTAAACATCTATTCAGAACACCAGTTTGGTGTTTCCAAATTTTATCATTGCGTCGATTTTTCAATTTCGATATTACCTCTCAAAAATATTTCTAATTACTTTTAAGTTATCTTAATCACCTCCACAATCGTAAAGGTAAAAATGACAATTTATTTTCTACCAAATGCTTCACATGACCGTCCACTATCACCACTATCAAACAAGGTCACAATTTTTCAACTTGCACACACATAGTGTGTGCTCCGGCCTCTTGTACATATAATATGGCAAACTAATGAAACAGCATTCAACTAAATCAACTATTGACGAGATAAATACATATACATATATAAATGTATATAAATTGCAAGCAAGATCAAAAGGATTTAGAAATTTAATAGTATATTTCAAATTACTTAAGGACTTTATCAAAATCAAAGTAAGCTTGTGTATGATTATAATATAGATTCACGATAACGTTGTCAACTAATTTTGAGGAAGCCTTCTGGGAGAGATGTGAGTCCGCAATGGGTATTTCATCGCAACAGTAAACTCTTGCTTCTCTGATAAATCAACAGTATCCCCTTTTGCAGCCGTCCATTCAAAATACCAAACCAAATTAGCAACGAACAACTCCAAGTGAAGCATTGCCAAACCAGATGCAGGACAAATCCTCCTCCCAGCTCCAAACGGCATCATCTTGATCTCTCTACTCCCCGTTATATCAAACAGAGGTGTCGCCTCATCACCAGCACCATCGCCTCCACTATAAGTAGTACTCGAATAGAACCTCTCAGGCTTGAACTCCATGGGTTCATCCCATACCTTTGGATCCCACCCCATCTCCGCCACCATGAAGTTAACCGTTGAATCCTTGGGCACTACATAACCCTCCAATTCTACGTCCTCCGTCACCGTGTGGGGAAGCACGAAGTGGCCAGGTGGGTGGCGCCTAAGAGTCTCCAATACCACAGATTTAAGGTAAGGCATCTTGTGTAAATGATCCTCCTTTATCGTTATCATGACTGCTTTCTCATTTTGCTCTCTGAGTTGAGGCGACGGGCCGACAACACCAATGATCTCTTCGTACAACTTGTTTTGAACATGAGGGTACTTCACCAAATTGGCCATGATCCATTGTAATGCGGTGGAGGTGGTATCGGTGCCTGCATTGAGGAACTCGCTGCAGAGGCTCACCATCTCCCCCTCGTTGAGATTTCTCTTCTCGTCCGGAAGCTCCAGATTCACCAATGTGTCCACGTATGCCACCACACTCTCTTCTTCAGGTTCTTCCTCCCTTTTCTTCTTCTCAAGCCGTTGTTTTACAACTTCCATTCGGGATTTGATAAGAGGGATCAAGACAGAATCTTGACTATTGCGCAGCTGCATGAACTCCTTCCAACGATTGCGAAATACTATCTTACCTGAGAAAATAATTGCAACAACCAACAATACCCAACTAAAGCTCAAATAGCGTGTTGCAACATAAAAAGCATTTAAGCTACTAAAAGTGCGTGTACGTTAACCCGAAAACCCTGACTTATCAAACGAAAATCTATGTAAACGTGTAACAAAATATATGAAATGGTATAGAAATTCTAAAGTATTTTTGCGTAGTTTGCTTTATAAACCATTGTCCAGTCAAGTGTGTTGTTAAAATAACTGATCATATTGGTTTTACTTTTCTTTCCCATCCTCAACCTCCAAGAGCAAAATACCATAATGTTTTCCAAATATGAGAAGAATCAATCTATCCCCAACACAAAAAAAACAGAAACATTACAACAGCAATAAATATGGACGCCTATGGGGGACACAACCATTCTAGTGCATATAAGGCCTTAGGAAGAAGGCAAGAGATCAGACCAATAGTACACTTTTCAGGAGTTTTATAACTTATAACCAACCAGTGGTCCTTGACAGATCAATTATTAAATAAGCATTGAAGCTTGTTTGTTTCCTTTGTTCCTCATAAGGACATTTAATGACGAGCGAGCGGCATTTAAATGGGCTCTTATGGGCCATTAAAGCCACAAAGGTTGTGAAAGTCTACATTTTTCTCGGGACAAGGGATCTCTGTAGTGTGCTAATGCACTACGAGTATGTCATGCCACCGCAAATAGACACCTCCGTTACCAGTGAATCAGTGGCATTGGCCCCTCCGGGGTTAACCAGATCCTTCAGTAATGTTATCGAAATTTGTAATCTACGGTTCATGTTATAAAATTTGTTGAACACTACATCTGCATTAAGAAGTCATGTTAACCGGATTTTATTAACAAAATAATAGACAAGGGGCTCGCGTAGTGCGTTAATGCACAACGAGCATATATATAGTGCACCTCGATAAGCTCCACCGAGACTAATCTTCATGTTCTGGATTGTATAGTTTATAGTAGATCATACAGAAACAAAAATCAAAATGATTAGATAATGGTCACACTTACTTAGCATAGGCCAAAAGTTGAGAACGTTGAACCGACTCAAACCTAGTAGCAAATGGCGTTGCACGGTCTCGATTTGCCTGATTTGCGTCTCATCCAGCTTGTCCCCAAAGCACATCAACACCAATAGGCAAAACATAGCGTACTGAAAATGATCGACCACCTTAACCCCCTCCCCTGCCGACGAACGGGACTCCATAAGGAGGCGATTAATGAGCATCTCGAGGACCCACTGACGGGCGGCGGAGTAGGATTTGACGCGGGAGGGATGGAGTATTTCGGAGGTGAGGTTGCGGCGGAGGAGGCGCCAAGTGGGGCCGTAGCCGGCGGAGCTGATGTTGTGCTGGTTGCTACTCATGATCTTGCTGGTGGCGACGGCTTTGGGTCGGTCGGAGAAGACAGCACCGTTTTGGACGAGGGCCTGGTGGGCTAAGGAGTGGGTCCCGATGAATATGGCCGGGCGAGACCCGATACGGAGGGTGATGATGGGGCCGTATTTGGCCCGGAGGGAACGGAGGATGGGTTCGATATCGGAGAATGATTTGCGGAGCCATAGGAAGTTGCTGATTACTGGGAAACTGGTAGGTCCCGGGGGGAGCTTCTTGTGGTGGGAAGAAGGAGAGTTGGGAGGAGAAAGGATAAGGTTGAAAAGGGGTTTGATGAGAGCGGTGATGCAGAGTGAGACTACGATGAGGAACCATGTCTCCATTTCTCTCTCTCTCTCTCTCTCTCTTCTCGCTCTCTCTCAGATTTTTCTGCGCAATCGAAATGAGGGACAATTATTCGAATAGCTCACACCATCTCCTTAATTCAATGAAAGCGGCTGAGTCAATTTCTGCACGTCCTCTGGCTTAATACGTCTGTAAACTTTACCTCTTATGGTAAGCAATCTTACGGTAGACAACCGGATTCGGGGGGCCTGCTGTGCAGGGTGCACAGCAGCCCCTGCTGCCCAATGAAACGGCGCCGTTTCACCATTAAACGACGTCGTTTTAATAAAGGGTTGAACTGCCTTGTTTGGCTGACAAATCCACTCAAAACGACGTCGTTTTGAGTGGATAAAAAAAATAAAACCCTGGTTCTATCATAAGCGCCTCCCTCTTCTCTCTCACACTCTCTCAGCCGAATCCATCCACTGATCTCCCCTCCCTGCACAGCCGAACCACCACCGATCTCCCTCCCTGCTGCCGCCGAACCACCAGCCGCCGAACCACCACCGTTTTGTAAATGAAAAAGCAACGACATCTGGGATTTGCAGCAACGACTACATACAGCAATCCCCAAAACTCAACACAAAGTCTATCCATTTTTCATTCATGGGGCCAATCAGCTGACAATGAATGCCTTTTTTTGATGTGGTAATTTTAATTAAATAGGTTAGGTTAGTTTAGGGAAAATAGTTAAGGTTATTTACCTACATGTATATACACATAATGAATGAAAGAAAAATAAACATTTCAATGTTTATTAATTAGTATTTTTCGAGTTGATCATAGAGGCTAAATTCTCACTTGAACGTATTCTTGTTGGGCTGCTACAAAATAATGAATCTTTAACACGTAAGGTTGAAAAGACTACTAATTAAAATGAAGAAGAAGAAGGGGAGAGAGAGAGAGAAGTGAGAAGTAAAACAAATTTTCATCTGTGTTCTGTATTGATTCTTCTTTAAAATTGAAAATCAACACAAAGAAAAGGGGGGAAAATTCATTTCTCTGGGTTCCAAAAACAGCCGCTGCCCGACTATTTCTAGAAGAGAACCTGAAAATTCCAGGCGAAGATGGAAGAAGAAGAAAGACCAGTAATTGAAGAAGAAGAAAGACCAGTAATTGAAGAAGAAGAAGAAGTATGGAGCTGGGGAGCAGGAACAGATGGACAGCTAGGGACGGTGGTGGTTCGGCGGCAGCAGGGAGGGAGATCGGTGGTGGTTCGGCTGTGCAGGGAGGGGAGATCAGTGGATGGATTCGGCTGAGAGAGTGTGAGAGAGAAGAGGGAGGCGCTTATGATAGAACCAGGGTTTTATTTTTTTTACCCACTCAAAACGACGTCGTTTTGAGTGGATTTGTCAGCCAAACAAGGCAGTTCAACCCTTTATTAAAACGACGTCGTTTAATGGTGAAACGGCGCCGTTTCATTGCGCAGCAGGGGCTGCTGTGCACCCTGCACAGCAGGCCCCCCGAATCCGTAGACAACCATAGAAACCTGAAACTCTTTAATTTATTTAATTTTTAATTTAAAAAATGAGATATATTTGAATAGTTTTTAACATTATCTAATAATTTGCCGATAACATTATCAGATGATATTAAATACTACAATCAAACTGTAATAGATAAGTAACATGTAAGCTAAAATTATCTATATAGAATTCATTTAAAAATCCTAATCTATTATAACTCAAAAATTAAATTAGGCCCGGTTTAGCTTGACTTGATTGTTTGCTTATTGTTTCGTCTTTATTTAAAAATTTTGTATTTTTTTATTTTTCGTCAACTTTTTGTGGATTGTTAGTTCGTTTCGACAAGAGCTTTTAGAAAAGTTGTAAATCATGGACCAAATTTTAAAAAAGTTCAAAAAAGACGAAAATAATCCAAAAATAGAATTTTTTTTGTACTTCATCGTCATCTTTAGTGACTTTTTTAAACTTTTGGACATAATTTTATACTTGTCCGATTCATCTCATCGAAATGGACCAATAATCCCAAAAAAATTGAGGTAAAAACAGCAAATACAAAAAAAATTAAATAGAGGCCAAATTGGACCTATGTCGGGATTTAATGGTCTAATTCACTATACAGTGTGAATAGAAGGGAGAATAATACAATAATATATATGTTAGTATCATGTCACTTTCCTAGGAAAAAAACAAACGCTTGCACAAGAGTCATGAGTGTGGTCCCCTCGGATTTGTTTGTTTACACCAAACGATTGCATGCTGTCTCCGTTTTGATTTGGTTGTTCACTTTTATTATTTTAGCTCTCTCCCTATAGTTTATACATATATATTGATAGTTGCTATAAATTCGATACGGTATCTAGTACGCACTGTATTAATAAAAAAATTAGTATTCAAACTAATTCGGTATTTAGAACCTTACTTCGGACTTCTCAAAAGATTTATTTATGTTTTTTAGTTTATAAATTTTTTTATAATCTTCTTTGATAGATCTCGATTAATTCTATCGGATAATATTTTTATAATCATAAAATAAATTATAAATTACTCAATTTAGATAAATTTAAGAGACGCGCATATCAAATATTAGACAAGCAACTGATGGAGTATTTTTCTTATTTGAATAACATAAAGTCTAGGCACACACCTTAATACAGAGATTTAGACATATATGTATTCAGAACTATCTGGTGCGCATAGAATGTATACTATTTTAAAAAGTCTCGCGTGTATCGAACGATTCCAAATCTATGTGTTAAAGGTATGTGTAGACTTGCTCCTTGAGTAATGTGGTTCCCTTGGAATTCTGTCGTACATAGAACGAGATTACAGTCTTCGAAAAATTTTGCAAAAAAATATTTCCGAATTCAAAATCAATGGGTGCGATTCACTTTGATTTTAAATCACTACACATTCAAATAAATCACAGAGAGGACAGTGAATGCTAAAATATTTAATTAATTTATTATCTATGTATTGGTGAAGTTTTCAAAGTACAGGATTGATGCTGCATGAGATAGTATTAAAAATGTAATACATAAATAATCCCTAAAAAATAATTAAGATTCGAGACTTAAGAATTTACTTCCACTTAAAGTGTTAAGTTCAAAAATTTTAAGGTGCTATAAACTCTTATAGGGTCAGTTTGTGCAGAGTTTTACACTGATCTTAATTAAGCTCCGTGACAAAGGTAAAATTTAACTAAATCAAATTGAGTTTTTTTGAAGAAATAATTTGAGTTGACAGCTCAACAAAAAAGTATTATTGTGCACGTGCATATTGATAAGATAAGAGATGGGACAGTTGACAGAATGAGTTGAAGATAATAATGATTCTTGATAATCTCGAGAATAGTTTAAATTAGATAATATAATGAGAAGTTTAAGATTTTGAATAGAATTCTAATTATAAAAAATAAGGTTCTGGAAAGTCCAAGTCTTATTAGTGATCAATCGGATGACACTTTTAATTCGTTCCTAATGAGAAATTAAAAATTGAATTAGAACTCAAATTACTTTGAAAGAAAGTATGTAAATAAAGGTATACTCCAGAGTAAAAATTATGTCAAATATTGATTTAATTGTCTATCCACTGCAGAACAGAGAGTTATTCGACAATTTCTTGGCTTGCAAATATTTTTGCAAGAAGAGAAATTAAGAGATAACTTGTCAGTCATGCATTAACTTTCTTGTTTAGAAAAATCACGCATCTGCACTCTACTGAAGACAGAGGAATTGGTCTTCCAAATATTAATCGAACCGAACAATTTGAGTTGTCTATCTATACTATATTGTATTGAGAAAATGACTTTTAGTAAAAGTCGATCTGAGTGCAATAAGTGGTGATTGGATTATAAATTAAATTGATAATTTTTTTATCTATAACAAATAATATAAAAATTAATTAAACAAATATTAATAATATAAATATTAATTGAACGATTATTCTTAACAAATCAAATTCAAATCAATCCTTATCGATTTGGTGAAATGATAATCTGTTACATAGATAAATTGTAGAAACTACCAGAATTTTTGATTTTATAGGATCAACAAATTAAGGTTTTGTTATTATAAAACATGGGGTTTTGTGAGAACAATAAATAGGTACGAATAGAACAAAAAAGGACATACAAAAAGTGGAGAAAATTTCTGTAGTCCATTTGCCCTAATTTATTTTTCTGACTTATTTTTTGTCTTTATTCAATTTTTTTTTGTATTTGTTATTTTTATATCATTTTTTGTAGCTTATTGGTTCGCATCGATGAAAGAAATCTAAAAAGTATAAAATTATGTCCAAAAGTTTTAAAAAAGTCACTAAAGACGAAAATAAGCTAACACAGACGCTGTTTTTGGCTTATTTTTGTCTTTTCTGAACTTTTTTTTAATTTTTTAACATAATTTTATACTTTTCTGAAATCTCTTGTCGAGACGAACCAACAACCATCAAAAAATTGATGAAAAACAAAAAATTAAAAAAAATTCAAATAAAGACAAAAAACTAAACAGTGAATAATCCAATAATTACTACAGGCAAAATGGACCTATGAGTTATCACTCCCACCTTTAAAAAAAATCCATCAAACCGCATTATGTGAAAATCGTTGATAATACACAATATAAAGTGAGATTGACGGAATCAATTGATTTTTCTATTAGATTAGAAATTGAGAAGAATCGTGGCAATCGGATAAAACGTTCAACAAATAACTTTCCAGACGGAAGTTATCTTATAGATGCAATACTTATCCTTTTATTCCTTATTTGATTCCTACGGATATACTAGGGGACTCATCCTTGGGATGGGAATTAATTTCTAAAAAAAATACTAATATGATGGGGACCTATAACTGGCCTGGTGATTAAACACGATCTTATTTATCATTTGATCTTATATGGGTAGAAAATTCAAAGCAGAGCGAGGAGTATTGACGTTATAATTATGAGCGTTTAGATATAATTTGTTAAGTTTAATTCCTTATCATATTTAGTTCATGCTGTGAATAATGAGCATGTTTTCATTATGTAAAATATTGAAATAGCGTTTGCTTTTGTAATCGTATCGATAAGTATATTTCAGTTTATCATGTGCATAGCACGAATTTTTTACTAATAAAAAAGTATAATCTAATAGCTCATTAAAATACTATAAACTTGTGCCCGTATAGGATTTCACAATCAGCAAGCTTCATATTAACTAAAATACTTTAAACTTGTGCCGGTATAGGATTTCGGCGAAACACTTTTTCGAATCTTCAATACTAAGTAAAAGAAATACCAATAATTTCAGTGATCATAAGGTCAACTTCATGATCCAAAAAAATAGTAGGATTATTTTAAGTGATCACATCTTGAGTACTATTATTTGATATAATTTAATATTTTTTTATGGTGATATCTAATTTATTATCCAGGTGTTGGTGAAGTTTTCAAAGTACATTTATTGATGCTGCATGAGATAATATTAAAAAATGTAATACATAAATAACCCGAAAAAATAATTAAGGTATGAGATTTAAAGATTTGCTTCTACCTAAAATATCAGGTTAAAAAATTCTCATGTGCTAATTAATTCTTATAAAATCAGTTACACAGAGCTTTACCTTGATGTTAATTATGCCCAGCTAAAGGATAAACAGATTGGTCTCCAAAGATTACTCGAACACTTTGAGGTATAAAAAAATATATATGTAAAAAGAACATCAGTATTCGTAAAATGTATATTAATATCCGTGAATATATATTGATATCCATAAAATTTGTATCAATATTCATATTTATTTGTCTTTATATGCATATTATTCATCGCCTAGTGAGCGGTGGTTAGCAAACCAAGTCATAAAATATCCAAACCAAGTTATTTGAAAGTATTTTTCGTTTTCCACTCGTTTCAGAGAACATCTAAATCAAGTCAAAGTTTATCTTTCATATTTAATCTCTCGTTCAAACCATCTACTTTTTTAATCTCTCCATAAATATCAAATCACTGTGGGTCAACTTTTAAAAATAATACATACTCTTATCTTATCTCTTTTGTAACTTATATGTTAAAAATATTCTTCCGTCCAATTGGAACCTAAAGGGTGCTATAAACTCAATCAATGTTAATTTTGGTCAGCAAACATCGTACTCACTAAAACATTGAGTACGATGTTATTTTCAACCATAACAAAGAAAAAGATTTTCCTAGTATTTTTATTTTCAGACATGCTAATTCTATTTAATAATAATCACACTCCTGCATACCCACTCCAGGCCACATATAGTCTGAACATATTTTACGAAGGTAGAGTGGTTAGTTATAAATAATAGTTAGTAATTAAAATTTTAAAAGAAATATATTATATGAACGTAGTAAAAACCATTATTTATGAATAATTTTTATATTTTCTTCTTTAAACTATTCTTTTATTTTAATTCATTTTGTCCTTAAATTATCTATTTTCTTTTAAATAATTCCTAATCTATGTAATTTTACACCTAGCTAATTCATAAAAAATTGATTTGGGTCTATATTTGTATACAAAAAATAAATTAACAAAAAAATTAATTTAAATTCCCAAACAAAATGAAAGAAAAAGACAAAAAAAGACTTATAAAATAAATTTTCTTTGTTTTTAATCTCTTTATATCTGAACTTTTTTTTAATATGGATCGATATTTTTATACTATGCAAATTTCTCTTGTTGAAATGAATGAAAAATTAACAAAAAATTATTAAACATAAAATAATATCTACTACCTTTAATAAACAAAATATGTAGGTCAAACTCAACCTATTCTTTTCGAAATTTGAACCAACGCCTTTCTAGCATCAAGAATGCTTATTACTCACGCGAATAGTTTAATTTCTCAAAAGGATCAATGCGTGATTCGAAATACCCTTCCCTGCAAATAACATTTTTGTTCTAGCATAGAGTGAGATTGTAGTGATTTTACATTATAATTTAGCTTAAGAAAAGCATTAATTGAAACAACGTTGAACTAAATCAACACCACATTGTCTTTTATAATTTGGGTTTGTAATGAACACGTGCACTACAATAATAAAATGTGAGGATAAGTCCACACAATATGAAACACAAAAGCATATATATATATATATATATACACACACATATACATATACATGTTGCCAGCAAGGTCAAAAGGATTTATTTATAAATTACATAGTATTAGGTTTCAATTACTCAGTTATCGTGCTGCTTTGACACAGAAATACTAGGTATATAATATACATAGCATTGTCAAAGTAGCACGATATCCAAACAACCTTAATCTAATATTAGGAAATCTCCAAAGCTTTGACTTTGCATGCAATCTAGCATATATTTAAAATTCCAACTATAACCTCTCTCTTTTTTTCGTGTATGATTATAGCCAGATTCGTGATGATAAACATTGTTAACTAATTTTGAGTAAGACCTCTGGCAGAGATATGAGCTCGCAATGGATATTTCATCACAGTAGTAAACTCTCGCTTCTCTGATAAATCAACAGTATCCCCTTCTGCAGCCGTCCATTCGAAATACCAAACCATATTTGCAACGAAAAACTCCAAGTGAAGCAATGCCAAACCAAACCCAGGACAAATCCTCCTCCCAGCCCCAAACGGCATCATTTTAATCTCTCTACTACCCGTTATGTCAAATAGTGACATCGCCTCATCACCACCACCACCACCATTATTAGTACTAGAATAGAACCTCTCGGGCTTGAATTCCATGGGTTCGTCCCACACCTTTGGATCCCACCCCATCTCCGCGACCATGAAGTTAACCATGGATGCCTTGGGCACCAAGTAACCCTCCAATTCTACATCCTCAGTCACTGTGTGGGGAAGCACGAAGTGCACAGGTGGGTGGCGCCTAAGACTCTCCAATACCACAGATTTTAGGTAAGGCATCTTGTGTAAATCATCCTCCTTTATTGTTATCATAATTGCTTTCTCATTCTGCACTTCGAGTTGGGGCGACGGGCCGACAACGCCGGTGATCTCTTCGTACAGCTTGGATTGAACATGAGGGTACTTGACCAAATTGGCCATGATCCATTGTAATGCAGTGGAGGTGGTATCGGTGCCTGCAGTGAGGAACTCGTTGCAGAGGCTCACCATCTCCCCCTCGTTGAGATTTCTCTTCTCATCCGGAAGCTCCAGATTCGCCAATGTGTCCACGTATGCCACCACACTATCTTCTTCAGGTTCTTCCTCCGTTTTCTTCTTCTCGCGCCGTTGTTTTACAACTTCCATTCGGGATTTGATAAGAGGAATGAAGATAGCTTCTTGACTCTGGCGCAGCTGCATGAGCTCCTTCCAACGATTGCAAAATAGTATCTTACCTGAGAAAATAATTGCAACAACCAACAATGCCCAAGTAATTAAACATCACTAGCATGCGTTTTCCAACATACAAAAACGCTTTAAGTTTCGTAAAACTGTGCGTAAGTTAGTCTGAACACTCTAAATTATCAAACAAAAAAGCTACATAAACGTGCAAAAAAATACATGAAATGGGTATTGAAATTCTACATATTTTTGTGCTATTTACTTTTTAACCATTGTCCAGTCAAGTCGTTGGCATGACTGATTGGTCTTGTTGGTTTTTACTTTTCTTCCTCATCCTCACCTCCCAGGCCAATACACATGAAAATAAAAACATTACAACAGCAATAAAGAAAAGTCTAGGGACCAAGAAAAGAAACCAAGAAACTCTCCTCGAATTCAAAATTAATGGTCACTTAGTCCCTAGGACTCCTCCAGCAATAAATATGACAATCTGGGGTATGGACCATGTCTTGGGATGACCTATGTGGGGACACAACTATTCTAGTGCAAATTAGGCCTTGGGAAGAAGGCAAGAGATCAGACCAATTGTACAATTTTTAGGAGCTTTATAATCAACTTGTGGTCCTTAACAGATCATTTATGTAAGCATAAATTGAAGCTTATTTCCTTTGTTCCCTCATAAGGACATTTGATGACAAGCTGCATTTAACAGATCATTCATGAACCATTAAAGCCACAAAGGCTGTCAAAGTCTACATGGACATAAATAGTGTTCAACAAACTACATAAACTCAATGGATGACGATAAGGCCCACTATGGGGACTAATGATGCCTGATCAAATCCATTAAATTTTTTCTGAACTATTTATTTGGATCAATTCAAATCACGACAATAAGATCTCGATAAAGTCTACTACAGACTGATGAATCAGAGATTCCAACAACAAATTTACTCCAGGGCTCAATGATGTTTAGAACACCTATCAATTAGATAGGGCTTTAAAAGAACAATAAATTCCAACAAATATATTTAGAAGGAGCAAATGGAACACTTAGGGCTTGTTTAGTAACACTTCATGTTTTCTGTTTTTTATTTTTTATTTTTGTTTCCTAATTTTCGTTTTTGTTTTTAAAAAAACAAAAATAAAAAACTTATTTGTGTTAACCTGTTTTTAGTTTGTCATACATATAGACTCTATAGTGTGTGTATATAAAGACTTATATACATATATACATGTATATAAGTATATATCAAAGTTTATATATATTTATATCAGTATAATATACTTATAATATATATAAGTGTATATATGTGTATATATATATATATATGTATATATATATATACTTATATGTACATATACATATATATATACTTATATGTACATATATATGTATATACATGTATAATGTATATGTATAATGTATTATAATATATATACATCTACATATTTAATATATATTATACATATATACATATATATACATACTTGTAATATATTAATATATAATATATATAAGTATGTGTGTGTGTGTATGTATGTATGTATGTATATATATATATATATTTATTTATTTATTTATTTATTTATTTATATAAATAATACGTATATAATACTATATGATTATATATACGTATAATTATATAATTATACATATACATTATACATATGCATATGTATTATAATATACATGTATATACATATAATGTATATGTATAATGTATTATAATGTATATACGTAAAATATTTATTATAATATATACATATATACATATATACATATATATATATATTATAATATATCTAAGTGTATTCATATATATACACACATATATATTTATATATATAATACTTATATAATACTATATAATTATATATATGTATAATTATATATTAGTATATGTATAATTATATAATTATACATATACATATGCATATGTATTATAATATACATATACATTATACATATAATGTATATGTATATGTATATGTATAATGTATTATAATGCATATACATAAACATATTTATTATGTATTATACATATATATACATACTTGTAATATACTAATATATAATATATATATAAGTATATATATATATGTATGTATGTATGTATATGTATATGTGTGTGTGTGTGTGTGATATATGTATATAAGTGTGTGTATATATACATGTATATAAGTACATATACACAAATATGTATATGTATATACATATATATTATACACATAATATATATGTATAATTATATACATATATGTATATGTATATAAGTATGTACTTATAAGTATATATATTATACATATTATATAAATATATATATTATATGTATAATAAATATATATGTATATATAAATAAATCTATAATATGCGAATATATAATTATATATACGTCTAGTGTATATATATACATGCATACATATATATATACACATAGTTGGTTTTTGAAAATAATTTAAAACTGTTTTTGAAATAAATGAAAGCTCACTTTTTATACTTTCACTTTTTTTGAAAATAATGAAAACTGTTTTCAATTTTTTGGAAGTAAAACATCAACCAAACATATTTTTTTCTCAAAAAACAGAAAATTCAGGAAATAAAAACAGAAAACAGAAAACGAAATGGTTACCAAACGTAGCCTTACTTAGCATAGGCCAAAAGTTGAGAACGTCGAACCGACTTATACTCAGTATCGAACGGCGTTGCACGGTCTCAATTTGCCTGATTTGAGTCTCGTCCAGTTTGTCCCCAAAGCACATCAACACCAATAGGCAAAACATAGCGTACTGAAAATGATCGATCACCCTAACCGCCTCCCCTGTTGACGACCGGGACTCCACAACGAGGCGATTAATGAGCGTCTCGAGGACCCACTGGCGGGCGGCGGAGTAGGATTTGATGCGGGAGGGGTGGAGGATCTCGGAGGTGAGGTTGCGGCGGAGGAGGCGCCAGGTGGGGCCGTAGCCGGCGGAGCTGATGTTGTGCTGGTTGCTACTCATGATCTTGCTGGTGGGGAGGGCCTTGGGTCGGTCGGAGAAGACAGCACCGTTTTGGACGAGGGCCTGGTGGGCTACGGAGTGGGTCCCGATGAATATGGCCGGGCGAGACCCGATACGGAGGGTGATGATGGGGCCGTATTTGACCCGGAGGGAACGGAGGTCAGGTTCGATGTCGGAGAATGATTTGCGGAGAAATAGGAAGTTGCCGATTACTGGGAAACTGGTGGGTCCTGGGGGGAGCTTCTTGTGGTGGGAAGAAGAAGAGTTGGGAGGAGAAAGGATAAGGTTGAAAAGGGGTTTGATGAGAGCAGTGATGCAGAGTGAGATTAGTATGAGGAACCATGTCTCCATCTTTCTCTCTCTCTCTCTCTCTCTCTCTCCCTCTCTCAGAGATTAACTCTGCGCAATCGATATGAGGTACAAATTTTCGAATAGGTCACACGGCCCTCACACCATCTCCTGAGTCAATTTGTATACTCTCTGGCTTAAGTATACGTCTGTATATTCTTATAGGCAGCATGAGCTAGTCATACATCCATAGACACTCTGGAACTCTTTAGTTTATAATTTTATATAATTTTTAATTTAAAAAAATTAGGTATATTGAAAAACTTATATAGTAGATATGCAAATTTAATTTCGAAAAATTATGTCAAGGTGGCACAGCATGTGTTGCTGCGCTGGGAACGGCAGAGTTTTGGGAAAAAATAGCACAAATCAAAATTCTTCCCAAATTGAATACCTGTGCACAATTACTTCCACGCGTTAACAAAATTGTACTCCCCCTATCCCATTTTTATAGTTCATTATTTTAATTTCGAACGTCTCAAAATGAAAATCTATTTTTTAAAAATAATAATTGAAATTTGGTTAAATTTTCTTTGTTGCCTCTTTGTTTAAATAAAACTTAAACTGTACACATCAATCAAATCAAGAGTATATTTAGAAAGAAAAATATTTTTTTGCAGTAATAATTATGTTCCCTTAGAAAGTTAAAATCCCAAAGAGAGACTAACAATTTGGGACGGAGGGAATATTTTAAAATTTCAACTTCGTGTTTCATCTAAAAAAGAATTTAAGTCAACGGTAAATTTTTAAAATTATTTCGAGAATAAAATTCTAGCATTTTAATTGAAATAAGTTCAAACGAGCAGTGTAGATCACTTTTTTTAGTGGGTCTTTCGGTAAGTGAACATATTTTTTTATTTTTCTTTTTACTTTTTCCACTGTCGGTTAAAAAAGTAATCGACAGTGCTCATTTCAGTCCTTTCAGTCGTACTATTAGGATTTTATTCACGAAATAATTTTAAAAATTTATCGTTAACTTAAAAAAATATTTTGAGATTAATCGCGAAGTCAAAATTTTAAAATAAAATTTTATTATCGCAAGGATGTAATTTTGCACATATATTCAATTTGGGAAGAATTTTGACTTTTGCTATTTTTTCCCAAAACGTTGTCATTCCTAGCGCAACACAAATATTGTGCCTCTTGGCACAGCACCTATCCCTTGCCTCATGATGGTCGGAGGTGATTGTTCGACCAAAAATCATTCGATTATCAAGTTAGTACGTAGCACAAGTCGATAGTAGAGTTGAGTATTCACACCAACCTCAGTGTCGGCCCCGACATTTGGGTTGCCCAAGCCCGGGCTTAAATTGGTTGCCCACTTAGTATTAAGTCATAATAAAATTAAAAAATATATAATCAAACAACAAAACAAGAACAAAAATAAGATTATATTACACTTTTAGCTTGAATTACATTAAAAATTCAAAATCAAAATACAACCCCGGTCATAGTGCTTTATGACTAGCACGATCCGATTCAAAGAAAACAACTTCTTCTTGCATTTTTTGAAGCAAATTCTTCAATTAAATCATCGTACTTTAACTTATCCAAGTATTCATTTTCAATTGAAATCATAGCCAATCCATTTAATCTCTCCTGTGACATGGTAGTCCGTAGGTAAGTTTTTATTAATTTCAACTTCGAAAAGCTCCTCTCCGGCGAAGCAATTGTGACT
The DNA here is from genome assembly GCA_019985065.2 of Arctostaphylos glauca. Taxonomy (NCBI): domain Eukaryota; kingdom Viridiplantae; phylum Streptophyta; class Magnoliopsida; order Ericales; family Ericaceae; genus Arctostaphylos; species Arctostaphylos glauca. The sequence continues at coordinate 3,045,362 of JAHSPW020000002.1, forward strand.
GGAATGGTCAACAAAATTCGATAAGCAACCCAAACCATTTGAAAACCGCCATCTTTCCAATAAGACCTTATAAAATCAAGAATGTCGATTGATTTTGTTACTTCTCTCGGCAATATTGTTTTCAAGTGTCTAAGTTCTTGGAATAACTCCACCCCATAAATATCACCATGTTGTTTGTATTCCAAGAAACTTTGGAGTTTAGTACAATGCTCCATCAATTGTTTTTCATTAACATGCTTGAATTTTGCGTTGAACAAAAATCCAAAGATTGCTTCATAAAGTTCAAATTGCTCAAACCGATCCCTAAGCGATGTAAGAGCTTGATCTATGATGTGGAGAAAATAGGTAACTCTAAAACGATCTTCCAGTGATTGACTTTCATTTGCATCATCATCCACATCCTCATCAAATTGCTTCTTTCTTTGAACAACTCTTTTTTTTAGGTTTTGCTTTTAAGACAAAATTAGAATTTAGAAATTTTCCAGGTTTATATTTTTATTTATGTTTATATTTTTAATTAATATTATTTTTTTAATATATTTATGAAATTTTTTTTTTTGGGTTGCCCCGTGCCGGGGGGTTGCCCGAGCCCGGGGGCTTGCGGGGCTTACCCTGGGGCCGGCTCTGATCCAACCTCCTCTAATCTCCTCCTTTTTTATTAATTTTGAGGAGGAATTCTTTTAAAGAGCATCTGCATCAATCTCTCCTAATCTGCTCTCTATTTTATTATTGCTACAACAACTCTCTATGTTTAGGAAGCTACTGTAGTCTTCTAGAATTTTTATTGTATTTCTTTCTTTCTTTCTCCTACAATTGAGTATGAAAGAAAAAATATTTTAATAAAATAGGGATAGAATAAAAAGTCTGATACATGAAACATTAGAAAATATAGCTCCCTAAAGTTTTAAAAAAAAAAGGAAAATTTCTCCCTAATTTAGTCCAAAAAATAAAGAGACTGATGTGGATGCTCTTACAGGAACAACCGTCTAATGAAAACGACTTTCATGTTATTACGGTGTAGGCAAGAATGTAATGCCAGTGTCTGTGAAACGTATACGGTCGCATGGTCGAAAATCCTCTTTAATAGCTTAGGCAGGCTCACGAGACACCGATCGCGCCTCTGTTCCATATTGAGAAAAATAACTCGTTAATTTTGGGCGTTATCCTGGGATGCTGAGTGGTTAGCGACGTCACCTTCGTGATTGGCCGGGCAATTAGGAGCACCCCATCTGGGCTCTTTTGGTCGGCACCTATCACGCGATTCTTTCACATATGATTGGGTTTGATGCCTCTGAGCAAATCCTATGTAACACCCCAAATTTTTCGGAGATGTTAATTTTATAGAAATTAACATAATCAAAGGATTTTCACAGAGCCATGGCAAAATAATAGTTTCAATTACAATCATCAAAATTTGGAGAGATTTTTACAATTAAATTTGGAAATTTTAGAGCTTAAGGTAAAACTTGATAAACTATGGTGCAATTTGATTTTCTTCGGGAATACTATCTTCAATGCCTTGAAAGTCTAGTCTGTCCACGCTATCTTCGATACCTTGCGTGAAAAGTTAGGGACAAAAAAATTACATCATGAGCGAGAAAGCACAGCAAAAAAATTCGACGCGTACTTTCTAATTTATGCAATAGATCAAATTATGCATGAGTATTATATGAGTAAATAATAATTAGCAGAAGTAGTAAGCAGATAAGTGCATAAATTAATTCGAATATAATACGAACGGTAAGATCTCCAAACTACGATGTCAAGTTTCTAAGTTTCTGACACCAGTATTTGACAATATTGTACGTGTCCAAATTTTTATTTCAAATTACAATTCTAGATCAACACAAGCGTTGTCCATAAGTCAAAACTTTAATTTTAGTATTTATGATACTCGCGTCCGATGTGATCATAACCCCTATGTTGAACCGTACGCCCGACCACCAACGTTCCCAATATTGGCTCCCGTATGACATGTTCACATTCATTATGTTTCTAGTTGTTATGCTTTCCGTACGTCCTGCCGGATATCAAAATTTATACTTCCTATAACACTATATTTTGTTTTAAAGGACATGACACGGTTTACAAACACAACCCGACTTACGACATAACTTGGCTCAATAAATCACACGACTCACAATACAACTTGACTCAAGACACAATTTTACTAAAGAAACCTCATGGTACTAGTTATAATTTGGCTCAAATTAGATCATGGCTAAAGATTTCATAAACACAACTCCCAATGAGTTATTTCTAGATCTATGTGCTTGGCAATTTTTCTAAAATTTAAATTTTGTTCAAAATCTCGTAAATTACCATGTCAACGTCAACTTATTGTTTCATAGACTATGGGTTTTCGATTGACCAATTATTATAGTCAGGTTTTTATCATCAATCAATACTTTTGATAGCATAATGAATATTTAATTAAGCATGGGAGATAATAAATTAAATCATATAATTATGCATAGAAATAACAAAATTTCAAATCATGCCTATGATTTATATCACATTTTATTAAAGCCCCGCGGAGAACATGTACAAGGAAGTGAATTATGGTTGGAGTTCGTTATTAATTATGGGGTATAGGTTTATAGGTTAAAATTCATGCTCGGGGCCAAAAGAAATCATGTACAGTTCTTGAGGGTGACCAATTAGGTGTCAAGGGTGATCAATCAGGAGTGACCAGTTAGGATTGAAATGCAAAACACAACAAATTAAATAGCCCATATTATTTTAGAAAAATCCAAATGTATCGATAGTTCCGAACAGGGCCGGACCTAAAGATGGGGGCAAGTGTCAAGTGACTCCCCATGCTCCACTAATAATTTTTTTTTTTTTTTTAGGTTTAATGGTGAGCGAAAACTTATCGCATAATGACACCCTCATGTTCTTTTCGTTCTGTCAAACTCTCTCAAATTTAGTTAATTAAATTTTGAATATCTATATTTTTTTATTATTGAACACAAATTTTATTCTTAGTTGTTCATTTATTTTGATGATGACACCTCCAAATTCAAATTGTAGATCCGCCACTAGTTTTGAACCATCTATGTCCGGATACACGCGTTAAAGGTGTGTGTAGATTTGCTCCTAGAATAACAAAAAGTCTAAAGATACAAGTGTGTCCGGACATAAATGTGTTCAGAACTGTTAAATGTATGTGGTGGCCTTTGAATTATTGAGAACTCCACGTACATCTAACAATTCTGAACACATCTGTATTTAAATGTGTGTGAATAATTTGTGTTTCTAGTGTTACTCCTAGAATAATTTGGCTCTCTTGGAAATTATGCCACTTGAATGAACAATTCAGTTAGCTCGATTGCGTGGATCATACCCATTAGCGTGCCTTGACCTTTGAGGACAGCAAATGCTAAAATAATATTAAAATAACATAACTTGTTGCAGTTGTCCTTCTATTTTGTTTATTTTAATAATTGAAATCATTTGCTTTAAAAAATTTAAATTTATGTATTCTGGAAATATAATAACTGATATCATGATGAACATGTTTTTTTGCATGCTTGGTGTTATTAAAAAATTATAAAAATAAATAATTCTTCTTATTAAAATAAACACAAAAAGAACTAAAAAATATACAAACATAATCTAAATTTGGGGAGGTTGTAGTGCGCTTCCTTATAGTGTGCATGTAGTACTGGCAAAATCATATACTTTGCCCATTTTGTTCTCGTAATTATATTATTTTTTACTTATCACAAAAATTACTATCAAAATGCATGAGATCAAAACGATGTAGTTTCGAGAGCAAAACGTATAAAACTATGTCGTTTCATGACTTTATTCGTACTACAAAAAAGTACACTACAACTTATCCAAATCCACATCCTGTAGTAACCGGAGTCCGGAGAGAATGTTATTCCTATCACATAGTACACTTAGGTTAGATTTTGTCTAATTTTTCTTCTAAATTATTATTTTTATCTTTGTTTAGAAAAAAATTACATTTATTAATTTTATGTTAAATTTTTATAAATTAATGATTCATTTCGATGAGACACTTTTTCGAATCTTCAATACTAAGTAAAAGAAATACCAATAATTTCAGTGATCATAGGGTCAACTTCATGATCCAAAGAAATAGTAGGATTATTTTAAGTGATCACATCTTGAGTACTATTATTTGATATGTTTTTTTTTTCTGGTGATATCTAATTTATTATCTTTAAGTATTGGTGAAGTTTTCAAAGTACATGATTGATGCTGCATGAGATAGTATTAAAAATGTAATACATAAATAATCCCTAAAAAATAATTATTGAGGTATGAGATTTAAGGATTTGCTTCTACCTAAAATATTGAGTTAAAAAATTTTCATGTGCTATCAATTCTTATAAAATCAGTCATGCAAAGCTTTAGCTAGACGTTAATTAAGCCCAACTAAAGGATAAAGAGATTGGTCTCCAAAGACTGATTACTCGAACACTTTGAGTTATAAAAAATAAAAAATAATATGTAGAAAATACATTGGTATCCGTAAAGTGTATATTAATATTCATAAAATGTGTATCAATATTCATATTTATTTGGTGGTTAACAAACCAAGTCATAAAACATCCAAACCAAGTTATTTGACAGTTTTTTTTCTTATCCACCTATTTCATAAAACATCTAAATCAAGTCAAAATTTATCTCCCCGTATTTAATCTCTCATCCAAACCATTTATTTTTTTACTCCCTCTATAAATATCAGATCATTGTGGGTCAACCCTTCAAAAATAATATTTCCTCTTATCTTATCTCCCTTTATAACTTATCTATTAAAAATAATCTTTCATCCAGTCAAGACCTAAAGGGTGCTATAAACTCAATCGGTATTAATTTTGGTCCACAAACATCGTACTCACTAAAACACTATAAACTTGCGCTAGCGACCCACCACCCATAAAAAAAATTCTTAATAGTTTGCTTGCCCAAAGTATTTTTGAAAATTTAACACCCACCTAGCTAAGAATTATTCAAAAATTGATAGATTGTCTTCTTAAAATTTGACCCATCTATAAACAAATAATAGAGAAGATATTTTTTCGAATTAGATGGACCCAAATGTTTCATAATCGAAAGATTGTGACAATTAATCCATCTAATAAAAATTTTATCTCGAGAAGTCCACACTAAAAAAAAGCAAACATTAAATTTTCACAATTATTCTTACCATTTATAGTTCAGGGAATCATACAACCATGCGTTTCTAGCTAGTACTATGTTCTATATTTTGTCATTTTAAATGCATATAAAAAAATACAACAAAATATATGCTTCTATAATTATTTATGACTACTTCTTTGTGATTCCAACCCTAACAAAGAAAAGGATTTTCCTTGTATTTTCAATTTTGCACATGCTAATTCTATTTAATATTAATTAAACACATCCAGATATAATTGAATTATTAGATTATGAAGCTCTTTGTAAAACTTGATTTAGTCTAACTGATTTGGACTAAATCATTTAAGGTGTGTGTTGACACATTAAATGCCTATTTTGCTTTGACTTGAGAGAGAAATAAACTTACAATGACAAAAATACCCTTTAAGGGAAAAATTAACTTTTAAGTTAGGGTCAATAACATCTATTCACATTCACCAATCATTTAGACCCACAAACTCATGGGCCAGATCCAGATCCGTGGTGATATGCTACGGGCATTCATCTGAATAATTTCGGCAGAATAACTAAATTTATTGCCTCTTAAAATAGAACTTAATCCCATAATAATCGTAAGTCAAATACACCCTAACATGTAATGAGTTTTCACATACAACGAAGCTTAGTCAAAAGATAGAATACATCAGAAATTGTTGCATCGTGTTAGAAAAGCTCTTTACATCTGTATTTATGAATTTTTATTCCTGATCAGCAAAAAAAAAAAATTGTCTTTTTTGAGATTTAACATTTCTCTTCCTTGATATTTACATGCGATTTGCAAGACATACATACCAAATCATTCATGTTTCACCAGCATGACCTCCAGCCTTCTCTCTTTTGCAGCATGTTTTAGTTTCTCTGCTGCTACCAGCCCAATTTGCCTTACTCTTTCCCTGGACAAACCTATCCTGGAATCACACACGACGACGAAAAACATCAAAACTACCGAATTCAAAAGCAAAATGTAGGGGAAAATATTTAGAACTACGGTACATCCACAAAGTGTAGGTTTAAACGACTAGAGCTGATCAATAGTGAATTGCATCATGTAACTATACCCCTAACTTTTACTCTGATTGCCTCGTTCCTATTGAAAGGCAATTCAAAAATCATGTCAAAATCGCACACAGAAGGGTGCATTAATGCATAGGGCGAAAATAAACGAAATAATCAGATTCTAGACCACGTGAAAGGTTTTTTTAAAATGGTGCTACCCTATAATACAGCCAAAAATCATCATTCTTCCACACTTGTACAAACTCTCTCCCATGGGATGTGTGTTTCCCAGGCATGGGTGGTGGATCAGTAATCCCATGTAAGAGAGTTGTTCAGGTGGTGTGCAGTTGTATCTATTCTCATATATCAGCACAATTGGCTACTTGTCACGTGTAGTTTTAGCAGTACCCACCGTCTACTAATATCCTCCCAAGTAAGGCATTCTTTGTCCAAGCCATAGTAAAGACGTATAATATCTCTCTCCCGTTCTCCTAGCGTCGAAGCAAGAAGTTTGTTTACCTCATCCTGCAAAACAGATTATAAGTGTTAGTTTCAACATTAGTGTAAAAAGAGCCTAACAACATTCATTGAAGACGTGCCACGTATGGAAACCAGGTAGGGTGTAAGTGTAAAAAATAGATTTTGTGTATCGTAAGAAAAGTCATCTGCAGGTATAAAAGCAAGTATGGGAGCATCTCATTCTCGTGTGAGTTCTGCTCATAATTAGAAAACTAAAGTGGGAGGGTGCATAACTCTGTGTGCATATGTAAGGATGCCTGCAGCAACCAGATAACCTCTAAGCAATACAAAATGAACAAGTTGAAGGTGGGAACACATGGGATTATTAAAAGTTCATCCAGAATTTAACCAGATCACCGCATTCACAAAAAGGTTTTCCAGCATAGGCGTTATGGCCATCTATCCCAACTTCATCACATCAGTTAGATGATGGTGAGAGATTCACTGATGCATAAAACGTTGCCTTTCAATTAATTATTTAATCATATCCACTGGGTGATAGAGAGGAAAGCCAGCTTTCCCTGCTTAATGCTCATTTGTTTCCATTAATCGTTACACAATTCAATTCCTCTAGTTTCCATATTACCTTCAGTGCGTGCTCTTGTGCTGTGTGCCATGGGTTGTTCTCGGGGCGATCATCTGCAATATACTGGAAACATAGACATAGGAGTCAAACTTCATCCCATAAGAACAAAATTAAGGGAACACAGGAGGGTATCCATGTTAATGAAAAGTTTCTGCTCAGTGACATGGAGAGTTGAGTAGCTATATGGACACTTACACTGTGAAGTGTTTCTCCAGGAAGACCATTTAACGACGGGAATGCGTCCCTATCAAGCGAAAAGACCGTACTAACTGCCTATAAAGAGAACTTCACATTAAGGAAGGACAAAACACACAAGAAGGAAACTCTGCTATAACGTATTGAGACAGTATAGAGCCAAAAGTATTAACCACCTCTGTTGCATTTCTGACTTTCTTCTGCGACATGTTCAAGCAAGCTGCGATCCTCTGCAATTTGGAAATGCAAAACAAGATGACATAACAAAATCCAAGCACAAGATAGCTAATCCTGGTTCTTGATTAGGCTTGTTTTTCTGCTGCCATCAAAACACACAACTTTCATACAGACTTACTTCGATTGATGGAGCTACTCCTTCTTCTTTGAGTCTCAACTTTGCACCGCGGATTAGACTTAACCTTTCGTGCAAATAGGTAGGCAATCTTAAGGTTCTTGAATTGTCGACTAATGCCCTCGAAACACCCTGTATGAAAGGGAAATACAGATCCTCATTTAAGTAATTGAGGTTGCTGTATACTTGGTTCACACACACACTGTGCACACACAAATCACGGAGAAGACTAGTAGTGTACTTAGTTGTTTGACAGCTTAAAGTTTTGCAGATGATGGAAGCGTCAAAGAAATCACTAAGAGCTGCTTGATTGCTGCAATCATTAAGCAGAGATTCTGTATATCTTTTGATTTTTGATTTTTTTAATGGGCAAAAACTGGATTCATTGGTCAAAGTACAGAAACAAAGAGTATACAAGTGGTGTATTCAGGCATTAGTAAGCGGCTGCGATTCTACTCTGAATGACCTTGGACTTCAGTTACTGAATCCCCAGAAAATGGGGATTATATTGGATTAATCTCTTACAGCCACATAAAACTTAAACTCAATGTATTCAAGTTCCGAGGATTGACAATCTAATGTCCATTGATGCACTGAGATTGAAGGACGACGTTTCAGGTGAAAGGAAAGAATGCGCTGTGCGATAACGAACAGAAGGCCTACGCCTCTTTGCACCATAATTACTGTAACATGCATGGCAACGATTCTTAGAACTAACAAGAGATTCTCAAGCAAAACAAGGTACGACGCAGAACTAGAGAAGGAAAAAATCAAGAACGCCATGAAAATGCAAGAACTCAATCCTTTCCCATAATATGCACAACTAAGAGTTGACCTCAATACTTATAGGACTGAAATATTTAGAACAGCCAAATTCAAATACATGACAACAAAATGTGAAGTACCCAATTAGGTGAGATCGCCAATTAAACTCCCATGATTTCTGTATATTCACAATTGGATGGGTATGCTCTTAGTTCTTCCGGTTGTCAAAGACGTCAGAGCCAACCTCCTCGTGATGTCATGTTGTCAATGGGACTCAAGGGTTGTGACTCGGTATCGTGGGATGATTGTGAGGTCTTGACCCGTGCCATTAGATATGGTGGATTGAAAGCCTCAAATTATCCCACGCGAAGAAGAGATCTTGGCAATATATGATGCGGGATCTATGACCTTTTTGGTACAAGGCTTTTTCCAAGAAAACATGGGAGAACAAAACTGGCTACTTACCACATGGACACGCATGTATTGGCAATATTAAAGTTTGTCGTAACTTGATTAATTATTACCTCCAAAATTAGTATATGATTATGGATGACCTCTCGACGCATTACCAATTAGTTCTGAGTTTGATGCTTAAATATCAGCAAGGGATTAGGAGGCTTTTGAACAAAATTCTCTTGGTTAATGTTCTATTTTTTGTGCCTTAAGTGCACCTTGTTTCGTTAATCGGTTTATTACGGATCCGTTATTTACCTCTCCACATACGCGCAGGCAGTGGCGGATCTAAAAATTGGACCTAGTGGGGGCATTTTGTGCATAGCAATTGCGAAAATTTATCATCATAATAAATCATTACAAGATAATATTGAACTTAGACATCCATTAATAACCATGGAAATTTATAATGTGTATTTCTTATAAAAATTTAAAATAGGCATATAAAAAACTTAACTATTCATCAATAAAATTTCCATAATTTATTTATACTTGCATGAGTTTTCAAAATGACATGATTCTATTTATCTCTCTCACAAATTGTATGTACATGACTGTTGAAAATAAACATTGCAATTAACTTCTCAACTAATTTATAACCCAACAATCGTATCAACAAAAATTATAGAGCGAAAGATGAAGTAAAAAATGAAACATATTTTTTTTATTTTTGATTATGTGCAAATCTAGTATGCTCAAATTTAAAAACACTTATATAAGTATTAAAAATATATAAGAACATATAAATATAATTTCCAAAACTAGCAGGTGACCTCACGTGTCCCCAAGTAGGTCGCCGGCTGCGTGTGGAGGAGTGGTAGAATTTGCCCCACATTGATTAATTATTACCCCAAAACTAGTATATGAATTTGAGTAGCCTTATCACTCATTGTCAGTTAATTGAGTTAGATAAGCATGGATGTTTCGCATGGTGGGCACAACAAACAATATTGATTCCACAATATAGAACATCATCTCATTAAATAATGACATTGCAGAATCTATAATTTAATGGAGATGGTGGGAGCAACCATTTCAGCATGTCAAATCTTTTATATTCCAGAAAAAGAAAATTTCAACCTCACCTGACGTATCCACCAGTACACATAAGTTGAAATTTTATACCCCTTGGAAGAATCAAATTTCTCAATCCCCCGGAGTAGTCCAATCAGGCCACCCTACATAAGGCATTAGGAAATTTCTCGTATTAGAGGAATCTGCAGCTCTATATTAACCTCTTTAAGTAGATTAGATAAAGGGCAATGCGTTAGCATCTCAAGCTTAATAAATGAAAAAACAAAATCACCTGAATGAGGTCAGCCATTTCTGCACCCATGTTATCATATCTTTGTGCGATAGACATGACCAGACGAACGTTGCTCATTGCTAGTTTTTCTCTAGCCAAAGAAGTCTCTATCCATTTCGCTCGCAACTCAGCACGAGACATCCTCAGGGAAGTTGCAAGTTGCTCATCTGAAGGCTCACACCCTAAGCTTTCCGTCAATCTAAATTTCAATTGAACAGAAATCGTTCACAAAAAAGAAAAGCATTTCTTAGTAAACAGCAACACAGTCAGAGGTAGAGATATATAAATGGACGCACCCACACCCCCCACATGCGCAGTTTTACAGAAGTTTGGAGTGATATAAAGCTATGTGTTGAAAAGTAAATAACACATGAATGATTTTAAGGATGAGATACAATCCACCAAGAGCAAATAAACTTTCTCGAAAGTTCGGGGAGTCTCAAGTAAAAATGGCTCCTAGCTAAAATGACACAGCAAGTTTTCCTTTGCTGGTTCGGAAAAGGGCATCTATTTCTTTTCACCAGTTTAACAACGTGCTTTTACCTTAGAATAGCTTCACAGCCAAAGTGCTACATGATGTTTTCACCTAATTTCAAACTGGTTTGAGATTGAGAATGCCGAGAAACACTTTTCAAGAAAGCAGCAATTGAAGTGTTCTCCATCAACCTCTTCTCCAGTAAGGCCCTCAATGGAAAAGCACTCAACTAGAAGGCATGCACCACAAAAGAGGGTCTTTTAAGCAGATTATTTCAGTATGGTAGAAGAATAACCAGAGATAGGACAATGATAAGATACAAAGGACTGATTAACACCTAATCAAATTAGCTTGTAACCCTTGCACAACAGGTTATTGAGTAAGCAAACATAAGATTATAACCAGAGCGGCCAGATTGCATGAAAATTCCTGGTGTTCAACTATCTTTGATGGGCAACCCTACATTTCCTTTAGTTCCCTTGTTTTCAAGTAAACATCTGACTCATGAGAAAAGAAGTGACATTCATAGTAAGAGTAGAACATGAAAAAGTTACAAAAGCAAAAGTGACATTCATTGAACGAATAAGGAACCAAAACGATTAATTACCTTGATTTCCGCTCCTCTAACTGAAGACCCATTTTTATTAGTTTAGATAGTTGCACAACTTCTGAGTGGGTGAGCAAACGGTTGCTGACTACACCCTTCATATATCCTTTCACACGGTTCTGAAGTAGTTCTGGTTTGATCATGGGTTTTGGCTGCTTACTTTCACTCAGGTCCATCGTGGAACAATTTCGGTTCAAAACTTTCCTCCTAGAATCTATTCTACGCCTCCGAGCAGATGTCCCCGAACAAGCAAATTGAATCTTTTTGCAATTATCCTTTACTTTTCTATCCGCTACTACTGCTCCAGCTGAAAGATTCCACTGTTTTTCCAGCATAGACTTTTGTAGTAAAAGGAGAGCCTCCACTGAAAGCTCCTGATAAGGTGTTTCTTCCTCGGATCGTTTTAGTATCTCAACCCCCATATCCGCAGTTGAAGGATCACAGGCGGTATTTGCATGTTCTTTGAGAGCTCTGATGGACCGTGTGTGCCGCTTGGACAAAAAACTAGGGCTATGATTGGATGCCTTCTTTGCCATGATAACTTTCCTCGTAGAAGCAGCTTGATGGTGTGCCAACCCATAATCGTTGCCACATAGCTTTTCTGCGAGATCAGAATAATAGAAGGAAGAACTCAAGAGTCTCTTTCCTGAACTGAGTCCAATAACAGCAGCCGTGGCCATCGTATGGCTTTGTCCTTGCTAAAATGCTATACCATCACACTGTGTCTACGAAAGCTGTTGTATAACAAATGTGTCACTTCTCAATGGAATCACTCGGCCAAAAAAATGGATGAATATCACCTGGAACACTTTCTTAGGCTTCTGAAAAGGACCAAAAAATTAAAGAAACAAATAAGGAATGCTTTTTTCGTGGATTATTTTCCAAGAAAGTAACTGGTAGTCAAGTTAGGTTTATCCTTTAAAAGTGGCAAAGAATTAAATAAACAGCATCCAATCCTGATTTGCAAAGTAGGAACGCTGATCTCAATAAAATTTCCATAACCCATGAGCCTTAAGTAGGTAAATTATTAATCAAAAAAAGAAGGTAAAATTCATAACCGGTATGAAGAAGCTAACAGTTTGGGCAGCAAGCAAATGAAAGAAAAACAACAATGACAGTTTGCTTTCACATACTACATTCAACTATTCAAGCATGGACTTCAAATCATTAATGCTGTCCTGGGTGAAGAAATGTGTAGAACAGAGCTGATACTGGGTGAAGCTGCATAAACCATTCCATTTACTACCGTTATAGTTTAGTTATGAGTGCATATTTGAGCTGAGTTTAGATTCTATGACCAGTCTCTTACTATTCTACATTCTATTGCGGCAAAATCAAGAGCAGTCATGCACTGCGGAATTTGAATTGTCAAGAAAAACTAATCCACCGATGGTTTTTCATGGGGTTCAACAATCGCAATAATGAGGCGGAGCAGAAATTAAGGGACAGTAGATAGCTCCAAACAAAAAACATATTGTCTTTTTTGCTATTTTCGATCAGTTTTTCTACATATTGTCTTAAGAGAATTACTCTCTCCCCCTCTATCCCTACCTCTCTCTCATACGAATCATTTGAAGCCATTATCATTTGAAAATATCTAAACTAAGGGACCGAATATCAGCTAGACAAACAAATTTACGGCGAGGAAGTAGAATTGAACCGAACACTGAATATAGGTACTTCTCTTCAAAAAAAAAAAATTATAGATACTCCATTCATATTTATAACACTCAGTCGAATTGCGGAAACTAACATCGTTTCGGATGAAACCGAAAACCGATTCGCAGAACGAAAAAGGAAACCAAATCCGTTCAATTCCAACCAGAGAGAGCAGAAATCCATACGCACATTCGTATAACTGAATTTGAAGCCAATCAGCGTACCTAGATAGACGGAGCAGAAGAAAGCAAATGCGAACTTCGCAGCGTCGCTCAAAGAGAGAGTGTGTGTATGTGTGTGCGTCAGAGAGAGAGAGAGAGAGAGAGAGAGTGTGGAGATAACAACCAAGTGATGGTCCGAGCAAAACCGTGGCCAATAAATGACGAACGAATTAATTGCAATTTGTATTTTCTGGATAATTTGTTCCTTTGATATTTTTTCAGAAACAGAGAGCAAAGGGCAAAAGGGGATTAAAAAGATAATAGGAATTCGGGAAGAGATAAACCATTGGCTGGAAGAGATATTTGGTGCAGTTGTGAGTGGTGGACGCCCTCCCACTTGTCCCCGCTGCATGTAGATTATTTTATTTTTTTAATGTTTTCAAATACGAATCGGTCCTTCTTTTTCTTTTTTCGTCGTTTCGTATAACCGTTCGTTCTCTCAGTAAAGAATTGGGGGAGATGTTGTGCCCCAAACGATGTTTTTACGTGTAAAATATTATTTAAAAATTATTTAATCAGTGGCCTAATTATTCAAATAGTATTTTACATGTCAGAATAATATCGTTATAATGCGCATCACACCCTGTTGTACGTAATGTACAGCAAAACCCTTAAAAAATGTACAGCAAAACCCTTAAAAAATATATTTTTCCGATTAAAAAATTTTAGTTGAGCCTTTTTAACTAGAAAAAATAAAATTACAAATTAATTACAAAAGTACACTTCGTTAGCCACGAGAATGCTCATTCGCTTTATTTCTTCGTATGAAATTTTTTAGGCCCTAATTTTAATTGGGCCTCGTTAGTAAAATAAAATTGACCTCTAAAAATTAAACAAGATGCACTAGACAATTTGAGTTATCAAAAAAAAAATACAAATTTAATTTTCCAAAAATTTCTCGTAGAGTAAACACTCATGAGCCATTTCTGGAGCCAAAGTCATCATTTTATAGAATTCTTTTTTTTTTTTGACAAAATTTAAATTGACTTATTGCTATCTTTTTTGTTGCTCAAAAATGATAACGTCTAAGAGACAGAAAAAATATATATAGGAAAAATTGAAAACTCTCACTCATAACATGTCTTTTTAAAAAATTGAAAATTCTCAAAAACAAGAACTTTAACATTAAGAGACAGAGAGAATATATTAAGGAAAAGAATAGCAGATAATTCTTATCAAAATCTTCTGCCTTGTTTCATTTTATTTTCCATTTTTATTCTAGAGCAGAAATTTGGCACCCAGAACCAGCCTCCAACCACTTAAACTTTTATGTATATAAATCTGGATTCATCTCATATTTATGTGTATGTCAATAAAAAATAAAACTATTTTCAACAGACATCACCACCACGTGATTTGCCGAAAACATTACCTGAATAAAAGTGTCATCATATTCCACCTGCTAAATTTTTTGGTACGAGATTTATCGAGAATATTACACGAACAATACCGCATGATACTCTGAGAGTATTGAATAACTGCCCGATACTACTAAAAGTTCCTGCATACTAGAAGGCTAGAAACGGCATCCCAAAAGACATCAACGTCCTTTAATTGAATAAGTGAAAAACAAAAATGTAGGGGCATAGTTGACAAAATAAGTATGAATAAACATTCACAAACTACATTCATCCGACGGCTCAAATACTACCGGAGATAAACTGTTTTAGGTTACAAATTCCGTAACAATCAGAAGTTCAAGTGGTACAAATTGGATGCTCCAGCCAGCAATCCACTAGACCTCTTTGTTAGTATATATTCTGAATTCGTTCGACAGAAAAACTGAATCAATAAGAGTGGTCGATTGACGAGCAATAATTTGGTTTAGTTTTCAGGCTGTGACGTGGGCTACGAGTAGCAGAAGATTGAGATAAAAATGACCAAGAAAAAGAGGACACCACAATCATAAAAATTAAATTTATGCAAGCACAATCAATACGAATGGTTTCGATTTTGCAACAATTACTACAAATTTTCTAGCCAAACCTCGACACCTTGGGAAGGAAAATTAAGTTACTCGAAGCATTATGCAATCCTTGCATTGTCTTTTCTTCCACGGGATGTTGGTGGAATGTTGGCGGCATGATGGTTGCCTCTACGCCCTACAAAATAGCATGCCACGGTTGGTAAAAATTAAAAACCTCGCCTTGCGCACTCACATTACCCCTCTCATCCTGCAACTATTGAAATTATCTTGCCAATGTATGTGTTACGGTTAAGTACATTCTACTATCATCCAAGTGGAAAAGAAGCAAGGTATAAGGCTGTGTTGGATCCAGGATTCGGGCAAGCAAAAGGAGAAGGGAATGGAAAAGGTGAAGGATCTAACCGTTATGAGCCATTAGATCTTTACTTTTTCTTCTTCCTTGCCCAAATCCTAGATCCAAATACAACGTAAAAGAAAGAGGAAAGAAATTGGAATTGGATGGAAAAGGGCAGATTTACCCCATGCTGTACCATTGCTGAATAAGCTATTGCCAGGTGAATGAGAAACCCCCGAGTTAAAGCTGGAAGAAGATGGCTGAACCTTCGTATGATTCCACTCACTGCCACGAACTCCCACGGATCTGCCATGATTAAACCGCTGAGCTGGCTGCTGCCCTAACCGGCTTGGAGAAGTATGTGGCAATTGGGGCATTAAATGTGAAGACTTCGTCATGGGGCGGGCGTACCCACCATGCATATCATGGCCTGAAGGAGAACTGCCCATTTCAGTTGAAAATGGTTGAATTGGTCCATTTGGCCTGAATCACAGCGATGTACAAAAAAAGAACCTAGCTGATGAGGCTTCTCGACATTGATGAAAAGGAACAAAAAATTAAATGAAAGAAAAAAAGAAGTATTTAGTTGATAACATCTTGAACCAATGCCACCAAAGTTCGCCAGATTTGGCAGTTCAAACAATCCATTGTGAAATTTTTATTCTTCAAACAATCCAGAAGATTAAATGATTCAATATTTTCAGATGGGGAGAAATTCAACTAGTTCCTTCCGAACATTATAATGTACCATAGTCCACCATGCAACTGTAAAAATGAAATTTATTGCATCAATTGCATGTATTAAAAGCAAAAAATTGGTTTAAGAAAAAAACACGAGCACTGGCACAAAGTACGGATAAAATCTAAACAATAAAAGAGAGGAATGTCCCAAAGAACAAAGGACCGACCTTTGCGTCGTTACAAAACTCGTGCTGGAGATGTGGTTAGATCTTCTAACAAAACCCGATGATTCTGTGGGAAGCCAAGCTTGACCTAGTTGCATTCCCTTGCTGAATTCACTGCCCATGCAGCTGATATCTGAACCATCATCTTGCAAAAGAAGTTCTTCGCTGAAACAGGTGTCACAAATAACGTTAAACTAAGCACACAAGCAGAAAGCAGTCAATGACTCAGAAATTCAAGTATTTCAAATTAATTATGATAAATGACAAACTACTCTACCATAGCCAAGAACAGGAAGACTGAATAAACTACAGTCAACATGAATGGGAAAGAGATTTCACCTAATTTCCTACCGGGGGAAGAGCAAGTTACAGCACGCAAAGGGTTACCCAGATGCGAACTCGTTAAGTACATAACAAAATGTTAAATTATATATTAAACGACCCTCGATGTGTCATGTTGTGTCTTGCATTTTCTGAATCTTGTCGTGTCGGGCATGTACGAATCGTGTGCCATGTCCAAGCTACTTCAAAAAATTGAGCTTGATTGTAATCTCTTTTTTGGTGGACCTAAAAAGCTAGCTTACCATCAAAAGGCAACAAGAAGAACATGAATGTGTCACTAATGTCAAGAACAATGACGAAATAACAACAGACACCATGACATGTAAAGAATAAATTTACATTCTAATGTCCATTAGCATTCCATTAATACAGATAAGTGCAGAACATTTAAAGAAATTTCAAATCTTCTTGACAGCTTAATGATATACCAAAATAGATAGCACATTCTTTCTGAAATGAAAAGGGCTATACATCTAAATCAAGGCGGAACCGCAATGTAAGTGTGCTTACCTATAGTTGGGATCCCAATCTCCAGGATCAGGCAGTGAGAGACTACCCTCGGCATTGTCGCGAGCACTTTCAATTGGTTGGGAGAATTGCATATTCGGAAGGTTTAATGAAGCTGGAAAATTATGAGCGGCGGAGTAACCAGTGGTGATTCCACTGCCTCCTCTTTGCTGCTTCCAGCTCGAGGCATTCAAGTTTGACTGTAGATGCAATGGAGAACCATGTACTGGAGAAGTTCCCTCAGCTTGGGCAGAGCTGTTACTATCAGTTACTTGCCCTTGCCAATGAGGAAACGATGAACTCTCCTGAGCCTGCACACTTCCATAATGCCCCCAACTTTTTCTTCTATTAAACTGGCCTACTCCGGGCCCTAAAGGCGATGTTGGACCATATTGTCCAGGAGAACCAGCAGAAACCTGACTATAGGAGGTTGGAGGAGTAAATTGTGAAGGACTGGTGCCAAGGGACATAGGCACAAAATTTCCTGTTGATGGACTGAAGCCAAGTCTATTTCCAGGTGGGAGTTGCATTCTCCGCCTTGCGTCAGGACTACTTCCAAGTATTGGCATACCACCCTTCATCCCAGATGGACCACCCGGCGAATAATATGCAAGCATATTACTGTTCTCTCCATAGCTCCCATAACTGGTCCCAAGCCCGGTACTATCATTATAGCTACCATGGCTTCCTAAACTGCCATAACTACCCGAATGTGTATATTGTACCACTTGAAAATGTGGACTGTTATGCACGGCAACTCTGGTCCTCCCTGGAATCTACATAAGTAGAACATATTATTTCAATGAGGCAGTGGAAGTATGGTCTACTGCGTAACATGGCTATAGCTAGATATATAACACGGCAAAAATAAGCCTCACACACTGGTATCTGAGCTATTTTTCGCAGGTCCATGTCAAAGTTTCTGATTCATCTCTTTATCATGTCCTATAATAGCACTAGATTTTATATTTCTTATTTGCTATATATGTTGGTAGAATTTGCCAAGTTAATATAAGTATGTTATGCATAAAATGGAAGTCATAAAGTTACTTATATAGTAAACTCGATTTGATACACATGATCATTGGGGGCATGTCCAGGTAGCCATGTTGGACGCATATCCCATAGCTACGCAAGTGTGTATCACTTTAATCTTTTTGAACAGTCAATGTAACATAGCTGGTTGATGGTCCTGTAAACTGATCACCGCTCAAGCTGGCAGCTATTTGTCTAGCAGAAATGATTTTTATAACTGGTAAAATATGCAGTAAACAAAAAGAAAGGCAAATTAACGAACAGCAAGCTCACATTAGGAGAGAGACCCGCAGCGAACCAATGACCTCCGGCGGGGTGATGATCCACTTTAATGTTTTGAGAAACAGGCTGCATAAAATAGGAAGAGCAAAAATGGACAACGAATCACAAGTTAGAAGACCACCTTAGCAGCTAACACCACAAGGAAAAAGGCGGAGCAAATGCACAAGGGAAACAACAATATAGAAAGGAAAATAGAAAAGCAATTGTCACAAAAACTCATGCACAACACAATGTAGCAGGAGAATAGGTAAAACTAAAGTTTTGAGAAAATCGACATAATCATCAAAAGTAAGAAAAAAAGAATAAAGGAAGACTTGAGAAAACAAAAAATGAAAACCCAGAGCAATACGAAATATTTAGGCTGGGCAATACCGAGGAGGCAATAGGCATAAGCACACATATCGAACCCAATAAGGAGACAAATTCAACAATAATACTTCTTCATTTCTTACTAAATATAATTTGAAAATTATACATGCAATAATACAGAAATAACCCTAAAACTTTCTTACTGCCAAGAGTGGGCCCAGAATTTTCATTCACTCAATTGCAGTAATAGTTAGAAGAAATCTCAATGTTGCAAAATCACCTCCAAGAGAAGTTGCACAAGCTAATTAGTTAAGCTTACAGCGAGATCTACTCACCACGCGAGGGGTCTCTGGAGGAGGATCATAAGGGCATGTGAAAGGTTCTCCTGTTACAAAAGGGTGTTTTGAAGCCTGCAGAAATGGAACTTGATTGTCAAAAATAATCAGTTGGAACTCAATACTATACTAAAGGTAAAAGCAAATTGGCACACTAGACAACAGACTGAGCAAGGGTAAGCCTCCCTCCTTTAGATGACCTTTCTCTTTCCCATCCCTAACCACCGAGCAATCCGCTTAGTCAAAGCTGCCCAATGACAATACTCATTTCCACCACCCCATCCGCCATTCTTTGGAGCCATGATTCCTTGCTAATCGTATTGCTCGTCTTTCCCTTATTCTTTCAGTTAATATAAGCTTAAAAAACAAACTAACTAATGATCAGGAAAAAATGAATAACCTGCAAAGGTGACCACCGTCTTGCTGGGTCGAACTCAACAAGTCCCCTCAAGAAATCAACCAAAGCTAATCGTAACTGACTCTCTGTAAAATTTCCAGGGTAACAAATCAAATGATCTTCTTTGAAGGATAATGGCAATGTACTCACGAACCATGTTTATAAAGCCTTGTTTTTCTTTAAGAATATGAGACTTACCTTTAACAATATCTTCCTCGGACAGGTTTTGTCTGTAAGGGTATTTTTTGACAATGGTTTCAAGGTTCATATACTTGAAATACTCTTTTCCAATTGATGGTTTTTTTGACTCCCTCTGAAGAGAAAACAGAGAAGAAAACAATAAAGGAGGAAGGTACACAGCAACCAAGTTAGCAACACACAGTACATTGCTTGATGTCTTCATGAGACCGTGAAGGTTTCTAGGATCACAAACCATCGGGAGAGACAAAGTTAAAAATTTTGAACAGGAGGAGGTCTCTTTGTGGATTTAATCCTGAGGATAGGTCTGATCCACCAAATAATTCACTAAGGTATTCACGGGAACCTGAAGGCTAGGGCCAATACCTATTGTTGTAAATTCCTACAAGTTAGGATAGCAAGGAAGGAAGGAATTAAGAGATGTTGGTTAAGCATGTTAAGTCAGAGATTTTGCACAACCTGCCTATGTTGGTACATTTTCTTCTACCTATTCTAATAACAAGAATAACATGACACTTACAGCTTCGTACTCTTCTTCAGTTAATGCTTGGTAAGCACTTCGTCTGCTCACTGGCTCCTGGTGGTTAACATTCCCAACAAACTTGAAGAACTTGCAAGTGGTTTTGGCCTCCTTTAGTACATAATCAGGGGGTTGTCCTCTACAAAATTTCAAAAACATATGCAACTAGTTCATGCAAAAAATTGCATACAACTGGGTAGTTGAGTATCTGAAACATGTTTATACTTTGCTCGAAGAAACAGCAGCATCTCATGAAAACTGCCGGGGAAAATTAGCTGTAAGAACAACACGCGACTTTACTGTTCATGAGAGGTTTCTCTAGCTAAAGATTGTGAAAGCAATTTATCCAGAAGATCTTTACTGAACCATATTTACACATTGAAAATGACAAATAGTAGCTCGAAGTTCTTGTTCTGCAACAAATTTTGACATCTTTTAATTCTTGTTTCAAGATAGATCATTTCATTTTTTGACAAAATACTGCATGAAACATAGAATTAAGGAGTCCAAATACCAGAGTCGTGCATGTTGATAAATGAAAGAATAAAGGAAGAAATAAAACTTATGTTAAGAGCTCAGTACAAACATGAATATGGAGGCTTACCCAAGGACTTTTATCATCCGCCTTAGAAGATCAAATTCTGATGCTCCAGGGAATAGTGGAAGCCCCAAAAACAATTCAGCCACAATGCACCCAAAAGACCACATGTCGATAGCGGTAGTATATCTGGATGAAGGGTTAAGTTCAAATTGCAACTCCATGTCACCGGTTAAGGTCTGAGCATAACTTATCTATCAACAGCATCAACTTCTCGTGTGCCCTCAGTCCTCACAGACCTTGAAAATTCCCTTTTCTAGCCCCCAAAAGGACCAAAACTATGACCTCTTTATGCCCCATCAACCCTGTCCCTGGCCTTGGGCTACTGATTTAACTCTAAATGAAATAAATGGATTCAATCCAAATATTACAACATTGTGTTGACTAAAAATCTTACAACCTGTCACTTCTGAAAAATAAGTGAAAATTCATCTTCCCATCTACTGAGGGTTTTAACCTTCATCAAAATCTCAAAGCCCTAACCCTAGACACTACGCTACCAAGATTCTTCACAGTTCCCATGATAGCCCATCTGCCGTCATGTTTCCTAAAGTCTCCCTAACATTCATCCCCAACATCCCTGATGCTAAGAGCTAGATGAGGTGTGAACTTGTGAGAAGAACCTCATGGCCTCCAAAGCAACAAGTTGGTTTACAGTTAGTCTAAGAGAGAGAAAGGAAGAAGGAGGGGAAGACTTCCTCTCCTCTCTAGCAGGTTCCAAGTTGCTCTTCCAATCTTGGATCTTGGTGCAGCTAATTAAGGGTTGCTCGAACTCCATAGATGGGCCAGTCCACTTCAGTACTGCAGCTGAAATGAGTTCATTTGCAATGGACCGCATTCAGGACCTAGCCCTAGTTTTCCTTCTTTTTATTTCTCCGATATGCAAAAATAGCTTAGTTTTTCTTTTCCCTTAGAGGCGCCAATCTATGTTTAGATTAAAATTCTAAGACCAACTGTAAACTAGGCACTGAAGTCAACTTAACTAGATTACAGGCTTATGGCCACACAAACAAAGGAAACAAGATCAAATGACAAGTATTAGTTTATGCAAGGATACTGGTAGCCAAGCAGCACTTCAGGTGATCTATAGTAACGGCTCTGTGAATAAAACACAAACGTATTAAGATGCAAGATCCTTGTCAGCTTAATAAGTTTGTTTAGGCAGCATAGTAAATCTAAGCAAAAATATATGGATATGACATCAACAGGGACCTGAATGTAGGAGTAAACAGTCCGATCTTCCATGCATGCAGAACCAAAGTCGATGATTTTGATTTGTGCTGGCTTCCCACTGTAAATTCACAACACGGGTGCTATTAACCTAACAAGGAATGATGTTAAACCCATTTCAGAGTTCAAATCATCGTAAGAATGTCCAACCTTGTGCATAAAAGAATGTTTTCAGGCTTCAAATCGCAATGAATTATGCCTGCATCCTTCATCAGCAACAATCCACGCAGAATCTATTTTGAAGAGTAAAAAATAGAAGCATCAAAATGTGGTTGGAGGAATAAACATGCCACTTGAGGGAATGCCTGTACGAGAATCAATATGAACTCCAAGTCCGGAAGAGTTATACCTGTTTGGAGAACAATTGGACAATGCTCAATGATAATCCCCTAAAATGGTTTATCTTGATAAGCTCATACCTAATTTGCTAAAATATGTCAGCATCGTGCAGCGAAAATCAAAATTACAGCGCCAGTGACGATGAGGGAAAAAATTTCAAAGAAGATGCATCAATAAATATCAGACACTGCTATATAAGGTAAGGTTGTGTCATACTTACAGGTTGGTGTCAAGCAGCTCAAAAGTGATGCATAAATGACGATGATACACAAAGTAGTCGTAAATACGAACTATGTGATGCTTATCCTCTGGATCAAACTTCCTATTTAACTGCAGAATATATAAGCTTCAAAATACAAAACAAAAAAAGAATATTATCGAAATTATGGTATTTGAGTGATTTCATCTAAACAAGAGGTAAGTACCGTTGTCAAAATAGAAACTTCAACCAGTGCCTGTTGATAATATGCAGGTTGATTTTTAATTATTTTTACAGCAACAAAGCTGCTTGTTTCTGCAATCCAGCATTTAGCAACCTGCCCAAATGTCCCATGGCCAAGGATGTCCTTGACAATGTATCTGTAACACAGCTTGTCAGACTCATTACCCAATTTATATATCGCTAAACTAAAGTAAGAACACACTAAAGAATTAATTGATACAATAATGCACATATTTGTGACATCAAAAAAACCATGTACTGCTTTATTTTTTACCCGAACTCTACTACGTTCTGCGGGTAATTATATCCGCTATTTCTATTGACCTTCATAAGGTGCCCTATTGTCGGAAAAACTTGAGAAGATCGAAAGATCACCAAAATATAATAAAACTTAATTAGAGGATTTACAAAGAGTGGATTAATATGCCAGACCAAATCATTTCAACCATTATTTGGATCTTCAGCTCAGTAACTATCTTCTTGCAGTATATATGCCGAGTCCAATACCCATGATGGTGCATAGAATGGCATTGCTGATGTGTGGAAGCAACTTTTGAACAGAAAAACTCAAATATTGAAACCTATATCCCAGGGAGACCCATGCAAGTTAGACGTGTGGGTATGCATCCAAGTTCAAATTCTTAAACAGGATGAACGATAATAGTTGGGATTGAATCTGATGTGATTTGAATGAATTCAGTATGTGGTATGGCCCCTCCTCTAGGCACGGGCTTCACCGATTCCCAAATTAAACAAGTTAAAAAATGTCTTAACTAAACTCAGTTAGTTTAGAGTCATAGGTCCCGCTCAACAACAATACAATGAATGTGCAGAATGAAAAGAAATCAATAACTGGATGTGCACATTCTTGAAAATATTCTCTAGAATGACTGTGTTCTTCGAATACAAAAGGGATGGACATAGTTGCCAAAAGAGCATATGGCAAATAGGTAACAGTATCAAACCTTTGCTGTGTTTCCAAGTTAGCCAAGACAAGATTCACAGCCAGTATAAGATCTGAGTTTGCATTATCATAGCCGTCATTGAGCACGCCAATTGATGGGCTTGTCAAGAATCGCTTTGGATTCAATTCTTCTGAATATTGGAACTGCGGGTTGCATATTTTATAAGTTTCAACTATGTCCTTTGTTAATCTTGATATCACCTGCATAAGAGAGTTGTACGCCAGCAAAATGTTTCAATTGTGAAAATGAAAATTCCAGAGAGCAATAAACTGTTTGTCAAAGGGCAGTTGCAACAAGTTAAAATGACAGAGAAAAAACTCTTCCCAAAACATACGAAGGTTTGAGCACAATCTGACAGCAGAATTCAAGGGCTGGTGTTTTCCCCATTCAGATCACTGCCTCAACTACTAGAAAGATTTATAATTGGAACGTATAGCATAGTCGCAAAACTGAGCAGTACTTAGCATTGCCCGCTGTCCTTTTTTTATATTCTTTGCTGTTTGTTACAGTCGCGGATACCACTTACTTCGTTCATTTTCCTTTTGGTTCATAGCATTGGTTCATCTAGCATTGGTAGACCTAATACCATAACGCCATCTTTTGGTTCATGTGTTTTGGAACAATCACAGACGCCTTTTAATGGCACTTGTCGCTCTATAATCAGGGTATCTAAGCACCATCTTCTTATTCCTGGATTGCAGTGATATTTTTCAACTATTCAACCAAAACATTTTACCATGTTCAACGCTAGCCAGACTACTCAATATTTACATGATTCAAATGTGCTCTTTGTTCAACTAAAAATTTAAGAACGGAAATCAAAACAGCAAGAGGGAAGACAAACTTACAGGCCTTCTAACAACAATTCGCAAATTTTGGGGCTTGGCATTAGTATCGAGCGCGGGAGAGTAAGGAGAGAAGATTAACTGGCTTGGACGCCATTGCTTGGCAATAGACACCGGCGGCGACGACGACGATGATAAGCTCTCGGCCGCTGCTAAGGATTGAGGTTCGCCTTCGTTACTAGTACCGATCTCATCCATGACCCCCTACGCTTCTATAAATAGTTATACACCTAACGTAATAGTAAAAATAAATTCGCCTGTATATGCTAAAAGCCCCAATTCACAGATTCAGCAAATCGTTTGATTCTGGGAAATTCAAAGAATTTACCAGACGATTCCAACCCCATCCTCATTCACCAAAACCCTTTTGCAGTCATAACAGCAACAAAATTTCCGGTAACCGACCCATTCCAATCCCAATCACCTTCACAATCAAAACCAACGGTGTTTTCTCCTCCGTCCGTGAAAAGGAAACATGCCGACAATACAATCGGTGAGGAGAACAGCAAAATTTGAAGAGGATACAAGACGCAGGTCAGCAAATGGAAATCGCAGAGGAAAGTCGATCAAATTGAAATTACAAGAAGAAAGTGAAGATCAAATGGAGACAACGATGACTTTGGATTAACGGCGATTGAAAGATGTATTCAACAGAATTAGAAGGGGTGAAGAAAAGGACGAGAAATTGTTTAATTTCCTGAGCCACCGTCGCCGTCTCCAATTGGGATTTCTGACATTCGCGAGCGAAGCCCCCCTATTCGTGTACGAGAAGGGAGCTTCTATTTGCGCACACTTTTTATCTTAGTATACCCCTGAAAATAACTTATAATTACTATAATAAATTCATGTATGATTTTGTCCATTATTAAAATTATCATAAGCTCTTATTTCTTTCGATTTAGGAACGGAATTTGGGCGTCTAAAAATATATTCTCAATTTTATTTTTTTATAAAAATAGGTAATTAATCATCATAAACTCTTATTTCTTTCGATTTAGGAGCGGAATTTGGGCGTCTAAAAATATATTCTCGATTTTATTTTTTTTATAAAAATGGGTAATTAATCAAATTGTTTGGTTAAGAAGCTAAATTTTCAAAATAAATTAAATTTATAGTGGGTTAAGATGTTGAAGAGGGGAGGACAAAAATATAAATATTTGATGTGACTTTGGACTATACTATTGTTTTAGTAAATTTCACTTTATCTCTCTTGAAGTTTCTTTGTTCTTTCTATAATTGCATTGACTTCTTTTTTTATTTTAATTGTGTGTTGCATTTACTTTCTTCGTCATTAAATAGTTTTAATAAAATGATGTAATCGTTGATCTCAGAACCAAAAAGGTAATAAAGTGACTATTTTATCCTCTCACATCCCATTTCATTCTCTCCCACGCCAAGAAGCATAATTACTTTTGAATTTCTAGTGAATTTTGATTCAAATATGTTCAGCTAGGTTATTTATCTGCCTAATTTTTTAGATTGAGAATCAATAAGCAGCCAAGGATATACCAAATAAACTTACTGTTTACTTATTTAATTTACTTATTTAATTTAATATATGAAAAAATGTTTAATTATACATTCACTTTACTGTTTATACGTTCTTTTTACTGTTTATTGGTTTACTTATTTAGATAAATAAGTAAAAAATAATTTTAAAAAAATAATATATATATATATATATATATATAATTTAAAAACAAAAATAGTACATACATATATATATGTGATTATTTTTGCCTTTAATAAAAAAATTTAATTTTTAGACATAAATTTTAATTTTTTAAATGTATTTCATCTGGACAAGTTAATAATTTCCGAAATTATAGTAAAATTAACAAATGCAAATTATTTTTGAAAAAGACAAAAGCATAAATAAATAACATTAAACCGAGGCTCACTTTTTAGCTTAAGTTAAATTTTTTTTTGATTTTTATATTTGTTAATTATGCATTTAATTTTTATTGATTGTTGGTTCTTCTTGACGAGAAGATCTAGAAAGTAAAAAATTATATTTAAAAGTGAAAAAAAATTGACCTTCATCTCTTTCAGAAAAACAACTAACGAGAGTAGTTTACGGAAAATCAATAAGAAGCGATCAATGATCGAAAGAGAATTGCTAACGAACTCCAATTACCTCATAGCCTATCTAAATGGTCAAGCCTCGCTTCTTCTTCTATCCACTTTCTATTGCACGCATTATTTTGTCTTCTTTTAATTGTTTAAAAATTTTAGTTCAAAATTTTTTCTCTTTTAAACAAAAAAAATTATGTGGAAAATATGTGGGCAAAGTGGTCTGTTTAATTAAAAAGATGCTTCGATTATTTTTATTTTGTTTAGTTAAAATTTGATGTGAAAAATTTATATTAATCAATTTCTCTCTTATTTTTTTAGTAAAAAATCAGAATACAGTGAAAAAAGCAGTCAGTGCAAAAATTAAAGCGTGAACATATGAATCTTTTCTTGGGGTTAAATGGTAAAATAATAGCAGTCGTCACCTTCCGTTTCCCGTCAACTTTAACAGGAGAAGTTATAACAATTTTAAAAACTACAGGGAGGTATCTGTAATTATCAGGAACATAGTGAAAATTTTCCTCATTTTATTGTTAAATACATATGGTATTAATTTTTCGTTTTTTATTTTTTATAATTTTCTGTCAACTTTTTATATTTTTTATTCTTCTCGATGAGAGCAACAAAACATATATAATATGGATTTTTAAAATAAAAAATCATAACACTAAAGACACTAAAAATAATAAAAAATAATTCAAACAATTTAATACAGATACAAATATTTCTAATTGGCCTTATTTGATTTTTAAGCATTTTTTTTATCCCTATTCAATTTTTTTCGCCTCATTTTGTTTTTTGAATTAATGATCCATTTCAACGGAAAAAGTCTAAAATTATAAAATTGTATCCAAATTTAAAAAAATTACAAAATACAACGAATAAGTCAAAACAAACTCCGTTTTTAGATTTTTTGTTATTTTTTTAAACTTTTTCTAAATTGGTTCATTATTTTATAAGTTTTATGAAATCTCCCTTCGAGACTTTAATAATCTAAAAAGGTTGACGAAATCAACTCAAAATATTATCAGAAAGGACTTGATCCAAATAGTGGTTAAAAATATTGACAGGAACTGTTTTATGAACCACTGTTTGGATCGAGTCATTTTCGGTAATATTTTGAGCTTATTTCTTGCGAGTATCCTTAAAAACGTGTTTTAAACACATTGAACGGTTCGGATCGTTAAAATTTAATCAGGAATAAAGAATTTAAATGTTGGTCTAATATTGGTCTAAAAAGTATTGGTCCATATATCATTTCCCTATAATGTAGAGTTGTTGGGTTTAGTATGCTAGGAGGCGAGTGTAAGTTAAAGTTTAAAGTTTAATTTATTCGGGCATAGTACAGGTATTTTTTGCTAGTTATGAGTATAACACGCGTAACATTATTATCAGAATCGAGTCATATCAAAATTATAATGAGTTTGGCTTAAATTATCTTTATTAAAGATAATTGATACTATTGGATATTTTATAATTTTTCAATTAATTTTTTATTTATTCATTTGTCCCAACAAAAGTAATAAAAAATATAACAATATAGTACATATGAATTAAAAAAATTTAAATAATACGACCTTCAAAATGTAAAAATAGTTTAAAAATAATATTTGTTATTTATAATATTTTTTAACGAATTATTTTGAATTATTTTCTTATGTTTTATATTTTTTCATCAAGATAAATAATTAATTTAAATTATTAGACGTAATTTCAATAAAAGAAAAAAAATAAAAAATACAGCCATTTTTTAGTCATTCCACAACCTACCCTATGCAAAATTTCCCAGCCCCAAATCTCAGCCATTTGCTTTGGGCAAGCCGGTGGAAGCATTGTTCTAAGCAAATTTCCACTGATATTCCTCGATTTTCCTCCGCCCCACTTCCCGCAGGAATCGACAGTAATGACGATGGCCAAGACGGTGCTGATGCGTCCGAACGCGGTGGTTCTATGTGCCTTCCAGTCTCACTTCTTCAGCACCCGCTCTCTCGTCTCTTGCTTTCGGCCCACGAAACCCTTCTGCGCGCGGCCCGTTTTGATGTTGCCGCAGAAAAGTCCTACGTTCATGCACCCTGGAAGCGGCGGCGGTTATGGATCCGTATTTGACAGTCGTCGGAGTTTTTGCATCCGAGCAACTACCCAAGTCAATGATTCCGGCTCAATCGACTCCCCGTTGATTCAGTCCATGGAGAAGAAGGTTATATTATTCTTATCTCGTAGCTACTTTGTTTCGCCAAGCGAAGACCATATTCTGATAACTCTAGTACCGTTCTTTTTCGTCTGAAACACTGTTTACATTAGCGTGAGCTTGTGGAATAGCCTCAGTGTAATTCAGGATGAAAGATAGTAGCTATTCCTTAAGGCTTCGTTCATTTGTCAAGAGATTGATGAATGATGTAAGAAAATTATTCTCGAGAAAGTTTTAGGGGAGTGAAGTAAGATAAAAGAAATTTATGGGAGAGTTCCAAGTAGATAGTTTAATTGAGTAAGAAATTAGTGCCCAAACAAAAAAAAATCCAGTAAAATCTTGTGTTTTGCAGGACGGGTGTTGAGGGAAAACTAATCCTAGCTGAAAAGTTAGAGACAGAAGACCAATTTTCCTGCTAAATGAACATAAAAAATATAAAAAAATTAGATATTGTTGTACTTTCTTTTTCTTTCCCACTAACTGAACAAGGCCTAATTATATTTTAACATCTAAAAACAAGATTTTCGTGTTTTCAGGGAAAACATAAACCCAAATCAGTACCTAACAGGCCCTAAAATTCAAGTTCCTTAGGCGTTTGATAGTAAAATTTTGATTTGAAGTTGTGTGAGATGTCAAATTGAGCTGGTAATTCTTTCGAGGATAATGTATAAGTACTTGGTGAATTTTGAATATCTGACACTGGGGTGTCCTTTTTGTTTTATGTTGATTTTCTTCTCATTCCTTGCAAGTTGATAGCATGCTTAGGTATGTTGTGGTTTTACAATTTAATTTTTTTCGCAGTAGTTGTTTTGTCCTGGTTTGTCATGAAATAGTTATTTTCCCTCTCTCCTGCTTGGTTTCTTGAGTCAAGCTTGCTGTCATTCATTTAACAAATTCACTTATGTTTCAACAGATAAAAGAAGATTTAAATGCAGAATCAGTCACTGTGAAGGATGCTTATGGCGATGGTCGGCATGTTATGTAAGATTCACAGCTCACTTGCATGCTGAGAACAGTGTATTCAATCCGTTTCGTTTTTTTCTTTATAACTTATAATGGAGTTTTGGTTGGAAACTGGCAGTTTCCGCAGGAGGTAATTTGAGCAATTTACTTGGCGTTAGGAATTTGATGGCGCGTAGCACACGAAATTGTTGTCAGTGTCAAGATCCTCATTTACCTTAACCAAGTGACACACAACATGAGCACTTTATAGCAAATAACTAATCAACTTGCATAGTTGGCTTTCTTGTATTGTAACGACTATCTGATGCATCTCATCCAAGAAAATCATCGCTCCGTAAATATGCTGCAAAGTACTCAGTTTTCTTGTATTTTTCATTACCACTTCTTTCAGGTTATTTCATGATTTCAAATTCACTGTAGTTGCCAAGGTCTCCCTTACACTAACAAGTCTTTTCAACATAACATATGTTATGCATATCTTGTCTGAGCTACCTTTACAAGTTCTACATCTGCCTGTGCTCTAAATTTTGTCAATGCATGTGAATGCTTTGGGATATACTTGAGATTTTTTCATCCGTATAGTAGGTATGTTTGAGCCAATCAAAAGCCATGCCAAATTCACTTTGTGAACTTCGCCAGGGGACCAAAGAATACGAGGATGTACCCTTTTTCTAGTTACCTTGCAATTTTGGGCATTGTATGTCACAATTTGAATGGCCTTCGAAGTACCCACCTCATCAATTGCTTGCAATAAGAATTGCACAATATAACTCCTGATTGTCAACTCCAGCATAAAAAAGGGGGAATCCCAGCTATTTGCTGCTAAAATAGTTATCATTGAATTCTTCTTCACATTTGACCACCCATAAAGAACAATGAGATTCCCTCTGTATACCACTGATCTCTGATTGGCATCTGTTCTTTCACTATACTTGTTTTTACATCATCTAGCAATGTGGTCCTCGCCTTTTGGAAGATGGAGCTTTATACCCTTTTGGTGCCCCGTTGATGGCATTCACCATGCAACAAATTGAGTAAGTCCGGACATTGAAATGAATACATTCGCATGTATGGGTAAGGTATCAACTGCATGTCTATCAATGATTCTTTGAGTGAAACGTCTACCATTTGAAACCTGACAGCAAGTGAGTTCTGACTTTCGAATATGTCACCCGCCTTCTTTCTCGGCATTTTGAGCCTTTTTGCTTATTCTTCCAAATTCTACGCAAAGTTTCGCAAACTTATTATGAAGCGATCTATGTTGTGTGCATTTACTTCAGAGGGTGGTTAGGTGTGCGCTATGCCGTTCAATGTTTGGGTATGGATACCTATCCTTGTAGATTGTGGTTGTTATAAGCGAAAATATGAGGCGACTTCTTGTGAGAGTCCCCATCCATCACATTGATTGGAAGTTTGGGTTTTAGAGGGTATGAATCTGTTTTCCTAAACGAGAGTTTCAATGATTATTTGATTGGAATAAAGACTATAGAAGCAGATAATTTCAACTAGCTATATGCCCTGCTGATTCAACCAACAAAGGTGGGGAAAAGTTGTTACTGTTGCAAGCATGTCCTGCCTACCTCTGTCAAGGGACTATTCTACTAGTATATTTTTGGCATGACATTGACAACTGTCCCATGCTCTTTTCATTTGCCATTGATTGAAAGAATCTCAAGTCATGGAGTGGAGTTCTTTGTTTGACAGTTGCCATTAAATGTGCAGCTGATTCAGTATGTATTTCAAAGGAGAAATTGTTAGGATGCCAGTATTTCAGATCCTTTTTTCTCTATCATTGTATTAAAAAAAAAAAAACAGTTCTTCTAGGGAGAATGCCCGTACTTCCCAATTTCCCATACTCGTTCGTTCCAGTGGCAAACCAGTAACCAATGACTAAAACTAAAAAAATTATCGTTTCCCTATGTAACCCTTATCTGTATATGGAATTTTCCTTGCGTATTTGTAATATCAATTGAAATAGAGCTTAATTATGATTTTTGATCCTTACTGCAATGGAATCGTACTAACAGGCCTGGCATCCAATCTATTTTTATATGATGCTTTAGGTGTATTGCTTTTCCTGGAGCATATTTATTTAGTCAAACCTTTTCTATTGATTGTTTCTGGCTCATTTGTGTGTCAGGAACCTTGTCTTAGAAGAATGTAGTTGTCCTCGTCTTTCACTTGAAGTGGTCGCATTTAAATTCTTCTGTATCTGCAGGATTGATGTTATTTCCTCATCGTTCGAAGGACAGTCTGCTGTGAATAGGCAGAGGATGGTGTACAAAGCCATATGGGAGGAACTCCAGAATATTGTGCATGCAGTTGACCAGATGACTACCAGAACCCCTGCTGAAGCAGCAGCCAATAAGTGATCATGAGTAATTATAAGAGACAAAGCTTCTTTTAACGAATTCCTTGCCGTGTGTCCATGAATTAGGAGGATGTGCGGCATGCCACCGTTTGACTCTGTATACATGGTTCACATACTTGGCCTTCATCGATTGGTTTCGTTATCTAATTTTTGTTAAAC
The DNA here is from genome assembly GCA_019985065.2 of Arctostaphylos glauca. Classification (NCBI taxonomy): domain Eukaryota; kingdom Viridiplantae; phylum Streptophyta; class Magnoliopsida; order Ericales; family Ericaceae; genus Arctostaphylos; species Arctostaphylos glauca. The sequence goes on from JAHSPW020000002.1 coordinate 3,077,938, forward strand.
TCCTGTATTTTACCAGCCTTGATGAAAGTGGGTATGTGATGTGTTTTCTGTATGCGTAAATCAATTCAATGGCAGATAAACCGTTTCACCTAGATCACGAGGCTTGAGAAACTGAGCATGAGAGGGGCGGGTGTGAACATATACCATGCATGTTATTTTTGAAGGGTAGTTTAGTCTTTCTGTCACCTAGAGTTTATTATGGGCTTTCTATTTAACCTTATTGTAGCCTTTGTATTATGTAAGTGTTTATTCTTCAATAGACATTATGTTGGGTTCCCTATCTTTGCAATCTATCATGGTTTCCTTGATATTGCTTGAGCTCTTCTTCTTTCTTCTTCTGTGCCTCTTGTCTTTTGGGAGAGACTGTGCTTACTGCTGCCTACTTTCTACATCGGATGCCTACTCTAATGCTGGAATCGTTCGCATTGTACACAAGTGACTTCACTTTCAGTTGGATGTTAAAAGACTTTCTTAAATGGCTATATGTCTAAGAAAGTTTATATGCACCGTCCTTCGGGCCCCTCTCATGTTTCTAGTCTTTCTTGTCATCTACGCTGTGCTCCCTATGGTTTTAAACAATCTTCTCGTGTTTAGTATGAGCGATATCAAGATGTGGTTCTTGTCGTATATTGACGACATGAACATTACCAGTTCCTATTTGATTGCTTTTAGTGAAGTGAAGTTCATCTCTTTCGGGCATTTGGAATGAAAGATGTGGGCCTCCTTCGTGTTGTCTCCTTGTCTTAAGATTATCTCGTCTCATACTATGTATGCTACCTATATTTTACATCATGCTCATTTCTCTGATGACAAAATTGTTGCTTATAATTCATGTTTTCACAAGCGCACAAAGCATATTTAAATGGATTGTTATTTTGCTCGGCACCATCTCCATTTGGGTACTATTGCTCTGCTAGGCATCTCATCTTCACTTCAGTTGGCCAATTTCTTCATTAAAACGCGTACTTCTACTCGCTTTCGTTTTCTCCTTGACAAACTCGTAATGCTCTCTGACCTCGCGTTGTGAGTTTGGAAGTGGTCTGTGTGAGCACTGAGCAGATATTTTACCATGTTGTTCTTTGAAGGGTAGTTTAGTCTTTCTGTCAACTACCCTGCACCTTAGCACCTTTCACCCAAAACAAACGTTCAGAATCCATACAAAAACAAAAAAAATAAAACAACCAAATAGTGATTGTAGATTTTACCAGCTTGTTTCTCAACTCCGAATGTGCTCCTTCAATTGTACAAGACAAAAAGTGTATCTATATATGAATTATGTACAACGTGCAATCACTTACAAATTGTATCTCCCAATAAATTGAAACAAATGATTTACATCAACAAACAACCAAGCAGCGAATGCGGAGGGATGACAATCATCAATCCTACTTCTTCGGATCATCCCTAATAATCACGTGTTGAAAATCAACCGAAGGAATCACTTACCTCATCCGATTTTGGTAATGTTAACTGATAGAAGGCAACATGGGATTCATTCCAATGCCAAAAGATCCCCCTGAAGTACCAGGCTCGGCATGCTTCACTCTCCCAAAGTATCTGATATGACGCAACAGCCTTGCGAGGAACGTGTTGTGGCATATCGTTGAGCTGTCGCATACTACTGCTACGTGTTTGCGTGCTCTTGTTATGGCAACATTCATTCGTCGACTGTCCCCTAAAAACCCAACTGCTCCTAGAGTATTCGACCGAACCTAAAAATCATAACAAAAGAGCATCCCCCCATTAGTCCTCTAGTCAGCAAGCAATAAAGACAGCTTATGGCCAAGTCAACATAATCGGAGTGTCCAGCTAAATAAAGATATTATGAAGGAAAGAAAAACATCTACTATAAAAACTACTAGGTAAACAGGCAATACCATTGATATAACAACTGCATCGGCTTCCCGTCCCTGAAAGCTATCAACAGTGGAAACCTCGACACCTGCAGCCTCAGGTAGTTCATCAAGCCTGTCCCTCAACAGTTGCACTTGAGCAACATAAGGGGACTGCACTGCAATAGCTGCTGGCCTAACACCTGCATAGAAGGGGACAACAAATTTGTTATTAAGCAGCTGAACGTCTCGTCCAATTTGTCACAGAATGGTAATGATATTTGCAGCAATTTTTATCATCTTAGTTGTGCCCAAATAGGCTTACAACCAGGGATAAATGTGCTTGTTTTGTATTCAAGAACACACCTTTTTTCCAGCAAGAATTATATTCTTAGTAGGTGTGATGTTCTCTAGCCTCTCTCTCTCTTTTTCTTCGCATTTTCCTTCTTTTAGAGAAAAGGCAAAACACAGTATAGAAATTTACTCTACGGATACAGATCACGATGACTGTGACAGAGTCAGAGAAAATGAGATGGTATATCCTAGGATGTTAATCAAAATAGGACAGGCTAATTATTCAAATAATGGGGGAGAGAGTAAACATGCTACAAACATTACCATGTCCTAATCTGAATAACAATAGCCCACAAAATTATAAAGGTATACATGTTGGCTATTGGTTTGCAAATTATTTCCCAACAAATTTCTGCAGATTACTTTCTTTCCGTCATCAATATACTAGTTTTTCGGATAGCACCATTTTTTTGTTTGGTAGAGCCAAGAGTTATTACCAGCATAAATCAAAGAAAAGACATGTTGCACAACAATATCAGCTTCCCCTTGATTGTAGAAGGAGCCTGTGCCAGCAGGGTCTAAATGCTCCTCACAGCCAACTGACAAACTTCCATAAGGCATTCGTGTATCAAGCAAAAGCAAGGGGCATTGTGTTATCCATGTTGGCTGCAATAACCAAAGAAAATGCTCAAAATGATGCCTACCACAGTCACAAAACCAATAGTAAATCAACGAACTACTGAAACTCGTTTCTTTTTTTTTGTCAGATGATGGCACAGCAAAAGTATCAGCGAATTGTTGGGTTGAACTACAATGTCCAAATGCAGAGTAAAAAAAAAAAATGTAAAACCCTCTGAAATCATATTTGAAGATGGAGGAAATATCAATGAGTACCCTTACCTTCACAAATGGAGAATCTACAAGACGATGATTAGAGACGCTCGAAGAGGATTTCAGTAATCCACTGTACATCTCCTTCGACGCCCAGCTGGCTATCGCATCATTCATCCTGTACTGTGTTGTTAACTTAGTAGCAAGTACCCCTTCATGCAGATTTGCTGCTCTCTCCAGTAAAGAGATTCCTAGACCCCCTTCTAAAGCTTTTCTAGATAGAATAACTGGAGCAAGTTGGCATTCATCACCTGCTAGAATGCACCTCTTCCCCTGCAGAATCGGAATCCAACAAGAAGGTTCAATTGCCTGCCCTGCTTCATCAATAACTACCAGATCGAAGGAATTCAGGCGTCGGATCGCTGGGTCTGCCGCTCCAGTGTTAGTGGCAAGCACCACTTGAGCACTTGACAGTATTTCCTTCACCGTCTCCTTCTCCTTCTTCTTCAATGTCTTCCCAAGCTGTTTTAGAAGTTGGCGTATTCCAGCAGCTAAAGAATCGTCTTTCAAACAAAGTCTCAAATCCTTTCTTAGGTCTGATTTTTTCCTCTCAAACTCTGTTAGAAAATCAGCAAGCTTGGCGTTCACAATCTCAGTCAAAGATTTTGAAGCCACTGTGGGAGATATTCGTGCTGGATTTCCCACACGGACAATGTCTACCCCACAATTAGATAGTTTTTCAACCATGTTGTCGACAGCTGCATTTGTAGGAGCAGTTACAAGAACCCTTTCCCCTTGTCTAACAGCAAGCAAGATCAGTTCCTTGAGCAAAATTGTCTTTCCAGTACCAGGAGGCCCTTGTACTACCAATAAGGGTCGCTTCTTGTTCACACCCAAGGCAACTGCTTTCAGCTGTGAGTCATCGTAACTTTCAGAGGCTAGTAATCCATCCAATTCTGCTTCGGACCAATCTGCCAAATGATTCTCCTCCAGCCATGCAACATCTTCTTTGTCTCCGAAAAGTGTAGCCACAACAGCAATTGATGGATTTTTCTTCTGCAAACCTTTCTTCTGAAGCATCATCAGCGCTTCACAATTGCGCTGAAAAAAAGGCAGTATCTCTTGTTGAGTGACAAAAACACAATCAAATTCAAGATCAATTATTAACTCTGTAGTATCTAAATGAACACTTCAAATAGCAAATTTCTCCAAGAAATTGTGGAGGAAAGTTTTGCTTAGCGTATGGCACCTTTTGTTGATAATAGTTTGATGTAAGTGATACAATGGAAATGTACGCAGCTACCTCACAAGAAGTTTTGAGGAATGACGGGTCAATTAAGCATAGCTGAGACATTATATTCTGGACAAACTTTTGTCAAATACCTCGTATGTGAGTGTATCAGCCAATCCATGAATGCGATCAATGCGCACAGTCTTGCCAAAGAGCTTAGAAAAGGTGGGATCACCATGCCGAGACTCCAGAGCCACACTGATGCTACATCCATCCTCCCCTAAGGTATTAACAAACCCCTGCATGCAAGAAGAAGTTGCTCCAGCGCCCAAACTATCATATGTTCTCACGCAAACCATGTCTCCAGGAGAAAGGGTAGTAGGTGGTAACCTATGATTTCCCTCCACCCTGAACAATACCACATGCATTCCACCTAATCCTGTATTTGAAAACCCATATCGTAAGATAAATTTACAGCATAGAATCTATAGATCACTTTTCAAACTTGGAAGTAGGTTACAAAGGTGACCTGTGAATGTGCTAACTGCATTCAAATTGCAGATGGTATCGCAGAATTCTTGCTCAGCGTGGGCATGGCTAACCAAGAATTCGATCGGCTTTGCCGAATCAGAACTCTTGTCAGGAGTAGGAACAGCATCCAACTCTTCCTGAGTAAACTCCAATTCAGCATCCCTTTCCATCTGCAGTAGATCAGCTGCCTGCCTTGTGAAATCGTCAATCCTGCTCTGAATAGCCTTGGCCTTCTCCATTTCCATCCCCAACCCATGGTGCAGCAAAGTCTTTGTCTGTGAAACCTTCCGTGCAATGGCTTTATGCTGAGCTGCAAATGCACCTTGTCTGGTCAAGCCTTGTGTAGAGCTCCAAAACCAAAAACAAGTGGACAACTATATACTATAAACGTATACACGGCGTAACATAGACCTCTGTACAAGTGTCAGGTGCGGGTACTTGTTTAAGTGTCAGTCATCTAGTTTTCGTTTGACACGCAGGCATGCTATGATATCCATTTTTCTTAGTGTATTTCTCTTATTTTCAGGGAAATAGCATTTTACAAGGCATTTTGATGCGTTTCATTCATTATACAGCAAGGGACAGTTCTACACAACGTGATGGGGTTTCATGGCAACCCCAAACTTTTGCATGGTCCATGTCTATCAGTCAAAATCTAGACATTGAAGCAAAATCTATACATGGACATTGTATCAGTCTATCAGTCTATATATTGGAAACTTCCCTCCCTAGGTAAAATTTGTCTTCCAAGTTTAGACACCCCAAAAGAGAAATCTAGCTCTGTTCCTGCTCCTAGATACGACTCATGTGAAAGTTCTGATCAGGGATGTTCTAGTAGTGCGGGCAAAGGACGTAATTTTATCAACATAGTATAAAGTTATTTAGAGACTTTTGAAACTTATGTAAAACTAATTTAGTCTAAAGAGCTTTAATTAGAGGTAAAATTAAGTCGATTTTGGTCCACTACATCATCCACGATCCCGTGGAACTAGTTCTATGCATAGTAAATGTTCGACACATTTATACATTCAGAAGGGTCCATGGAACTTACCCGAATTAGCGAGCTCTTTGAGGAGCTTCCACGATTCAGTTTCCTGCCAATTCTCAATCGCAGACTTGTGCTGGAGGTTCTGGAGCACGTTTCTCAACTCCCTCTGGAAATGGTCGAAGAGGGTAGGGTAATGGGTGCAGGCCTTCAAGCAAACCGCTTCAAGCCCAAGAGGCATAGGTACAGCAGTGAGATATGGCTGAGCCTCGATCACGAAAGTCAGACCAGGCCCCATCCGCTGCCTCACCTCCGAGAACTCCCCCTGAACCTCCGCAAGAGCGAAATCCGACGCCATTGCACTGATCCCGCGGCTTATCCACTTCACCACACATTTCCCCAAATCCCTCCGTCCAAGTGGGTCCCCGTTCTGATACAAACCGCGCACGTTAACCTTCACCTCCGGCGAAGGAGACTGTTGCTTCTGAGGAGGAGGAGGAGGAGGAATCCGAGTAGTTTTGTTCTTGTTTGGATTTCTTCTTTTGGTGGTCGTCTTAGTGGCGCCACTGGTAGAGTTGTAGATGTAGTTTCGGAATCGGGATGTGGTGGAGAGAGTGTAATCGCAGAAGGCGGCGCTTCGGTTGTTGTCGGTGTTGAAAAGGGAAATGGAGCCAAAGGCAGGAAGAGTGGTATTGTGCTGCCAACGGAGAAGACTCAAGTGGCGGCTTGGTGAGTTATGACCCAATATAGAGATGCCGCCGCCGCCGCAGAAAAAGCATGATGCTTCCATCTTCGTCGTCCTCGAACGAATGGGGGGAGGGGTCGTTGGACCGCCAAATCAGAGCAAATGCGAAAATCAGACTAATATGCTTCGCATTTGCTCTGATTTGTTATTATTTTTCTGGGGAGAAAGGCATGCCATGTGGAGTCTTGATGTTCTTCGGAATTTCCAATCGGGTGCGAATCAGAATTTGAGGTGAGGAAGAGAGATGGGAACGGAATCTTCTTTTTTATTTTTATCATAATTTTGCCGGTTTTATTTTTATTTTTTTTGCTGTCAGAAGTCGTTCGAAAGATGATTTTCGGTTGGAAAAATCTGAGAAAAATCGAAGTGGGGCCATGTTGAAACGTGGCAAACACAACTCGTCTTCTGATTGGTGGTCTACGATTCTCCATGTCTTTGTCTTCTTCGGTTGGTCGACGTGTTCAGTTGCCGTTCTTTCCTTCTTCCCGCCACGCGTGGCGAATCCCCTGTCGTTTGATTATCATATTTATGCATCATTTTCCCACAATTGTTACAGAGAAAATGATTGGCTTGTCGCCACTAAAACCTTCACCACTGTACGAGTTCAATTCTGTTCGCCAACAAACTCTATAGCTGATTAAGATTTTATTTCAATAATCAAAATTTTATTTTATTCTAATTAGTATTTTTAGTTTTCACGAAAAAATTTAGTTCAATTGGATATTGGTAAATAATTTATTTAAAAATATAATTTCAAGTTTTAAAATTAAAAATTTTGAAGTAAGAATTTAAATTTTTAGACCAAGCACTTATCGGTATCTAATTGAGTTAAATTTTTTTTGTAATAAGTAAAGAAGGAAATCAAAACAAAATAGATAATTTGGATCCTCGATGTAGGATCTTGAAGTGCTGTCAAACAACAGAGGATTAACAAAGTTTGGTAAACAAAATTGAACTCTCACTAGACATATATAAAATTTATGACTATGGTAACAGAGTGGTTATTAGGATAATTGTATTTGGTTTTTGAATCGAATGGCTTATTCGAAGTTGTCTCGGTTATTAATTACCAAATCAAATGCGATTTGGATATTTTTCTAACCGAATGGTTTGATTATTAATTATTCGGATTGAATCGTGACCAAAATTGATTTTTTAATATGAAAAAATAGCATTTTATTATAATTTTCAAAAGAAAAAATGTCATGATCAACACCTTCTGTTAAGGGTTATAATATCATATATATAAAAGTATAAAACGACAGCCTACTTTCAGTTCGGTTTGAGAGAACGGTTCGATTCAGAGAATAGTTCGGTTATTCTTCGAAATCATAACCGAGCCGAATCCAAATAGGTTTTTCTCCGTTACTACCATATCCATATCCACGTGGAAAAAAACAGTTATGATTCGAAAAAAAATTAAATAGTTTGGTTTGGATAATCAACAGTTCGGTCCAAATTATTATACCTATTTAGGCTGATTTGTTAGCAGTAAAGGTTATAAAAAAAATACGGTGAATATAGTAAGAAAATATAATAGAATGAGAGATTTTTTAGTTGTGCTAAAAAGATGTAGTTTGGAAAGTTACTGTGGAACACTTGGGTTTGGGGGCATGAATAAATCAAGCGGGTCAGGCCTTGGTTGGCAAATCTAATGAGCCTATTGCTATCAATTGGGCCCTATGGGCTGGATCAGATACTGGTAGGGCCGCCCCAAAGGACTTACAACTTAGAGCATCTTTAACTACCTCAACAGATTGATTCTGTTAGCTAAAATACCGAACAATCTTGTGTTTTGGTCCTCAACTAAAACTTGGAAACCCCTTTGTTCACTTTATTAAAGTTTACAAATAAAAAAAATTCCTTAATTATTTTTGAATTTGTGAGATTTGAACCCAATATCCTCAATATGGTAAAATAGAGCTTTTTAATTATACCAATGCATGTAATGAACATACTATCAACAAAAATGAATTATTAAGGGATGAAAATATTACAATATTTATTTATTTGCATATTCTCCTACAAGTTTAATTATGGTTGAAATATAAAACAATACTAGTGCAATTTTCTTTTTAAATTATTTATGAAAGTACTGTTTATTTTATCTGAAAATAGCAAACATTCTATTTTCTGGGTGTGTCTAAGCCTCAAAATATATAAGGTCCGATCTCAATCTATATATGTATGTGTCTATTTATACGGTATACTAAAGACGTGTAGTTAATATAACGATTCGCTCTCGCTTTGTACAATATTGTTCGCTTTTGTCGCCCAAACTCCATGGACTTTCCAGTAGGTCACCAATTCCTAGATTGCTCAAGTGCGAGCACACTTAACGATAAAGTTCCATTTGGTGTTGGCGTCATCACGGTTTTAAAAGGCCTTATACAAGTAAAGTTCATAATTTTATAAATACCACCGACCTTATATCTACCAAGCGATGTGGGACCTTTGACTACCCATTCGGACGTCCCACTGAGACACCATCTCTCGGACACCGGTCTCACAGCTGGCACCACGGCCTGATTGGGGTGTCACAGTTAGCGTGTCAAACTTTTTATTTAACAAACAAAATAAAAATAAGAATGTTATACTTCATCGCATGTTTTCATATTGGTTTCACTTTTAAAATATTTTAAATGTAATTTGCGTATTAAAATAATTATATTCGGCTCCATGGATCAACATTTTTCTAGATCAATATTGGACCAACTTCTAAATTCTTCGTTCTTGATTAAATTTTAATAATCTAAACCGTTCAATGTGTTTAAATAAAACAGTGGTTCATAAAGCAGTTCCTGTCAGTATTTTTAATCACTTATTGGATTAAGCCATTTCCGATAATATTTTGAGTTGATTTCTCGCGAGTACCCTTAAAAACATGTTTTAAACACATTGAAAGGTTCGGATCATTAAAATTTAATCAATAATGAAGGTTTTATATGTTGATCTAATATTGGTCTAAAAAGTGTTGGTCTCTTGAGTCTCCCCCATGGCTCAATAGACCAACACTTTTTTAGACCAATATTAAACCAACGCTTAAACTCTTCATTCCCGATTAAATTTTGATAATCCAAACCGTTCAATGTGGTTAAAACATGTTTTTAAGGGTACCCGCGAGAAATCAGCTCAAAATATTACCGGAAAGGGCTTGATCCAAGCAGTGGTTTAAAATGCTGACAGGAACTGTTTTATGAACCAATGTTTGGATCAAGCCATTTCCGGTAATATTTTGAACTGATTTCTTGCGGGTACCCTTAAAAACATGTTTTAAATACATTGAACGGTTCAGATCATTAAAATTTAATCGGAAACGAAGAGTTTAGGCGTTGGTCTAATATTGGTCTAAAAAAGTGTTGGTTCATATAGCCTTTCCCTATATATATATATATATATATATATATATGTATGTATATATATATATATATATATACATACATATATATATATATATATATATATATATATAATTTTTAATTGTGTAAAATGCACTAACCTCCCCAAATGTTTTAATAAATGCAATGATCTTTTTTACTTTACAAATTCTTTAGCAAATTCTCCTGCTGTTAAGTTTTCACAAAAAAAATCGTCAATTTTGGTTGATAAAATATTAAAGTCATGTTTGGAAACCATTTTATTTTTTATTTTTTGTTTTTATTTTCAAAATGTTTTATTTTTTGAGAAGAAAATATGTTTGTGTTGATGTTTTGCTTACAAAACATCAACAATAGTTTTCATTATTTTCAAAAAAAAGGGAAGTAAGAAAAATAAGTCATTTTTTTTGCAAACAAAAAATCGGAAAGGAACAAACACGGGTGAGCAGTGCAACGGACTTACCACACGTGTGGCGAAGGTTCAAAACTAGGGAGAACCCATTTCTTCACTTCTCTTAACTAATTTTGCATTAAACCAGTTCAACGGCTGCCCATTTAAACGTCTATCTTCTTCCTAGCATCTAGGCTTTTGGTCTTTTGTATGCATCGTTGGAAGACAAAGGTATTATCTTCTCTTCCTCCATCTCTGTCTCTCTCTCTCTTTCTTTTCATACTTCTATTATACATCTGATTTATCACTTTTCCTTCCTTGAAAATCTCATTGGCTAGCCCTAACATCTGATGCATCGTTGGTAGACTAAGGCCATCATATTTTACCGGTGCCCCCTGTAATATGAATTATCGTGCCCTCTGTAATGTGAATTATCGTAGTGGGTTTATATGACAAGATGAGCTGCATTGCCATGATGATTTGCCACTAGATGACCTTCCCCACAAGTCAATAATTGTAGATTATTCGAAGTAAACAATAGAGTACGCTTAATAGACTGGATAAAGTATTTTGTGTATGCTTCCTTTTGCATACAATACATTTTTATGTTTCATTTTGTTCTTCGTTATCATTCTGAAGATGGTTGTGTTATATTTGGCTATGCACCATTTTAATTTACTTATGTACAAAAAATTTAGATTGTCTTGACATTAGAATAAAATTAGGATTAACTTATGTAATATATTCTATTCCTTGTGTGTTTAGTTAAAAATCGTTATTATTAGCAATATTTAATGCAAAAAAAAAAATGCAAATGGAACATGTTTATGTTTTTAGTAATACAAAAATCAAACAAAAAACAGGTAACACACAAACAAATTTTTTATTTTTGTTTTTAAAAAAAAAAGAAAACTTGAGAACAAAAAATATAAAGTAGAAAAAAAAAGGAGTGTTAACAAACAAGGCCTAAATGCCATTCTTTTGTCTTTTTACTGCTTTATATACATATTTAGTCTATTTATTTGTATGTATTAGAATATATGTTCTATAATTATATATGCATACGAATATAGTACAAAATAATTTAAGAAATTAAATTTTAAATATTAAAATTAAATTAAGTTTAAGTTATATTTTGATCAAGTTTGTGAAAATAATTATGCATCTTATAATTTTTTTTATACAAAAGTTATCTTTTATCACTTAATGTTGTTTGTGTTCTCACATATATATATTTTAACTAATGAAAGGACATATATAATTTTAGTCTACCTCATCAATAAAAATTCGTCATGTTATCTTTTTTAATGTTTTAATTTTTCCCTATTCAAGGTGTGAAAAGTGGAATTAAATTAAATTTGAATTATATTAATCAACTTGATAAAATTACTTACTATTATGATTTGATAACTATCATTTAGTTATATAAAAATAATATTATTACGTAATTAATCTTGTTATTTTTTCGTCCCCATATGTACTTATCTAATATAAAGACATATACATCATAACTTATCATATTAAAAAAAGAAACTCTTAATATTCCGTTTAAAAAAGAATAATTGTAACCTACTTATGGCACAATAATACTTTCTTTCTTATTGAACCTTGAAATATTGATTTTTATTGTTTTGTGTAATTATGTTTTACGAGATATTTTTATAATTGAAATAAATATTTTTAAATTTACATGTTTGATATTTTATTTTTTACGAGAAGTATATGTACATTGCTAACTTATCATTTTAAATATAACATAACAGTCGTAAAAAAGTAAAAATTATTTACAATTTTCTTTTATTTTACTATATATATGTACACATATATAATCATATAATATATATTTTAATACAAATGCTCAGAACACATAAATAGACTAAATATATACAAAGAGAAAGAGCAAAAAGATTAAAGAGGGGTATTTTAGTTTTTTCTCAATTAAAACTAACATTTTTTGTCGAAAGTTAACTGTAGAAGAGAATCTGCTAAATAGTTTGGGGAGGTTATTAAATTTATTAAAACTCTAGGAGAGGTCTCTGTATTTGTAAGAAACCTTAGGGAGGTCAGTGTATTTTACCTTTTTATAACGATAAGTACGGGCGATTGAGTGAGCGGGACGGTTTTGTGTACTAGTGGGGACATTGGGATTCGTTTCACCCCCAGCACTCCCGGCCACAAGTTCGTTATTAGAGGAGAGAGCCCCTACCCGCCTCCTCTGGAACTGTCTATCCCCCGCGCTCTCTCTCTCTCTCTCTCTCTCTCTCTCAGCGTTTCAGTGATTCTGGAGCTTGAAACTCTCTCTCTCTCTCTCTAGCTGAACCGGTAATCCATCTCTCAGATGAGCTTAAATTCCAATTTTCCTAGAAATAACCTACAATCTCCATTTGCGCCTCGTCAAAACCTTGCGATATTTCACCGGAGAGCATTCCAAGTTTGCGAGTACCGCGTATGGAGGCGTCGCAGGCTCAAAACCAATCGAACCACGGTAGTGGTACGCAGTCATTTAGGTCCATTGCCTTTTTTCGAGAATTTGTTCCAAAACTTGCTGTCTCAATTTCCTTCAGTGAATTCGCTAGATTTGATAGCGCCCTCCCTAGGTTTTGCCTCCGGTGCCGCTATCTACCTCTCTCGATTCAATTCTAACTCCAACAGTTCTCCAGTTTCGGAAATCGGAGAGTGGATACTGTTCGCTAGTCCGACTCCGTTTAACCGTTTTGTAATGCTACGGTGTCCGTCGATATCGTTTGAGGGAGGTCAGTTGTTGGACGACGTCAATGATAAGCTTGTAAAGGAGGACAGACATTTTGTAAAAGTGAACAGTGGGAAAATTCAAATTTGGGCCGGTGACGATGAGGTTTTGAACGAGAAACTGGTGTATCAGAGAGTGTGTGTGAGTACTGATGATGGTGGAGTGATTTCTTTGGACTGGCCAGAAAATTTAGACTTGATGGAGGAGCGTGGATTGGATACCACGCTTTTGCTTATTCCGGGGACTGCCGAAGGGAGTATGGATAACAGCATTCGTTCGTTCGTGTGTGAATCGTTGAAGCGTGGTTGTTTTCCGGTCGTGATGAATCCTAGGGGATGTGGAGGTTCACCACTCACCACACCACGGTGAGTGAGTTTAACTGGACATTCGTGTCCTGTGAATGTATTATACAGAGTATGCTTGTCAAGAAAAAAGAAAACACTGCTGTCAATGAACTTTTCTATTGTCGTTGGCAGTTTTTTTTGACAGATGTGTTGTTGAAATTGCACTATGATTCTGCTCATTAGTAATGCAGGAAAATCATGTTCACTTTTTGCATAATTAACAAATTCTCAGTGATACGAGCAGGTGCGTCGAATTCTTTTAAAGCTCTCTTGAACTCAATATCTTGAATGTTGAGTATAGCTTTTTGCACTGGATGCCATGTCCATATATGCATCCCCTAAATTCAAGGCTTGAAGACAAGAAGAAGCCGGAAGAGAATGGCAAGGCACAAACTACCTGCATACGCCTTCTTCTCGAATCTTTCTTTTCTGCCAACATAGTTATTTGCGGCCCGTGACCTTTTTCATCTTTTCTTAGAAGCACCTTAATTTAATGGGTAGATATCTGAAACTGTTTGCGGGACCACATCGCACAGGTTTAAAAAGAGAAATCTCTGTTTATTAGAATGAGATATTGCTTATGCTTCTGATCACGTTCCTGAATGAGGAAGTTGTCTCATTCCCAGACTCTTTTAGTTTTGTTTTATAGAGAGCAATCTGATACCAGGATATGTTAATTGTTAAATTCGTGTAGGTTATTCACAGCTGCTGACAGTGATGATATCTGCACCGCCGTACAATTCATCAATAGGGCAAGGCCATGGACGACATTGATGGGTGTGGGCTGGGGTTATGGTGCAAACATGCTAACAAAGTACCTCGCAGAAGTTGGAGAGAAAACACCCCTTATAGCTGCCACATGCATCAACAACCCATTTGACTTAGAGGAGGCCACAAGGTCCTCTCCATATCACATAGCACTTGATCGGAAGCTGACAGGTGGCCTGGTAGATATTTTGCGATCTAACAAGGTTGGTAATTCTTGTGAAGGTCATATATTTTCATAAAATTGTATGAGCTTCAATATTATGAGATGAATCTTGTAAAATAAAACTAACACTATTCAAGAATTGGTAAGATTTGAGTTGGGTCCGATTACTACTTGTCATTATGTCTTCATTCTGGTGTCAACTGCAGCTGGATACGGTCTTTTCAATTCTTTCAGGAACTATTTCGGGGTAAAGCTAAAGTGTTTGATGTGGAAAAGGCTCTATTAGCAAATTCCATCCGAGATTTTGAAAAGTCAATATCTATGATATCTTATGGTTTTGAGGCCATAGAGGATTTTTACGCAACCTCTAGCACAAGAAATGTCATTGGAAATGTGAAGATTCCCGTTCTCTTTATACAGGTGCATATAATCTTCATGTCATGCAACTCCTTCTGTTATATTTGGATATATATCACATTAGTAGTTGTTGCATGGTAATCAAAGATGCTCGCAAAGATGTGTAAACATTTAAATATACCTGATGTTTGCATCTATTATGGCCACTGCAGTGGTTGATGTTGCTGATTTCTTGATATGCTTTGCATGTCTCCCTATAAATGTGGAGTGACCAGGGAACCAGAAATGTTGTTTGAGACGCTGAGGAAGTTATCTCTGAAGTTGTTGCCTACCTTAGAAAGTATTGTCGCATGAAAAAAGGACAAACTGTGTCCACATAGTATTGTTTCATCCTCCACTATCCACTATCCACTATCCATCCCCTGTTAATAATTTGTAAAAGTCTTAACTTCAAATGACCTGTTATTCCCTTAGAAGGAAGTCTGATAACTTATATTGCTAACAGAGTGATGATGCAGTGGTGCCATTGTTTTCCATTCCACGCAGTCTGATAGCAGAAAATCCATTTACAAGCCTGCTTTTGTGTTCTTGTTTGCCATCTAGTGTGATTGCAAGGGGAATATGTGCTCTATCTTGGTGCCAGCATCTCACTATTCAGGTATCAAATTGAACTATTGTTATTTGATCACTGTAAATTCATTTTTTATTGTTGTTGCGTGTTGTACCAAATTCAAGGGGCTCTCTTCCATCCAGAGACTTAAAACTGTTTATGAACTTTAAGAAGGGGAATATTCTACGTTTCTCGGGTTATTCATAATTCAAATTTTCAGAAGGAAGATTTTGAGGGTTTCGTTGATGTTTAAATTTTTGTGCTAGTGTTTGTTTGTGTGAAACTGATCTTGCCACGACATGCGGATCAATATTCTGATTCTACCTATATGCTAGTGTTAGGCCAGGACTGGCGAATGTGAACATGCATTTCTGCAAGCGTTAGGCTAATGAGTATGCGTATGGCACGTGCAGTGGCTTGCAGCTGTGGAACTTGGACTTTTGAAGGGCCGTCATCCTCTTTTGAAAGACATCGATGTTTCCATCAATCCTTCAGAAGGTTTGGCACTGTTGGACGCCAGAGCATCTGATAAAAGTGGCAGAGTAAACACTCTTTCGCAGTCAAATGTTGTAAATGGGTACACTGGTTATCCTTTGAAAGGGAAGCTAGAAGAAAGTGATACTCCAGCTGGCATTGGTGCAAGATTCAGGCAAGATCCACCGAGAAATCCTGAAATTGAAGATAAAGTATTGCAACAAGAGAGCAATGGTACATTAGACCAGACCAGCCCTGGTGATGCTGAATTTGCCAACGAGGAAGTCAATCCTTTTGATGTTGAAACAGGCCAAGTGCTACAGACTGCAGAAGTGGTCATGAATATGCTAGATGTATCTATGCCTGGTACTCTGACTGAAGAACAGAAGAAGAAGGTAATTTCTTACCAGTTCCATGAGCATCTTGCATTTTGGATATTAACTCGGTCTAAGTCCGTTGGATGGTTGATGGGAGCTTATGATATTAGCTAAATACCTTATGTCTCCATAGTTCGGACAGAAAATTTCAAGGCCTGTGTGTTTGCTTTGTGCTAGTGAATCATTGTAACAAAACCAATATAGCAGTAGAAGCGTCGAGTTTTGCAGTTATTTTTTGGGTGTCAGTGTATCTCATTCCAGGTGGAAAGTTCTTTTCATTGTCAGAATGTTGGTCCAATGGCTCATTTAGGATTGCATAGTTAGCTCGTAGAGAAAAAAAGTAACACAGATAGTATGCTGCTCTCCTGCTGTATGGTGCTGCTGTATTTTTCTTGAGATTCTGCTTGGCATATCACTGACATTGCCCTCCAGAAATCAGAAATAAGGTGTCTGTTTGTTCTTCGCGGGAGATGGATTTTGAAGAATGTTACTTATGAACTACGGTCTTATAAAATTGGAAATTACCTCGTAAATAATGGTATGAGCTATCTAATAAGATCTACCATCTTAATAAATCTCCTTCCATGTAATAGGTGTATTTGACTCCCGCGGGACTTGGTACAAAGTGCTTCTGGGGGCTACTTACTGCAAAATCATTTATGTATGATTAGAGGTTGGGCACACACTATGTGTGTGCATGTGGAGTTGAATATGTGAGGTGTGTGAGTGAAATGTGTGAGTGGGGGCAAGAGTGGAATGTGGGAGTGGCGTGTGAGAATGGGTTAGTGAAGTTGAGCAATTTGACCTCTTTGCTCTGATAGTGTGGTTTTACATTTTAATTGTGACAGTTATTTTTTCATTATTCTTTGATGGGTAATAATGGAAATCACTCTTGTAACATGGTTTCATTATTAAGGTCACACCAAAATGAGTAGCCTCTTTCTATATTAGAATAGACGTCAAAAGTTTGTGTAATTGAACTACAATCAGTTTGTCATTTTTTTATAGGTCCTGACTGCCGTGGGGCAAGGAAAGACAGTTATCAACGCTTTGCAAGATGCTGTGCCGCAGGATGTTCGTGAAAAACTTACAACCGCTGTTTCTGGAATTTTGCCTACTCAGGGGACCAATGTGAAACTTGAGGGACTACTGAATGTTGGTCCGATTGTGGCATCGGGGTTAAGTTCGAAGATCCAGGAAAAAGTCGGGGGACTGTCAAGTGGAGGAGGCTATGAAGATCCTCATTCGTTGGGGGTTGATGACCTGGCCGATAGCTGTAATGATACCCAGGTTACATTGGACAAGACTGCTGTGAGACTTGAGCCAGAGCTTCAGTCTTCAAATACACTGCAGGACCCCATGGACACAGGTCAAGTTCAACCAAATGACATTCAATCAACCCAAAATACGGATACTTCCAGAGAAGGAACTGCTAAATACTCTGATTACAATGAAAATGGGTCAGATACAGGTGCTCAGCCTGATTTTTCCAGCCAGCCTGAAAGGGCTAGTGGCACAGAGGATTCAGCGAGTGACCATAACAAAACGGACCAGTCATGTCCTGCTTCATCTGCTGAGGCCCAACCAACAGAGAGGGTAGGCAGTGATGATCTGAAGAGTGATGAAAGTAGCATGAATTCTGTTTTGAAGCAGGATAGCCCTGATTCTCCGACTTTCAGTGTTTCTCAAGCATTAGGTGCTTTGACAGATATAGATGATTCTACACAAGTGGCTGTGAACAGTGTATTTGGTGTTATAGAAGATATGATCTCTCAGTTGGAAGATAACACTGATGTTGACCATAAGAATGAGGTCAGGGACCAGGGAACTGGTTTTACAACCCAGAATCCTCAATCTAAAGAGTATAATGGCTCAGAGAGGACAGAAAATAGAAAAAATGATCTGAGCTTACAATCTGGCACGTTTGATATTATATCTACGAATGGAGGGAGAGATTCACTGAATGATTCAAGAACCAGATGGGTGGAGAAGGAGAAGCATATAGAAAGCTCCGACTCATTTAAGGGTAATTCTGGGGAAAATGATATGGTTAGCCTGGTAAATAAGGCAGGAAGAGGAACAAGTGAATATCTTGCAAGCAACAAACTTTTCGCCGAGCATTCAAATAAAGTTAGGGATATACGTATAGTACCATTTATCACAACTACAAATAAATACAGTGCCCCTCTTTACCAGGAAAACCTTCGTAAATATCTACTTTCAAAGATACAAAATACTGAATCGTTAGACTTGGATAGAACTACTGCTTTGTTTCTTGAGTATATTCCAGAAGAAGGACAGTGGAAGCCGTTAGAACAACCCGGAAATATTGAATATTCTGATATCGCTACTCAGGAAGGTGTCAAGGAAGTTACCCAGGCTCACTCACCTTCAAAAGCCGACAGAGACGAAGTTATTGAACCATCATATGTTATTATGGATGTTGAAGAACAACAGGAACCAGTTCGGGAGTATGACAGAGTAGACAATCCGAATGAAAAAGTTGCAATCAGTAATGATACAGTAGAGAGCTTTGTTAAGACTGTTATATTGGATTCATTGAAGGTCGAAGTTGACCGAAGGCTAAGTGCAGAAAGCATGAAAGATATGGAGCCCAATCTTTCCAGAGATATGGAACACTTTGCAAATGCCGTGTCTCTGGCTGCTGGACATAGCAAGACTCAAACACGGTTCTTGGATGGCGAAGACTGTAATTTAGAGAAATTAGGTACACTTAATGGAGAGCATTTAGCAAGGGCTATGTCTTTCGCAATTCTGGAAACGGATTATTTGAGAAGTGTTCTCCCATATGGTGTTGTCGTGGGCTCTTGCTTAGCTGCTTTGAGAAAATTCTTCGATGTTGCTGCGTTAAATGGTACTGATCAAACGGAAGCCGTGGCCCTTGATCAAGTTAACCATTCTGTGGAAAGAAATCGTGTTCGGCCAGTTGAAACAGAGGCTGATCGAGTCCTCCTTAACAAACTTGACTGTGAGTGCAATGCGTCCAAAAGCACAGATGGGAAAAAGACTGGTTTACAGAAACTAAGCAATGAGACAGTCATGGTTGGTGCTGTGACAGCTGCCCTTGGAGCATCTGCTGTGCTGGTGCATCAACGGGTAACAATTAGATCTCTTCGCAATCGGAAATACTGAATTTATTATCTTTTTTTAACTGACTTATGCGGTGAGGAACTAAGACCCACACACACCACGGACACAAACAGGAAGATGTATTAGAAATTAATTTCAGAACATGTGAGGGAGAAAGTTGGGAATAAACCTATTACCAGAGTAATGCAACAAAAAGTATAGACTCATAAATGCACAAAACTCATTAACAAATTACTGCAACAGAGTTTAGAGCTTTATTATGAACCTGAATATATTCGGGGGATAGTTTAAAAAACATGTATTAACCCTCTTGTATCATCCCTTAAAGGCATTTGAAACCAACTTTCAAAGGTTATTGGCAATTTCAAGCATATTTTTATCAAATGCAAAGCGCACTAATTTTTGCCAAGGGTTGTTACTTGTTAGGGATAGCGCATTGTGAACTGTGAAGTGCTACTAACAAATGCAACTCAGACATCATCAAAACCATTCATAGGTAACATTACGTAGTAATTAGTCTCCCTACGTTTGGCCTGGTTTTCATGTGTATCAAAGTGTCTAATAACGTTGTGCTTTTGATTGGTCCTGAAAGTTGTCCTTTCTTTGGTTATTGCTCCTTTTAAGGGAGGGTAGTTGTTTGCCTATCTTTACCCTGATTCTAGAATTTACAACCAAGTCACTATTTTTTTACTGTAGCACATAAAAATAATACGCTTATGAAATCATGCCTTTATGCTTTCTGTTTTCCCCTCGTTAGTGGGTCTTTTCCTGCTTCTCATGCTTTTCGGTGATCCATGGGCATGAAGGATTCAGATAAAGGTAAATCAACCTCAGAAACCTTGGTCAATTCTTCTGAGGAAAGAGAGAATCATCACGAGAAGCATGACAATCTTGAGGAGGAAATCTCAGAGAAAAGCCAGAATAACATAGTTACAAGCCTAGCTGAGAAAGCCATGTCTGTTGCTGGTCCCGTGGTACCAATGAAAGAAGGTGGCGAAGTGGATCAAGACAGGTCTAATCAGTTGTCTTATAACGCGTACATACCTTATTTCCCTCTCCCCTACTCACTGGTCCCTTTGTCTAATCAGGCTGGTGGCATTGCTGGCAGAATTGGGACAAAAGGGTGGCATGTTGAAGATGGTCGGTAAACTTGCTTTGCTTTGGGGTGGTATACGTGGCGCCATGAGTTTGACTGATAGGCTTATCTTGTTTCTGCGTGTTGCTGAAAGGCCTTTGTTTCAAAGGTAAATTAAGATACGAATGTCCTATCCACTAAGTCTTTGCTATGGATCTTGTATACTTGTTAGAAGAAAGAACGTTTAAATTTGCTGGGTCTAAATATATCACACATGAAAGAAGATACATCTAAGGTGAAAATAGATCAAGTGGAGAGGCTAAGAATTTGAGCAATTAGAATGCTTGAATTTGTACTCTACTTTGCCATACTGTAGCAGTTGCGAGGAAGGTTAAAATTAGCATTCTAATATCTTGTCTTAGCCATGCAACTGTTTCTTTACTGCTTTTGGTGGTTGATTATGGTCTTGCTAGTGGTTTTTGTAACATTGTCTTGAAGAATTACCTTATCTCATAGACTCATATGGACAATCCTGATCTTCTCTGTGAGCGTTCTTCTCCTTTATTTTTCTTGCTTCCACACTGGGCATCTAATTTCTGTAATTCTAGCTGGGTTGTGGCCATGCCTTTTGCGATATACAAGCTTATCATACTCATCATGTATACCCAAATTCTTTCTGGCATTGTTTTGGTCATCTGTATTCAATCGAGTCAATAGCAACCTATGCTGCTTCTTTTTATTCGTTTCAAAGTTCAACAGGATGGACTAGCACCATACGCATTAGTCTTCTATTTCATAACACGAGCATAATAATGTGTCATAAGAAACCTCAACATCGAACGTTTTTAGCATTACATGTGTCTTTATTCATGTTTGTGAGTATTTATCAAGTGTTCATGATTTTCAAGTTGAACTCTTATTGTCTTGCCTGGATGTTGTGTTTAGTGGTATAATTGTGCACTTATGCTTCCCCCAGGATACTTTCATTTGTTGGCATGGTGCTTGTTTTGTGGTCACCTGTTGTTGTTCCGCTGCTTCCCACGCTTGTGCAGAGTTGGGCTACACATAGCTCCTCCAAATTTGCTGAGCTCATTTGCATTATTGGCCTCTATTCTTCTATTACAATGCTTGTTATGCTGTGGGGCAGAAGAATTCGAGGGTATGAAAATCCATTTGAACAATATGGGCTGGATTTTACTTCGCCATCAAAGGTATGGATTTCGGTTTTGCACACAACAGTATCCTTAATTTGGAAGTGTAGAAAAATGGCAGATTGTTAAGAAAGTCTACCCTCGGGGTTGGTACGCGTATCCTTCTACATGAGTCTATTTAGAGCCACATCTTCTAGAGTGTTTGGCAATTGGTTCTCTTTCTAGAATCTAAGACCTTATGGGCTGTTTGGTTATTTAATTATTTATGTTCAAGGTTTCTATAGCACATATGGCAATGACCTCCCTCCCTTGCTCCCTGACCTCAAGTTTTCAAATTCGTTTGAGGTTCAAGGAATTCAAATGCTTTGACAATTTCTTATGTTGCTGAGCTTGGAGTATAAAGCTAATGCTGAGCACTTGCTTGCAGATCCAAAACTTTTTGAAGGGATTGGTTGGAGGAGTTGTGGTTGTTTTATCGGTGCATTCTTTGAACTCATTACTCGGCTGTGTTCGTCTATCGTGGCCTTCCACTTGTATTTCAAATTATTCAGATTTTCTGACTTGGCTCAAAGTGTATGGCAAGATGCTTTTACGTGTTGCTCAAGGATTGGTGACAGCAACAGGTGTTGCACTGGTAGAAGAACTGATATTCAGGTCATGGTTGCCGGATGAAATTGCCACAGATCTCGGATATTATCGTGGTATTATTATCTCAGGACTTGCTTTTTCTTTAGCTCAGAGGTATGTGTGTCATTTGTGCCTTTGTCATTCGCAAAATCCCTCGTTTCCTCATACTTCATTCTTCTATGTAGCCATTTCACGCAAATGAAAAATGTTAACAACTTCATCCTGTAATAGAATTTTTACTTGTAGCAAAAATGGAAATACAAGCATTTGCATTATGGAGATATATGAATCACAATTCTGTCATCGGGTAGAATGCAGTTACTTTAACACAGTTCACTAGTTTTCGTTGGAAAAAAAATGCTCCTTAAGCTTCATGTTCATAGTTGATTAGTAGGTTGGTAATTGCCAACAACAATTAGGGCAACCAGGTTGAGTGGGGGTTGACAGTGGTTGGTTGAGCTGGGGGTGCCGGACAGTACTCAATAAGTTGGTCAAAATTATTCGGTAACGGTTACTATCTTTTTTGTCATTTTTTCTCAATTTATCAAGTGTGTGCTTTGCTTTTTTGGATTAATCATTTTTCTTGTCTTGACGAAAAGAATCTAGAAAGTAAAAAAAATACAAGCAAAAACTCTAAAAAGTCACTAAATACGAAAAAGTTCAAAAATGAATGTGTTTTTACTGTTTTTGTCGTCTTTAGCATCATCCTATCTAAATTTTTTCAATTTCGACTTTCTCGATTCCTTTCCTCAAGATGAATGAGGGAACTCAAAAAAATTAACGAAAAACTATAAGAAAATTACGAATATCAACCAATACCAAATGTCTTTAACACAACATAATTTACTCCAAAACTTCGCTTGTAAAGGGACAGTAGCAACCCTCTTCAGATTTCCTTTGGCTTGAAATTTTATGTGGCAATTCACTCTTACTGTAATCCTCAATCTTTCGCACATGTATAGCACAACCAATTTTGAACTCATGGCAGAGCCTAGTTTTTGATTCTAACAAATGATGATCCCATGGAATTGATTCAACTGGGTTTTCAGGTCTCCATGGGCAATTCCAGGCCTATGGCTTCTGTCATTGGGTTTAGCAGGGGCCCGACAAAGAAGCGGAGGCAGCCTCTCCATCCCAATCGGATTGCGTGCAGGCATAATGGCTTCAAATTTTGTCCTACAAACGGGTGGTTTCTTGACCTATCAGCCCAATTTTCCCAGGTGGGTAACCGGTACTCACCCATTACATCTCTTCAGTGGGATTTCTGGTCTTGCTTGCTCTTTACTATTGGCAATAGTTCTCCGTCCAATGGAGCCGCTCCATCAGAAGGAAAGTACAAGGACAATTCGTGGATAGGCGCATGCATAAAGGTTCAGTAATCAACGAGAGAGTAGATTGTGAAGAAGTTTGCTGCATGTTTGTGGCCCGCTCTTTCTGTAGTTGTACATACACTGTAACAGCGTTGGAATGCTTGGAAGATGGAAAGTAAAGAAATCAAACACCGGGCCTACACATTTCCAGTGAACTGCGTATCCAGCTTCCTTAAAGTGCTGGCATTCTCGCGGCTTGAATTTTGTTTATAATTGGCAAAATCCCACAAGTTTATCCAACACAAGGCAGAAGCGCAATTTTGAAAGCAGGGAGTTGATGCAAATCATGTAAAGGAACCTTTCGAGATTTCATGCTTGAGTGTTCTGAGCGACTATTGCTCTTTTCGTTTTGCGCTTTTTGCAGCGCAGAGGGCCAAGGGTGCTGTAAAAAGAGGAAAGAAGAAGATTGTGTAGAATATGGAAATCGAAACGCCACTACAATCAAATAGCAAGCAAAAGGTTTAGTTGTTTATTTGTTTACTGGAATTGACTCCAGAAGTGGTTAAACAAAAAGAGTTGGTTGTTTTTTGGGTGACGAGAAACTCATTGCAAGACAAGGCCACTTTGGAGGCAATCATTACTAGAATAAGCTTTTTACTTTGAGGGTATTCAAAATATTATCGTATAGGATTTGATCAAATTAATATTGTTTCCGTCAATATTTATGAAAAACTGTTTGGATCAAGTTCTTTTGGTAATTTTTTTGAGTCGATTTTTTGTGGGTATCCTTAAAAACACGTTTTAAAACACGTTAAACTGTTCGGATCATCAATATTTGATTAGAAAACGAGAGGTCTTTATTTTAGTAAAATGAGGGATTTTTTATTATAAGCTTACTTATCATTACTATATATGGTAAATCCTGAGTAGCAGTTACTACTTATAGCCACATGAACATTTGAGTGTATGTTTGATCGATAGTATTAAAGTCCGCTTATGGTTTAATTTCCCACAATTTTAGATAGGTCTTATCATGTCTTCCATTCTGGGATAGGAGGGCATGCTGTGCACCCCCGCAGAGCAGCCTCGCTATGCACATAAACTACGTAACATTACACTAAACTACGTTGTTTCATTTAGGGCTGTTAGGGGTTGTTTGTTTTCAATTTCAGAACTAAACCCACTCACATCGTTTTGAGTGGGAAAAAAAGTCCTAAATTCTTTGAAAGCAGAAATAAACAAGTCGTATTCTCTGTTGTACCGTTGCTTCCTTCTCCCTTCAGTGCTCTAACTTTCTTCAGTCTATTGCTATCTTCTCCCTTCGCCTCCCTCTCTCTTCGGCGATTCCCCGACGTTCTCTTCCCATATCACCATCGACTATTGTCAATTGATTGCCGAAACACAGCTTCCAAAGGTATTTTCAATGTCTTTGGATTTATTAAACACGTGGATGTGTAAAAATACTGTAAAGACGAACCACTGTAAAGATGAATCATTGTATTGAAAGGTATTCTCAATCTCTTTTCATGTGTATAAATGAATCATTTTTGATATTAGGGCAATGAAAGTTGAACCATTTGTATTTTCAATGCCGTCCCATTGTAAATTATTTACATTTATACCAAGCATTCTTCTTACGGCTAGATCTAATCTCTTGGTCCGTACGGTAAGGAAACGACATATTTAATTAAAAAAATAGAACAAATAGGTACCAACAATTAAATTGGTTTCCCTTACTTGTTGCATAAAAAATCAGATCACAAGCTTTGCATTTTACATATCCATACAATTGAGTCCTTGGATTTTCGAAATAGTGTAAAAAGAAGTGTTTTGAATTCTTTGTTGACACGGACAAAGTCAGAGAAAACCTTTGTAATTATTTCAATATTGGACCTTGAACATATAATAGTTGCGAATTGAATCTCTTTAGAAAGAAGATCCTTTGTTTTATGTAGCCTGCTCTAGTCCCTTTACAAAACTTTCGTTATTGGATTAGTTACTTTACATGTTTCTATGATTCACATGGCATCATCCAATGAGAACCAAAATTGTTGGGGCCCTTATCACTTCTCTCAATCTCTTTTCATGTATAAAGCACCAAAGATCAAAAAGAAAAGACAACATATATTGGGGCAATGAAAAAGACAACAAAATATATTATTTACGAGCTTCCAAAGTTGTTTTTAATTCATTTGTGATCCCTAGCTTCCAAAGTTGTTTTCAATGCATTTGCTTTTTGTATGGCTTTGTTCGATAATGAATTTTATATTGGGGCATTGTTCTGAAATTTTTGTATGACTATGAGCTTTGTTCTGATTTTATATGTTTATTGTATTTATATCAGATTGCATGTAGTTATTGTTAAAGGGGGCGAAGTTGAGGGATCTATAGAACATGGAGAATTATTAAAGGAATGGTATGGAGTTTGAGTCACAGGAAACTGCATTTAGGTTCTATAACGAATATGGAAGGATTATAAGATTTAGCGTTTAGAAAAGACTACCAAACAAAAAGCAGGAAGGATAGTACGGTCATCAATAAAAAATTTGTTTGTAGTAAAGAGAGTGCAAGAGAAAAGAGTAAACGGTCACAGCCTAGAAAAGAGACGAGAACTAATTGTAAGACATTTATGTACGTGTCAATTAAGTGAGATACACTGAAATAAGTTGTGACAAAGTTTGATGATACACACAATCACATGTTGCATCTTCCGAAAACTACTCATATGATGTCGTCTCAAAGCAGATTGTGTAAGCCCCAAGGTATAAATGAATGCTGAAATTGCTGAGGCTACTAGATTACCTCTTAAGTTGTCACATGATCTTATTAGTGCCCAAGCGCGGCCGGGGGGGGGGGGAAGGAGGGAGAGGGGGAGAGAGAAAATGTATAGGATTCATGCGAGAGAATCTAAAAAGCTATTTGCGGGTTAAAAGAGGGAGAGACTTTCAATATGGTAAGGCAAGAACTTTGTTGAGACATTTTCAGAAACAAAATCTTAAGAATCTTTATTTTTTCCATGCAATGCAGTTGGATGTCGATGGGATGATAACTAATATTTTTTGGGTTGACCATTAGATGATCATAGATTATGGACTTTTCGAGGATATGTTGTTCTTTGACACGATATGTTGAACTAATAAGGAGTATCGACCATTGGCTCTTTTTACTAGTTTTAATCATTTTTGAATGACGGTGATTTTTGGTGTGGCATTGATGTATGATGAAACTACAACATCATTTGTGTGGTTATTTGAAATATTTTTAGAAACAATGTCGGGGAAGAAGCCTTTATCCTTTTTTACCAATAAAGATCAAGTAATGGCTAATGCACTTTCTCAAGTTACGCCAGATGTCAAACACGGACTATGTACTTTTCACCTAAACCTAAATGCATTGAAATATTTAGGGTACTTGTCGGTGGTAATTCAACATTTAGTAGTGATTTTAATGATTGCATGTTTGATTACGAAGAAGAAACATAATTAATTGAAACTTGGAATTCATTGATTGAAAAATTTAACTTGGAGGATAATACATGGATGAAGAAAACTTGGAAACTTAAAGAAAAATGGGCACATGTATACATGAAGTAGTCGTATAATACACGAATGAGAAGCACACAACTTAGCGAGAGTTTGAATGCAAAATTAAAGAAACACTTGAAATCTGACCTTAATCTTATTCAATTCTTTACCCCTTTGTGATGAAGTTGTTATAAAAAAGCAGTATAATGAAAAAGAAGCAACACACGATTCGAGAAAAAAGTTGGTAAGAATAAAATTTTCATGTTGTCATATGTTACTCCATGTTGCAAAATTTTACACTCCTCCTCTCTTTGACTTGTTCCATAAAGAATTTGAGATTTCTCTTGGTTGCAAAGTAAAGGAATGTCAAGAGTTAGGAGAAAAAAATTAGATTTGTGATCTATAAGCATGGGGATGAAAGAGAGTATGTTGTGTTGGGTAATATGGAGTTTGATGAGTTCGGAAGTAAAATTTGTGAAGAAATTTGTTGTAGTTGTTGAAAATTTGAGAGTTTTAGAATTTTCTATGGTCATGTAATCAAAGTGTTTTTACAAATAAATGTTATGAAAATTTTTGGAAAATATATATTAAGTTGATAGAGGCGAGATGCAAAGGGTAGTTCATTGAAGGGAAAGGAAGTTTTAGTTGACAGAAATGATAGAAAGTTCATAATTCCAGCACGGTATAGACATCTTTGTCCTAGAATGGTAACACTAGATGCTCGGGCATCCGAACATGACGAAACATATAAGTTAGTGGAGTATACTATTATAGATTTGTGAGCACAGGTGGATGGTATTATTAATTCGGCGAGCAACCATAGTGCTTCAAGTAGTGGATCTACTATTGATTTGGGATTAGACGCGGTTAATCTTAATTTGAAAAAGACAAAAGGCTTAAAAAAAAAAAAAAAAAACAGACCATACAAGTACAGGCAGCAGAAGACTAAAACCTTAGCATGAGAAATTTAAGAGGAGGAAAAAAAATGTTACATGATCTCGCATTAGGCAGGTACTAATCTTACTTTGCTATAGTAGGAACTAATTTTTTTTAATCTTTTATTGAGTGCAATACAATTATGAATATTTCACAAACTTTTTAGGTTATTGAACAATATTCTGGCGACCTTACAAGTCTTTAAAATCCATCTTCAAAGCAACTACTAGTAATAAAATTTGTTATTGTTATTTGACGTAAGTTTAAAAAATGATAACAATTAAAGTTGGTTTTCTTGTAATGATTCTTTATGCATGGCGGTGACACGTTGTATTATTAACAAACAACACATTTATCTTTTCAAGAATCTTGCGGACCACGACTTGTTGAGGTGCTTAGTATTTTTGAAATTCATCTTTGTTCTTATTTAATTCCTTAAATTTTGAACTCATATCTTTTCCGATATTATTTTCAGGACACAACATTTGATCGAGCAATACATACTCCCATGGATGCCGAGTCATTCTTTTATAATGATAATTTTGTTGACTTTTTTGTTAATCACCCTTGCAAAATTGATTTGCAATATGATGCATGTGATTGATGTCAATATTTTTTAATGCTTAAGGAATTTTTTTAACTTTGTTCCATGTGTTTATGGATGAGGTGGTTTTAATATGACTTTGTGGTATAAAATTATGAAGTCTTTTGGATAATAGTGAATTATTGGCTATTGGTTTTGATACGATTTTTATTTGTCATGTGATACGCACTCTCATGAGTTATTGACTTTTGAATGAAAGTGAATTATTGATTTTTAGGTGGTAGTGAATCCACAAGATTTTATTTGCAATGTGACTCTGTTGGTTTTTTTGGTATAGAAGGGTATTTTCAATGCGTTTTGGTAAAACATGGTTATTTTTATTTTTATTTTTCACTCAAAGTGACATGGATTTAGTTTTGAAATTGAAAACAAACAGTCCCTTAATAGCCCTAAATAAAATGATGTAATTTAGTACAATACCACGTAAGTAATTTCTGCGCGCAGCGGCAGATGCACAGCATGCCTCCGGATCCTCCATTCTGTCGGATAAGATGATATGTACGTTTCCACCTCTTCCATGTTTGTCCTGGTTAACGGGAATATCACTGAAGAGTTTCTGCCCTCTCGTGGGATAAAACAGGGGAATCCCCCTTCTCCAGATGGAGCCAGGGAGGAGTCATTAGGGACGATTGCCCCCGCAAAGGAAAAAAAAACTATTATTATATAGAAAAAATAAATTTTCTATAAAGTATATAGGCTCACAGCTTGTTAAATATTTAAAAAAAATTAAATATAGTGTATACATATTCACCGCTGCGTAGTGAATTTTCTGACTCCGTCCCTACCCTTCTCCTTACCTCTTTATTCTCTGTTTGGAATACCCCTTTATTGCTGTTAGCAACAACCGCTGGAAACAACGAATTAGGGTAATCACCATATTGAAATGCTGAATAAACATGTAGGAATTAAAGAAATAATTTTTTAGTTTTTTGCTCAAGCCAAAAAAATACCCGTAGTGTCTCAAAACAACATCCGGAAAAATAAAAACCTCACTTTAACGATCTTCGAATTTTTCTAGCTCTGTTCCAGAACATGAACAGTAGAGTTTCCAGGCATCCAGTTTCATTCAAAATAGTTCTGTTTTATGTAAAATAACAAAAATTCATGCAACAATCATACATAAACACCGAAACACATATCAACGATAGAAACAATGAATTAATCAACCTTGAACGGAAACTTAACACGAAATTATACCTTGAATCAATAACTCGATGAAACTCCAGATCCTGCGTTTTGCCTTGATTTCCCGTAAATTTTTGATCAACCCTATAGGCTCGTTTCGAAGCTCTCACTACCAGGATTGACATTCGTACTTTTCATTCTTTAAAAATCCTAGATATGGATATTTGTTTCAGACCCGACACTAGAACACCTTTGCGAATGAAGTAGTGAGAGATCGGCCGACAGACTAATTAGGTTTTGTTATGTGGCAATTTTAGGATTAAGCATGATTCACCCCTCAAGTTCCAAGAAATCTCAATTTAAACTGCAAATTTTTGAATTATCATTAAAAACTTCTAAAATTTCTAACTGTTTCAATAATTATTAAAATCCAAAACCACAATGGTCCTCACAAAATCGGTGAAATATTATCTGATTGTCGTCAAATTTTAATATGTTGATCATGGCATCAAAATTCACAATACATATCGTGTTTAAGGTATTTGAAGTATTTAATGCGCTATCTAATCTCTGGAGTTTTTTTTTCTTTATCTAAATTTTATACTCTATTGATATTGTGCTTTGTTTAAATTTCGTTGCGTATTACTAGAAATCTAAATCAATATATCTATGTGTTCAGTTATGCCCGAATACCATGTAACTAATAGTTATATGAACCGAGCGAGGTTCGGGCAATTAGTTATCCAATAAGTATGGTTGAGGAGGTGAGACTCAATTGTCGTTTCTCACCACCCATCAATGCATGACGTTCTTTGACCTTCACTCTTTTTCATCATGATTCATGTGGGAGTTAGAATTAATTTCCGTTTGTTTACTTCTATCAATGTGGGCTTCGTTCACTCAAAAAGAATGGAATCTGAATCTGTAAGTGACTTCGATACGCTAGCCTTTGGCACTCTATTTAATACTCTTTACCATTTGGAGAGTTTTTAAGGTCCATAATTTGTAACTATTGAAGATTTATTTATTTTTTTGAGACTTATAAATTTGGGTGTCACACATACCAATGTGTTCGTATCGATGATAAAATTTGAATATTTCAATTTATTTTTTTCCTTTTTCCCGTCAACACATACTTTTTTGTATACCGTTATTGTAGTTTCTCCCTAAATAAATTGTTTGGAATACAAATTATACAACTTTGAGACTATTGAGTAGTGAATATTCACCCAAGAAATTTCATAGGTACGTACGTGCAGGGTGGGTCCATGGAATTTGAACATTTTTTTGACTCACTCAACAAAGAGATTATTTCACAAGAATAGATAGTATGGTCTGAGTACTTCAAAATCAAATATTTTTGTAAAAAAAAAAAAAAATCAACGATTTTAGATTAATTGTGAACCAAAAAAACATACTCGTAATCCAAATTGTGTGATTTAGATGGACTTAAGTTTGTTGGCACAACTCGTCTAAATGAATTAATCTAAACAACCCAATTTGAATTTTAGAATTTTAATAAAACCCTCACTAATTGATATTGTTTCTAAATCTTATGGGATTGGCCTGATAGTGAAAAGCGGAGACTTAAAAATTTCTCTCTTAAGTTTTCAAGTCCCGAATACTATCAGCTCTGACGAGTCTATTCATGTAGAGTTTTATTTTGGTTTTAATTATTAGGCCCCTACCAGTAGACGGCAAAATTGACTATTAAAGATTAGTTGAGTCAACAAGTAAATTGACTCAGACATTGACTTATCAAAAAGTTGGTATTTTGTCTATATGCATGCTCTCATGGATTGCATTAGAAATCTTGGATTGATCCATCGAGAAACTGGCCATGGTACAAGGGTTGGTTTTACCATGCGCACATTTAAAAGGTCAAAAGACAGCAGTAGCAAATTAGAACAAAACCAACCATACACTATATATATATATATATATATATATATATATATATATGTTAGTGTGTGTGTGTGTGTGTAGATACATATAGGAGCTTTGCAGTGCAAGGCAAGATAGATATGTGTGTGTGTGTGTGTGTGTGTGTGTAGATATATAGTATGACCAGGCAAGATATTGATATTAATATTGATTTCATGAATCAACAACCTCAGACTCATTAATTACCAGGAAAAAGAAAACCTTTGTATATATATGAGTGTGAGAATTTACCAGGAAATAATGAAGGCATGCATATATGGTCATAATTAAGTATCGTCTTTGTAGCTGATATTGATCGAAGAGGGGGACTTTGATTTTCATATTAATAATAACCTTTTATTCTTCAACAAGTTTTTCCTCAATTCCCTCGAAGCTTCCCCCTTCTAATGTTTCCCTTTTAGTTGTTCTTTATTTTTCCTGGATGTTTCCTTTTCCAACCCGTGGGCTGCTACAGAAACCACGGTGCATGGCTCTTTCATGATATATATATATATATATATATATATATATATATATATATATATATATATATATATATATATATATATATATATATATATATGCTCAAGGGACCAACACCCGATCTCGTAGTCCATTGGGTTTCGTAATTTCAATCCAAATATGCAAACCAAACACCCACTTAAGGAGTCCACTGAATTAATAATCCAATCCCGAGAGAGTTATACACACACACATCCATTCTAATACATAAAGATGCATGCTACCTTATTCTTTCATGAGAGTGACACACAGATACACACACATATTTGTTCTAATACACAAAGATGCTACCTTATTTGGTGTGTAAATAAATTTTGAAAGCAATTTTTAATATTGTCAAATTAATATATGGTGAATTTTGTCTTGACTCTGATTGGGGTTCACCTCTCGTTAACCCTTTAGGTTTGTTTTCTAGGCTCGTATGGAAACGAGATTGGGACAGAAATAAATATTAATTTCGGAAATCAAATGCGTTAATGGCTAATTTCGTTTCCGATTCGCGTCATCGTCATCACATTAATGGTGAAGTTAGTTGGAAAACAAGTAGAATGAGAACAGAAGTGTGAAGTGAGACTATGGAAGAGAGACTCCCAGTCCACCCACTTATCAAGTCCTTATTCTGAAATAAAATATAAAGTACAGAATATAATAAAAAGTCAATACGTATATAATTTAATTATAGTACTAAATAAACATTATTTTATTATCTTTGCAATGTAAAACCAGAATGAATAATCAGTCAAATGTGATAGTTCTATAGTTGTTGGCGAATTTTTAATTAATAGTTATACAATTATCGGCAAACTCAATAGGGAAAAAAGAAGAAACTATTAAACATTTTATTGCTATCATCATGAATAAAATCCAGAATAAAGATTAAAGAAATGGGTGATTAATAATATCTTTTCTTTGCCGAGCAAAATTTTTTTCAGAAATAGGGATTAGCATTTTCTGCAACATGAATTACCGCGTATTTTCTTTTTAAAAAATATGTTATATTACCTAAGAATAATGGATCCACAAATTATAATAAGTTTAATTGACCACCTCACCACCTTGAAGATAGAGAGAAAATCAGCAAACCACCTTTTCCTAGCACAAGAATAACATATTGGGCGAAATTTCCACCTTCTCACAACCAAATTTAACAAAAAATATTTAAATAAAAAGTATCTCTATTTGGACCTATCGTCAGTTGAAGTATGCGTAAACTAGCATAGATACTTTGAGTTATCAAAAACTATTTTCTATTTGGACTAACGTTATTATTGGGTTGTTTTCGTCTTTATTTAAAATAAATGTAGTTTTTTGTTTTGCGTTAATTTTTTAGGAATTATCGCCTCGATAAGAGATTTCATAAAAATAACAAACTATGTTCAAAAGTTGAATTTTATTTTTTGCAGAAAAGACGAAAGATATAAGCCAAAATAGACCAATAACGGGAGCCCAATTAATACGAGAACAAAGTCTGTGTAAAGCTAATTTTATAAACACCCGGGAGATTCCAAACTTAAAATCGCAAGGAGAATAAACTCGTATATCTCAACTATTAACCACTAGTAGTACGATACAAGCAAATGGTCATCTGGGCAACCCTTTACACCAACATGAGCTCTCTCTCCCTAGAAGGAGCCCTCCAAATTAACGTGGCCATCTCTATAAATACCTCACCACCTTGCCTTCATAAAACCCACCACTCTCCAAACAATTAACCTATAGCCATCTCTCTCCCTCTCTATAAGTCGTCTTCTATATCTAGGCCAGATATATTTCCAAACACACAGTCAGAAAACTAAAGCAATGGTGATTTTTTCCAAAATGGGGATCATCGGAGGTGGCATTAGCGGTTTAGCGGCAGCTAAACAGCTAGCCACCCACCAACCGATGGTGTTCGAAGCCACCGATTCTCTCGGAGGGGTGTGGAAACATTGTTCTTTCAAATCTACCAAACTCCAGAGCCCTCGTCGCAATTACGAGTTCTCAGATTTCCCTTGGCCCGAAAGAGATAATTCGAGCTTCCCCTCTTCTGCAGAGATTCTGGAGTACTTGTACTCTTATGCTACTCACTTTGATTTGTTGAAGTTCGTTAGCTTCAACTCAAAGGTGGTAGAAATCCGGTTCGTGGGTCATGACACTAGTGTTCTTTGTGGTGGTTCGTTGGTCGCCGGCGGCCAGCCTGTTTGGGAGGTTGCTGTTCAGACCAACCAATCGGAGATTCTTCAGGTTGCTTCTCTAATAACTTAAACTTCAACAAAGATAATTCTATTTCTGATTATTTGTTATTCTAATGAAGCATATTATGTTCTAAATTCAGTGGTATTCGTTTGAATATCTGGTGATTTGTACCGGAAAATATGGTGACGTGCCGAAAATACCAGAGTTTCCACTAAACAGAGGGCCGGAAGTTTTCCAGGGAAGGGTTCTACACGCTATGGATTACAGCAAGTTGGAGAGAGAAGAAGCTACTCAACTGCTTCAAGGGAAGAAGGTCGTAATCTTTGGCTACAAGAAATCAGCCATTGATTTAGCTGTTGAATGTGCTGAAGCAAATCAAGGTAATAAAAGCCCACAAATATCTTTTGTCAATTTCTAGATCTCATGTTCGAAATCATTTATGTACTATCAATTTTTATAGATTAGTTTATACACGGTATTGTCCATACTTTAATTGACCATTGCTAATAAACATTAAAATTAATCTTTTGAAGATTAGTTAAGATAAACTTAAATTGATCTGGACACTTTGAATTATTATTTTTGTTCAGTGTAAGAGGATTGTATTAATCTTAGAATAATTACGAAGATTAAAAATTAAACCAAGTTGATCTAAGACATACTTGACTCCAAACATCCTCTCAAAATAACCAAGTAATCAAAACATACTGGTTACTTTGAGTTATCAAAATATAGGTCTTTAATATTTAAACGACCCGTTTGTTAATTAGTGATCAAAATTTTAGACGGAATATACAAGATATAGCAAGAGGGAGAATAGGGTAGAATGAAGAGATTTGTTTAAATAATTTTTAAAAAGAGAGATATTATGAATAAAGATAGATGATATTTTCAATATAAATAATTATATTTTTGTAATTGATATTGGTTTTTTTATATAATACGATATATAAAAAAGAATAAAAGAAAAATGAAATAATTTCAACTGGGTTTAATTAATGAAATATAATAATTATTAGAATATTGAAGGTGATAGTATTGACTTCTTCCGTTGACTATGGAGCGAGCTAAGAAGTTTGAGTGTAGGAAGAATAAAAAGTATCTGGATCATAAAAAGAAGATTTGGGGGTCCAATTTTTTCTTAAAAAAGGAAAGGTCACACCCAGACAGGAAAAGCTAATGGACTTTTCATTGTCAGCTTGCTTAAAAAATGCTAAGCATGTTATTTTTGCACATCACTCAAAATTATATCGTTTTGTGTTTAAAAAATCATATTTATTCTTGACTTATATCGCTCAAAATATATTTGGGTTTTCTCCAACAAAAAAAGACGTAATTTTGGATGATATGCAAAAATGATATGTAAAAATAATATCTGTGTACCACTCTTGTTGTCTGCTCCGCCAAACGTAAAGTGAGAAATAAAAGGCGTGGAAAATAACTATTCCAACAACACTGGAAATTTTAAAATAATATACCATTGAAATAATAATTATATAGAATATAATTTAAATG
Organism: Arctostaphylos glauca; assembly: GCA_019985065.2. NCBI lineage: Eukaryota > Viridiplantae > Streptophyta > Magnoliopsida > Ericales > Ericaceae > Arctostaphylos > Arctostaphylos glauca. The sequence goes on from JAHSPW020000002.1 coordinate 3,113,595, forward strand.
AACAATAGAATTATGAACTGAACTTATTATATTTAAATAGTAGTGAATCTATATTCGTCCATGCGTAGTAAATTTTTTAATTCTATCCCTAATTCGAACACCAATGACATGCATGAATGACGCATCAGTGAAGTCTCGTAAGCTGCATAATGGATAAAACACTCTAGGTTGGCATGAGACCCTCTAATGCCCCGAATTCACAAATTTGAAACTCCTTTCACATGTTGACATTCTTGATCAACTCAAACCCAAAACCTCTTTCGCATTCGAACTTATTGATGTTCTCGATCAACTCTAAAAGCTTGTTTCATGACAGCTTTGTGGAGATCCTCGAGTCACGATGAGGTGACTTGTAGACTATGAAAAGGCTAGTTTTTGAATTGACTAGTGCCTCGTTTGGACTCTCGCCAAGAATTATATGTTCAAATTAGGAAATTCAACCCCACCCCTATGAACATCCACAAGCATTTGATTTCCTTTTTTTGGTCAATGTTTGAACCACAAGGCTTTTGAATTGACACTTTGATGTCGCGAATTTCGACATTGATTTATTTTTATATCAAAATAATGATGAATTTCTGGATTTGGTTTCAGGACCAGAAGGCGAAGCATGCACCATGGTGGTTCGGACCCTTCATTGGACAATTCCACATTACAGGTTCCGGGGTTTACTCTTTTACCTCTTCTATTCAACCAGATCTTCTCAATTCTTCCATGAAAGACCCAACCAAGGCTTCCTAAGGAACCTTCTCTGTCGTCTTTTTTCCCCGGCGGTCGGTACATACATATATATGTTTACATCATCTCCTACATCCTATTTTCGTGCATTTTTTGCTGTTGAATCGATTTTGATGAAAAAAATAAATGATGGGGTTTATTTGTTGGCAGAGGAGAGGTGTATCGAAGATTGTAGAGTTATATTTGGCTTGGCAGCTTCCACTGAACAAGTACGGACTGAAACCAGATCACCCATTTGAGGAAGACTACGCGTCTTGTCAAATGGCAATTCTACCTGAAAATTTCTTCCCGGAGGCTGATAAGGGGAAAATTGCATTCAAAAGGGTGTCGGAATCTTCATCAAAATGGTGGTTTTGGGAGGGAGGAGTTCAATTTGAAGACAATAGTAAGTTGGAGGCAGATGTTGTGGTTCTTGCCACTGGCTATGATGGGAAGAAGAAGCTAAGAGATATAATCCCACAGCCCTTTCGTAATTTGATTGAGTTCCCTTCTGGCATGATGCCTTTATACAGGTGGTTATACATACGCACATACACACACAAACACACACGCACGCACATATATATGACATTTGGTTGATTTTTTGCATATTAGATTTATATTTTTTTTCCTCTTGTTTGATTTTTTTTTTTTTTTTTGGCAGGGGGACAATCAATCCATTGATTCCAAACATGGCATTTGTTGGTTACATAGAGAGTGTATCAAACTTGCACACTACAGAGCTACGTTGCAAATGGCTGAGTCGACTCATAGATGGCCAATTTAAGCTCCCAAGTGTGGAGACTATGCTTCAGCAAATAACTAAAGAGATGGAAATCATGAAAAAAACAACCAGATTTTGCAAACGAAACTGCATATCTACCTTTAATATCAACCACAGCGACGAAATCTGTGCAGAGATGGGGTGGTCTTCTTGGAGGAAGAAAACGTGGCTTGCTGAAGCCTTTAGCCCATATACGAGTCAAGATTATGAAGAGAAGTAATAAAATAAGGTTAAAGGGCCGGCCCAGGGGCAAGGGGTGATATAATAATAACAAGTAGGATCACTTCCGCATACTTTTTTTAATGTGATACATTATAGATTCATTTGGGCTGTTGTAATTATTGAATTATTTACTGTTTAGTTTTTTGTTCTTATTTGAATTTTTTTTTTTAGTTTTTTATTTTTCATCAATTTTTTGATAGTTGTTGGTTCGTCTCGACAAGAGATTTCAGAAAAGTATAAAATTATGTTAAAAAATTTAAAAAAGTTCAGAAAAGACAAAAAATAAGTCAAAAACATTGTTTGTATTGACTTATTTTTGTCTTTATTGACTTTTTTTAAACTTTTGGACATAATTTTATACTTTTTAGATTTCTTTCATCGATACGAACCAATAAGCTACGAAAAAATAATATAAAAATAATAAATACAAAATTTTTTTGAATAAAAACAAAAAATAAGCCAAAAAAATAATTTTGGCAAAAAAAATAAATATCTATTTATATGTGTCTTTAGTTTAAGCAATTTGTTATTTCATTTATATCTTTCTTTATTTGTCATGTGATACACACTCTCATGAGTTATTGACTTCTGAATGAAAGTGAATTATTAAAATTATTAAAAAAGGCTGATAGCCCAGCTGAGAAAGAGAGAGTCCTAGAGAGAGAGAGAGTCCTAGAAGAGAGAGTGTGTGAACAAGATGGCCCAGCAGGTTCCATTGCTGAGATTGCCAAATCCTTCAACGCCAAAATTGACGTACTTGACAGGAATGTAGACAAGGGAATCAAAAGGCGATTGAACAGGATCCTCCTCCTCTAGGATGGATCCCAGTCATCAACAACCACCTCCGCAAAAGATATACGAACCCCCATCCCGTACAAGATCAAATTTTCACCCTCTTCATCGACAACCTATCTGAAGATACATCCAAACCCTACCTCTGGAAGCTGTTCACCAACTTTGGCATTGTAAGGGACATCTTCATGCCACAAAAGAGAAGCAGAGCTACTGGATCCCACTTCGCCTTTGTTCGGTACAACTGTCACTGATGAAACGGATTTGTGATCGTTCCCGGCAGACCTGCAAAAACAACTTGACACCGGTGTGGTATCTTGCCAACACCCCTCCGATGCCTAAGTCAGTTTTAGGATGGAGGAATAACGTAGAGAAATTGTGCGGGTAAAATTGGGCAGAGTATACGTACCTTGTACCATAGAGCTGCCTCAATTATATAGAGATCTCGTTGGAGATAAATCAGGAAAGGACGTGGTCCACTCCTGATTTGGTGGAGCAAATCAAGGCTAGTGGCCTTTAATTTGGTAACTGAATCTCCAACCATCACCCTTGCCTTAAATAGCGGGAGCGGGTGAAGATGGTGCGCAAGATGTGGAGAGATCTTTGGGGATCTCCTTTTCCTTGCGGGTCGCTCCGTTTTAGGTAGATAGATCCCAGGAATTGTGGAGAGTTATTCAGCGGAATAGGTCAGACAATGGCTGGGCTGAGCAGATCGGACAGTGGCCGAGCTGAGGATACCAAAACGCTAGCTGAGCTGAGGATACCAAAACGCTAGCTGAGCTGAGGATACCGGACTGAGCAGACCAGAACATGTCTGAGGGGAGTTGCGTGCCGACCGACCAGAATACCAATCGGCTCAGCCTGCACGTCATGACCTATCAGTCACCAATCAGCAGACCTGGCCATCTCCAAAGCACATGGCATCTAAATCGGAGACAAACAACTCATAGTCAAAGAGGCAACTATTCAACTCTCAGGTTCAAACCCACACTTTAAACCCCCCATTCATAGAGGCAACTCGAGGCTCACCGGGTACCCGAATTCAAGCAAAGAGGGCACCATAATGAATGTCTTACCTAGACAACCTTTGGACGGCAGAACGTTTGCTCAGGTACTTTCTGGAAACTCACACCATCTACCCAGGCACAACCATCCTCAGGGCAAACCTCCCTTCACGCTGAAGGCCTTTCCTATGAGCAATGACTGGCTCTACAGGAGCCCAATAGCCTACATCTCCCGCAATTTGTCAATAGCAGAGATTAATCGCAGTTTACTTAAGGACGACATTTGTAAGGTGGTTTTACGCCATTTGGGGGGCAGAAACCTCTTCTTAACCTTCAAAACCTCCTCCCTCAGAGACGAGACTATTACCAAACCTTGCTCGAGGAGATTATTCTCCTCCATCTCTCCATGGAATGGTCACACTCCTAACACAGAAAGGCTAACCTGGCTAACATGCCATGGTATTCGTCTCACTGTCTGGAATCCCCACACCTTCACTTCTATTGCAAATAGATGGGGAACTTTTATGTCCCTGACGATGACACTTTACACATGAAGTCTTTTAACCAGGGGAGGATCTTAATAGCCACTAAAGACACTAATACTATTTCTGAATGGATCACTTTATCCATTGGAGGAACCCACTTCCAAGCCAGTATATTTGAAGATGATAATAAACCTTATCAAAACCTTGAACTCCAATCCAATGGCCTACCTCCAGCCCATAACCAGAACTGGGAGCTTGAAGAAGAAGAACACGTGGCAAAATCTGGTAATGAACCAGTCAGACCACAGGACAATATGGAGGCCTTGTCAGCCGCTTTGCAGGTCCCTCAGCCTGACTTTCACCATTCCAACCACTGTCCTATACCTAGCCCCTACCCTGTTTCTTATCACCAGACACCATTTAAATCTGCTTTTCCGAAACTCCGGTTCGAGAAATGCTATTAGCAAGGAATTCCGTAAGGAATCGCGCAGAGATAACATGGCGGAGGTCTTTTTTTGCTTGAAAAATATTCTTCTTTTCTCATCTCCGTCATGTGATCCTTGTGCGATTTCCTGCTAAATTCCTTACGAATAACATAACTCTTTCCGAAATGCTATTTGTCAAGAACCACCCACCGAATCAGCCAGGGAAGGTGGGCCCCTCCCTTGAAAATTACACAACTCCCCCTCCCCTACTCTCTCTCTTTTTCAAGACTTAAAAGGTAGAAGAAAAAGGTGATATTTTTCAAAATAATTTTTTATCTTTATTTATCTTTTTTTAATTTTTTAAGTTTTACGTCAAAGATTTAAAATAATTAATTCATCTCCACGAGAGTTAAAAAAATTATGATAAAAGCTTAAATCATTTCTCTAAAAAAAATCTAAAATAGATAATTTTTGAATGATAAATAGATAAATTTTTAAATTATTTTTGTCTTTTCTTCTAAATATTTAAAAATTTCGTTCGTATCTTTTTATTTTTTTGATTTCTCTTGTCCCAACGAACTAACAGAATAAATATTTGACAAAATACTAATAAAAGTAAACACTTACCAATTTCTGGTTGAGTTAAATTTTTTGATATAGACAATTTCTATTTATGAATAACAAAAACATATATTTATGGGTACGAGAACAGTTTTGCTATTTGCGCCGAACACTAGCCTGAATCCTCCAAAAAACGGGGTGGGGCCCTCCCTCATTTTATTTGTCAAATTGCAATTTTCTGTCACTCTTTCAAAAATCATTCTTTTTTTCTTTTTTTCTTTTGTGTAAAATTGCATTCTCCCTCCCTCCCCTCTCAATAGTAAATTTTTTTTAATTCATAAAACAAAGTTAAATTTTTTTAAAATCATTCAAAAAATTCACATTTCCTAATGCATAAGTGACCGATATTGCTCATTCGAACTATTTCCAGTCGTGTTTTTTGAATTATATTCTCAAAAAAATACTAAAACTTAAAAAATTATTTTGGGATTAATTATGAGCTCGAAATATTTTGATAAAGGGTTGTTAAATTATTGAAAAGTATTTATTGATTTATATTTTGTTGTTTTCTTTCTTTTTTTTGTTGATTTATAAAATAAAGTTAAAAATCTCTTAAATTATTTACATTTATCACATGTCCTAATGTGCCCAACTTCGAAAAAAATTGACCGACATTGTTGACTCGAACTCTTTTTTGTCGTACTTTTTGAATTTTAATTTTAAAAAACATACTAAAAATTTACCGTTGGGTTAAAAAATTATTTCTAGATTAACCATGAACTGAGAATATTTTGATAAAGAGTTGTTGAATTATTGTATGGTATTTGTTAATTTATATTTTATTGTTATTTTTTTGGTTCTTTATAAAACAAAGTTAAAAATCTCTTAAGTTATTAAAAAAATTCATATTTATTACATGTTCAAAGGGAAAAGAAAAAAAAAGACTAGCATTGCTCATTCGAATCTTTTCTGGTCGTACTTTTTAAATTTTATACTAAAAAAAATACTAAAAATTTACTCTTGACTTAAAACAATATTTCGGGATTCAACCAGAACTCAAAATATTTTGATAAAAAATTGTTGAATTATTGTAAGTTATTTTTTGATTTATATTTTGTTGTTGTATTTTGTTTATTTATAAAACGAAGTTAAAAATCTATTAAATCGTTAAAAAATATTCACATTCATCACATATCTTAATGCGCCTAATTCTGAAAGAAAAAAGTAATCAACACCGCTTATTCGAAACCCTTTTGGTCATACTTTCAAATTTTATATTTTCAAAAAAATATTAAAAATTTACCGTTGATTAAAAAATTATTTTGAGATTCATTGTGTACTCGGAATATTTTGATATATTTTAATAAAATATTGTTGAATTATTTTAAGGTATTTGTTTATTTATATTTTGTTGTTATTTTTTGTAAGGTATTTAGGGCATGTTCTAAGTTTCAAAATAAAACTTCAGAAAGCACAACTGAAGAAGGATCGAACAAGCAGATTTAAGAGAATGTGAATATTTTTTAACGTGAATATTTTTGTTGTTAAATGTGAATATTTTTTAACGATTTAAGAGATTTTTAATTTTATTTTATAAATCAGTAAAAACAAGAAGAAAGACAACAAAAAAATATAAATTAACAAATATCTTACAATAATTTAACAACTTTTTATCAAAATATTTTGAACTCACGGTTAATCCAGAAATAATTTTTTAAGTTAACGGTAAAGTTTTAATATTTTTCAATAATAAAATTAAAAGAATATGACTGAAAATGATTCGAATGAGCAGTATCGATCACTTACGCATTAGAGAATGTGAATATTTTTAAGTAATTTAAAAAAAATGTAACTTTGTTTTATGAATAAAAAGAGAATTTACTTTTGAGGAGAGAGGGAGGGAGCAAAATTGCTACCAGCCATGACTTGTATAATGAATTTCATCCCGAAATGGTAGGACCCACCCACTTTACTTCCCTCCCCAACTTTCACCAAAACTGAGCGGGAAAAACTGGTAAAAAAATCTCTAAAAATGGGGGGAAAAACCAAATTAATACTCTCTCTCTATCTCACTTTCACTCTCCACACACATAAGAATCCTCTCTTTTAAATGCGCCACTGATGCGGGACCACTAACGCCACTGATGCGGGACCACTAACGCCATTGACATCCGGCCCACCAAAATCGGTAATCTTCCATTTCTAACTCAATATATGTTACATATGTCTGCGTATGTAAGTATATGTATGAAATAGGACATCTGGATTTTTAGAATCATGGAAATAGAGCATCAAGATTTTGAGGAAAATCAAAATTTGGAGGTGGTATTAGAACCTAAGGTTGGAACGATATTTAATTCTGAAAAGGAAGCCCAGGAATGTTACACTACTTATGCGAAAGCAAAAGGTTTCGGTGCGATCACAATAACATCTAAGAAGTGTAACAACGTAAAGTCGTATATAACTTATGGTTGTAATCGGAGTGGAAATGCCAGGCCAACGGGTTCGAATCCCGTTACAAACCATCCAACACCAAAGACAGGTTGTAAAGCCCATATGAATATCTCTTTGCAAGTTGACGAGAAGTGGAGGTTGAATACAATTGTACTGGACCATAATCATGAAATGGATCCGGAAAAAGTGAAATATCTTCGGTGCTACCGGACTCTCCCACCACATTCGAAGAGGGCAATCGAATTAAACACGGCTGCCGGAATCAAAATGAACCAAATCATTGCGTCATGTGTAATCGAAGCGGGCGGCCCTGATAATCTAACTTGGACAGAAAAAGATGCAAGGAATTACAAGGATAAAGAAAGACGTTTATTGGTCAAAGAAGGGGATGCCGATGCAATGCATAAATACTTTCTTAGAATGCAAAAAGATAATGGTGACTTCTTTTATGCCATGGATGTTGATGAAGATGACCGATTAGTGAATGTCTTTTGGGCCGATGCGTACAGTAGAGAGTTATATAAAGAGTTTGGCGATGTGGTCACATTTGACACGACTTACCTTGTTAACAAGTTTGATATGCCTTTTGCACCATTTGTAGGGGTCAATCATCATGGACAATCGATTTTGTTTGGATGTGGTTTGGTTACACGGGAGGACACGGCTTCATTTGTATGGTTGTTCGAAACTTGGCTTTCTTGCATGTCTGATTCCTACCCTAACGCCATCATCACTGACCAATGCAAGGCCATGCAAAATGCGATAAGTCAAGTCTTTCCGAATACACGACATCGTTGGTGTCTATGGCATATTATGAAAAAAATTCCTGACAAATTCAAGAGTTACAACGAGTATAAGGCGATTAAAGCTTCCCTCAAGAGTGTTGTATATGATTCCTTGTATCCAATGGAGTTTGAACAAAATTGGGCAAATCTCATCGAACAATTTGATCTACAGGGCAATGATTGGCTAGCTGGATTGTATGAGGAAAGACATCGATGGGTACCGGCGTTTGTTAAGGATACTTTTTGGGCGGGGATGTCAACAACTCAACGAAGTGAGAGTATGAATGCTTTCTTTGACGGATACATCCATTCCAATACTAGTTTGAAGGAATTTGTGGAGCAATATGAGAATGCTTTACGTAAGAAGGTGCGAAAAGAACAAGAGGCAGACGCACATTCCTTCAACTTTCAAATTCAAAATGTATCCCCTTATAGGTTTGAGGATCAATTTCAGCGAGCATACACAGTTGCGAAATGCAACCAATTTCGAGAGCAAGTTGCTCGAACGATTGGGTGCAATTTGACTATTGGACCGGTAATGAATGATATTTCAGAGTTTCACATTGAGCAAGACATTCTAGTTGGAAAGAAAAAAAATATATTTAAGACTTTTACTTTCGTTGTTCATTTTAATGAGGAGTCAAAAGAAACTAATTGCGATTGTCGGTTGTTTGAGAGTAAAGGAATTGTGTGCACGCATATGATTTCGGTTTGGTCAAAAAAGAAGCTTGAAGTAGTGCCTGATAAATATATTCTACGACGATGGATGAAAAATTTGGTGAGGAGTCACACGAAAATAAAGGTGAGTTATGTTAATTGGCAATGCAAGCCTGAATTTGCTCGCTATGACAGTTTGTTGAAGTTGTTCAATGATGCCGCCGATATTGCCATGTATTCCATTGCCAAGACTGATAGGATGGCGGCTAAGTTGCGAGAAATAAAACAAGAGAACGACTTATACGATGAGGATGTGGAGGTTGGAGATGTACAAAATAGTTCGGAAAGTTTTCAAAATAAATCAAATACTGTGGGCGATCCAAGTAAAGGGCCTCGGAGAGGGCGACCGCCAGGGAAGAGAAAGCAATCAGTGGGTGAGCAAATTATCAGAAAGAATGCGCAAGCAAAAAAAAGGGTTGAATATAGTAGAGCCAATACAAAGACTATACCGGTATGCCAACGACTAGGCATGTCTTTCAATATTTTACATAATTATGTTTATTAGTTTGTATGATTTACTAGTTGACTTTATTCTTTCTAAGGATATGGAAGTCAACACTAATGCTACGGGATTTCACGAGATTGTCACGCAAGAGAGACGAAATGTTACTGTAAGTATGACTTCATTTGTACTACATTAAATATTTTTAATTTGTAATTTTGTCCATATTACTATAAATTATACTTTGAATTTGTTATGATTTCAGCCATCTCAGGGAAGGGTAGGATGTATTGGTATGTGGAGCTATGACCTTAATGAATCTCCATTTGATTTGGAATATAATTAGAGTAAGTTTAACTCTATGATTTGCATCTTATAATCTTTACCTCTTGTTCAATTACCTCTTATATATTTTTCTCTTTCTTCTTCATTTATGCAGGTGACTTCGGTTGTTTCATTTTGGTTGGACGTGATTTAGTTTGTTTTGCTGCAAAAAAGAGTAAATGATTTAGCTGGTTGTAAATTGCTAATGGTATTAGATTACTTAGTCAGCCAGTTTTTTTGTTCCAACTGATTTTTGAAAAGCTGCTGTTTAAGAAATTACATTTTGATGTGTAGTCGTCTTATTCTCGTACTTTCAATACATAGTGGATTCCTTTAACATGTCTTATTCATGTGCGCTGGTTGTAAATTTGCATATGATGAAGCTTAAAATTTGCATATGGTGAAGCTAAAAATTTGTATATGGTGAAGCTAAAAATTGGCCAGTAAACATGTTTTTCTTATAAAAAATTTGACAGCATCTCCCCTATTTTCTTGCCTAACCCGACGTCTCAGCGTCTCATCAAATAGTCAACAACAACAACAAACATAATTCACAATATATATCCAAACATGTTCCAAGTCCAAACTTCATTTAACAAAAGAAATCTTACAAGTAAAGAGAAAAAGTCTAAACATAGTTCAGGTTTTACATAGTAAAGAGAAAAAAGTAGGTCAGGTTATCCAAACATAGTTCAGGTTTTACATGTCCTGCTATGTACAAAAAAAGTAAAGAGAAAAAGTCTAAGTGTATATCATTGCTTTTTGGTTTCCTTGTCCAGATGATGCACATCTTGTCATCCGCTTTCTTCTTTTACTATATGCAATGCAATCTGTCCTTTCTTGCTCTTTCTCGCAGCTTTGAATCTTTGTTGAGCAATACCTTCATAATTGTATCCCCTCTTGTTGCTCCAAACATGAGAGGGGTTGCGTTTGATAGTCCAACTGTTTTCGTTGCTCCAGATACTTGTCCATTAGCACTTGAACAATTCCTGCAAAAAAAGGACTATGCTATGCTTAATGTTTACCATTCTCAACATTCCACACCAATAGGATGTGATGCAATGACACTTGATAATATGAAGGGAAAAAAAAAAAGAGATGACAGTCAGAGATTGTTGAATGCTACCTTGAGAAGCAACGGACTAAGTGAAAAAAATGTAACTTGTTTATTCCAATGGAAAAAATGTAACGAGGAATCAAGCTATAACTTGTCTATTCTAACGGGAAAAAAAATACTTAGATGATCAGGAGTGTACTATAGGTAAAAGAGCAGACAATCAGGAATACCAGCATGACACTTAAACCATATAACCCATCAGGAACCTGCCAAGATTCTTCACCCTTAAAAGTATAAGAGACATGAGCCTCCTTCACATCTGGCAAATATGTCTTGTTCTCTCCTTTACACTGGAAGTAAAGTTTTGGTTTGAATTTCGATGGAATCAAGTGTAACAATTGCTGACATTATGGATCTTGCAAAAGACACGAATATAAAACACAAAGTGGATGAACATCAAAAAGAATTGCCAACTTTTTATGAAAGAGTTGATGTCACAACTACACAACCCACAGCTATTAAACGTTACAGGTGAAACATTTGGCTAAAATTATCTCAAGGAATATGAACGTGGAAATAGGTTGAAAATGTTCAACAGATTACAATTTTGCACCAGCCAAGGGGATATTACCCATGTGTGTAAAGATAAAATCTTATTGGCAAGTTGCCCTATACCCAAAACATCTAGTGCATTTTCTGTCTCATTTACAATTTTGCACCAGCCAAGGGGATATTACCCATGTGTGTAAAGATAAAATAGCCACTGTTTATTCCTTTGTTGCAAAATTTGGGCAATTGCCATAGATTTTGATTGATGTCACTCTTAATTTTTCTAATTGTTTTGGCAAAACTTTGATCCATTAACAGTGAGTTCATGAGTTTGAATATGAGAACAATCACTTTATATATGGACGCCAAAGCATACGAAACAACATACCAGATCAAATTGCAGCAGTCACAGCAACAAAAGAAACGAGAGTACCAAAGATCAGAATCAAAAATCCTAAATCTATTCAATCAACAGATTGACATCCGCTGCCATAAGAATAAAAAAATCCTAATTTTATGACATCTGAGAAACAAAAATCTTAATTTTTTTGTGTGGTCCATATTAATGAAAGAATCAAATGAAGATTAGTGGAGAGGGAAGTGAGAGAGATACCTGTGAGAGAGAAGAGATTGTGGTCGTGTGTCGATGGTGGTAGGGGCGGGTTTGGGGTCCACCGTCGGTCGGGATGGGAGTGGGTTACGGGTTGCTCGTCGGTGGTGGTGTGACAAGAAGAGGGCTGTTTGAGAGGAAGGAGAGAGAAGAGAGGATATCGTGGTGGTGGTGCGTCCGTGGTGGTGGTGGGAGGCCGCGTCGAGAGAGAGGGCCGGAGAGGAACAGAGACTTTGATCGGAGAAGAAGAGAGGAGAGAGAGAGTGTCTTTACCTTCAATTTTGAAACTGAAATTAAGTTAGTAGGTCCTTTTTGGTGAAAGCTGGGGAGAAGAGTAAAGTGAGTGGGTCCCATTATTTCGGGATGAAATTCATGTTAAAAGTCATGACTGATAGCAGAATTGGGGAGGGAGAATGCAATTTTACAACAACAAAAAAGGGGAATAGCTGTTGAGGGAATGAGAGAAGTGCAATTTGACAAACAAAGTAAGGGAGGGCCCCACCCTGTCGGTGGGGGATTCGGGCCATGGTTCGGCACAAATAGCAAAATTGGTTCTACAAACCCTTTATCAACTCCTAGCCTGTCTAACTCTTCTGATACTTCAAAAGTGTTGGAAACACCATTGCCTAAATTAGAAAGGTCAACTACACCTAATTTCATGGGCCCCCTTCCTGTTTTTAACCTCTCAACCCAACCGTAGCCTTAATCCAGCCCACTTACCATTAATCCTTTTCAACCCATTCCGTCAATCCAGCCCACTCAAAAGCAGCCCATTCCTTTAGACCAGCCCACTACTTTTCCTCCTCTCCACATTGGCAGGCCTTCACAGCCCATAGACACTTCTGACTGCTCTCACCCGTTAAACCCACCTCCCCAATCCTCATTGCAGGGCATCAACCTTTTGGTGGACCTTAACCTTGGGTGCCCTCTCAACACTCATCCAGAGCCAACCCTGGCCAATAACCCTTTCGAAGCTGTGCAAACTATCCACACTAGTAGCCAACTGGGATTATCCTTCACCACTGAGGACGAAATCAATCTGGCTGATCTTATTGAAGCTGAACTTTTGGAACAGTTAAAGGATGCAAGGAGGCTTGAGGAAGAGGTTTGAGCCTCTTTCCAGGAGATGGATCATGGTCCCCCCCTTTTTTATGGGTATCATCTCTTGGAATATACGAGGACTGGGAAGCAGATCTAAAAAGTCTTTCCTTTCTGAACTTATGAAAAAAGAAAAACCCGATATCCTATTTGTGCAAGAAACCAAGCTAGAGCTTATTACTGAGGCAATGGTGATAAAGTGGTGGGGCAACGCCAATGTCTCCTTCAGCTTTGTCCCTGCCATAGGCTCTTTGGGTGGCATTATGTCCATGTGGCAGAGTCACTCAATCTCACTTCAACTATTTTCTTCCCACATAAACTTCCTAGCCCTGTCAAGTTCCTTTTTCAACCTCGACTGCATTCTGGTGAATGTTTATGCCTCTACCATCAGGAGTTGCAGAGGCCTGTTATGGGATGAGCTAATCTCTCTGAAGAATACTTCTTGTCTTCCTTGGTGCTTGGGAGGCGATTTTAATGAGGTCATATCATTGGATGAGAGATCGGGTTCCCATTCCATTACCAGAGGGTATTAGGGAATTCCAATCCTTCATTTCTGCCATGGATTTGGTCAACATTCATTTGATTGGCTAAACATTTACCTGGTCTAACTTTCAATCTAATCCTTCCCTTAGCCGTCTAGATAGGTTTCTTCTCTCCCCATCCTTCATCCAAAAATTCTCTATCTCCCAATTTGGCCTCCCTAGAGTTTGTTCTGACCACTGTTCTATCCTTATCTTAGATGACACAAGGGATTGGGGACCTAAACCATTCAAATGTATGGACATTTGGCTTAAGGATAAGTCCTGCGTTGTCTGTGCACAAGAAGCTTGGTCTAACTGTAGCTCCCCAGGCTAGGCAGGAACCAGAATAGACAAGAGGTTACAGACAGTCAAGCTAGCCCTTTAAGCCTGGAAGAAAACCCATTTTGGCAATATCTCCTCCAAGCTGCAGGCTTTAGAGGATACAGTGCATCAATGGGACTTGCTTAGTGAATCGTCCATCCTATCTGCGGATCAACTGGTGGAGAGGAACAAAGCTATGAGTGATTATTGGTCCGAAAGCTTTTGGAGACAGAAGACTAGAATTTTGTGGCTATCTCTGGGTGATCGTAATACCAAATTCTTCTTGCTAACTGCAGATATAAGCAAAATATGATTGAATCAATAGCTTCAGAAGGCAACCCAGTGTCCTTTCCTACTCTGATCAAATTGGCTGTTCTCAACCACTTCTCTTCTCTATTTAATGAACCCCTTCATCACAAACCTACCTTGGGTGGTTTCTTCCCCAGAGCTTTTAATCTAGCAACCAGCAGTCTGCTGGAGCAAGAATACTGGAGAATGAAATCTTGTCTGCTCTCCAGAACTGCAACAACTTTAAATCTCCAGGTCCTGATGGCTTCACTTTCTCTTTCATAAAAAAGCCTGGCCTTTCATCAAAGAGGACTTCCTACGATTCTTCAAAGAATTCCATTGCAATGCCAAGCTTTCCAAAGGTATCAATTCTACCTTTCTGGCTTTGATACCCAAATCTGATGTGCCATCATGCTTTAAGGATTATAGGCCTATAAGCATGGTGGGCTGTACATATAAACTGCTTTCAAAGGTTTCGGCGAACAAGCTTAAAAACTCTCTCCCATCTATTATTGGGGAGTCTCAAGCAGGCTTCATAGGAGGAAAACAGATCTTAGATGGCATGCTCATAGCCAATGAAATCATCCACTTTTGGAAACAATCTAGAACAGGAGGCATTATCCTAAAATTTGATTTTGAAAAAGCCTTTGACTGTGTGAACTGGTCATGTCTTCTACATCTTATGAATAGGCTTGGCTTTGGTAGTAGATGGTGCAGCTGGATCACACTTGCATTTCCACCCCTTGCCTCTCCATTCTAATTAATGGCTCACCCACTAGTGAATTCAAAACCCATAGGGGTCTTAGGCAAGGGGACCTTCTTTCCCCTTTTCTCTTTAACATAGTAGTCGAGGGCCTCAATGTTTGTTGGAAAGAGCCAGGGATATAGGTCTCATATCAGGGGTCACAATTGGATCCAATGGCCATATAGTCTCACATCTGCAATTCGCTGATGACACAGTCATTTTCTACAACAACTCCTTACAAGAACTAATAGTCATCAAGAGAATTCTTATGTGCTTCCAACTCATGTTCGGTCTGAAAATTAACTTCTCCAAGAGTGTGCTTTGTGGCATCAACATTCCTCCCCCACATCTTGACCATATGCTTTCAGTCCTTGGATGCAAAGCAGGATCCTTTCCTCTTCAAGACCTTAGTCTACCTATTGGTGCTAACCCCAGAAGTAGTCTTTCATGGAAGCCAGTGATTGACAGGGTGCAAAAAAAGCTTTCCATTTGGAAATCCAAGTACCTCTCTATTAGAGGTAGAATAACCCTGGTTAAATCCACCCTTGCAAGCCAGCCTATCTACTACATGTCCTTGTTCAAAATTCCTTCTATGGTGGCCAAATCTATAGAAAAACTTCAAAGAGATTTCATCTGAGGCTACTCCTCTAGCAGGAAGAAAATTCATTTCGTTAGATGGTCTAAAATCTCTACATCTAAGCAAAAGGTTGGTTTGGGTATCAAGAGGATCATGGAACACAATCTAGCTCTTCTTGGTAAATGGTGGTGGAGATTCTCATCAAAAAAGGACTCACTGTGGGTTAAAGAGATCAGTAAGAAATATGGAATTCCTTCCACTTGTTGGTTTCCCAGCTCCCCCTCTTTGGTAAAGCTTCTCCCACTTGGTCCCAAATCTGCTCTTGTTTCACAGGTAATCTATCCTTCAACGCAGTCATGACCTTAGGTTTTTCCATTGCAGCCAACTCTGGTACCTCTATCCTGTTCTGGGAACATCCCTGGATCCCTCCTTTACCCTTGAAACTCCAATTCTCCAGACTTTACAGCCTATCTACATCAAAGAACTCACTACTTTCTGAAGCTCTGCCCCATTTTAATGACCATTCTATGCCCTTTAGAAGGCCCTTATTCTCTTTTGGGAGCATGACGACCTCCTAGACTTGCTCAACATCCTACAGAACACCGACCTTTAGCCATCGAAGCAAGACTACCTTCACTGGTCTTGGGATTCCTCCAATCGTTATTCTCCTCGTTTTGCCTATCTTAAATGGGAACATTCTTTTCTGCTTGACAATCCATCCTTGGCCCAGATTTGGAGAGGTTTAAGTCCCTCCAAGGTTGAGGTCTTCATTTGGCAGACTATACAACAAAGTATTCCTACCAAGTCTGAACTCATCAAAAGAAAGATCATTCCATCAATCCAACCGGAATGTATTCTATGCTCTTCTTGTCCAGAAACTGACAGCCACCTATTCATTCACTGCCACTTCAGTCACAAAATATGGTCTGAAATCCTATCCTGGAGGAACACCAATTGGGTCTTCCCTGATAACCCTTTGGTGCTTATAAATCAGTGGTTTTACTGCCCATTTAAAGGATTGGAATTAAGCTGCTGGATTGCAACATTGTATGCAGTTTTTTGATCCATATGGCTTCACAGGAATGACTGCACCTTCAATCAAGTCTCTCCATCCGCTAGAGCAGTAGAGGATATCATCAAGCTTCGAATAGCAATGTGGATTAAGACCAAATATCGAATGCTTGACTACTCCATCCAAGACTTCATAAGAGGGTTCTCAACGGTGCAGAAATTGCGGATTCACTCTAGTCTACATCAAGGTAGATAGATAGACAGCTGTTTTCTTGGTATCTTTTATGGTCTCCATTTTAGCGTTTGTCTGGGATCCTTTTTAGTATTCCTCTTCTTTTTTGTCCTTAGTTTATTCTCTTTTTTGGTTTTGGCCTAGTCTTGGTGCCTTGGGTATTGGTTTGGTTTGGTTTGGTGTGTTCTTGTCTTGGATGCTCACTGGTTGGCTTCTTGCTAACCCCCATCTAACCCCTTTGTATCCTCCCTTTGTTTTAATATATCTCTTCTTTGCTGAGCAAAAAAAAAAAGAAAGTGAATTATTGGCTTTTAGGTGGTAGTGAATCCATAAGGTTTTATTTGCAATGTGAATTTGTTGACTTTTTTTGGTATAGAAGGGTATTTTCAAAGCGTTTGGTAAAACTTAGTTTTTTTTTTCCACTCAAAATGACATAGTTTTGAGTGAATTTAATTAGTTCTGAAATTGAAAACAAACATGTTACCCAAAAGGCAACCTAGAGGGGGGTGAATAGGGTTGCTAACAATAATGCCTAAATAAAAAATATATTGATTGAATGAGATCAATAAATAGCAAAGTAAATAAATAAATAATTTGCACGACAAAAATAAATGAGATAAGGGAGAGAGATGTCACGCAGATATATATAGTGGTTCGGTCTGAGTTTTGTCCACTGCTCAGCCTAGTCCACTGGCCTAAGGAGTCGCTGTTTTACTAATCCAATAACCAGCTTCGAGTGCCGATTAAACCTTACAACCGCAACTGCTAACTTTCGCGAGGAGTTAGCGGAACCGCTAGAGTTTATCCCCAAACTCTAAAATCACTACGTTGCCAAAACCAAACCCAGTTTTGTAACTGTAGCAGAACCTCACTGAGAATTATGCAAATTCTCAATACTAAAAGTGAGAAGAAATTATGAAGTGGAAAACTCTCTGAAAGAGTAGATACACAAATGTCTCTCTAAAAAAATGTGAAAGTGATTGCTCTGTGTTGAAGTTTCTGGACTTGTATTGCTCTGAATTTGCTTGGCCCCTTCTCTTCTGCTGAAGCTTCCATTATATAGCATGAAAAAAATTATGACCGTTGGAAATATTTCCTTTGAAAAAAAATATGACCGTTGGAAACATTTCCTTTGAGAAGAAAATATGACCGTTGGAAATATTTCCTTTGAGAAGAATTTTCGTTTGGGAAATATTTCCTTTGAGAAGAAAATATGATCGTTGAGCAGAATTTCCATTTGGAAAATATTTCCTTTGAGAAGAAAATATGATCGTTGAGCAGAATTTTCATTTGGGAAGAGAGCGCTAGTTTGGGATGTATCCGTTGCAAAAATCTTTCTACAAGATTTGATCTTTAGTAATTTAAAAAGTGAAAGTTGAGAACAATTCTATTGGTGGAACAATCTTCATAGCCTTGAAGGATCAATTATCATTTGAGAAAAAAATTGTCTACTTGCAAGACATGGAGTGTACCATGGACCAAATGTCAACCTTGAAAGTATTACACGTGGGCTTAACAAAATGGTGAATATTGGTTAAAACCAATTGGTCTAATAACAATTCTTTTCCCTGAGATAGTTAAAAGAAAATAAATTAACATTGTTTTTCAAGAAATCAATTTTGTCATAAATCAAAATCAATTATATCAAACAATCTCCCCCTTTTTGATGATGACACAAAATATGATTTCTAAAAATAATGACAAGTGAAATTTTAAACAAGTGCTCCCCCTATGTATATGCTCCCCCTTAACATATGCCATAAGAAATATTTAGCAATTACGAGCAATAAAGAAATTTAGCAATTACGAGCACTAAAGAATAAATAGCATTTATAATAACCAACATAATCTAACATGGTACGCACCATATAGTATAATTAGCAAAATATCTCAAGCGTACATAACAAATGCTAATAACAAGGATAGACTAAACTCTCCTTTTTCTCCCCCTGTGGCATCATCAAAAAAAATGTTTGGAATAAGATTTATATAGACATTATGACGGTAACTACTCCAATTTTAAAAGTGATGAAACAAGTAATAATTATTTTAACTAAAAAATCCCCAAAGAATATTTTAAAATGGATTAGACATCCCGAGTTCTCTTCGAATAAAACAAAATTGCTCTTCAATAAGGGGTTTTGTAAAAATGTCCACCAATTGCTTGTCGGTACTAATAAAATCAAGAACGATATCCTCCTTTTGAACATGATCACGAATAAAATGATGTCTAATTTTAATATGTTTTGTTCGAGAATGTTGAATGGGATTTTTCGTTAAATTAATCGCACTGGTGTTATCACATCTAATTGGAATATGATCATAATGTAAATCAAAATCCTCCATTTGCTGTTTGATCCATAATAATTGAGCACAACAACTACCAGCAGCTATGTATTCAGCTTCGGCAGTCGACAAGGCAACTGAATTTTGCTTTTTGCTAAACCACGACACTAAAGAATTTCCAAGAAATTGACATGTGCCACTGGTGCTCTTACGATCAATTTTACTACCAGCATAATCAGCATCCGAAAAACCAATTAAGTCAAAAGAAGTATTTTTAGGATAAAATAGCCCCAAATTAGGAGTTCCCGCAAGATATCTAAAAATACGTTTGACAGCTACTAAATGTGACTCCTTTGGATTAGATTGAAAACGAGCACATAAACAAACACTAAACATGATATCGGGTCTACTAGCAGTAAGATAAAGCAATGAGCCAATCATACCTCGATACATTTTAGGATCTACTGATTTACCATTGTCATCTTTGTCGAGTTTAGTGGCCGGGCTCATTGGAGTCTTCATGATTTTAGAATCTTCCATCTCGAATCTTTTGAGAAGTTCTCTCGTATACTTTGCTTGATTGATAAAGATTCCATCATTTGATTGTTTGATTTGAAGCCCAAGGAAGAAATTGAGTTCTCCCATCATACTCATTTCAAATTCACCTTGCATACATTTAGCAAACTCTTTGCATAGCTTTTCATTAGTAGCACCGAAAATAATATCATCAACATAAATTTGAATAATAAGCATGTCATGATTTTCAGTTTTTATAAAAAGTGTAGTATCTAATTTTCCTCTAGAAAAACCATTAGCAAGTAAGAAGGTGCTGAGTCTATCATACCATGCACGTGGAGCTTGTTTTAAACCATAAAGTGCTTTAGAAAGTTTAAAAACATGATCAGGAAATTCATGATTTTCAAAACCCGGAGGTTGCGCTACGTAAACTTCTTATGAAATAAAACCATTTAAAAAAGCACTTTTTACATCCATTTGAAAAAGTTTAAAATTTTTAAAACATGCAAATGCAAGCAACATGCGAATAGCTTATAATCTAGCAACAGGAGCAAAGGTCTCATCAAAATCAATGTCTTCTTCTTGATTATAACCTTGTGCAACTAATCTAGCTTTATTTCTAACAATATTTCCTGATTCGTCCAATTTGTTTCTAAAAACCCATTTAGTACCAATAATAGTGTGATCACAAGGTTTAGGCACTAAATCCCAAACTTTATTTCTTTCAAATTGACCCAATTCTTCTTGCATCGCTAAAATCTAATTTTCATCATTTTCAGCTTCTAAAAAATTTTTAGGCTCAATTTGAGAAACAAAAGCTAAATTACCGCAAATATTATTAAGAGAAGAGCGAGTACATATACCTTTCGAAGGATCTCCAATAATTAAGTCCTTTGGGTGAGTTTTCACGAATCTCCATTCTTTTGGTAGATCCTGATTGCTGACAGGATTTTGTGGTTGATCAAGGACCATGTCATCCTTTACTTGAGTGCTTTCATGCTGGCTTTCGCCTTTTTCCTTACTAATGGACAAGTCTCGCACTTCCTTTATGATATCTACCTCATCATCATCAATAACAATCTTGGGAATAGATGGGTTAGATTCATCAAAAGACACATGAATAGATTCTTCTATAAGATGAGTACGTTTATTGTAGACTCTATATGCTTTGCTAGAAATAGAATAGCCAACAAAAATTCCTTCATCGGATTTTGAATCAAATTTTCCCAAATGATCTTTTCCATTGTTTAAAACAAAACATTTACATCCGAAAGCATGAAAGTAACTAATGTTGGGTTTTCTACCATTCCATAGCTCATATGGTGTCTTTTTGAGGATGGGTCTAATCAGGACCCGATTTAAAACATAGCAAGCGGTATTGACAGCTTCTGCCCAAAAATATTTAGGTAGAGAGTTTTCACAAAGCATTGTTCTTGCCATTTCTTCAAGAGTTCTATTTTTCCTCTCAACTACCCCATTTTGTTGAGGCGTGCGAGGTGCAGAAAAGTTGTGATCTATACCATGATCATCATAATATTTTTCAAACAAAGAGTTTTCAAGTTCTCTACCATGATCAGTACGAATGTTTGAAATAACAAAACCTTTTTCATTTTGAACTTTTCTACAAAGTTTAGTAAATGATGGAAAAGCCTCGTCCTTATGAGCTAGGAACATAACCCATGTAAATCTAGAGAAATCATCAACAACAACAAGACAATAGTATCCGCCGCCAAGACTCGGTGTTCTAGTAGGTCCAAATAAATCCATGTGTAATAGTTGTAATGGCCTTGCAGTAGAAATAACCTTTTTTGATTTAAAAGAAACCTTGATTTGTTTACCTTATTGACAAGCATCACATAGTCTATCTTTTTCAAATTTGATTTTTGGAAGACCAACAACTAATTCTTTTCTAGAAAATTTTGAAATTGCATCCATGTGTGCATGTCCAAGGCGTCTATGCCATAGCCAACCATTATCACTTATTGCAGAAAAACATTTTACACCTTTTTTGCTTAAATTATTTAAATTAAAAACATAAACATTTTCAAGTCTTTGACCGACAAAAAGTACCTTGTTGTTTTCTATGTTCTCAATAATGCATTCCGATTTTTCAAAAGTAACTCGATTACCCTTGTCACAAAGTTGACTAATACTTAGAAGATTGTGTTTTAAACCATCAACAAGTAAAACATCTTCTATAATGGTGGTCGGGGTATTACCGATGTTACCTACACCGATGATTTTTCCTTTGCTATTATCACCAAAAGTCACGAATCCTCCATCTTTTGGTGTTAGAGAGGTGAAAGCTTTTTCATCGCCCGTCATATGCCTTGAACATCCACTATCGAGGTACCACTTTCCTATAGTTGATGTGGACTTGAGGCATACCTACAATAGCAAGTCAAGATTTGATTTTTGGTACCCAAATCATCTTGGGTCCATGAGGGTTAGCTTGAGCAAAATATGTTTGGTTCTTTTGAACCCAAGTTTTGTTGACATAAGTAAATGAATATCCCTTCATAGGACAAGAAGGTGAAATATGTCCTAATTTACCACAATAATGACATGTGAGTTTAGAATGACCAGATGAAGGATTTTTCTCAAAAAGATTCTTGTAAAAATTCTTATGCTCGTTTGGGTTATAGCCAATTCCAGTTTTATGAAAAAAGCATCTTTGTTTTCCAAGAAGTAAATCCAAGCCATCTTTTCCTTTAGTGAATTTTGAAAGAGACTCAGTCAAATCATTTATTTGTTCATGCAATGAATCAACATTTGACTTCTTTCTCAAATCGTCATTTTCTTCTTCCAAAATATTTTTCTCTTCAATCAAATCATCCAACTCTTTTGAAAGATCTTTTGCGAGTTTCTTAAGACTAATATTTTTAGAACTGACTTTTTGAAAATTATGTTGCAAACTTTGAAAAGTATCTAATAATTCATTAAAAGACAGAGCAGAGGGGTCAAGATATACCTCACTTTTTTCTTTTGCCATGAAGCACAAATTTGCAATTTCTTGCTTCTCGTCATCACTGTCAGAGCTGCTATCATCACTATTGTCCCAAGCCGCTAACATAGCTTTCCTTCTGTCTTTCTTTGAATATTTTCTTGCTTGGGGACATTCAGATTTTATGTGGCCGGGCTTCTTGCATTCGTAGCAAATGATTGGATCTCTTTTGCTAGTTTCTTCCTTGTTTCCATCTTTCCTCGGAAACCGTCTATCTTTCCGACCATTTTTACTCTTGAGGTACTTTTTGAAGTTCTTGGTGATGAGAGCCATATCTCCTTCTTCACTTTCATCGCTTGAATCGTCATTGCTCTTTGATTTGCTTGTAGTTCCTTTAAGAGCAATATCTTTTCTTTTCTTGTCAACCTTCTCATTCATTTTGCGATGGATTTCCTCCGTCATAAGGGATCCCATAAGCATGTCCATTGTATAAGTTGAGAAGTCCTTTGACTGCAGAATGATGGAAGTTGTAGTATCCCAATTCTATGGCATAGATCTAAGAACCTTCCTTGCCATCTCAGATTCAGTATAAGACTTACCAAGAGATTTCAAACCATTAGTAATATTAGTAAATCTCGAAAACATTTGAGATATAGATTCATCCGGTTGCATTTTGAAAAGCTCATAGCTATGAACAAGAATATCTATTTTGGACTCCTTAACTTGACTATTCCCTTCATAGGCTATTTCTAATTTATCCCAAATTTCTTTAGCCGTTTCACAAGCAGATATTCTATTATACTCATCAGTACTCAATGCACAATAAAGAAGATTAATAGCTCTAGCATTCTTTTCAATTTTGATTTTTTCGGCATCGGTCCATTCATCTTCTAGCTTAGGGACAGTATGGTCTCCGGACTTCTTAGTCGGGATAGTAGGACCATTGGTAATAATTCTCCACAAGTCATAATCAGTAGATGTGACAAATATCCTCATTCTATTTTTCCAATAACTGTAATTTGTTCCCGTGAACAAAGGAGGTCTATGGGACGATTGTCCCTCGACATTAGAAACGTTACTAAGGGTTGCCATGGATCTCTCTTAGACTGTTAAGTCAAGAAAAAAAATTAACAAGAGCCGAGGCTCTGATACCAATTGTTACCCAAAAGGCAACCTAGAGGGGGGGTGAATAGGGTTGCTAACAATAATGCCTAAATAAAAAATATATTGATTGAATGAGATCAATAAATAGCAAATCAAATAAATAAATAATTTGCACGACAAAAATAAATGAGATAAGGGAGAGAGATGTCACGCAGATATATATAGTGGTTCGGTCTGAGCTTTGTCCACTGCTCAGCCTAGTCCACTGGCCTAAGGAGTCGCTGTTTTACTAATCCAATAACCAGCTTCGGGTGCCGATTAAACCTTACAACCGCAACTGCTAACTTTCGCGAGGAGTTAGCGGAACCGCTAGAGTTTATCCCCAAACTCTAAAATCACTACGTTGCCAAAACCAAACCCAGTTTTGTAACTGTAGCAGAACCTCACTGAGAATTATGCAAATTCTCAATACTAAAAGTGAGAAGAAATTATGAAGTGGAAAACTCTCTGAAAGAGTAGATACACAAATGTCTCTCTAAAAAAATGTGAAAGTGATTGCTCTGTGTTGAAGTTTCTGGACTTGTATTGCTCTGAATTTGCTTGGCCCCTTCTCTTCTGCTGAAGCTTCCATTATATAGCATGAAAAAAATTATGACCGTTGGAAATATTTCCTTTGAAAAAAAATATGACCGTTGGAAACATTTCCTTTGAGAAGAAAATATGACCGTTGGAAATATTTCCTTTGAGAAGAAAATATGACCGTTGGAAATATTTCCTTTGAGAAGAATTTTCGTTTGGGAAATATTTCCTTTGAGAAGAAAATATGATCGTTGAGCAGAATTTCCATTTGGAAAATATTTCCTTTGAGAAGAAAATATGATCGTTGAGCAGAATTTCCATTTGGGAAGAGAGCGCTAGTTTGGGATGTATCCGTTGCAAAAATCTTTCTACAAGATTTGATCTTTAGTAATTTAAAAAGTGAACGTTGAGAACAATTCTATTGGTGGAACAATCTTCATAGCCTTGAAGGATCAATTATCATTTGAGAAAAAAAATTGTCTACTTGCAAGACATGGAGTGTACCATGGACCAAATGTCAACCTTGAAAGTATTACACGTGGGCTTAACAAAATGGTGAATATTGGTTAAAACCAATTGGTCTAATAACAATTCTTTTCCCTGAGATAGTTAAAAGAAAATGAATTAACATTGTTTTTCAAGAAATCAATTTTGTCATAAATCAAAATCAATTATATCTAACAAAACAATCCCTTAATAGCCCCCTAAATGAGACGAAGTAATTTAGTACAAATACTACGTAAGTAATTTCTGCGCTCAGCGGGAGTTACTGTGCGGGGGTGCATAGCATGCCCCCGGATCCTCCATTCCGTCGGATAAGATGGTATGTGTTTCCACCTCTTCCATGTCTCTGTCCTGGTTAACGGGAATGTCACCGAAGAGTTTCTGCCCGCCCATGGGATAAGACAGGGGAATCTCCCTTCTCCAGGGAGAAGTTATTAGGGACAATTGCCCCTGCAAGGAAAAAAAAACTACTATTATATAGAAAAAAAATAATTTTTTTATAAAGTATATAGGCTCGTCCCTGTTAAATATTTAAAAAAAATTCAAATATAGTGCATACATATTTGCCTCCGCGTAGTGAATTTTCTGACTCCGTCCCTCCCCTTCTCCTTACCTCTTTATTCTCTGTTTGGAATACCCCTTTATTGCTATCAGCAACAACCACTGGAAACAACGAATTAGGGTAATCACCATACTGAAATGCTGAATAAACTTGTAGGAATTAAACAAATAATTTTACAATTTTTTGCTCAAGCCAAAAAAATACCCGTAGTGTCTCAAAAAATATCTGGAAAAATAAAGAGCTTGCTTTAACGATCTTCAAATTTTTCTAGCTCTGTTCCATAACATGAACAGTAGAGTTTTCAGGCATCCAGTTTCATTCAAAATAGTTCTATTTTACGTAAAAAAATAACAAAAATTCATGCACCAATCATACATAAACACCGACACATATCAACGACAGAAACAATGAATTAATCAACCTTGAACGGAAACTTAACACGAAATTATATCTCGAATCAATAACTCGACGAAACTCCAGATCCTGCGTTTTGCCTTGATTTCCCTCAAATTTGATCAACTCTATAGGCTCGTTTCGAAGCTCTCGCTACCAGGATTGACCTTCCTACTTTGTATTCTTTGAAAATCCCAGATATGGATATTTGTTTCAGACCCGACACCAGAACACCTTTGCGAACGAAGTAGTGAGAGATTGGCCGACAGACTAATAATTAGGTTTTGTTGTGTGGGGATTAAGCATGATTCACCCCTCCAGTTTCATAAAATCTCAATTTAAACTGAAATTTTTTAAATTATCATTAAAAACTTCTAATTGTTTCAATAATTATCAATTTAAGACAAATTATTAAAATCCATGACCGCAATGGTCCTCACAAAACCGGTTAAATGTTATCTGGTTGTCGTCAAATTTTAATATGTAGATCATGGCATCAAAATTCCCAATACATGCGACCACGATCGTATTTAAGGTATTTGAATTATTCAATGCGCTCCCTAATCTCTGGGAGTTTTTTCTTTTCGTTATCTAAATTTTATACTCTTTGTTGATATCGTGCTTTGTTTAAATTTCGTTGTGTATTATTAGAAATTTGAATCAGTGTATGTGTTCAGTGACACCCGAATACCATGTAACTAATAGTTATATGAACCGAGCGAGGCTTGGCAATTAGTTATCCAATAAGTATGGTTGAGGAGGTGAGACTCCGTTGTCGTTTCTCACCACCCATTAGTGCATGACGTTCTTTGACCTTTACTCTTTTTCATCATGATTCATGTGGGAGTTAGAATTAATTCTCGTTTGTTTACTTCTATCCATGTGGGCTTCATTCACTCAAAAAGAATGAAATTCGGATCCGTAAGTGACTTCGATACGCTAGCCTTTAACATTCTAGTTAAGACTCTTTACCCATTCAAACATAAAGGATTAATCAATTAAATAATAGATAGTAAATCTACCATGAAAGATTGGGGGTGACGTCCCATTATTATTAAAAAAAAAAAAATTCATGCCGTTAGACACTGATTTTTTAATTGTTTTAAGCATATTTTTTCTTCGTATTGTATAATTTCTGCGTATTTGTGTTTCAGGGTTCGGAGAAAATAAGTGGAAGCCCGAAGGGAAGTAGCGAAACGATTATTTGAAATTATTTGAGGATTCTAAGGCTAATTGTACTATTTGGAGAGTTTTTAATGTCCATAATTTCTAACTATATATTGAATATTTATTTATTTTTTCGAGACTTATAAATTTGGGTGTCACACATACCATTGTGTTCGTATCGATGATAAAATTCAAATATATCAATATATTTTTTTCCTTTTTCCCGTCAACACATACTTTTCTGTATACCGTTGTTGTAGTTTCTCCCTAAATTCACTCTTAGACTAACAATAAATTAGGTAAAAAGTTGACTTTCAAGTTCTTAGGTTTAAGGCTAATCGAGTCAAGGTCAAGCTTTCATTTGGTAAATTCACTCTTAATACTATATGAAAGAAGACCGATTAATTTGAACCGAACCTTTTAAGGTTGAGTTTGACTGTCTTAACAGATATTGATTAGCTCCACCATAATCGTATCTATGAAAAAAATTGGTTATGATTTTGAAAAAAAATCGATTACAGTTTAGATATTCATCGGATCAAAACAAAATGTCATTTCTACCTTCTTTTTTTTTCTCCCTTGCTTAGTTAATGCTGCAAGAAAAAATAAATTGTTTGGAAGACAAATTATACAACTTTGAGACTATTGAGTAGTGAATATTCACCCAAGAAATTTCATGGGTACGTACGTGCAGGGTGGGTCCATGGAATTTGAACAGTTTTTTGACTCACTCAACAAAGAGATTATTTCACAAGAATAGATAGTATGGTCTGAGTACTTCAAAATTAAATATTTTTGTTAAAAAAAAATGAAAAAATCAACGATTTTAGATTAATTGTGAACCAAAAAAACATACTCGTAATCCAAATTGTGTGATTTAGATGGACTTAAGTTTGTTGGCGCAACTCGTCTAAATGAATTAATCTAAACAGTCCAATTTGAATTTTAGAATTTTAATAAAACCCTCACTAATTGATATTGTTTCTAAATCTTATGGGATTGGCCTGATAGTGAAAATTAGAGACTTAAAAATTTCTCTCTTAAGTTCTCAAGTCCCGAATACCATCAGCTCTCACGAGTCTATTCATGTAGAGTTTTATTCTAGTTTTAATTTTCAGGCGCCTGCCAGTAGACATCAAAATTGACTATTAAAGATTAGTTGAGTCAACACATAAATTGACTCAAACATTGCCTTATCAAAAAGTTGGTATTTTTTTTATATGCATGCTCTCTTGGATTGCATTAGAAATCTTGGATTGATCCATCGAGAAACTGGCCATGGTACAAGGGTTGAGTTTACCATGCGTGCATGTAAATGGTCAAAAGACAGCAGTAGCAAATTAGAACAAAACCAACCCTATATATATATATATATATATATATATATATATATATATATATATATATATAGTGAGTGTGTGTGTGTGTGTAGATAGTATGACCAGGCAAGATATTGATATTGATATTGATTTCATGAATCAACAACCTCAGACTCATTACCAGGAAAAAGAAAACCTTTGTACATATATGACTGTGAGAATTTACCAAGAAATATGAAAGTATATATATATATATATATATAGTCCCCTTCTAATGAGGGATCCCTCATTTTGTTAAAATGAGGACCTCCTATTTTTTGATCAATATATATATATATATATATATATATATATATATATATATATGGTCATAAGAATCACCTAATTTGTAGCTGATGATAGAAGAGGGAGAGGGGACTTTGATTTTCAAATTAATAATCAACAAGTTGTCGTGTAACATATTTTTCCCTCAATTCCCTCGAAGCTTCCCCCTTCTAATGTTTCCCTTCTTATTTTGTTCTTTATTTTTCTTGGATGTTTCCTTTTCCAACCCGTGGGCTGCTACAGAAACCACGGTGCATGGCTCTTTCATGAGAGTCACAGATATATATATATATATATATATATATATATATATATATATATATATATATATATATATATATATATATATATTGTGAGCTTCTATTAAATGATTCCTCATTTTGCTAAAATGAGGACCTCTAATTTCTTGATCAAAATTTGATGATCCGAACCGTTCAATGTGTTTAAAACATGTTTTTAAGGATACCCACGAGAAATTAGCTTAAAATATTATCGGGAATGTCTTGATCCAAGTAATTTCTCATAAAATTATTTCTGTCAGTATTTATGAAAAACTGTTTGGATCAAGCTATTACCGATATTTTTTAAGCCGATTTCTCGCGAGTACCCTTAAAAACATGTTTTAAACATATTGAACGGTTCGGATAATCAAAATATAATTTTAAAATGGAAGGTCCTCATTTTAGGATCCCTCATTAGAAGCTTACGATATATATATTTCTTTCGTGAGAGTCAAACAACCCCCCCCCCCCCCCAAAAAAAAAAAAATCTAATACATAAAGGCCCCGTTTGTTAAACTTTCTCATACCTCCGGATTCGTAAGGTGATATAATTGAAATATGCTTCGTGATACGAACAGATTATTGATATCATGTATGAAATCCATAACCATATTTGTTTAGGAATCGAGATTGGATTAATAGTCCATTGCAAGTGTTTGTTTGTAAGATAGAGGATGAGACTAAAAATCATGATTTTTAATTTTGCCCTTTATTTTATTTATTGTGTCTTTTGATTGACCACTTTAAAGTTTATTACTTTACTCCAATATTTTCAAGACTTAATGGTTATGCACTACAAATCTATTTTTTATTTTACTTCAAAAAATTTCATGAAACAACAAAATTTATAAAACCTAGAAAATAAATATTTCTTCAACAAAACCCATAGTAAAATTGTAGTAAACAGAACAATCGAATCATATTTATAGTAACAACTTATTTTTCTCAAAACATTAACTTGTTTTGTCACTTTTTAACAGTGTTTTGGGTGCCTATTTATCAGCACATACCAGTATGGAACCTAGGACATCATTTTCTAAGGCAAAAAATCTCTGATATTTATAAGGAAAAAATATATTTTGCCTATAAAAAATGACTGCACTTTTGATATTTTCATTTGAGTGAAGAGGTGATGATCGGATTGTACACATTCACCCACTTTGAATAACAAAACCAAGAGAAAGCATTCCTGCTATTGTCCTCATCAATAGTTTTCCAAGTGCCATTCAAATACGAGAATTATATCACTTGGTCAGTTCTCATATTGCTAGGGGCTGTTTGGTCATTATGGGAGGGATATGGCCGAACAGAATTACTAAGAACACCCTCCCCAGGTCTTTACGAAACCCCTTTAATGTCAGATCTCGTAGTCCATTGGATTTCATAATTTCAATCTAAATGTGCAAACCAAACACCCACTTAAGGAGCCCACCGAATTAATAATCCAATCCCAAGAGAGTGACACACACACTGACACACACACATCCATTCTAATACATAAAAAGGTGCTACCTTTCTTTCATGAAAGTCAAACACACACACACACAACTATTCTAATACATAAAGATGCATGCTACCTTATTCTTTGATGAGAGTGACACACACATACACACACATATTTGTTCTAATACACAAAGATGCTACCTCATTTGGTGTGTAAATAAATTTTGAAAGCAATTTTTAATATTGTCAAATTAATATATGGTGAATTTTGTCTTGATTCTGATTGGGGTTCACCTCTCGTTAACCCTTTAGGTTTGTTTTCTAGGCTCGTATGGAAACGAGATTAGGACAGAAATAGATATTAATTTCGGAAATCAGATGCGTGAATGGCTAATTTCATTTCCGATTCGCGTCATCGTCATCACATTAATGGTGAAGTTAGTTGGAAAACAAGTAGAATGAGAACAGAAGTGTGAACTGAGACTATGGAAGAGAGAATCCCAGTCCACCCACTAATCAAGTCCTTATTCTGATCTAAGTTTGGGCTAACTTTAACGAATTAAAAGATAAAGTACAGAATATAATAAAAAGTCAATACATATATAATTTAATTATAGTACTAAATAAACATTATTTTATTATCTTTGCAATGTAAAACTAGAATGAATAATCAGTCAAATGTATAGTTGTTGGCGAATTTTTAATTAATAGTTATACAATTATTGGCGAACTCAATGGAAAAAAAGAAACTTAAACATTTTATTTCTATATATCATCATGAATACAATACAGAATAAAGATTAAAGAAATGGAGGACTAATAATATCTTTTCTTTGCCGAGCAAAAAATTTACAGAAATAGGGATTAGCTTTTTCCGCAACATGCATTACCGCGTATTTTCTTTTTAAAAAAATATGTTATATTACCTAAGAATAATCCACAAATTATATAATAAGTTCAATTGACCATTCACCACCTTGAAGATAGAGAGAAAGTCAGCAAACCACTTTTTCCTAGCAAAAGAATAACAGATTGGACGAAATTTCCACCTTCTCACAACCAAATTTAACGAAAAATATTTAAATAAATTACAATAAGTATCTCTATTTGGACCTATCGTCAGTTGAAGTGCGCGTGAACTAGCATAGATACTTTGAGTTTTCAAAAAATGTTTTCTATTTGTACTAACGTTATTATTGGATTGTTTTCATCTTTATTTAAAATAAATGTAATTTTTTTTTTTGCATTAATTTTTTAAGAATTGTCATTTCAGCTTGATAAGAGATTTCATAAAAATAACAAATTATGTTCAAAAGTTCAATTTTTTTTTTCTAGAAAAGACGAAAGATATAAGCCAAAATAGACCGTAACAAGAGCCCAATTAATACAAAACAAAGTCTATATAAAACTAATTTTATAAACACCTCCGAACTTAAAATCGCAAGGAGAATAAACTAGTATATCTCAACCATTAACCACTAGTAGTACGATAAAAGCAAATGGTCATCTGGGCAACCCTTTACACCAACATGCTCTCTCTCTCTCTCTCTCTATCTCTATAGAAGGAGAACTCAAAATTTTCCACACCACGTGCTCCTCCAAATTAACGTGGCCACACTCATGGGCATCTCTATAAATAGCTCACCACCTTGCCTTCATAAAACCCACCACTCTCCAAACAATTAACCTAGCCCTCTTTCTCTCTCTCTCTCTATAAGTCGTCTTCTATATCTAGCCCAAATTTATTTCCAAACACACACTCAGAAAACTAAAGCAATATGGTGATGTTTTCCAAAATCGGGATCATCGGAGGTGGCATTAGCGGTTTAGCGGCAGCTAAACAGCTAGCCACCCACCAACCGATGGTGTTCGAAGCCACCGATTCTCTTGGAGGGGTGTGGAAACATTGTTCTTTCAAATCTACGAAACTTCAGACCCCTCGTTGTGATTACGAGTTCTCAGATTTCCCTTGGCCCGAAAGAGATAATTCGAGCTTCCCCTCTTATGCAGAGATTCTGGAGTACTTGTACTCTTATGCTACTCACTTTGATTTGTTGAAGTTCGTTAGCTTCAACTCAAAGGTGGTGGAAATCCGGTTCGTGGGTCATGACACTAGTGTTCTTGGTGGTGGTTCGTTGGTCGCCGGCGGCCAGCCTGTTTGGGAGGTTGCTGTTCAGACCAACCAATCGGAGATTCTTCAGGTCGCTTCTCTAATAACTTAAACTTCAACAAAGATAATTCTATTTCTGATTATTTGTTATTCTAATGAAGCATATTATGTTCTAAATTCAGTGGTATTCATTTGAATATCTGGTGATTTGTACCGGAAAATATGGTGACGTGCCGAAAATACCAGAGTTTCCACTAAACAGAGGGCCGGAAGTTTTCCAGGGAAGGGTTTTACACGCTATGGATTACAGCAAGTTGGAGAGAGAAGAAGCTACTCAACTACTTGAAGGGAAGAAGGTCGTAATCTTTGGCTACAAAAAATCAGCTATTGATTTAGC
This sequence comes from Arctostaphylos glauca, assembly GCA_019985065.2. NCBI lineage: Eukaryota > Viridiplantae > Streptophyta > Magnoliopsida > Ericales > Ericaceae > Arctostaphylos > Arctostaphylos glauca. Next base: position 3,146,245 of record JAHSPW020000002.1, read on the forward strand.
TGTTGAATGTGCTGAAGCAAATCAAGGTAATTAAAGCCCACAAATATCTTTTGTCAATTTTTAGATCTCATGTTTGAAATCATTTATGTACTATCAATTTTTATAGATTAGTTTATACACAGTATTGTCCATATTTTAATTGACCATTGCTAATAAACGTTAAAATTAATCTTCTAGTGATTTTAGTTAAGATGAGCTTAAATTGATCTAGACACTTTGAATTATTATTTTTGCTCAGCATAAGAGGATTGTATTAATCTTGAATAATTACAAAGATTAAAAATGAAACTAAGTTGATCTAAGACATACTTGACTCCAAATATCCTCTCAAAATAACCAGGTAATCAAAACATACTGGTTACTTTGAGTTATCAAAATATAGGTCTTTAATATTTAAAACGGCCTGTTAGTTAATTATTGATAAAAATTTTAGACGAAATATACGAGATATAGCAAGAGGAGAAAAGGGTAGAATGAAGAGATTTGTTTAAATAATTTTTAAAAAGAGAGATACTATGAATACAGATAGATGATATTTTCAATATAAATAATAATATTTTTGTAATTAATATTGGTTTTTCTTATATAATACTAGATATAAAAAAGAATAAAAGAAAAATAGAATAATTTCAACTGGGTTTAATTAATGAAATATAATAATTATTCGAATATTGAAGGTGATAGTATTGACTTCTTACCGTTGACTATGGAGCGAAAGTTGCTAAGAAGTTGAGTGTAGGAAGAATAAAAAGTTCTGAATCATAAAGAGAAGATTTGGGGGTCCAACTTTTTCTTAAAAAGGGAAAGGTCAAAGTCTACAAACATAGCTGTCACCCCCAGACAGGAAAAGCTAATGGAGATTTCATTGTCGGCTTCAAAAATGTTACACGTGTTATTTTTTACATCATTCAAAATTATTTCCTTTTATGTTAAAAAAAATTATATTTTTTTGATCCACATCGCTAAAAATATATTTGAGTCTTTCCTAACAAAAAATAATATAATTTTAAGTAATGTGCAAAAATAATATACGTACCACTCTTGTTGTCTGCTCCGCCAAAAGTAGAGTGAGAAGAAAATGCATGGAAAATAACTATTGGAATTATAAAATAATATATATCATTGAAATAATAATTATATAGATTATAATTTAAATGAGCAGTAGAATTATGAACTAAACTTACTATATTTGTGTCTCTATCATACAAAGAACACAACTACCGAAATTTTCTGTAGACAATAAAAGTCTAATGGTCCCAAAAACGTGAAAAGAACCACAAAGATATATACAAAATGGGACTCTTAACTTTCCAAACCAACGAGTTTGTTGAGATTTGAGTCAGGGACGGAGTTAGAGGGAGAGCAATAAGGGCAGTCGCCTCTGTTTCAAAAGAAAATTCTCTACTATTATATAGAAAAATAATAATTTTTTATGAACTATATAGATTGTTCCTGTTAAATATTTTGAAAAAAAAATTTTAATAGTAATGAATTCATTTTCGTTCCTGCGTAGTAAAATTTCTAATTCCGTCCCTGATTTGAATACCATTGACATGCATGAATGATGCATCAATGAAGTCTCTTAAGTTGCATAATGGATAAAACACTCTAGGTTTGCTTGAGACCCTCTGACGACCCAATTCATTCACAAATCCAAAACCCCTTTGCATCGATCAACTCAAACTCAAAACCTCTTTCACATTCGAACTTATTGATGCTCTCGATCAACTCTAAAAGCTTCCTTCACAACAACTTTGTGGAGATTCTGGAGTCGTGATGAGGTGACTTGTAGACTTTGAAAAGGCTAGTTTTTGAATTGACTAGTGCCTCGTTTGGACTCTCGCCAAGAATTATATGTTCAAATCAGAAAATTCACCTCCCCCCCCCCCCCCCCCCCCCCCATCATGAACATCCACAAGCATTTGATTTCCTTTTTTTGGTCAGCGTTTGAACCATAAGGCTTTTGACTTGACACTTTGATGTCGTGAATTTCGACATTGATTTATTTTTATACTAAAATAATGATGAATTTCTGGGTTTGGTTTCAGGACCAGAAGGCGAAGCATGCACCATGGTGGTTCGGACCCTTCATTGGACAGTTCCACATTACTGGGTCTGGGGTTTACCCTTTTACCTCTTCTATTCAACCAGATCTTCTCAATTCCTCCATGAAAGACCCAACCAAGGCTTCCTAAGGAACATCCTCTGCCGTCTTTTTTCCCCTGCGGTCGGTACATACATATATGTTCACATCATCTCCTACATCCTATTTTAGTGCATATTCGACTATTGAATTGATTTTGATGAAAAAAATAAATGATGGGGTTTATTTGTTGGCAGAGGAGAGGTGTATCGAAGATTGTAGAGTCATATTTGGCTTGGCAGCTTCCACTGAACAAGTACGGACTGAAACCAGATCACCCATTTGAGGAAGACTATGCGTCTTGTCAAATGGCCATTCTACCTGAAAATTTCTTCTCGGAGGCTGATAAGGGGAAAATTGCATTCAAAAGGGTGTCGGAATCTTCATCAAAATGGTGGTTTTGGGAGGGAGGAGTTGAGTTTGAAGACAACAGTAAGTTGGAGGCAGATGTTGTGGTTCTTGCCACTGGCTATGATGGGAAGAAAAAGCTGAGAGATATAATCCCACAGCCCTTTCGTAGTTTGATTGAGTTCCCTTCTGGCATGATGCCCTTATACAGGTGGTTACACTTACACACACACACACACACAGTATATATATATATATATATATATATATATATATATATATGACATTTGGTTTAGTTTTTGCATATTAGGTTTTTTTTTTCTTTTTTTTTGATTTTTTTTGATTTTTTTTTTGCAGGGGGACAATCAATCCATTGATTCCAAACATGGCATTTGTGGGTTACATAGAGAGTGTATCAAACTTGCACACTGCAGAGCTACGTTGCAAATGGCTAAGTCGACTCATAGATGGCCAATTTAAGCTCCCAAGTGTGGAGAATATGCTTCAGCAAATAACTAAAGAGATGGAAATCATGAAAAAAACAACCAGATTTTACAAACGAAGCTGCATTTCTACCTTCAGTATCAACCACAGCGACGAAATCTGTGAAGAGATGGGGTGGTCTTCTTGGAGGAAGAAAACCTGGCTTGCTGAAGCCTTTAGCCCATATATGAGTCAAGATTATGAAGAGGAGTAATAAAATAAGATTAAAGGGCCGGCCGAGGGGCGAGGGGTGATATAATAACAAGTAGGATAACTTTCGCAGACTTTTTCTGATGTGATGCACTATATCTATTTACCTGTGTCTTTTTTTTTTTTTTTTTTGAAGGATAAAAAGAAAATATATTAATAAAGAGGACGGAAAATACAATAAGAACACGACTGGGTGGTTGGTGAGGACCACCCACCAATTTGTTATTTTATTTATATTTTTGTTTATTATTACACAATGAATAAATAATGCGACGGAAATCCTATAGGGAGAGATCTATGGATGCATAGATCATATTGTATGTAAATGAGAAATTAATGATTATCAATAAAGCAATCCTTTTTTGTGAAGTTCTTTATTTTATTTTTTGTGTTCAAAATTATTAATTATCACCGTATGATTGAAACCAAATACAAGACAGACTCTCTCCGAGTGTTATTTTGACACACAGATAGAGAGAGAAAGAGGGAGAGAGAGAAAATGAATGTCTTGGATTCTCCACTTGAGGCCTTGACGTTTAATTATGTAAGTTTTGGTTTCTTAACGGCAGTCAGCAACATATGGGCACGGGTCGCCGTTATAACGGTGGCTGTTAGTTTCTGGAAGATCAGAGCCACCGGCTGTACGGGTCATGATGGAATCCGGATATGCATCTCGCGAAGGCGGCTGCAGTGGAAAATAATGAGCCAATTTCTACTGCTTGAAGGATGACTGCCGCGAGAGGGGGGGGAGGGGGTCTAGTATGATGAGAATGAAGGTGAGGAAAGAGATTTGATGGCGCATGATGACGGCGTTGGAGGTTTTGCAGCGGCGGGTGGTGGTGGTGGAGAAGACGAGTATTATTGGGATGTAGATTGGGAGAGAGGGTTGAGAATGAGAATGGGAATGGGGGAGGATGTAATTAAGAGCATCCGCACCCCCATCTAATTTTCTCTTTTCCTCTCTTCATTTGCTTTCTATTTTGTTATTGTTATAGTGACTCCTTATGTTTGGAAAACTACTGTAGCCATCTAAATTTTTATTTTTATTTTTCCATTTCTTTCTCATACAATTGAATATGAAAGGAAAAAAATATTTTAAACAGAATAGAGATAGAATAAAGAGTCTGATGTAGGAGACACTAGAAAATATAGCTCCCTAAAGTAAAAAAGGGAAATTCCTCCCTAATTTGGTCCAAAAAATAGAGAGACCGGTGTGGATGCTCTAAGTATGAGATAATCAGGATTTAACAGTACTTGATGGTTACATCGTTAAGTTATGGGAGTCGGATACCGGTTATAATATATAGAAATTTCATTTGGTAAATTCACTCTTAACATTATGAAAGAAGACCAATCAATTTTGAACCGAATTTTTGAAGGTTGAGTTTGACTGTCTTAATAGATATTGATTTGCCTCGGCCATAATCGTATTCACAGGAAAAAAAAATTTGACTATAATATTTTAAAAAATCAATTACAGTTCGAATATTCATCTAATATAAACAATATGTCATTCCTATTTTTTTTTTCTCCCTTGTTTAGCTAATGCTGCAAGAAACAATAAATTGTTTCGAAGACAATTATACCCTTACCTTTGAGACTACTGAGCAGTGAATATTAACTTATATGAACCAAGAAATTTCATAGGTACGTGCAGGGTGGGCCCATGGAACTAATTTGAACATTTTTTTGACTCACTCTACAAAGAGATTATTTCACAAGAATATATTAAATTGGCGATCGGATTGTATGGTGATCAGAGTACTTCAAAATTAAATTTTTTTATTTAAAAAAAAATCAACGGTTTTAGATTAATCGTGAACCAAAAAAATACTCGTAATCCAAATTGTGTCATTCAAATGGACCTAAGTTTGTTGGCGCAACTCATCTAAATAAATCTGAACCGCCCAATTTGAATTTCATTTAATAAAATCCTAATTGCTATTGTTTCTAAATCTTAAAGGATTGGCATGATAGTGAAGACCGGAGACTTAAAGATTTGCTCTCTGAAATTCTCAGGTGATCTCCGATACTATCAATTCTTATGAGTCTGTTTGTATAGAATTTTATTTCGGTTTTAACTAGGCCCCGTCAATAGACACTAGAATTGACTCTTAGAGATTAGTCGAGTCGACACTCTGACTTGTCAAAAAATGCTATGTTTTCTATATGCATGCTCTCATGGATTGCATCAGAAAGCTTGGACTGATCCATAGAGAAAATGGCCGTGGTATAAGGGTTGAGTTTACTATGCGTGCATGCAAAAAGTCAAAAGGCGGTGGTAGCAAATTAGAACAAAACCAACCCTATATATATCTATATCTATATGTGTGTGTGTGTGTCAGTGTGTGTGTAGATACATATAGGAGATGTGCAGAGCAAGACAAGGCTGTTGGAGATAAAGAAGACAATTTGAGAAAGAGAGAACAAGAACAATTTTGTTGTGCTTTTCGGGTCACACACGCACACAAACGCACACAAGAAATCTGAGGAAAACTCCGTCGTATATATTCACAATACACAAACATGAAAAACCTCTCCGGGGCGCCACAACCGGCTCCCTCTCCGGGGGAGGCCACAACCGGCCCCCCCTCTGGCTCTCTCAGTCTGTCCCGCTCACATTGTGCTACCACACCCTGATAAAAGGAACAACAAGAGTATAAATAGGCCTAGGGTTATTCGATAGGAAACCCTAGCAAACCTTTGGGCCTTTGGCCTCTCCGGCCCACACGGGTTGGACCCAACAAAGGCAAGGCAAGATAGATGTGTGTGTGTGTGTGTGTAGATAGTATGACCAGGCAAGATATTGATATTAATATCGATTTCATGAATCAACAACCTCAGACTCATTACCAGGAAAAAGAAAACCTTTGTACATATATATATATATATATATATATGTGTGTGTGTGTGTGTGTGTGTGAGAATTTACCAGGAAATAATGAAGGCATGCATATATGGTCATAATCAAGTATCGTCTTTGTAGCTGATATTGATCGAAGAGGGGGACTTTGATTTCCAAATTAATAACTTTTGTTCTCCAAGAAGTTGTCGTGTAGGCTATTTTTCCTCAATTCCCTCGAGGGTCCCCATTTTATGTTCCTTATTTTTCTTGGATGTTTCCTTTTCCAGCCCGTGGGCTGCTACAGAAACTACGGTGGCTCTTTCATGAGTGTGTGTGTGTATATATATAATACATAAAGATGCTATCTTTTTTTTTATGAGAGTCAAACATACACGCACGCACTCGCGATTCTTAATACCAAAGAATTATTAATATTACGTCTGAAACTCACAATCATGTTCGTTTAAGACTCGGGATTAGACTAATAGTTCATGATAAATGTTTGTTTGTAATAGAGATGATGAAACTAAATATCATGGTTTTCAATTTTGCCCTTTATTTTATTTATTGTGTTTTTTGATTGACCACTTATAGATCATTTATTTTTTACTCCATTTTTTTCAAGACTTAATGGTTTTTTTTTTATAAGAAATTATATTAGAAACCGAACTATTACAAGGATGAAGAAGGATACACAAGAGAGAGGTCGTATCCTTATAGGGAGCTGGTAAGGCACCAACTCCACCAGAAAACCACCAGAACCACCGACCGATTACATGCTATATAGAACTATACACATACGTTTATCACACCCTGAAGACATCGAACCATATAAATTTGCTTTTTATTTTACTTCCAAAAAAAATTCAGGATGCAATTTTTTTTTTTAAAACCTAGAAAATAAACATTTCTTCAACAAGGATCGTAGTAAACCGAACAATCGAATCATATTTATCTTATATTTTTTAACAGTTTATTTTTCTCAAAACATGCTTTATTTTGTCAATTTTAACAGTTTACTAGGTGTTTTGGGTGCGTCTTTATCAGCACATATTAGTACAGAACCTAGGGCATCATTTTCTAAGGAAAAAACTATTTTTGACTGCTTTTTGATATTTTCATTTGAGTGAATGAGATTGTACACATTCACCCACTACTTTGAAAAGCAAAACCAAGAGAAATTAAGCATAGGTGCCATATGAGACATTCCTGCTATTGTCCTCATCAATAGTTTTCCAAGTGCCATTCAAACACAAGAATATAGGATCACTTCAGTTCTCATATTAATTTAAGAGGCTGTTTGGTCATTACGGGAGGGACATAGCCGAACTAGATTACTAAGAACACCTCTCCTAACTCTTTACGAAACTCACTTAATGCCCGAACTTGTAATCCATTGCGCATCGCAATCTCACCCAAATGTGCAAACTAAAAACCCGCTTAAGAGGCCCACTAAATTAGCAATCCAATCCCAACAAATTAAATGACACACACACACACACATCCATTCTAATACATACAGATGCTACCTTTTCTTCATGAAAGTCAAAAACACACACACACACACACACACAACCATCTATTCTCTAATACATAAAGATGCTACCTTATTCTTTCATGAGTGACACACACATACACACACATATCTATTCTAATACATAAAGATGCTACCTAATTATTTGGTGTAAATAAATTTTGAAGTTCCGTCACAAAAGTAATTTTTAATATTGTACCTATTGTATGGTGAACTCTATCTTAACTATTGTCAAAAGTAATTTTTAATATTCCTGCTATTGTCCTCATCAATAGTTTTCCAAGTGCCATTCAAACACAAGAATATATATATATATATATATATATATATATATGTATATATATAGGATAACTTCAGTTCTCATATTAATTTCCAGAGGCTGTTTGGTCATTACGGGAGCCAAACTAGATTACTAATAACACCTCTTCTAAGTCTTTACGAAACTCACTTAATGCCCGAACGTGTAATTCGTTGCGCATCGCAATCTCACCCAAATGTGCAAACCAAAAGCCCACTTAAGAGGCCCACTGAATTAGCAATCCAATCCCAGCAAATTAAATGACACACACACACATCCATTCTAATACATACAGATGCTACCTTTTCTTCATGAAAGTCTCACACACACACACACAACCATCTATTCTCTAATACATAAAGATGCTACCTTATTCTTTCATGAGTGACACACACATACACACACATATCTATTCTAATACATAAAGATGCTACCTAATTATTTGGTGTAAATAAATTTTGAAGTTCCGTCACAAAAGTAATTTTTGATATTGTCAAACTATTGTATGGTGAATTTTGTCTTGACTCTGATTAATGGGGTACATCCCAGTCTGTTTTGGAATTTGGGGTACACCTCTCGTTAACCCTTTAGGTTAATTTGTTTTCTAGGCTCGTATAGAAACGAGACTGGGATAAAAATAAATATTTTTTTAGAAATCAGAAGTGTGAATGGTCAATATCGTTCCCGATTCGCATCGTTGTCATCACATTAATGGTGAAGTTAGTTGGAGATCAAGTAGAATAGAAAAAAACAAAAGTGTGAACTGAGACTATGGAAGAGAGAATCCCAGTCCACCCACCCACTAAGTCCTTATTCTCAACTAATTTTGGGCTAACTTTAACGAATTAAAGATAGAGCACAGAATATAATAAAAAGTCAATAAGTATATAATTAACTTATACAACTAAATAAACATTATTTTATTATCTTTGCAATGTACGTAAAACCAGAATGAATAATCAGTCAAATGTATAGTTGTTAGCGAATTTTTAATTAGTAGTTATAAAATTATTGGCGAAGTCAATGGGAAAAAAAAAGGAAACTATTAAACATTTTATTGCTACCATCATGAATAAAATAGAGAATAAAGATTAAAGAAATGGGGGATTAATAATATATTTTCTTTGCCGAGCAAAAGAAAATTAAGGAAATGGGAATTAGTATTTTCCGCAACATGCATTACCGCGTATTTTCTTTTAAAAAAATATTTATATTACCTAATAATAATCCATAAATTATAATAAGTTCAATTGAACACCTCATGCACCTTGAAGATACAGAGAAAATCAGCAAACCATCTTTTCCTAGCAAAAGAATACCAGATTGGACGAAATTTCCACCTTTTCACAACCAAATTTCACTATTAATATTTAAATAAAAAATATCTTTTTTTGGCCTATCGTCAATTTATGTGCGCGTAAACTGGCATAATAATGATGGAGATCAAAAGGATTCTAAGATGTTTTTACTACCTATCAGGCCTTAAGGTTAATTTTCACAAAACCAGTATCACTGGGGTAGGGGTTTCGGAGGATCAAATCAAGGAATTAGCAAATTCTATGGGTTGCCGAAGATCCATCTTGCCTATTGATTACTTAGGTTTACCCCTTGGCTCAAATCCAAAGAGAATCCAAACTTGGAAACCTCTTATAGACAGGACTAAGCTTAAGTTGGCAGCCTGGAAAATTGGTTTGTTATCACAAGCGGAGAGATTAACCTTGGTAAAATCAACTTTATCCAATTTGCCTATATACTACATGTCCATCTTCCAGATCCCTACCACAGTGGCAAAACAATTAGAGAAACTTCAAAGGGACTTCTTTTGGGGAGATAAGGATAATAAGGGGAAAATTCATTACATTCAATGGGGAGCACTAAGAAGGAACAAGAAGTTGGGGGGTCTAGGGATGAAGAATTTGTTAATGCACAACAGATCTCTCCTCGCCAAATGGTGGTGGAGATTTAGCACAGAAAAGTCAGCCCTTTGGGTCAGGATTTTAAGGAAAAAATACAACATCCCTTCCCTATCTTGGCTGCCCACTTTACCAAACCATAACCGGGTTTCCAATATATGGAGATCAATTTGCTCAATTGGGATGAAAGAGGATGAATTCTCAGCCATTCTAAACCAGGGTTTCAAAATCCAAATCAAATCAGGAAATGATACTCTATTTTGGGAACACCATTGGATGGGGGATTTCACACTCAAGGAGCAGTATCCTAGATTGTTTCAAATCTCTACGCAACAAAACATGAAAATTTCAGGTCTAATTAATCAAGAAGGTTGGGACCTTCAGTTCAGGAGGAGGTTATTCGTGTGGGAAAAGGAAGTGTGTACAGAACTACTGCAGCAAATAAACAACCACATCCCCAGCAGCTCTTGTCCAGACTCCATGTCATGGATATGGGACAAGGATGCTACTTTCTCAGTAGGTTCAATCTACAGGAAATGGGAAGAATCTACATTTCCCCAAAACAGAGTATTGGGGAAAATTTGGAGAGGTCTCAACCCTCCGAAGGTAGAGCTTTTTGTTTGGCTCGCAGCCCAGAACGCTATAGGAGTAAAGTTGGTTTTATCTAATAGGGGAATATTGGGGGATGATGGAGAAATTCTGAAATGCAAATTCTGTAATGAGGAAGAAGAATCAGTTACTCACCTGTTGCTACACTGTCAATTTTCTTGGAAGGTCTGGTGCAGAATCATCGACTGGTGGAAGATTGTATGGGTCTCCCCTCCAAATTTGCGAGCTCTTCTAGAAGGCAAGACGGGTATCAAAATGAGCAAGACAGGCCAGAGCATGTGGATTTCTTCTGTTTCAGCAACTCTTTGGTCCCTTTAGACTGCTCGTAACCTCCTGATACACCAAAATCAAAGGGTTAATGAGGAAGAATTAGGAGAATTGATCAAATTTAGGGCTGCAATGTGGATAAAGGCGAAAAACCCTTCCCTACCTTATTCAGTAGCAGATATGATGCGTTGTCTTCAGGGTGTGATAAATGTACGAATATAGGTCTTTTAGTTGCTAATCGGCCAGACATGGTGATTTCCGGTGGAGTTGGTATCTTACCAGCTTCCTGTAAGGATACGGATTGTGTATCCTTACTCCCTATTGTTTTTAGTTTGTTTATAATATAATTTCTTACCAAAAAAAAATGAGAGCCCAATTAATACAAGAATAAAATATTTATAAAATTAATTTCGTAAACACCCAAGAAATTTCAAACCTAAAATCGGAAGGAGAATAAACTCGTAACCATTAACCACTAGTAGTACCATGAAAGGAAATGGTCATCTGGTCAACCCTTAACACCAACATGCTCTCTCTGTCTCTCTCTCCGTCTCTCTCTCTCTATAGAGAAGGAGCCCTCAGTACTTTCCACACCACGTGCTCCTCCAAATTAACATGGCCACACTCTATAAATACCTCCACCACCTTGCCTTCATAAAAACCACCACCCTCCAAACAATTAACCTCTCTCTCTCTATAAGTCTTCTTTTACTCTAGCAACATATATTTTCCACACACACACACAGAAAACTAAAGCAATATGGTGATGTTTTCCAAGATCGGGATCATCGGAGGTGGCATTAGCGGTTTAGCGGCAGCTAAACAGCTAGCCAACCACCAGCCGATGGTGTTCGAAGCCACCGAGTCCCTCGGAGGGGTGTGGAAACACTGTTCTTTCAAATCTACTAAACTCCAGACCCCTCGTTGCGATTACGAGTTCTCAGATTTCCCTTGGCCGGAAAGAGATAACTCCAGCTTCCCCTCTTATGCAGAGATTTTGGAGTACTTGTACTCTTATGCTACTCACTTTGATTTGTTGAAGTTCGTTAGCTTCAACTCAAAGGTGGTGGAAATCCGGTTCGTGGGTCATGACACTAGTGTTCTTGGTGGTGGTTCGTTGGTCGCCGGCGGCCAGCCTGTTTGGGAGGTTGCTGTTCAGACCAACCAATCGGAGATTGTTCAGGTTGCTTTAACAAAGATGATTAATAAGCTTCTCTAATAACTTAAAACTTTTATTTCTGATTTTTCTAACAAAGCATATTTTGTTCTGAATTCAGTGGTATGCGTTTGAATATCTGGTGATTTGTACCGGAAAGTATGGCGATGTGCCGAAAATACCAGAGTTTCCACAAAACAGAGGGCCTGAAGTTTTCCGGGGAAGGGTTTTACACGCTATGGATTACAGCAAGCTGGAGAGAGAAGAAGCTACTCAACTGCTCCAAGGGAAGAAGGTTGTAATCTTTGGCTACAAGAAATCAGCTATTGATTTAGCTGTTGAATGTGCTGAAGCAAACCAAGGTAATTAAAGTGTTTGTTTTTTCAATTCAAGATCCACATACATGTCTCACTAACCTCTTAAGTCTCATGTTTAAAATCCTTTACGTACGTACAAGCAATTTTTATAGATCAATTTTATATAGGTTTTAATTGGCCATCGCTACTTCTAGAGATTAATTAAAATGAGCTGAATCTGATCTGAACACGTACATCTTTAATAACTCAAACAACCTATTTGTTAGCTCTCAAATTCTAACTGAAATAAGTGAGATGTAGCAAGAGAGGATACAGTGCTAGAGTGGAGAATTTATTATTTATTATAGAGAAGTGAATAAATATGAAAGATTTGTTTGAATAATTTTTTAAAAATAGAGATATTACAAATATAGATAGATAATATTTTCATAATCAACAATTATATTTTTTAATTAATATTGATTTTTTGTATATAATACGAGATATAAAAAGAATAAAAGAAAAATGGAATAATTTCAACTGGGTTTAATTAATGAAATATAATAATTATTCGAATATTGAAGGTGATATAGTATTGACTTCTTCCGTTGACACTGGAGCGAAAGTTGCTAAGAAGTTTAAGTGTAGGAAGAATAAAAAGTATATCATAAAAAGAAGATTTGGGGGTCCAATTTTTTCTTAAAAAAGGAAAGGTCAAAGTCTACAAACATAGCTGTCACCAGACAGGACATGGAGTTTTCATTGTCGGCTTCAAAAATGTTATACACACGTTATTTTTGTATATCATTCAAAATTATTTCGTTTTATATTAAAAAAATTATATTATTTTTTACCCAAATTGCTAAAAATATATTTAAATTTTTCTCAACAAAAAATGATATAATTTTGAGTAATGTGCAAAAATGATATGTGTGTATTACTCTTGTTGTCTGCTCCGCCAAAAGTAGAGTGAGAAGAAAAGGCGCGGAAAATAATTATTCCAACAACTCTGGGAATTTTAAATTAATATATATCATTGAAATAATAATTATATAGAATATAATTTAAATGAGCAATAGATTTATGAACTGAACTTATTATATTTGTGTCTCTATCATACAAAGAACACGACTATAGAAATTTTCTGTAGACAATAAAAATTTAATAGTTTCAAAAACGTGAAAAGAACCACCCAAAATATATATACAAAATGGGACTCTTCACTTTCCAAACCAACGAGTTTGTTGAGATTCGAACCAGGGATGGGGCTAGATGGAGAGCAATAGGGACGGTCGCCCTACTCCAAAAAAAAGAACTTTTATTATTATATAAAAAAATAATATTTTTTTATGAAGTAATGTAGACTTGTCCCTGTTAAATATTTCGAAAAAAAATTTAAATAGTAGTGAATCTATATTCGCCCATGTGTAGTAAAATTCTTAATTCTCCCCCTGATTTGAACACCAATGACATGCATGAATGATACATCAATGAAGTCTCTTAAGTTGCATAATAGATAAAACACTCTAGGTTGGCACGAGACCCTCTGATGCCTCAATTCATTCACAAATTTGAAATTCCTTTCGCATGTCGACGTTCTTGATCAACTCAAACCCAAAACCTCTTTCGCATTCGAACTTATTGATGTTCTCAATCAACTCTAAAAAGCTTCCTTTACGACAGCTTTGTGGAGATCCTCGAGTCGTGATGAGGTGACTTGTAGACTATGAAAAGGCTAATTTTTGAATTGACTAGTGCCTCGTTTGGACTCTCGCCAAGAATTATATGTTCAAATCAGGAAATTCAACCCCACACCCCATGAACATCCACAAGCATTTGATTATTATTTTTTTGGTCAATGTTTGAACCACAAGGCTTTTGACTTGACACTTTGATTTCGTGAATTTCGACATTGATTTATTTTTATATTAAAATAATGATGAATTTTTGGATTTGGTTTTAGGACCAGAAGGCGAAGCATGCACCATGGTGGTTCGAACCCTTCATTGGACAGTTCCACATTACTGGGTCTGGGGTTTACCCTTTTACCTCTTCTATTCAACCAGATCTTCCCAATTCCTCCATGAAAGACCCAATCAAGGCTTCCTAAGGAACCTCCTCTGCCGTCTTTTTTCTCCCGCGGTCGGTACATACATACATATATGTGTTTACATCATCTTCTATATCCTATTTTCGTGCATTTTCAACTGTTGGATCAATTTTGATGAAAAAATTATTTGTTGGCAGAGGAGAGGTGTATCGAAGATTGTAGAGTCATATTTGGCTTGGCAGCTTCCATTGAACAAGTACGGCCTGAAGCCAGATCACCCATTTGAGGAAGACTATGCGTCTTGTCAAATGGCAATTCTACCTGAAAATTTCTTCTCGGAGGCTGATAAAGGGAAAATTGCATTCAAAAGGGTGTCAGAATCTTCATCAAAATGGTGGTTTTGGGAGGGAGGAGTTGAGTTTGAAGACAACAGTAAGTTGGAGGCAGATGTTGTGGTTCTAGCCACTGGCTATGACGGAAAGAAGAAGCTGAGAGATATAATCCCACAGCCCTTTAGTAGTTTGATTGAGTTCCCTTCTGGCATGATGCCCTTATACAGGTGGTTACACACACACACACACATATATATATGACATTTGGTTGATTTTTTTGCATATTAGGTTTATATTTTTTTTTCTCTTGTTTGATTTTTTTTTTGCAGGGGGACGATCAACCCATTGATTCCAAACATGGCATTTGTGGGTTACATAGAGAGTGTATCAAACTTGCACACTGCAGAGCTACGTTGCAAATGGCTGAGTCGACTCATAGATGGCCAATTTAAGCTCCCAAGTGTGGAGAAGATGCTTCAGCAAATAACTAAAGAGATGGAAATCATGAAAAAAACAACCAGATTTTACAAACGAAGTTGCATTTCAACTTTTAGTATCAACCACAGCGATGAAATCTGTGAAGAGATGGGTTGGTCTTCTTGGAGGAAGAAAACCTGGCTTGCTGAAGCCTTTAGCCCATATATGAGTCAAGATTATGAAAAGGAGACCTAAAATAAAGCTAAAGAGCCGGCCGAGGGCCAAGGGGTAATATAATAATAAGCAGGGTAACTTCCGTAGATTTTTCCTGATGTTTCATATGATACTCTCTCTCTATTTATATATGTCTTTGGTTTAAGCAATTTGTTATTTCATTTATATCTTTCTTTACTATTATTACGCAATAAATAAATAATGCAGGCTCAAATCTTAATCTTATAGGGAGAGATGTATGGATATATAGATCATATTGTATGTAAATTAGATATTAATGATTATCAATAAAGCATTCCTTCTCTGTTATGTTCATTATTTTATTTGTTTGTGTTCAAAATTAATAGTTATCAACCATATGATACTCACATCGAAACCAATAGAAATAGATAAAAGACACAAATGAAATTAATTATTTGTGTCCATTTGTAATCATTAATGTCACGTGCCTATTAATATCTAATTAACAATTTAACTTTTTGTAAGTACATTCTCCGTTACGAGAATAAAATGTATATGAACTTATTTGGATTATTGTGGGTATAAAATAAATCCATGAAAATATGAGATAAGAGTTTGGACAGGCAAATCTAAAATTTTAGTTAATTTTTTTTTTTTAAATTTGTAAGTAGAAGCAGCAAATATTAATCGATAGAACGTATAAAAACTACCCTATTCATTTGACATGCAACAAGCATAATGAACACAATGTTTGCTGGGCAATTTTTTTAATTCAATTCATAACGAAGTTATTATTCATTTAAATGATCATGCATTTAATTGTACCTAAATTTTGTTTATTTTTTTCAATGAAAAAGTTTCATTTATCATTTATGTTGGAACTACATATTTGGAGTCGGGGACAACTACACTAGGTTATGATTGTGATAATATTAGATAATTCGGCACGTGTGTATATATATATATATATATATATATATATATATATATATATGTGGAGAGAGAGAGAGAGAGAGAGAGAGGATAATTGGATCTACCTTAGCATCCGAGACTCGATTCTGAGCATCTTTTATGGTACATCCTCTCAAGCCACTCAGTTCCAACTTCCAATGGTCCTTCTTTCTTCTCACGTCCCTATAAAGAGTCCCGCCGCCACCTCTCACCCCCACAAAGCCAAATACAAGACAGACTCTCTCCGAGTGTTAGTTTCACACAAAGAGAGAGAGAGAGAGAGAGAGAGAATGAATGTCTTGGATTCTCCGCTTGAGGCCTTGGCGTTTAATTACCTGAGTTTCGGCTTCTTAACGGCAGTCAGCAACATATGGGCATGGGTCGCCGTTATAACGGCGGCTGTTAGTTTCTGGAAGATCAGAGCCGCCGGCAGTACTTGTCACAGCGAAATTGCTGGCCTCGCGAAATCCGAACATCGTGACTCTCGGAATCCAGATATGCTGCTCGCGAAGGCGGCTGCGGTAGAAAATAATGAGCCAATTTTTACTGTTACGGATGAAGTAACAAGGGGAGTGAAATTCACGGTCTACTATGACGAGAATGAAGGTGAGGAAGAAGATTTGATGGCGGATGATGGCGGCGCTGGAGGTTTTCCGGCGGCGGGTGGTGGTGGTGGTGGTGGTGGTGGTGGAGAAGAGGAGTATTATTGGGATATAGATTGGGAGAGAGGGCTGAGAATGAGAATGGGAGAGGATGTAAGTTTGGGATGGTACCGTCATCAGGATTTAACAGTACTTGACGGTAACGTCGTCAAGTTATGGGATTCGGATATCGTATGTAATAGACGGAAATTTGAAGTTACTATCCTCTCACCTTCTCAGTTAGTTAGTGGGTGTTTCCTGGTAGTTTCGATTAATTAATAATGATTCTGTATTAGGATTTACTACGGGCCCATTTAGACTGTGGTTTTTATGTGTTTATTTATTAAAAAAATTTTCGTCCTTATTTGAAATTTTTTTGTAATTTTTTGTTTTTCATCAATTTTTTTTGATTTATTGGTTCATCTCGACAAGAGCTTTCAGAAAAGTTATCAATCATCGGCTACATTTGAAAAAAGTTCAGAAAAGACAAAAATAAATAAAAAAACGGAGTTTTTTGTACTTATTCGTCGTCTTTAGTGACTTTTTTTAAACTTTTGGACATAATTTTATACTCATTAGATTCCTTTCATCAAGACGAACCAATAAACTACAAAATATTGAGATTTGAACAACAAATGCAAAAAAAAAATGAATAAAGACAAAATTTTGAAATAAATAAATTAGTGAGGCCAAATAGGGCCTACGTTTAAGAGTCAATTGTTAATTTGTTTACGTATGAATCTGAGCCATTTCAATTGTGTATATGTGTAGTTATGTGATAACTGTGTTTCAAGAAACAAGCTTCTCTCTCTCTCTCTCTCTCTCTCTCTCTCACACACACACACGGGGGCGGAACCAGGATTATGACTTTGGGGGGCCGAAATTTTTTTTTTTTGGAAATGAAGGGTTAAATATAATTTTGGGGGGGCCGAAATGTAATTTTTTATATAATTTTTAATTTTTAATTTTTTTTATACCTAGATTTTAAAATTTTTGGGGGGCCCGGGCCCTCCCCGGCCCCCACATGGGACACACATTCTGGGTTCTTACCATTGTAAAAACTAATCATTAACAATCATTTTTCGCATTCACAATAACTACATAAAAATTCTAAATGCTAACACAAGTAAAAAAAAAAATCCCTCTAAAAATACGTAAATCAACTGTAGTAGCTTACTTATTATACTTAATATGTTCTAATAGTATAAATATATAATTAAAAATCATTCTTGATATTTATATGGGCAAACCGGGTTGGACTAAAAGGTATTTTTAAATGGGCTAAAAACTTCAGCCTACCCCAATCATACTAGCCCAACCATAAGGGCCTAAACATTAGTCTTAAACAATTAAAAAGGCGGATTGAATTAAGCGGGCTGAGCGGACTAACGGGCTGATCTGCACCCAATTGGATATGTATACAAAAATATAAAGTTATCAATTTTGTACCGGCAAATGTACCGTTTCTGTTACCAATACGATACGTATTGATCCAATTCTCCGAGTCTCAATTACAGATTAAAATCCAACAAATTCGGATCATTGGCCGCATTCAAGAACTCGACCAACCAGAATAACAGAAAGATCTGATAAATCAAAGGAAAATATACTCCCAAGGAACTGCAAGACATAGGTTAGGCCTGCTGATTTACTGATAAAGGCAAAGTTTCAATAACATTTAGTTACAGCTATTATAACATCATGTAGACAGGAAAAAACAAAGAAGAAAAACTGAGGATGAGAAGGGATAAGATTTAGTTACAGCGACAATGCCGGGTAATCTGTAAAACACATTAAACGCTTGTGCCTAACTTCAGCATTGTTTGAAGCCAGGTTGAAGAAGCTCACCGGGTCTACTTGTAAGGGGCAAATAAAATAGACGAGTTGTGGCCACCGAACCCAAAAGAATTAGACAATGCCACCTTAATGTCCAGTCTTTCTTTCTTTGGACCAACCAGCACATTCATGTCCTGATTCAATGAACAGCAAGAGTTAGATTTTTTTCCCCTCTTATGCACGAAGAGATCAAAAAATAACCGATTAGCACGTGAGTATTTATGTCGTTTAATTATATCTACCATGATGTCATACAACTGTTCAACTTCAGATTGATGTATTTGTCAAGCTTTTTCTAATCTCAAGCTCAAAAGGTGGCTAATGGTTACTGGGGATGCCCTTATTTTCCCCCTTTCAAACTAATTTGGTGAACGAGATTATGGCAACGAATCATTGCAGTTTAGGTGACCACTTCTACGGCCTAATGAGCCATCTGGCAGTAACACAAAAAACCTCATATACATCATTTTCTTACAGGCTTGAAAAAGGATATGGAGCATGGGAAAGCAAACATACCACGCCTTTATCTGGATTCTCAAGATTGATGTTTGGATGAACCCACCCTGTCCGTATTGCCTACATCGAGAAAGAAGGAATGTTAATTATTAACCAAAAAGATTGATGAGAACCTCAACTCTTGTATTGCACTTTTGTATCCTTCTTGAATTTGGTAAAAAAACAACAAAATCCACAAAGACACTCGGACGGAATTGATGTGGAATAGAACACAGACGAAATAAGACAAGAAGAACCCATTGATCAACCACACAAGTGTAAAACCAGCGATAAACCCTATGTGTATACTTGACCAACAAGAGGACTTTTACCCTGGTGAGAATTTATGGACATTCCAAAGAAGGATTAGAGCGCCTTCTAACTCCAGGGGATTTACCCTCTTAATGGGGCCCCTGTTAAGTCTAGAACTTGTAAATCATGGATAATGGTGAAAGACTACTATGGATAGAGGTTATCCGATATCAAAACATTCTACGAGATTTTAGAATATGGCAGAAAAGCCTACCAAACGTAAGTAATAGCTCAATCCAAGGGATTGAACTAATCATTATGGCTTTATGTCTTGCACAAGTAAACGAGGAGACAATGATACCTCTCATCAACTGAAGTTACATGTTCACAGCCAGCATCTAACCTTCTCTCCTTTCCTTTTATTGACAACTCAGAAAAGAGGCATTAAAGGAATGCCACCCGTGTACACAGAAAAATGCTAAAACAAAAGATTAGGGCATACAAAGATAAAATTAGACCAAAAGAATGTAACAAAATGCTCAATTTACCCTCAAGACAAATTGGGAACCCGATTCTTTTGACAAAGTCACAGCACAGAAATCAAAACGTGTTCTAGTATTTTCCCCTAAATTGGTGCAACAAGACAACGGGAACCAGGAATGACAAACCCACAAACAAAGAAACTCGTGACAAATGCAGTTTAGAGGGTAGAAGACCTTTGATTTCTAGGCCATCAAAATTTGCGTCAGTAAACCCAGCCAAATTTGAACTAGAGCTACTTGCCCAAGAAATTTGATGCCAGAATAATGCATCTCAGTAAAGCTTCAACAGTCAATCCTACCTCCTTTTTGACACTATCTACACTACAAATGGGGAATAAGTGGATCCTTGTTGAAGAATGTACAGAAACAGCTCCACTTAATTTTTTTTTCCCTTCCTCCCTAATGAAATGTCCCATATCTTAAAATTCACCAAAACCATATAATCAGTTTGTAGCTGTATCACACGTCAATCTCAGGGAATCTGACATGTCAAACACCATCACTGCGTTATTGACTGTTGAGAAATGGAAAAGAAAAGAAACATATACTATTCAGCAGATGTGCATCTTGTTGTCACAAGCAAACTTGTGTCCTTCAATATATACTTCGGTGAATGAAATATTTTCTGGCGTTCTGTACATGATTATGCACCGTGAAAAGTTGAAGTCTTGAAGTCCCTTTTTCATGAACTTCGATGCAAATGAAGAAAATTTTAGAAAACTGATTCTATATTCTAGTCTTTTTAATTATTTAAGGGACCCTGTGACTCCACAGAACAAACGCATCTGCTATTGAAAAGAAGCCAACTCAAAATACTTGCAATCATGTGCTTGGCAAAAGAGAATCAGTGCTGACAAACTAGAAGTCTGAATAAGGAGAATGCAAAACTGGAGAAGCATAATATTGTGTGATATATATGAACATGCAAAATGCAGACAACCTCTCATTTATATTAGAAATCGCATAACAGGTATATACTACGATAATATGGCAATTTGCCAATCTAGCAAGAAACTGAGGACAATAAGCCTGTGGTTATAATGCTAAATTGTCTGAACAGAACTTGATTTATGTGTTAGCGGTTTTGCGAAGCCGAGCATTGATATTCAAGCATATTTTGATAGAAACAAGTAACTACAACATGAATCAGGAATTTCCATTTCAAATACTGATAAAGAATAAACTGGTTACCTGCACAGTTGCAACAGCTTCCACAGCTCCAGCTGCGCCTAGTAGGTGACCAATCATAGATTTTGTAGAGTTCACTCTTAGCTACAAAATTAATAGCTACATCAAGCCCATTAATAACTGACATGATAAACACTACCATAAGCAATATGGATATACACTACCTCAGGGTTCTTGCCAAAACAACGAATAAGGGCCTGGTATTCCTTTAGGTCTCCAGCTGGCGTGGAGGTAGCATGTGCATTTATGTAGTTCACATCTTCCCTAGATACCCCAGACTGAGCTAAGGCCTTCTCTATGCATAGAACAACACCGGTTCCTGTTTTGTAAATGTCAACAAGGGATACTAGCTCAAACCAGATTGGCCATAAAATAAGAGATGCATTGTATGTGATGGCATTACTATTCTTAAGTCTAAATAGCTGAATATCAACCATCTAAATTAATTACTATTCCCTGTGTTCTATACTTCTATTTCAACGATCTCAAGTAATCATTTTCTCCAGATGTAACTAATTTTATTTTTCAATGCATCTGACAACCAACACATCAAATTAATTAATACGTTCAAATTAACCCCTTTGCACCCAAAAGAAGGAAAAACAGAAAAAGCAGCAGCAAGCAAAATTAAAGGTGAGAGAAAAAAATACTGCGGTATCTATGGAAAACAAAACAGGTTCAAAGGAATGACAGATAACTTCGTTCCGCAATCAAAGCCAATTTGACATCTATGGAATCATTAGCACATAAATTTGGCTCAGTACCTTCAGGATGGGGCTCTGTCATGTGGTAAGCATCACAAGTGAAGCTTCCACCCAGAAATTCTGCATAAATATTTGCACCTCTATTCTGCAAAGGAAAAGAATTTTCATCGGTATTAGTCCCATATCAAAGAGTTGGATGAATTAACATTAATGTACCTTAGCATGCTCTAAATCTTCCAAAAGAAGAACTCCAGCTCCTTCGCCCATTACAAATCCATCACGATTCTGACAAAAGCAAAAACTAGGTTAGGCGTTCAATATAATGAACACGCTCAAAAACAGTAGGATTGGGATTCAAGTACGACTCTCAAATACAAATTCACACCGAATAGATAAATTTCTCTGTACTGCAGAAGATCCAATAATACAGAACCCTGCCAAATTCATAATTTTCTGTTTATGAGCCCCACGAAAGCTTGATCCAGATAGATGAACAAATACATACATATACCAGTACGAATATTAACGAAATTTGCATGATTCAACCAGCCATTACCCAATTAATTGACAAGCACAGGCATCATCCTTTCAAAGCGAATTAGGTAGGTGTTCAAAGAAACAGAAACCAAATGCGAAGAAAACAAAAAAAAGAAAGACAAAACATCAGCATTTTTGCTGACTATTGTACGAGATAGGCACTTCTAAGATACTTTCTTAAAATTAAAGCAAAGAACTGAAATGAAACCAAAAGGTATGATGGATAGTACTATATCCCATGGCCGTGAAGCTTTTGCAGGATCACTGTTTCTCTGAGAAAGTGCTCTGCATGCCACAAAACCTCCCAATCCTACAGCCATAGACATGATAGAGCCATTAACAACTTGGACCAATAATACCAAAGAAAACTGATAACTCAAACAGAAAATACCAATAGGTATGATTACAGCATCTGAGCCACCACAGAGCATAATATCCTGCATGGTCTCAAAATACCAGAAATTAGAGCTGTATACAAAACTCCAGACCATGGTACAAAAAAAAGCCTGTGATTCTCTGACTCAACAAGAAAGAACGAAAGACACTTACAGCTTCTCCTCTGATGATATGGTTTGCAGCATTCAATATGCAGAAGTTGCTTGTGGCACAAGCAGTTGAGATCGAATAGTTTGGGCCCATCCATCCCTGCAATTTGACATGTAAATGAGAAGCTATGAGGACTTGGTATGGTAGACAATCATCAAGTGGGTTTCAAATCTGTAGCAACATGAATTTTGGCTAACCAGATCCATTGCAAGGATGGCAGACCCCATGTTTGTAGTTGCAAAAGGTACACAAAAAGGATTCATCTTCTTGTATGAGATCCTTAAAGCTTCTAAAGCATCATTGAAAACCTGCTCAGTTTACAAACAACAAAAAAGAAGCAATCAATTAGTCAACATTGATGCAACAATGGAGAATTTTTACAAGGAATAACATATTTCATAGTAAATACTTTTGTAAAATTTAAAACTCAAAGAACAGCCATTAGTAGCTCTTGTATGTCAGTTTCTCCTGGCACCGTCATGTTCATACTTTTTGCATTTATACTGGCAGAGAAATCAAAATTACCTTCATGCCACCCATACCCGAGCCAATCAGAACGCCACATCTAGCTTTATCTAGTTCGTTCATTACATCTTCTGTAATTCCAGCATCTGCCACTGCTTTCTTGCCCGCTGTTAGCATGTAAAGCATGAATTTGTCCATCCTTTTGGAAAGTTTAGGTGCAACCCATCCATCTGTTGAGAAAGACTTGATCTCTCCAGCAATTCTCTGTTATCAGAAACTCTTCTATCAAAATCCAAACCAAGATCCTCATTCAAATAGAAGAAAAATCACAGAGGAGAAATACCGTTGGAAAATGGGCGCAGTCAAAAGACTCTATCTCACTTATACCACTGACACCATCAAGCAGATTACTGTAGAAGACATCAGGATCATGTCCCAATGGAGTCTCCAAGCCCATCCCTGTCACCACTACTCTCCTTTGCTCGATTGGAGGTCTCTTTTTCGTTGTGACTTCCTTGGTAGGCTGCAAAGCCACAGCCATTGCTTCCCCTAAAAGTTTAATGAGTAAACCACATATGATGTTTGTGTGTGTCAAGTGTCAACACTTATTAGGGGTTTAACAGCCATGCATGTTTTAAGTGTAGCAAAGTGCCAAACGACGCCAGCGACTCAGCATAACTTAGGAATATGCAATCAATTTCACCTACATATCCACATATCACAAATGAAACACTTGTCAAAGTTGGAAAGGAATAATCACTTTCAACTGCATTCTACCAGTTAATAGTACATGCAATCAACTCTGTTCCAATTCCATTGCCAATCTGAGTTCACCCAACATCAAGTAGGAAAACTACACTAGGCTTGCAGTGGACTGGAATCCCGTGAACCTTCTACTTCAATCATGTTGCTGAACATAAATGGTCAGGATGGGCACAAGAAGGAGGACCACATTTATATATAGAATTAGAAGATTAAAAACATCACTAAAATTGAAACTAAAATATCTGTTGTACCAACACACAAAAACACAATCACGGAGATAGGTAAGGTAAGGAAGCAAAACCTTCTAGTCCTTGCACATATTGCATTTAAGAACATAATAAAGCTTCAATTGGAGAAAAGTCTTTGTAAGGAAAAAAATGAAACAAACTAGAATTGATACCTAATTACATATGCATATAGAAATGAGTAAACTACTGCTAGATCAAACTCAATTTAAAGGCCATGATAAGTAATAAAGCAAAATTAGTGGTAACCCAAATAAGAATTAACCATGTAATTGAACATGTCCACATTTCCCAAGTCGCAAAAGGAAAATTATTATATAGATCAACAAGGAGTCATTAAAAATGCACGAGAAAGAGAAATTCATTGCTCACTCTCCACAAATCCCCAGGTACTATGACCAAGTTTCATTAATTATTTATTTTATGTAAAACGAAATACCTGAAGAGTTTTATAACTAAGGACACAAACACGTTAAAATCAATATCGAACGCTAAATGTATAGTACGATTATATAAACATGGATAGTGCGATTACCGAAATGAGCAGCTCGATTAGTCCGCCGCTGTCTGCGAGTGAGGGAGGGAACATTTCTCGATCCAAACAGAGACGCGAAGCCATTGTCGCAAAGGCCCTTGGAGGTGTAATACTCGTGACAGGGCTCGAAAGATGTAATCAAACCCTGAATGCCTTTAGATCCACACAATGATGAGATTAAACCTTTCGGGAGTTGGTCAGAGTCGTAGGCTCTGCATTTGGACGAAAACACCCTGCTGCTGCGCTTACGACCCCATCGTCTCGAATGAGAGCGCAGCATCGACGAAGAAGACGACGGATTCATCTCTTTATCCCAAGCAAGCGACATGCAAGCGGCGACGAGCCACGTGCACACCGCTGATGAAGAAGCCGCCATAACAACACAACAAACAGGCCCCCAAATCCCAGTTAAACAGTCCAATCAATACATGTATGTATGTATGTATATATGTATTCTGTATCAATGGCGGAATCAGACTGAATTTGAGAATGAGGACTAGAAATCAAAATCAAATTGGACTCTCGAGGCAAAATACCCTCGATTGCTTTCTCATTAGCCTGAGGAGAAACAAGAGGGGTATCGAAGTTGTGTCATCTTTTGGATCTTTTTTGTTTCTGTTTCAAAACCTTTCGAGACGCCAAATATATGGCAAGAAAGCAGTCTCTCTCTCTCTCTCTCTCTACTCTCTCTCTCTTCTCGGTGATGTGAGTTAAACATATATAGGAGCTAGACTGCAATCTTCAGAATATGTGAAAGAATCTAGGACCAGAAAAATTAACGCAATTCTTATATGAGGCTACCTATATCTATCTACTTACACTTTTACATTATAAAAGTATAATTCACATATTACCTTCTTTTTAAATTAAACGTGAAATTTTTTTATATTTTTCTCGTACTTCCTTTTTATTATTTTACTCAAAATTTAATATTTAATATTAAATAGTAATTTAATAAGTAATTTTCGTATGTACTTACGTGCTCTCGTATACCATATAGGTACATACTTATATTACTATAATTTGTGTACATGTGAGCACTCGTAAAAAAAATCTTCACTTGTTCGTGGCCATATTGTAAACAGTGGCGGAACCACTTGTAACCTCCCCTGGGCTGTAGCCCAGGTCAAAAAAAAAAATTGTCTTTTTTTTACATGTAAAATATTAGTTAAAATTGTTTTAGCCCGCCCTATTATTTGCAATGCAATGCATTTTTAAACACGGTTCATTTGTAGCCCGGGGTAAAATTAATTTCTGGTTCCGCCCTTGATTGTAAAGGTTTGTTTTTATTAAGAATTCTTTTTCAATATTTGCACTTTTTTCATTTTTGTTTAATTCTCTTTTTCTTTGATATGTGAAAAAATTACATGATTAATTTACGTCAATAGAGAAAAAAAGAAAATACAAATATATAAAAACAAAATAATGAAAACCACTATTATTAAGATAGAAAGAAAACGTCATTTGGCAGAAGAAACAAATGTGCTATGTTTCGTCTGTTCCGGCTATTTCGAACCACTTGAGCCAACAAATATTACCCTTCATTTATTAATGGTTAAAATTTTAAAAATGATTGACAAAGGAAAAATTTTAATAAGAAACAATAAGTTTTTTTTAATAAATCATTTAATTCGGTAAGGGACTGAGTATGAAGATACATGTGCCGATCACGTAATGGCATAGCCAACCTAAAAGAGACAGTTCTTGCTATATCCGAGCCGAGAAGGCTGGATTAGTGACCAGCCGACCTGAGAAAGGTGACCTAATGAGTTGCCAAACTGAGGAAGATGGTTTAACGTGTTACCAACCTGAAAAGGTAGGGTCTGAAATATCACTAGAAAAGATAGTGAGTAATCTCAAATCCAAGATAGACTAGAACTCCGAGTGAATCGAGATGAGGTTCTAAACAGATGTGGATGAGAAATTCACGATCAATTCAATTAGTATAAAAAGTATTAAATAAATGAAACTCTAACGAAGAAAGGTAACTACTTGATAGGACTCAGGTTAGTTAGTGGTCAATCAAAAGACATTTCACTCAAACTATGATCGGGAATCAGTATTCTAAGAGAATTGGGATAGATTAAGTCTATAAATAAATTTCAAGTCAATAGAGAAAGATACGCGCTAATTCACTAGCTAATAGAGAATATTAGCTTATTTTACATTCATTCTTGTGAAATCTTACCTGATTTAATCAGTGGAGTGCCTTCCCGCTACAACGGTGGTGGGTCCTTTGATCGGTTATTATTTTACGGATCACAAGTTCACATATTAAAAGCATTCATTTTGTTGGATAATGAGGTCCTAATTTTTCTCTTTTATTGTGAAAATCATTCCACTTACAGTGATATTACAAATATAGTAAGAAAAAGATTTAGTAAAATGAAAGATATATTGTAGAGTAATAAATAATTAAAAATAATTTGTTTAATTTTTTAGGAATAAAAATATGGTAGATATAAGTATATATATGACATTTTTATCAATAATAATAATATTCTCGTAATTAATAATAATATTTATGTAAATATAGAAAGATATAGAATGGGATAAAATATGAATATGAGAATGGATAAGATAATTGTATTCCCCTTCGAAGGATATAAAATAATTCGATAGATATCATATTCGAGATGCAGTGAAGTAAACAAATCTCGAATATGATAAATTCGGATAACATATTCGGGTGATAATAATTAAATTAAAGTAAGATAAATACAAATTGTTATATATAATATCTTTTTTCATATAACTTATATTTGAATGGAATTGAGAGAATTTGAGGAGTTCATGAAGTATATCACACTTCTTATTTTGTTTACCAAATTGTTTATTTTGTAAAAAATATGACAATATTTATATAGTGTATTTATTTGATCGAATATTAATGTCTATATCATTAAATTATATTCTGTTTAGAAAAATTTGACCCTCCGTTTTGTACAAAATAAATGTGATGCCAATGAGATTTTTGGCTTAAATGATTTATTTACAACTTTTAAAAATTAACGATTAACTTCATAAAATAAGATCCGTGATAAACTCGTCAAGTTATTTAAAATCTTTTTTTAATGACTTTCAAAAATTCATGTCCGATTTATAAACAAGGTCAATAATATCGTCATTGTTTCAAGTCATTGTATAAAATGAAACTATATTTTAGATAACAAAGTATTTTAATTTTTTATATTTTTATTAAGAATGTCAACGAGACGGATCGGAACGGTTATTAGGATAACCGTACCCCGAATATTATATTCTACTCGAAATCACCCTGATAACCGAATGGGAGAGAGAAAATACTCTATAATCAAATCATTCAGTTAACTATTCAGTTCGGAGAATATCTGAACTGAACTGAACCATAACTGGGAAAAAAATATGTAAAAAAAAGTATCTCATCAGATGAACGATCACAATTGAACATATATATATACGATTTCGTTTTTATTTCTGTTCGGTTCGGTTCGGAGAACGGTTTGATTTGGGGACCGGTTCGGTTATTTATCTAAACTATAACTAAACCAAACCCGAGTGGGTATTCATCTGTTTCTACCACACCCATACCCATAGAGAAAAAACAATTACGGTTCAGAAAAAATTTAGCATCTCAGTTCCAATAACCATCAATTCGGCCTAAATTGTTATTTCTAATTTTTATCAATGTTGTCGCAGTGATGTCAGGTTATTAATTTTTTGTCATAGTTATTATGACGAATCTTTGTAACGACTACTCAAGACGATGTGGAAAAATGGGAAAAAAAAAAAAAAAGACTTTGCCAGATCTTAAGTTGAAGTTTAGGTCAAGATTTCGTAAAAACCATTTTCTAGCAAGTAAAATTTATTTTGGCACTAAATTTGGCCAATCATAAAAGATGTTATACGGATTAGATAGAAAAATAAACCGTAATTAGTTGTCCTGATAGTCAAGACTTAGAAATTGGAACGACCCTTTTATTGGCGATAAAAATTATAGAAGGGATATAGTAGATATAATAAGAGCGGAAATATAATAGAAGATGAGATTTATTATAGGGAAGTGAATAGTTATAAAGTGTTTGTTTTAATAATTTTTTGAAAGATGAGATATGATATATATGAATATTGCGACAACCCAAAAATTTTAAATAATTTTTTTTACTTACAATTATTAAAATGATCCGTAATTAATAATTAAAATTTAATACTTAATTAATATTAATATAAAAAAATCTCTCAAGTTTAAAATTTAAAATATAATAAAACAATTAAAGTATTATCTCAATTTCTAAATAGCAATAGTGGAGGAACAATTTAAATAATACGAATAAAATTAACCCCACATACGGGGACCTTCAATGAACTTCGACATAGTGACTACTGGTACAATCAAGGTTCTGCTATCTCGGAACCTTTTTTTTTCCGCTTCGGTAGCCATCACTTCTGCTTCTGGTTCAAGTTCAGGTTCGGGCTCATCTCCTACATCTGGCTCGGGGGCAGGGTACAACGTAACATGAGTATTGAAACCCAGTAACATACCAATTATCCCTTATGAACCCCCATAAATGCAAGTATGTAATGAATAGATTAATTTTAACTTTTAATGTTATTATTTGCGTGATTCGAATTACCAGTTCCATCCTTACACTCATACTTAGATTCTCATACGCTGTATTTCCAAGCGATAGATTCCCATTCACAGGTCGCGAACCCACACGGCTCAAGATCTGACTCGATTCATAACACCAGCACGACTAACGATCTAACATGTAACAATTCTCCAATCCATTACATAGTTAATCCATAATCAACGGTCTCACAGACTCCCACCTATGGTACCACCATCCTGCGTCCTCAGCCCCCAACCCATGCGTGTCGAGCCTTCAGCCAACCTCGATCTCGTACATGCTCTACCATAATCATGTGTGTCGAGCTTTCAACCAGCCTCGATCCCGTACATATCAGGCGGTGGCAGCCGGCCTAGACCGTATGAATGGTACCCTCAACACTTGCATATTTTAAAATATACGTACGAAAGTCAGTCTTGTAAAAAAAATCATATAAAATCACCCGATGGCCCGATTATGCTCTAGTTTGCGTTGTTGCGAAGCTAAGACTAAATCCTAACTATTTCATGTATATCACTTTATTAAATTCTCAAGCTAACTATTTTAAAATTCTAAATTAACATAATTCATGCAGTTTTATACCCTTGCCATAAAATCCACTCCGGGACTCCGTTTAAGCCCCAAAAAATTCCAGAACGTACATAAGATCAAGATCTATGTCTTTCCTGAAGAAAAGATCTCAATACAATTTTGTTTCGGTTTCCAAACGATAGCCCAAAATAGCTAAAATTTTCGGATAGAATCTGTCCCAAATCTGCTGATCGCTAAAACAACTATATATTCCCTTTCCGATGTCCGTTTTAGACCCATGAAATGTCAAAACGACCGTTAGAAAATTTTCTACATTTCTAGATCATTTAACGCATATTTTATATTCAGAAAAATTATTGTTTGGCAGCTCGAAGTGGCTGTCCGAAATTGGTTCCTTAACCTTTTTATACTAATAATCTAATATACTACATACGTATGCGCATGAATTTCATAAAAACGATAATGTAGTACTTACTTGTGTTTTCTTTTGTGTGAATAAGCACTTCAACTTATCTTTCCACCCACAAAAATCCGTTAGCGCGCATGAGATAAAGCGAAAGAGCCCTCTAGAGAGATAGAACTAGAGAGAGAGAGGCTTAGAGAGGGAGGGAGACTTAGAGAGAGAGAGGGGGAAGGGGCTGCTGAGAGAGGAAGGGTTGTGGGAGAAAAATGGGATTTGTGGAAGTTAAGATAAGGGTGGAGAGGAAAGTGGGGATAGGGATGTGGGATAGTGGAGATATAATAATTATCTATAACGATATTTAATTATAATACATGATAATTAATTAATAATTAATATATAAATACAATAATATAATAATAATATATGCACAAATGTATATGTACGTAACTCATTATAACTTAACTCATACCCCACTTAATAAAATTAGAAATTAAATGTTTAATAAAAATCGTTGGGCATATATTAAAATTCTAAAATTTGAGGTCCTTACAAATATGTAGATGACATTCTCATAATTAATAATGACATTCTTGCAATAATAATGACATTTGCGCAAATAAAAGGGGATAAGATATAGATAGAAAAAAGAGTGTCCAAATTTTATTCTGGTGGAAGATTATTATATGAGGCTAGCCCAAACACTTTGATTAAAAAATCTAGACAGAGCTAATAAACTTGGGCGATGATTAACCCACAAGGGTTGGCCTAATGGTGAAGACCTAAGACTTACGAATTTGTTCCTTCCTAATGTTTCAAATTCGAAACTTCTCAAGTACTATCAACTCTTATGAAATTAGTCCAAGATAGAATTCTAGCTTTAGTCTCATGTTAGTTAGTTGCTTTTTTTTTTTTTTGATAATCGAGATATTCAGACGGCTTTGGACTAAATTGGGATAAATTTTGGGGGAGTCCCCACCTATTGCCGACTTGTGGGCCCTAAATTTAACGACGAGGTAAATTTCCAATGACCTCTCCTCGTTGCCAACAAAATTCGACCTCAAAATATTCAAATTTACAACTTGCTCCAATCTCCACTCGAGCAACCGTAGGGGTTTCATGTTAGTTAGGTAACTACTTGTTCTTATTCAATGAGCTAGCCAACAAACAAAGTCAAAAGCATAAACAACCGACGGCTAAGGAATCATAAAACACAGTGACCATTAATTGAAATTTTATTCCTTATCCTTAAATAAACAGTCACATAGAATGTATCGAAATAGAAATTATGATAGATTGACTTTGGTGTTCAATTGATGACCATACATGTGAAAAAACTACGGCAACTTAATTACGTGCAGGGCCGGCTCCGGACTAAATCCCGTAAGCTCTCAGGCTTAGGCAACTTTTCAACGTGGGGAAGTAATTTTTTTTATACAAATATAAAAAAATAGAAATTCATAAAAAAAATTATTACTAATACTAAGTGAAAAATTAAACTGAGGTCGAATTTGAACATCCCAAATATCGGGACCAGCACTGATTGCGTGCATGTATATATATGTTGAAATTAGGGGAGGAATTGTTGGTGGTTAAGTGGGATTGCTTGATCTCCTTAATTTTGTAAATTTTTTATTATTGTTAAAGTTTTAAAAATTAGTTAGATATTTTGATGCATTAAAATTATGACATTACCAAATACTTTAATAAAAGTATAAAAATTATTCCAAACATTTCACTTAGTGCATAAAATTGCAATAAACATTTTATTCAAATAAAATATAGGTATTTTAACTGTGCAGATTGTGTAAAAAATTATTTTGCATTGAAAAAATCAATTGATGAATAATAGTTTTCACGCTTATAATTAAAATATATCTTAATTTTTTACTAAATGAATGACCATTTTCTATATATTTTCTTAAATAGAAACAGTTGTTGAGTGCAATTTTAAATTAATTTATAGATACAATTTTATATTTATTTATTATTATAAAAATATTTATTATGCAATTTTAGTTGAAATTTTGACATCACTAATCGAGATTTTTGACTCCACCCCTGATTGGAACTACCTATCTTTAAACTTTACTCAGGCTCCATTTGTCTTAACTTGTTTATTTTTAAGCACGTTTTGTCTCTATCTAATTTTTTTCGCATTTGTTGTTTTTGTCTCAATTTTTCATAAATTATAGGTCCATCTTGATTAAATAAATTTAAAAAGTATAAAATTATGTCCAAAAGTTTAAAAAAATACTAAAAACGATAAATAAATAAAAAAGACCCTATTTTTTAATATTTTTATCTTTTCTAAATTTATTTCAAATTTAGTTCATTATTTATAATTTTTCTGAAACTGTCAAGACGAACCAATAATTCATAAAAAGTTGACGAAAAACAAAATAATTACAAAATATTTTTACACAAGAACAAAAAAATAATCAAATAATCAAGTCAACGTTGTCATAATTGGGACAATCTTGGAGTTTGGATTAAAATCTGCAATCTCAAGCATAATCTTCAATTGCAATTCGAAATATATTTCATTGGAGGGCGATTAATGTGATCTCGATCGTCTATCTAAATTTATGATAATTCAGATTTTGTTAAATAATTTTTATCAGTCATAATTTTGACCCAAGAGACTTTGATTGGGTGGAGTATTTAATAAATATCAACTATTAATTATTGAGATGAACAATGAAAATACAATTGTTACTTACAATCTGAACCTGAACTTCTGAGAACCAAGTCATGTCTGACAAATATTTTCGACAACTTTGAAAATATTGCGGGCAAACCTTATATATTTGGCCTAACTTTTCTTTTAGATTATTTTCGTCTTTATTATTAATTTTTTATGTTATTTTTTTAATTATTAATTAGTTTTGACGAGAGGTTTCGAAAAGTACAAAAATAAAAATATGAATCAAACGTAAAAATATTCAAAAAAGATTTTTAAAAAATCAACAAATTTGTCCCTTTTGAATTATTTCATGTTTAGTGATTTTTTTAGTTATTGGACATAGTTTTTTATTTTTTAATTATTTAAAAAATTAGTAAACTACAAAAATTAGATGCAAATTACATTACTTTCTTACACAATTAAACTGTTTATTGTTAATTTTTTTTTTATAAAAAATACGTTTCTTTTTCTTTTACTTAACTTCAATAAAACTTTCTCACAATTAATTTTCTTACATCAATTTATTGACAAATGAACGGAACCTAAAGACATGTTAGATTATATGTACAATGTAATGTGTTATTAGACTTATTTCTTTCTTAAAGGTCATTCTTACTACACCCACGTCGGTGTGTTTTATTGCATATAAGATTATTATAATATTGGAGATGATAAAATTATACGAAGAGTCCATTTTATTTAAATCACTCGTTTCACCACGAACTTAAATTACTCACCGAATGATAAGTATTTTGTTGATTATGTAATAGTTGTATCAATTTCAACATCTAAAATAGCAGATTAGATGCATCTCTATACTTAATAGTAAGTCTGTAAGCAGTGGTAGACCCATGATTGTAACTTGGGAGTGTCACCATCAAAATTCGCTGCAGTGCTGCTTTAGTGTTTTGTCTTCTCAATCATCACTCCTGATCAGATCTAAGGCTGACAGGCCACCGGTCGCCGACAGGCGTAGAGTCCAGATGAAGCCACGAAGCAAGTCAAAAGGGGTATGGGGTTGTCGCCTTGCCAGTCGAATCCTGGATGAGGGCACGAAGACGAAGGTGTTAACGCCTACGAATCGCTGATCGAATTGAACTTCATAGGTGTCACCGCATGTCGGACGAAGAATCAGATTGACAAATTGGAAAGAGTTTGATAGTGCAAAAGAGATATTGGAATGTCACATTGCTACACGGCAAGTTTTGACTCACTATTAAACTTTAGAAAAAATTAAATTAAATTATGAACCATGAAGACATCACGTGAGACCTCCCTTGTTGAGTCCTCCACTATCCGTAAAATCTCATAATTCTGGTGCTAAAACGGAAGTTATATCCTAAAGTCACATAAATTTTCTGTAGGATAATTCGCTCCATCTCTCGATGCTGAATTTGAGTAGTTTAAGATGTTTTTCAAAAAAACACTTATATTCTCGTACTTCCGCTTTGGAAGCTGAGAAAATAACATATGGGAAATCATTTAAAGTAATGTTAGAAACACAGATCATTCGGACACAAATTTGTACAAAATTATTGAATGCACATAGAGTCCTCAATAATTCAAAAATTCCACGTCCACATTGGAGAGGACTTTTCCAACCATTTAATTGGCAACATTAATTAACAGAGCACATTCGAGATCTGACTTTTTGGACTTTTACGTAGTTGGTGGGACTGCATTACCCAACTAACAAATTAAAGAGCCGCCATCTCAATAGAATACGAACAATGTTACTAACACATTACGTTATACATTATGTCTATGTGGTATCCATTAATTTAAACACACATTAAAATTTATGGACCCGTTTTTATACTTTATACTTAAAATAACCTGTCACATAGGCATGATGTATCATTTAGTGTACAACTTGATGTAATAGTAGACTTATTCATGAAATAACAACATATAAATTAAATATGACGTGAGAATCAAGATATTCATATATTGATTCACATTTTACATTAGCTGGGGTCTAATTAAGTCATGTATAGTACTAACTCCATAAAAATTGTTATCATCTTAGAAGTTTTGAACCTAAAACTTTAAAGAAATAAAACTTCTAAATTTAAAGCTTTAACAACTAAAGACAATCCCTAGAAGAATATGATTCGAACATTTGAAATTATAAAAACACTAGATATTGGAAAGAACTCCAAATTTGATTGGTTATAATTCCAGGTTATCAATACCGTTCCAGCGATAACCAGATGGTATATACCGTCTTGGTATAAAAATGGTACAAAATATCTTTAATACAATGTCATTCTAAATATCAGCCCATACTGGTATATAAATATATATATATATATATATATATATATATATATATATATTGATAGTTATGTGAAAAAATTAATTTTTTTGCTCTTTCTCTCTCTAATTTATATATATTAATAATTGTGATAAATTCGATACGGTACCCATTATATGACCGGTATCAATATGTATCGTACTAATAAAAAAATTAATACTCAAGCCAATACGATATTCACTATTTAGAACCTTGGGTTATATAGTCAACTATTAATATCCCTAGGTTACAACAAGAATGCATTTTCTTCTACACGAAGATTCCAAAACAAGAGTTAAAGTGATTAGGCCAGGGCTAGTATATTCTGGGTAAATTTAGGTGGCAATTGTCCTAGCCTGGATAAATGCGTCATTACTATTGTAACCATGCCTTTATTAGGGGATGTACCAGCATAAATCATTTATTTTTAATATATATATATATATATATATATATATATATATATATATATATATATATATATATATATATGAGCATCTCCATCTAGCGATGATAATTTTCCCCGACTCGACTGTCTTTGTCTCATTCTTTGTTTCGAACAGATTTGTAACGCCCCGAATTTCAGAGACGTTAATTTAAAACAATTTATCAAAAGTCAACCATATTTCTATTACTTAGTCAAAATAAAGTTTGATTACAACATTCGAATTTAAAAAAATTACATTAAAGATTTAAAATTAAGAACTCAAACTAAAACTAGGTGAACCACGGGGCTACGACATCCTCCTCGAAAGTACCGCCGTTGATATCTGGATAAACAGGCTCAGCAACGTCATCTTCGATACCTGGCATGAAAGGCCAGGGGTAGAGAAGTTGCACCAGATGAACGATTTACGCTCAGCAAATAAAACTACCCTAAATCTCAAATCTATGTAATAGATCATATGATGCATGATCATGAAGATGGTATGAGCAGTTAATCAAACGTTATGAACAGAGCAAGATAATCAGAGTTGACATAATCAGATTAAACAATAAGCGGAAGCATTAAACAAGTAAGTACATTAAATGAATGAAATGTCGACAATATATCCTTAAGTCAAACCCTATGACTTGTTTCTAAGTTTCTGACACACGCAACCGACTCATATCCATAAGTGTCCACCATTGTTGACAAGCGTCCAAAATTTCCTTTCAAAAATACAAAGTTCGGGTTGACACAAGTGTTGCCCGTCATCAAATTTCATTTTCCAAAGTGGTGTTATATGTTCCCGACCAATATGGTCCCGACCCCTACGCTGACCTCGTATCCGACGCTAGTGTACCCAAACATCGGCTCCCGTATCCCATGCTCCCAACCGTTATACTCCCAGCATTATGTCTCCCATATGTCGTGCCTTGACTTAGAAAATACCTAACTCCTCCCCTTCAACTATGTTTTATTTTTTTGAAAAGGCACGACACGGCTTACGAACATAACCGGCTCACGACATAACTTGGCTAAATACATGAGACGTGACCGACTCGGCTCCAAGACACAGTCCGGTGGTAACAGACGTAGTTCGGCTAAATCCATATCCCGGCTAAGGACATCCTAACACACCTCCCCAAGGAGTAAGTCAACTCACGAGTCACCAAATATAAGAGTTTATCAAATTCTCGATTTTCGTTACAAAGCTCGTGACTTTTTATGACTCATGTCAAAATCTCGAGTGTCGTTTTCACTAAACTCAAACGTTTTTCATGGACTCCATCTAAGTTTCGTTCAAAAGACTAGACTCGTGGTAGCATGATGATACGTTGGAATGCAAGTTTAATCAAACGAACAAGATAATACAAATAGATTAGTTATGACACATAAACAAGAATCGCATGCCTTCATTTCGCAAGAAAACCTCTAACACGCTAATTTTTTTGAATAAGATGTCATCTCATAATGATATATGATACCTAATGTTTCAAAACGATAATCCGAACTTGATTATAGGTGTAATAGTCATTATGTAAGAAATTAGGCGATATTCAAATTTTCTGAAAAATTTTACTGTCTGAAATTTTTTCTAAGTATAGAAAAAAGTTAAATTTTCAAAGTTTCGATTTAGAGGATAAAAAGTCCCGGAAATGATTCCTTGATTTTTTCTAAGCACAATGGTATATTCATACGCCTCAAACGCATAAGTTTAGGGTGAGTTTCGGGCCAAAGTATAGGAAGAAAACTAGTGATTTTTCGATTTTGTACTAAAATAGGGAGGACGACATTTTGATTCAAATTGAATTTCAATTTTCTGTAAATGCCATTGTTTCCAAATGGGGGGTACTTCCTTATTTTCATTAAATAAAATTAAAGTAAAGAAAATAATGTATTTACTTAAATTTATTTATAGAAAATAAGTATATTGTCATAGAACATACCCTGGCTTAATAAGCCTAAGTCAGAAACTAAGTATCAAAATTTCACAACAGAGGCACCGGTGTAAGGTCAGTTCTGTAGTGTACTAATGAGATACAGAGAGTAAAGGCACCGGTGTAACCAAAACTGAGGCATCGGTGTAAGGTCATATTTTAGGCATACTATGAAGTACTACAAGAGGGAGACACCGGTGTAACCAAAACTGAGGCACCGGTGTAAGCATGAAAATCCAGAACATTGTAAAATACAGAAAGCAAAGGCACCGGTGTGTCAAAAACTAAGACACCGGTGTTAACATCATCTTCTACGAATTACAACACTAGGTTTTGTTTTCTCCGAGCTCCGTGGAGCTCAATATAGATCGATGACATAGATTAAAGGTTAGAGAGAGTTTCATTTACCTTAGTATTGAAGAATCAAGGCTTGAATTCGAAGATTTCGGCTTGGATTAAAATGATTGAAGTTCAAACAAGGTTCTCCCTCTTCTCTCTCCCTCTACTGTTATTTCTAATTTCTCACTTCTAAACCACAACCATGGCACTCTCTCCACTCTCTGAAGAACTGAAATTTCGTAGGGGAAATGGTGAGGATGAGAATATAGAACTAGAGAGGGCTTGAGTGTGAGAGTGTCTTTTGCATGGAGTGCCATAGGTGGAAGAACTTTTTGCAGAAAATCACTTGAATGAAGCTAGGGATTTAGGGATGATTTGCTGGGGAAAATGAAGAGTGGGGATCAAGGTTATGGACTTGGTTGGAGACAGTGATCAGTCCCATCAGATTGAGTTCTCCACAAGCTACCTAGGTGCATTCTCCATTTGCTGAAGGTTTCAAGCAACGTGAAAAATCTTCAAGGCATGTGGGTGTGATCATCACTAAAGGAAAATGATCACATGTGATAAGTTCCATGGGAAATGGTTGATTTAATGGGTTTTGGGTCAAGTCAAAGAATTTGAGTCGGGTTAAACCAAGTTGGGCTTGGGTCACGGCTTGGACCAAACTTCATGAATTTCTGATGGGTTAAGGTATGGGTTCAAGTATTAGTCTAATGGGTTGGATCCTAAACATACACATCCACAAATCCATGAATATAATGTATGGCTAAAATTAAAATGCACAAACTGATAAAATCAATTACTGATTTCATACATTAAAATTTAATTTTTTTAATTATTATTTTCATTTAAAAATTTAGGGTCTTTACAAGATTGGAAATTCGGAGATTTTTTCGAAAATCAGGTATAATTCGTAGATAAGTTTGGAAAAAAAATTCACCGACGGGTAAAATTCGGATATGAGTATCCTCGTCTCCGTCCCGTTTCTGCCCAGTATTTCGTTAGCCGAATATTTTACTTGTTAAAAAATGAATATTTTAGTTGTTAAAAAAATAGATGATTTTAATTACTTATTATTGTCATTGAACCTTAAATATGAATTATTTTATTTATTTCCTTCTATTCTCTTTTTGACGAAAACGAGAATCATTTCAAATTTTAGATAAATCATAATGTAAGTTTTTTTTAATTTTTAGATATTCGTTCCCAACTTGGATATTTTCATTCCCCCTTCTGGGCCGGAATGGAGTATAAAAAAAAAATCTAAATCATGAATCGAGGCGGGGACAAAATCAAATAAAGGTTAGGAGATCGGAGACTGGCACAATAATATCCATCCCCGATCCACTCCATTTTCATTCTCCTCTCCAACCAATTTTTTATTTTATCTAGCCAAAAAAAAAAAAAGAAGAATTTTTACTTTGTCTACTTACTGTTTTATTAATGTATTTTGACTCTACGTTATACTTTTTCTATCCATCCAAACTAGTTTAACCAATTGTGAAAAGGTAATTTGAGATTTGGTGAGTGAAAGTAGACCGACTAAAAACATTTAATAAGTGAAAACAGACTAGCCCAATGAAAAGTGGGTTGCAGTTGAAAAATAATATTCGGGCCACTGTTAACAGACCATGGATTATTGGCCAAAATTTTTTTTTTGACTTATTTTTTGTTTTTATTCAAATTTTTTTTGTATTTGTTATTTTTATGTCATTTTTTCGTGGATTATTGGTTCGTATCGACGAAAGAAATCTAAAAAGTATAAAATTATGTCCAAAAGTTAAAAAAAAATCACTAAAGACGAAAATAAGCCAATACGGACGCTGTTTTTGACTTATTTTTTGTCTTTTCTGAACTTTTTTCAAATGTAGCCGATGATTGATAACTTTTCTGAAAGCTCTTGTCGAGACGAACCAACAATCATCAAAAAATTGATGAAAAACAAAAAATTAAAAAAAAATTTCAAATAAAGACAAAAAACTAAACAGTAAATAATCCAATAATAACCACAGGCCAAATGGACCCCAGCTAGTGGGTTGGAGATGTTCTAAATCAAGATATTCCGATCAGCTAACTCATCATTTTATTTTATTTTTTATAATTCACATTTTGGTTAAAAGATTTTTTTTTTTTTTTGAGGAATTGAAATAACTGGTGTTTTTATTATTATTTATCCAATAAAAAATAAAATTGGGCAATGCTAACATTGGTGGTTACGCATTGAGTAGCCTCTTATTCTATGTAGTAGTTGAGGAGATGGTTAGACAACAACAGGAAAATTATAAACTTTAAAGAGACTAATTTTTCAAAGTCTGATCGAACAACACAGTAAATTAACCTAATTTAATTATTTTTAAAGGCAAGTGGTATTCTTTATATTTAAAAAATTTTTTGGTTACCTTTTTGTCATTTTTTAAAATCTAGTTTTCATCTCAATGAGGAAATAAAAATTGTAATAAAAATAGCAATTGAAATTTAAAAACAAATTAGAAAAATCAAAAAAAAGAAAACTCGTTCGATAACTTAGGACAACCACGCCCTAACCAACAGGGCTGAACCACCAAGAGACCCGGACACACCAAAAACTTCACAAAAATTTAAGACCTAGATATATACTTTGAAAATTATTAAAAAAATTATATTCCCCTCCCAACCCCCACCCTCAAAAAAAAAAAAATTACATTCGCCCTCTCCTCTTTTTTCAAAAAAAAAAAAATCTCACGCCCCTCCAAATTTTGAATCCCGATTCTACCCTTGCTAACCAACGGTTAATTTTCCTATTTATCTACTCTCTAGTCTCTACCATTTTTTTTATAAAGCTGTAATTTTAGAAGTGAAGAAAAATTTAGTAATGAGAAGTCAAAATTGGTTAGCCAAATTCCCGTTACAAAAAAAATTCCTTATTTATCACAAAGACAACACAAACTCTCTCATAAATGATAAACCCCACAATTAATAGATACTTTGTCTTCGAATAAATATAAAGTATTAAACCGAAAGACCTATGCAACTACCCCATTGTTATCCCTCTTTCATTTTCTTAACCAAACAAAAATAATGCTTAAATAGAAAGGACTATAGAATTGAAAAGAACATGAATTTTCCTACTTTATCAGGCTCTTAATTATATGTTTGGGACGTCTTGATGTGTAGCATGCTCTTTTATTTTTCTATTTGGCCACCTATTTATGGAATTCTTGATTTTGTATTAATTCATTTAATGCGTTTTGCAGCTCATTTTGATATGAATTGTGTCAGAATACATTTTCAAAAATGAACTGATAAATAGATAATTCAAAAATCACTATGAAGAAATTTTTTTTTTGGTAAGAAACTATGAAGAAATTTTATAAATAGATAATTCAAATGAACTGATAAATAGATAATTCAAAAATCACTATGAAGAAATATTTTATATTCTCATTTTGTATTTTACATTATTAAGAGCTACGAATACAATTATACTCATTCACGTTACGTTCCAATCACAACCGAAGTTGTTGAGATTGGATCAATAAGATATCTCGTAATTGAATACCCAAAAAGAAAATAGAAAACAATGGAAGGAGCATACCAAGCCTATACACCTGCATGTATAAAAGCATATCTGATATTTGATGTCTTGTGGCCATTAAAGGGTAACGTGGTAGGCCGAATACACAATAAAATGGGTTATCAGTCCATGATCACGCTCGGCCTATTTATTTTGGGCTTTTGAGTTGGGCCAGTGCGAAGGATGGATCTATTGTCATTGGATTGAGAGGTTCGACAAGGTCACCTGGCATGACTGAATCAGTGCCCAACGCACGACATGCTAGTTCTGGCCGAACTTTTGCTCGGTCAACATTCCTCATCAGGTTCAAGATCTCTCAAGTCGCAACCTCCGGTCCTTTTGCTGAAGGCTCTATACTTGGCACAACCACATGGAGGCATACACTCCACATTAGGAACTATGAGTAGTATAATATTACAATTATAGGTAACTAATTAAAATACGTTTTCCGTCACTAAAAAATAACAAAAAACTTCAAATAATAAAATGGTGATATTTACAGTAAAATCACCGTTCCTTCTTTTTTTAGATCCAATACCCTAAATTATAAATTCTAAAAAATAATATATTCTAAATTTTTAAACTGTAAATGCGCTACACCCAGTATTCTAAATGCTAGACCCTCAACTCTAGACACCCTAAGTCCCCTAAATCTTAAATTCTAAAAGGTACACCCTTAACCCTAGATAGGAAACCCTAAAACCCAATTCCTAGACCACATAGCCTAAGCCCAATCCCATTCTTTTAAAATCCTATATCCTATACCCTATACCCTATACCTTAAGCTCGAATTAATCAAAATTCTAATCAATACGAAATCCTAATTCTAAATCCCGAAATTGTATTGTGCAAGTATATTATAAATCCATAGGACCTATAAAAAATCTTATTCTTCTCCTAATTTTGAAACCCTCGCAACACATACGTACAAAAACACGCCACGCAAAAGAGAGAGAGCGCCAAATTAAATCTTCTCTCTCTAATAAAAAACTATGACAAAAAATTAAAATTAAATATAATCCACAGACAATTGAATACTTTAATACTTTCCATGTCTCTCTCTTCGTACCTTGAATCCGGTCTCTGTCCTTCTTGTAAGAAGTACACACTTGTATATCCATTTTTGGACGTTATCATCACCAATTCGAACATCAACGATTATCATCAGCAATTCGAACAATAAATTTTAATTTTATTATTTAATTCGATTGCAAATATATATAAAAATATAATTTTTTTCGCATCTTAATTTCATCTATTATATTTCTTTTTAGGTGTTTGACGAAAACAAAAATGTCCATTATTTGAGAATATTTTTATATTTTTTAAGCTCACTTATTTGTGGATCAATGAACATGTATGACATAGAATATATATGGTTTGAGGTCACTTATTTTACGCATATTAGTTAGGACAATGTAATGTGAGATTGTTACTTTTTAGGATTTGAGACAAAGGGTTGATATTAAGTGATTTGTAGATATTGGTTTTATGAATATAGTATGATTTAAAAATTTATACTTGGGTTAT
The DNA here is from genome assembly GCA_019985065.2 of Arctostaphylos glauca. Classification (NCBI taxonomy): domain Eukaryota; kingdom Viridiplantae; phylum Streptophyta; class Magnoliopsida; order Ericales; family Ericaceae; genus Arctostaphylos; species Arctostaphylos glauca. The sequence goes on from JAHSPW020000002.1 coordinate 3,189,352, forward strand.
GTTTGGAATTATTTAAAAAATTACATTAGTTTGTGGAATGTGAGACTAAAAAATTAGTATAAATTATTCAAATTATTCTGCGACAATCAAGAAACGCAAAATATAATTTTTTTAATGCAATGTCTTTTGTGACAACAAATTTATCTTTCGCAAAAAGTGAAGCCTTTTGCGACGGCTTTCAAGCCACGTTTCTTGCGACGGCCATCTCTATCGTCACAAAAAGTTCTTATTTTTGCGACGGCAAGTTTTATTGTGGTAAAATGTACAAACTTTTTCGCAAAAGGTCGTGTTTTTTATGGCGGTTATTATACGTCGCAAAAGGCCATCAATTGTGAGGGTGACAGCCCATCACAAAAACTTTTTGCGACCCCCAATTTGCCAACTGCTGAGTAACTCTTTGCAACGAAAAGGACTTGACGCAAAAAGTCTTTTTTCTAGTGCTTGTGTCTTACTTGATAAAAGTAGGAGAAGAACTTGACACGGATTAGCCTCTTATTTTCACGGCAAAAATTATACAATTTCTAAAAGAATGGGAGTTTCGTCTCTTTTCCGCTTCTTCCTACTTACAGAGGCATCTTTGGAAGCTATAGTGTTCACGCATCCTAGCTTTAAGATTATACTTTCACTCTATGCTAGGTAGGGGTGTAACATGACCGGTTTGGTCTGGTTTGGTCAATAAACTCGGACCTGACCAAATCGGTTGTCCGGTTTGAAAAAATAAGAAATCAAAAATCGGACTGAAGTTTATCGATTTGGTCCAGTTTGGCTTGGCCGGTTTGGTTAGATTTTCAATTTGGGCGGATCCTAGTTCATATTTTCAAAAAAATGTAAAAAATAAAGAAAGTACAATTGTAATATATTTTTTTGTAAGAATTTTAAGTAATTAAGAATAATGTCAAACAATCAAGAATAATGGCATCACAATCACAACAAAAATAATCACATCCAATTCAAAATAGTGTGCAAACCAAATCAATAAAATTGCGGCCCTAACAATACTTTCATACAAAGTGCAAACCAATAAATAATTATAACTTTTAGTGTAAATTACTACCGATAAATAATATAATTTTATTTTTCGAGTTAACACTTATAGAACCGGTCCGGTTTGGTCCAGTACCTAAATGTTAAAAACCGAAATTTTTTAAAAAACTCAAACCGGACCGGACCAAACTGAACCGTCATTGGGTTCGATTTACCGGTCCGGTCCAGTTTACCGGTTTATATTTACACCCCTAAATTGCTAGGAAGAGAAAATTGTCAAATTTGATTTATTTATTTATTATCACCTTATTCTATCAAACACAAACATTTTTACAAAATTTGTTTTGCACTTATCATTTAAACACTTTTATAGACTCTAATTGTAATTAAAAAACTAATAATTTACAACTCACAATTTAAAATTTAAAATAAAAACAAACAATATAATCCACGTTAACATGATACAAACAAAAAACAGGGAGACGTGCCCTAAATTTTCAAAGATCTCATTCATATATGCAGACGTGGAAGACCAAATAATTGGACACCGGGCCGAACAGATGAGTAAGCCCAAACTTTGTGTAGGATAATGGGCCGCATTGAGGTAAGCCGTGTAGGCCGTCTGGGCTACAATCTGGGCTTGGAATGGTGGACATTGGGCTATCGGGCCAGACCTGGGTGGACCCAGAAAGTGATCCCATAAAAAAACTGCAAAAATAATGACCGTCAATATTCGGATCTCTTTAGCATATTAAGCCAATTTGTATAAAATACGCCTAATCGAAGTCTTAAGGTCGCAAGACTCGCAACTTTGAAATAACCAAAAACTTTTGACCTAGTTTTAAAAAATCTAAAGCAAGGCTATCGAGAACCTCATGTTGTGTACAAAATCGACTGAAGCTGAAATTTTAGATAGATGGACAACGATAAAACTAGCAATAAAGGAAATTCGTGTTACCAACAAACGATTGAGGTCCTTATTTTCTGTCATCTCATCATTCTTATATTCATTAAGTAAGATTTAAAATAATTTTAGGAAAATAAAGTTTTATAATTACGCTGAATGATGTCCTGAAAATAAAGTTTTAAAAAGATTCAAACACAGTCATGAGATGATATCATACACAAAAAATAAAATGAGCACATGGGCAGGCATTAGGTGCTTGTAAGTCTCTCCATATAAAGCGTGCAATGAAATTTAAAAAATACGCAATACACTTTCTTGGAGATGAATCACTTAAACATCGAAGTATTCTTCTGCTAATTTTCGACCGAATAACACTGTCATTCCGCTAGTTCTTCAATTAGTCCGAAGAAAGATTTGTATCAAAGGCGAATGTACATCTAAAAATTGTAACTCTTCATTAGATGATTTCAAAAAAACAAACGTAATATCATGATCAAGGCACACACTTTTTGTACAAAAATTCAGTCCCTAAACATATTCCAAATTATCCGATACACGTGTTGTCTGTATAAAACATTTTAGAAGACCTCGCGTACAACCAAACGAGTCTATGTTCAAATTTGTTTTCTTAAACTTTCTCTTATATCATCATACTCCAATGAGAATGTGCCATGAGAATGTGCCAAATTCATCCATATTAAACTAGTTGAACTAAGCAAAATTCGGCACGTCCATCCCGACAACCACCTCCGTGGGCAACCACGTCATATCTCTAATCATGCCACGTCATTATCTCATATATATAAAAAATACATATACTTATCAAAATCCGCTTTTTCTTAACACGGTCTCCCCAATTTTCAATATTCTACAATAACCGACTCCACGCGTCCACCTTTTCGCTCGTCTCCTCAACTCGGACACGTGCACATCATTCATAACTTTGTGGGTTTATACCAAGTTCCACCTGTCAGTCGTTGACTCCTTTTCCGGTCAACCGAAATCAACTAGCCGACGTGGAATGTCCCAATGTAAATGACGTGTCCAGCTACTAGATATTGATACCGACATATACTGTTTGTTGAACTATATATATATATAGGTGGTGGTCTTTGTATACGGGGAGTAGAGAGAGATGACAAGGCCAAATTCAGGGAGAAGAGAGAGAAGATCAGATAACGTTGACAACAATAGCGGCCGTTACAAGGGTGTGAGGATGAGAAAATGGGGGAAGTGGGTAGCGGAAATCCGGCAGCCAAACAGTCGCGACAGGATATGGTTGGGATCGTATCAGACGGCGGAGGAAGCTGGTAGGGCTTACGATGCCGCCGTCTTCTGCCTCCGTGGTCCGTCGGCGATGCTCAATTTCCCGAATTCCCCGCCGGTTATTCCGTTCGCTTCTGATCTTTCACGGTCTCAGATTCAGGTGGCGGCGTCGAGGCACGCTCGCAGGGCCACGGAGGAGGAAGTGGAGTTGGCAATGTCGGTTGCAAGTACGGAGGAGATGAACTTTCGGACAATGGAATCAACATTTTTCATCGGAGAATTCTGCGATGGTTATTTCAGTAGTGGCGGATTTTCGGCAGAAAAGGACGAGGGAATGGCGGATGAGAGAAATGGAGGGGCGGGGGATGAAGATGAAACTAGTACCCACTATCACTAACCCTATCCGAAACGGCACAGTTTGGACGTTTTAACAAAATGTTACCCTTTTTTAATTATTTCGAATGAATTAGTAAAAATAGTGGTTTAGATTAAGGTCAATTTGTTAGGGGGTGTTTGAGATTTTAATCCAGTTTTAGATTATAGATTATGGGTTATGGTGCATTAAAGTTCTCTTTTGACTTGTAATTTAACGAATTTAAATTAATATATTTATTTAAAATCTATTATAAATATTGATCAATGTGAATTCACTTTTTGAACAATGTCGTTCTGACGCATTGCACGCTCTATGCATTTTGCGTAATAGGTGACATCAACTACGACGCCTACTATAACTTCTTATATAGTAGGTATTATATAGGTCCGATCAACTAGAAATCCAACTCTATTTATTGGTCCGAGAAAGAAACGACTTGTTTGCTGTCTTTGTCTGTGTTTTTGGTGCTTCTTTCTGCTTTGAAGCTGAACTTTTATGCTGTTTTTGATCTCAAGCTGAGGAAAATTTCGAGGTTTGCTTTGGTTATACGATGAAGTATGCTGCTTTTGCTTTGCCTCTGGCTGCTGTCCTGGTTGATGCTGATCTTCTCCCTCAAGATCCATTTTAGCTTTCTGATAGTTTGGAGCAAGGGCTTTCTATTTTCTATTGCCATTTACTGTGTTAGGGTTTTAGATGTGGAATTGTTTTTAGGCCTTGTTTCGTGATTGTGCTTGGGGTATGTTCTTAGCTTTGTTTTTCGTTCCAGTTGGTGTCTTGCCAACCTTCTAGATTTTCTTCTTTTTCAAAGTTCAAGTGACATATAATTGTCGGTCGTTCGGGTCTCAACCAAGTTGAGATTCGTATCATGTTTATTGTGATGTCGTCGTGCTTTGTCTTTATATCTTTGATTCTCTTCACCGTATCGTATCTATTGTACATGTTGTCATGTTTTGTCTTTGTATCTTTGATTTTCTTTATCTTTTCAAAAAAGGAAACAAAAAGTTTCTTAGTAAACCACTAGAGATAATCAAGTATAAACAACTACACAAAAGACTAGCAAATGGGTATCCATCACAAGTCGGCCCAAATTAATTTGATTTGGTTCAAAACGATTCGGTTCAATTTTTTTGATTTATCAGTTTAGTGAACCACAACAGTAAAAAAATTACAGTTTTTAGTTCATAAATAAGAATATGGGCCATGAATGGTCAGGCCCAATGAAAAATCAAGCCCAATTTATTAATTTAAATACCAGTGTTCCAATGTAAAAAATATGAGCTAATATATAGTAGCAAATTAATAAATTTACAAGTTTAAAAATAAAAAAATACAATGCCCGTCTAGTTTTTCTCCAATCCGATTTATATGACCATATTAAAATCGAACCAAACATTCAAAATATAAGCCAATCGGATTGAATCCAACCAAATTAATTAAAAAATCAGATCAAACTGTCAGTTCGATGTGATTTTTTAATTCGATTTGATTTACCAATTTTTATTGCTAAGATAGCGTGTCTTTTTGTTTTTTATTTTGTGAGGTAAATTATAGTATGAACAAAGAAGTAGTTTGTATTGTAATAGTAGACCCAGAAAATATTCATTGATAAGATAATATTGCAAAAATTAATATATACACAAATATTAAATCAATATCTAAACTCTTCATTCTTGATTAAATTTTAATGATCTGAATCGTCCAATGTACTTAAAACATATTTTTAAGAGTACCCACGAGAAATCAGCTCAAAATATTACTAGAAAAGTTTTTCTTGTATATTTACACACATACACACACAAATATTTGTATATATAAAGTTTTTATGCAAGAAGGAGAATAAATTATTAAAAAAACGCAGTCCACAAAAGTGTGAAAATATCCTGATAGTGACACTCTCTAGCTATAGGCCATTTTGCTTTACCTAATTAAATTTTATTTCCTCTTCGAAATTTAATTTCATTATTTTAGGTTTTTGGGTAGGTCACTTTCCCACTCAGATAGATATATAATAATATCTCACCACTTTGTGTGGAAATGATATTGACAGGTGCATTTACTACACGAAAACTGATTATATTTTTTATTCAGGGAAATTAAATGAAGTCAACATCAAGACACCTCAAAAAAAACTAATAATACTACTAAAACAGTATAAAATTTAATTAAGTTTCACACTTCTAATTTTTATATTTTGATTCATTGTAATATTCAACATCTGTCTTTTTATACGTAAGACATTTGCACTTTCAAAAAGATAATATTTTTGGAAAAATATCAAAAAATAAAGAAGTTATGAAACTACGTAAATAAATATCAGATACATGAAAAATTTAAGGTATTAAGATCAAAATATCCCGAGGATCCTTTGGAGCAAATCATTTAATCATATGGTCGAAGTTAGTTCATCATCGGATTTTAATTTGTTCTAATTATGTAGGAGCAAGCCAGCTAATCATCTAGTGCAATATATATGCTTAACCATCAAGTGCAATTCATCTTGTCTTTTTAGAGCAAGTTCTCTAATTATCTAGGAGCAAGTTGTTTAATTATCAAGTGAAAGTTAGTTGATCATCACGAAGCAAGTCATTTGAACCAAATGCAGGGACGAAACTATATGAAAATCGAGGGTTCTACGGCCCCTCAAAATTTTCAAAAAAATTGAGAATTTAGGTTTAAAATTTTAAAAATTATAAAAAAAAATTACATTCAATCCCCTCTATTTCCTCAAAAAAAATATCCTCAAAGGTCGAATCCTAATACTGTCTCTGTCAACAGATGCAAGTCTTCTAATTACCTAGGAGCAAGTTAGTTAACCATTTGCTTGAAAATACTTAACCATCAGATGCAAATCTTGTAATTATCTAGGAGCAAGTCATTTAATCATCTGATGCAATTTGTTTAATCATAAAAAAAAAAATCATTTAATCATTTGATGCAAGTTGGTTCATGATGCAAAAAGACTGAAGTTGTCAAGCTATATATGAATTACATGCCTCGTATATTCATTCACACGACTCCATATTTCAAGAAATTTCATAACTTCTTTCTACTGATTCGAAATTATTTCTTGTCATTTTCTTTTTTTTTTTGATATTTTTGCTATAAATTTTAAAATAATAGTACTATATGTCCATATACTAGCAGTCTCCTTCACCTGTGCCACAAATCACTTTCTGTGACCTCAAAAAGGGGGCCCCATTTGTTAGTGGGTGCATTTTCTGTTGTCCATTAGGAAGGGAAACAAAAGGAAAAGCAGAAAAATAGGGTCTAATTATTGGCCTCAGTAATCATTATTGGCAGCTCACACTTATTGAGGAAGATCCTTTTGTGGGTCAGTTATTAGGTGTCCTTGACACATTTACATGGTTCTCCAATCAGATGAGAAGATATTAGCTGTGAAATTATCCCGTGAAAGTTTGGTTTTGAATATGAAAAGATCTTTTGGATTTGCGGAACTAACGACTCTATTAGAAATTCGAATTATAAGTTTCTACATGAATTTTTAAGTGGGTGAAACGAGTCAAGCCAGTTTTCACATAGTGGATTGGCTGGGAATACTTTTGTGTCCTTAAAGCTTTTTAATCTAAATGAAAGTAAGGAAATGAGACAATATTTTTTTAAACTATATCATAAACAGATATTTTTCTCCACACCAATCACGGGTTTTTCTTCACTCTTCTCGTATATTGTCGTAACGTCCTTAATGCTAAGTTTTGAAAAACATTGTTCATGTCATTTCCATTTAGATTATGTCCTAATATCGTCTATAATCATATATTTATATAATAAGTGTATAAATTTTAATACAAATGTGCAAGTGATTAAGGGTGTTGTGTCTCAAAACTAATTATAAATGTGTGTTGATAAAGGAACTGCGCTTAAAATTACCCCTAAAGAATTGGCATGATGATCAGCTTAGAAGTTTGTTCTTTATTAAAATTCTAGGCTCGAAAACTTTTAAGGCCTATTAAATTTTATGAGATAAGTCTATACAAGATTTTGTCATATCTTTAATTGGACCCTTTGCTAATGGACATTAGAATTGATTCTAAAAAGTCAATCGAATTACACACATAAATTGACTTGAATAATCTTTGTTTGTTTATGAGATAAAATCATGGGATTGGACCACAATGAGAGTTCTAACAGGGAGGTGAGAGTTCGCTTGCCAAATTAATTCTTTAATTTTGATTGTTTCACAGAAATTTCAATGTCCTTTATAGTTTTAGTTATATGATAATAATGTACTTATACACAAATAACGCATAATGATGTGCTTATACTAACTCTTATTAAATTTGATGCGCGACAACTGATCTGAACGTGCCGAAACCCATGACCTGGGAATTATTTATACGCATGGCGGAATTTCAAGAATAGATTATTGTTAGTATAATAAAGTTTATACTAGTTAGGATAATTTAGTTATTTAATTGGGTAATTATTTATTTGAGTGATTGCACAGAAGACTTTGTTTTAGGTGACAATCATTGGACACTGACATTTGTTTAAAGAAACAGGCCCACTCATAATTGACATTTTACAAAATCATCTTGAAATCCGTTACAAATTTTACAAATTTAGCAATTTCTAACAGAATTTTTTTGAAATAAAATTAGAGCAAGTCTAGAGACACATATCTTATGTACACATTCGGACACGGATATGTATTTAGAATTATGAAATTCACACGGGGGCTTCTATAATCATGTGAGTCTCATGTGCATTCGACGGTTCCAAACATATTTATATCTGAATGTACACTTAAGATACGTGTTTCTAGAGTTTTTCATAAAATTATGCTAAGCAATCATCTACCTATAATTTTTAACAAAAAAAAACTACAAATGACACATTCATACACATATTCGAACACAAATGTGTCCGGAGTAATCGAATGCACATAAATTCCTCCAAAACAATGCGAACCCCATGTGTATTTAACAGTTACAAACACATCTGGAATCGAAAAAGTTGTAATGTAGTTTCCTGTAGCAAAACTATATTGCCCGTATTTTTCTCGAAACTGCATTGTTTTAATTCCATGTATCTTGATAACAATTCGTTTTATAAGTTAAAACGATGTAGTTTTAATGAAAATACGGGCAAAATTATGTCGTTTTGTGTACACTACACGTGTATTACAAGAAACTACACTACAGTCCCCTCGAATTCACACATCTGTGTGTCCAGCTATTCACACAAGCGATGTGTGAGTAGACTCACTCAATTTTCGAACCAAAACCACTGCCCAGTCTAACCACTCCATCTCTCCACCAGCATATAAGAGAGATTAAAATGAGACTAGAAAAAATTGTGTAGCTGAGGAGAAGCCCATCTCTCTCCTACACCATTACTTACAACTGGCTAACAATATAGTAGTCACCATGCTAAGCAAGATATCACCGCCGGTCATCGGAAAGCTTACCGGAGCGTGGGGTTCAGGCGAAAAATCTGGGTTTACCCATGGTCCGGCTACAAGCCCAAGAACTCCTTTAGATGTCAAGATCCAATCCCCGAGAGGCCTAAAGACTTGCTGCTATGATCTTGGTGGAGTTGGACTGGGTATAGTGGCTGCCCTTGAGAAATCTGGTGATTCTGGGTCTGAAATTCGGGCCAATAAGCCTGTGTTTCTTCAGAATTTAAGCCGAAATTCTGACCCGATTCAGGTTAAATTACCAGCAAAGGATAGTAATTGCGGTGGATACAGAAAAGGGTTGGAGGAAATGGATTCGGATCATGATTTGGGAGAGGATTGCACTTCTGTGATTTGTCATGGGCCAAACAAGGCCTACAGCAGTACTGGAGATTATTGTGAGAATGGTGGTGAATTCACTGAATTGGGCAGAAGAGGGAATGACAGAAATGGGTTTGATAAGAGAAGTAAAAAGAGTGTCTTTGGTGCTGTTTTTGACATATCGCCAGCTAGATTTGGAGAAGATATGGGGGCATATCCGACCTCTGATTTTCTCAGTTCATGTCACATGTGCCAGAAGAAGCTCCATGGCAAAGACATTTTCATGTACAGGTACAGCCCTTCTGAACTTAATTGCTATTTCTCTTTGTTAGCGAGTCTCGCATCGCTTATGTTGTTCATTTTTTCTCTGCTTATAAGCTTTAGATAATTCTCACCTTTCAAGCTAGTTTTCAAGATTGAGTTAAGCCTTTGAGTTTCTAACATAGTATCAAAACTGGGTCTGTTACGCACTCGGATCCTCTCATATATAACCCTCTGTCATCTTCACATTTGCGATCCACGCTTCACGTGAGGAAGAGGGTGTTAGCGAGTCTAACATCTCCTATGTTGGTTTTTCTTACTCTGCTTATAAGCCTTGAATAATTCTTATTTTCCAATCTAATTTTCAAAGTTGAGTTACGTTCATGAATTTCTAACACTTTTATTGTTATTTCATGTTTTTGTCCAATTCAAATAAAGATAGAATCACTTTCTCGGCCGGAACCGGTATGTCAATCAATACCGACCAATACAGTACGAGATAGATAATACTGCATCCAATCCCCAGCTTCAGTTAGTGTTTCTTTGAATTTCTAGATGTATTTATATGCCCTTAAACTGAACAAAATATGCACACATGATGATTCAACAGGGGAGAAAAACCATTTTGTAGCACGGAGTGTAGATACAGGCAGATCGCCATGGACGAACGCCAAGAGCAGCACTGCAGCTCTAAAACTTCAAGATCATCATCAGCAGCAGCAACAACAGCAGCAACAGATGTTTCAAATTCACCATACACCACCAACGACGAGATTTTCTCCACCGGAATTCTTGCAATCTAATCTATGTACTACACTAGTGGACGGCAGTGGATGATAGTGCATGGAGATACTACTGTAAACAACATGAAATTCAGCAGGAATATTTTAGAAGCCTATGTTTTCCTTTCGCAATTTTGATGTGTGTAGCAGTAGCTGTAGTAATTGGAGCTAAGAAAAAATTTAGAATCACAAATTATTCATGCACAACTGGACACATCTGTGTCCAGAACCATCGGATACACATGAGACACACATGATTCTGAAAGACCCCAACATGCATCTGATAATTCCAGACACATCAGTATTCAAATGTGCATGAACCATTGGTGCTCTTAAACTTGTTCATTGCAACAAACAGTTTCATTTATCTAAAAAGTTGCAATCACTTTGTGCATGTCATTTCAGATAACCTTTTCTTTTGCATGCTCGATTGCATATGTTTTTACCAAAGCATAATATGTCCGTCACACAAAACCATTCATCATTTTCCCCCTTTTTTTTCACTAATTCAGAGTGTTCAAGCTAGTTTACGTATATTTTGACTGTCCCGCATTAACGGAAAACTCAATTAAGACAAAAAAATTTATAAAAACTAACCCCATAAAATTTGATAGTAAATATTTCCTGTGCCTTCAGAAAACCAGACCAGTCCCTTAAAATTACATTTCCCGTGTCTTTGGAAAACCAGGCATTGAAAATTGGTTAGAATCTCAGACCATGTTTCCTTTTATTTTATATTTTTTAGTGTCCAAAGTTCTTTGTGTCCTACCTAGGCTAGCCCATGCCTTTGTGGAATAAAAGAATAGACACCTTCTATCACCCACCTCCATGCGTTGGTGGATTTTTTCATACCTTTCTTAATTAAAATTGTTTTTTTTTTTTAAATTCATCAAGCACATTAATCAATTTGATCAAATATTATTATTAAAACCCAAACCGCAAGACATTTATAATTCTTCTCATAAAAGAACTACTCATTCTTCACACACAATAATCAGCAGAATTGAGAAAGAAACTTCTTGTCAAATCTTAGAGATACCTAAGACCATCTGCAACAGATTCTCAGATTCTCTATTTAAGACCTGTTGGGCAAAATACCTAATAAAACATGCTTTTTGAAAGTGCTAGTCAAATGATTAAGTATTTTACCTATCTGTATCTTGAGAAGCTATGCAAATTCCAATAACCAATTATAAAGTGCCACGTCATTAATTATCTCATTAAACATGTATTGAATTTAACTGATGAGATAGAATCCAATGTACCTAATATAGTTACCATAACATTATTTGCGAACCATTCTCTAAGAAACAAGAAATCATTTAAATAACTCGACATTGAAATACTCAACAAAAAATAGAAAAAATTATTAAGTACTCATAGAGCACCGTCACGTGATACTCCAACACTCTCCACCACCACAATACATTCATCCCAGGCACAATAAATGTGAACCCCACAAAAACGTGTAGCGCTGGAGAGTATCGGACAGCACATGCCGGTCCCCAAGATCGTTGAATATTACTCCTAAAGAAGAAGATCCAACCTCTCAACTTACGACTATTTCAGTTGAAACCACATAAATATCTGGATGTGGGTTCCAATTGTAAATAGAAATCCTTCATACATATCTATAAGAAAACCATCATTTACTATTTCAAGTCAAAACTAGGAAATTTGAAACAAAGACGCACAACCATTCCCCAGGGAAACAACTGTGGTTTAGATGAGATTTGCTGGAGAAGTCATCCCCAATACTAGAATACATATGACCCATTTTTATACACAGCTGGTATATAAGGGGGGTGACACAGCTGACTAACCACACTAGAGGATAAGAGAAAAACAGAAATTTAAAAAAAAAAAAAAATGGGAAAAAAAGAGGCATTCTGGATCCACTTATCAGAAAAGGATTGACGATTACGTATTACTGGTAGTAAATCGACGGCTGGGTAGAAGCAATGCCTGGATACCCACCATCGTAGATTGCCTGACTAGCTCCGGCAGCCCCAAATCGCTGAGCTTGCGGCTGCATCAGAGCTTGTGCACCCATCCCCATCCCCATTCCCATTCGACTCAACGCCAGTTGTCGCTCATAGGCTACTAGGTCAGTGGCAGAAAAACCTGGCAATTGTGCGGCAGTTGGCAGTGGCAGAGGAGTAGAGCTCGTCCCTGGTGGAGTAGGTTTGCTGCCCCAGGAGCACTGCAATCAATATAAGTTCAATATTCAAGCCCGTAACAAGTAACCGAGTTAAACAAGGCAGCAGATGAAGCAAAAGAGCAAAAGAAACACTGCATGTGGATAATCAATAACAAGTAATTGAATGAAATTAATGGTTCTTTATCAAATTACTCAAGACACATGCATAGCCACTGCACAACATGAGTAAGGAGAACAAGTGTCGATAAAGTGGACATGCAAGTGTACAGCTCTGTTCATATGTCCTATTGATATGATATAGGAACAAACTACTCGCATCATAGAGCATGGAATTGGATGGCTATTCAATGAGCAACCTTAACAGTCATTGTAAATTAATCACAATGTAACGAAACATCTGAAGGCAAGGGCGGAGGAGAGATTTCAACATTAGGTGGGCAAAGGAATAAACAATAACAAGATGTGCAACAAACAACAAACATATTAAACTCAATTGACAGGTTATCGTCCATATGAAACTCAAATCACTTTGGGCAATCGTCCACAATTTCAAATACTTTGATCAAACTTTACTGCAATAACAGGTTTTTTTCTGAGACTTGGGGCAGGTGGGAGTCTATGCTCACCACCCACCGGTCGATCTCTTTTAAATAACGTGCAAAAAATTGTCCTTTCAATTTATTTGGAGAGAAAGGTCAGTTACAGTACCTTAATTGGTTTGCCAAAGAAAATTCGGGCATTCCCCAACTGAATAGCCCGGGCTGCTTCAGCATGGGTACTGTATCTTATAAAACCAAAACCTTTATCTCGCTGTATGCGGACATCTTCAATAACACCGGCACCAAGAGAATGGAAATGCTGGTGAAGATCAACAGAACTAACCTGCAAAATATTGGTCATGCTGCCATTTATGAGAAACACAAGGCATTCTAATATGAAATGTACTGCTAAGACTCCGCATAAAAAGTGAGGAGGATTTGTGGTAAAAGAGGATATGAATACAATAAATTAAACTGGACACATAGGATAGAGCACAATGCCAAAAAAAGAGATTCAGGTAGCCAACCCTAATGGAGTGGGACACGAGACCTTGCTTGGTTTAGTCTTGCTGGCCTTCAATTGCTACATCTTTATAGCTAAAGCCTAGCTGTGTTCCCTCCTCGAAGAAAGTCTAGTACATAGTTATTTAAGGCACAAGGTGCACCGAGGCACAAAGGTCTCTTGGAGCCTAGGCGCGAGACGCGGGCTTTATTGAAGCTAGGCGCACCTAGACGAGAAAATATATATATATATATATATATATATATATATATATCTACCAAAAAAACAGTGAATATATCTACAAAAAAAAACATATATACACTGATTTTATATATATATATATATATATATATATATATATATATATATATATATATCTCCTATCTAGCAAAAAAAAAGTGTATATATAATGTATATATTCTGTAAATAATGTATATTCACTGTACATTATATATGTATACATATATATAGCAAAAAAATACACTGTATCAGTACATTATAGATATATACACAGTGTATATATATTTGAGTATATACTATATACATTATAGAGATATGCTGAGCCAAAAAAATATACATTATAGATATATGCTGAGCAAAAAAAAAAAAAAATACATTATAGATATATGCCGAGTAATAAAAAATATACATTATAGATATATGTTTATATACGTTTATATATAGATATTTATACATATATTATATGACTGGGTGGTGGTGGTGGATTGACAGATAGAGAGAGAGAGAGCTGCGATCGCTGGCCACTGGTGGTCGATCGATCCAAGCAAGCGAGAGAGAGCCAATATTAGGTAAAAGGCCATTTTCGATTACTTTTCACAAAGCGCGCGCCTCGTGCACCTATGCCCAAAAAGCTCGCGCTTCATCGAATGAGCCTCGCCTAGCCCTCCTCGAAGTTCCGGACCTGCGCCTCACGCCTAGGCGCGCTTTTCACAAACCAAAATCTTCCACCCAAAACATGATGAAATGAGAGTATAATGACGCAAGAGATAAAATAATTCCTCGGCCTCGTCTGTTCAAGAAAAGGAACTCCCGCTAAGGAAATTACAACAAAGTTGGTGATTGAGATAACTACTTGTCCAGATAACCGACACAATCCGCATTTAGCTACCAAGTCTGTCAAATACTCACCTCAGGAGCAAGATTACCAACATAAACAGTGGTGTACTGAGGATTATTCTCTGGAGCATCTTCATTGGTTCTCTCTTGACCATCTTCTGCACGAGAATAAGACCATCCTTTTAAGTTCTAAGATCAAAAGATTTCAAATTGTAAATATCAAATATAGAACAATATACGACACATAAAAGTTGACTGGTTATAATTTTTCCTTCAAAAGAATGGATGTGGGTAAATAGGAAATTATTTCACTCATTTAAAAACACGCTTGGACTTGGAAGTTGTGCCTGCGATACATATGCCTCAATCTACACAGCAGCTAAAAGATTTTCACAACCATTTTCCTGAAGTACAATTGCAGTAATCAAAGAAAAACTGCACCAAGAGTCGAAATTCATTCTGCAGCGTGCTAAAAGAAGTTGATGTTTATCATTCCAACTTCATATATAGGGCTGTTTCTCAGCCAATGATAACTTTGAAGGGATATTTCATTAATCATCTAAACCTGAAGCTCCATTAGTCAGTTCCACCACACTTTTGCCATCCGAATTGTGATTGTCATCACTAACACCAGCGCCCTTTGTTGCCCAGTTGCACCTGATTTGTCTGCTTCCGAGCCATTTTCCTGTAATTTTTTAAAATTAGAAGATTCCAATTTATGCAAGTAACTGAAAAATAAGTACGGTGAGCCAGAAAGAAATAAAGAAAGAAAGCATCCTATACCACCCTCCATGGCCCCGTTAAGTGGTATAGTCTCGTGCTAAAGCTATACCTCAAAATTTGCTCGTGAGACTACAACTTTGAACCTATCAAATGAAGTTCTTGTTTCCTTAAGTATCAGTTCATGCATTTTAATCTTTGAGAAATCATTGAAAACTTCAACTACAAAGTGAGCTCGTGTTTACCTTTACTATAAGTTTATACATTTTCAATCTCGACAGATCATTATAAATTCATCTACCAAATGGAGCCTAGCACATGCTGTGATGATTACATTTCACACTGTGATGGAAATGTCAGCAGTATTAAAACCTCTTAACAGAACATTTAAGTATGTCAAATATCAGATGCTCAAAGCGTAGCTTAATATCATACTGCTTGAAATTGTTTATACCAGTTAAGAGATGGCTTCAATTTCATCACGAAACCCATTAAAGCATCCTAATGGAAGGATTAGTCCCAATTTGTTTTACTAGTAGCTCTTTCTATGCTGAGAATAGAAATAGAATATGTACTTCAACAGAAAACAAGGATAGAGAGAAGCAACAATGAAGATTTTCTCACCATTCAAATCATTCACTGCACTTTGAGCATCCTGGCCAAGAGAAAAAAATGAGAGGAAGGCATGTAGAACCACAATACAACACATGGAACAGACGAGAGAAAGATGATCATGGGTATCTAATAACGATATCACTACCTGTTGATTCCGGAAAGAGACAAAGCCAAACCCCCTTGAACGCCCAGTCTTCTGATCCCACATGACCCTTGCATCTCTGTAAATGGCAGTGGAAAGATCAAAGAAGCATCAAGATAAATGTTGGGTCAACATCAAAACTAGAGACAAAAGATCAAGAAAAGAAAGTATACGAGCAACTAGGATAAACAGAGAAGCACGCAAACAGTGTAGAATCTGTAACTTCAGGGCTAAGATCACCAACAAAAATGTTAAAGTGACCTACACAAAACATAAACAAGAAGAGATACGGACAGATTAGTTTCAGAATAAGCAGAATCAACGTTAGCATAAGCACCACAAAACATAAAGAGGTGTGTAGACCTGATGTATCCTCTCTCTGATTACTGGCATATGCCCAGTTAACTTTAATAGGCTGCCCAAACCTGCAAACTACATATTAGGGCAAGGAAACATACAAACACCAAATCATCGACATTCTACTCACAGATGCCTTCCATTAAGTGAAACAATAGCAAGAGCAGCTGATCTGCGATCAAAATAGTCCACAAAACCGTAGGATGACTGCGTAAAGAATGCACCATTATGAACAGAAAGATGGCACCATCTAGAAGGAAAGGTGGTAAGTTTGTGGTGAGAACATACCTTCTCCTTCCGAATGAGTTTGCACCCTTCAATGGGACCAGTACTTGAGAAAACCTCCTGAAGAAGTGGGTCTGTAACCTGTGGGTGAACATTTCCAACATATCTGCATTATATCATAGATGAAAAATGATTAAAATAACGATAACCTTGCGCAAGATCCTGATTGGCATTAATACACATGAGCATCAAATAGCATACATAAATCTGTAAGAAAGAAAGCATCAGCAATCATTCTCATATTGCAGTGAAAGAGAAAGACAAAGTAAAACAGAGAGGGAATATTTCCACGCATTTCATTTGTTTGAATTAAGATACTCTTCCTATTATACAAAACTAATGATGCTAACATAGGAAGCAATCAAGACTTTCCCCGTGATAAAATGAGACAATTTAAACTGCTTTCACAGAAGTAAGCAAAGTGACGGCAAAGGTAAAAAGAAAAACTAAAAAAGAAAAAGAGAGAAAAAAAGATAAATCTGTATGACACTCACACACTGCGGCAAGTACTTGAATCAAACCCAGGAGGCAGATTTCCACTCAAGATGGGCTCTATCTGCAAAATAAAAATGTAAAGAAACAAGAAGGGAAAAAAGGCCCAAAAATAAAATATCTACACCACTAATCAATATCTAAGATGCAAACTACCCACATATTACAATAAAAACTCACTGACACCTCACAAACACAATTTGAATACTGTACATAAGAGAACGTAGGAAAAGCCTAGTTGTCAAATCAAGTTTGGTTTGGTGCTTTCTTTTTTTTTATCTTGGTTTGGAATAGGTAGTTGAGATAAACATGGATTGACGTAATGAGGAAATATATGATAGCTTGTGGTTCAATTAAAACTTGTTGGCTTTGATAATGTGGAATAACCGAACGGACTCCTATACTTTATGCCAATTAGCTAAAACAAGGCTTTTTAAATATGCAGTGGGTTGAGATAGTCTAATGCATAGGGCTCAAATCAAATTGAACCATAATATATATACGTAATGGAGGAAGGAGGAAGGAATGATAAGAGAACACTCCAATCTTTTACTTCCATTCAATCAAAGTTCAATGAGAAACTTGTGGTAGGAGTGTACCAAATATACAGATGTAATATATACGTTTTATATCCACAATCATTCACACCACTCTCTAAGGTTTCCATGCATTTCTCACCAATGAAAACTCAGAATAGTGTTGATTGTACCAATGAAGAATACAAATAACTTAAAACTAACAGTGATTGATGAAAACAATGCTAATTTCAGTTCAACCTAACAGTTGTAGTGCCGTCTGTTTAGAAGATAATGCTGTTTGCTAAGGTCACAAATTAAACAAAAAACCAAAAATCAACTTGTTTCTCTTCTATTTCCTACATAATCTTCAGCAAACAGGAAGTCAAATGAATACCAAAACAAGAGCAAAAAATGAATAAACTCCCTTGAAAAAAAAAACTATACGATAGATTCGCCAACAGATTAAATATCTCCATTAACATGGCAACGAGAAGTAAACAATGAGTATAAACATAACCAAAATATCGCACAAAAACCAAAGGAAATAGGGCAAAGGCAAAAAGAACCTGGGGAGCAGGAGCTAAAAGACCAGGGTGGTAGAGCGATTGCTGCATCAACGCCTGTTGCTGCTTCAGCCTCTGCTGCTGCTGTTGCATCATAGTGAGAGGTACGAATATATGTGGCTATATGTATATAGTGAGAGAGAGAGAGAGATACAGAGAGGATGAGGCGCGCTGGGGACTATGACAGAAGGGAAAAGTTCTAGGGTTTAGATATAAGGCGGGAAGGAGAAACGAAAGAAAACAAAATAAAAGAAGAAGAAGAAAAATAGGAAGGAAAAAAAAACCCTCGAAGGAGAGGGGTGAAGAAGAAGAAGAAAGTGTACGACGGGGGTAGTGATTTGGAATCGAGAGAGGACGATGCGAAGTGGGTCTGATGCAGATGATATGGTGACCGAGGGGTTATGATTCGGTGCAGCCGGTTGCAGGTGTGGGACCTTTTACAATGGGCTGACGGGCTTCCACCTTGGGCTAGTCCATTTTCTAGGTCGAGCCCGTTGGTTCTCTTCATCGTTCTTACTAAAACTGGCCCTGGTGTTTTGTGCAATGTTCTGAATACCGAATCAGTTTGGGCACCGGTTGTTTTATTAGTACGGTACGTATCGATACAAGTCATGTACCGGGTACCGTATCGAATTTATCGCAACTATCAATATATATATAAATTATAGAGAGAAAGCCAAAAAAAATTAATTTTTTCCGTAATTCTTAAAAAAAAAAAAAAACAAATCCGGTACCGGCCGGTATTAGCCGGTACGGCCGGTATTGAGAACTGTACGGTACTATAGGTACTTGGTACCGTTTTTTGCCAAAACGGTACGTACCGGCCGGTACGGTACGGTATCGACAACATTGGTTTTGTGTACTGTCCACATATCAAAATAATGGACAGATGGCTCCCCCATTCCCTGTTTCAGTGCATAAAATACTAACCGAGCATTTAAATACTGATTAAATAATTTTTTAACAGTCTTTTACGTATCAAAAATAACGTTATTTTACCGCGCAACATGTCTTATCGTGCGCAATGCACAACTAGCTCCCCATTCCCAAAAATAACTGGTCGTGTGGGAAGCATTGCATTTCTTTATGTTGGCAGAATAATTTTAAAACTTATACTTTATTTGTTCAAAATCATTAAGGAGTGATTGAAAATTTGACTCCTATTAATTTTCATATAATGTTGGTTGAAGAAATTTAAATAGAATTTAATCCTTTTTAAATTCATATAATTATAATGGGTTATTTATTAGTGTAAAATAGTGTTTTGTCGTTGGTATCTATTCGGATGAGTAGTTATCTCACTTCTATTTGTGACTATTCGAAAAAGTCAATAATGTTACTACATATAAGTGTGTTCCCTCCATTTGTAATATGAATTTTTTTAGACACAACTTAGTGAGTTTTGTATTAATTTTTCATTTATTATTTTGAGTATTGAGTCATCATATGAGAGAATCCAAGAATATTATTTAGTTCACTCGGCACATTGATTGTGGTGCTATTTCGGTGAGATTTAATCATTTTATCCTAGAAAACAAGCGTCTATTCAAATTGCAAGTATCGTGAAGAGGGCGAAATTTGTTTTAAGAACATAGTATCTAACAAGGGGAGAATTGGGCTAAAGCCCATGGGATCACGTGACCCCCTCAACTTCTCTCCTTTGTTTTTTTGTACATGTATATTTTTTAGATAGGGTAGGTACGCATACCGTTAACAAAATTTTATTTTAAAATTTTGATTTCGCAGTTAATGTCAAAATATTTTTAAGTCAACGGTGAATTTTTAAAAATAAAATCTAGAAATTACGATCGAAAAGGAGTTTAAATGAAAAATGTCGGTCAATTTTTTTAATGCGACAGTGATAAAATGGACATATTTTTCTGCTTTTCTTTTTACATTTGTTACCACCACATTAGAAAAAATGACCAACATCGCTCATTTGAACCATTTACAATTGTGTTCTCTGGAAAAAATTTAAAAAAAGTTTGTTTACTTAAAAAAATATTTCAAGATTAACTACTAACTTAAAATTTTAAAATAAAATTTTGTTAACAGTGTATGTGCACAACACACAAGAGTTGTTTTATTTTAAATTCAAAATGGTACTTAATTTTTTTTATACAACATGTGTGTTGTGCTCACGGCACAACACATACCCCATTTTTGTATTTTTGACATGTGATCTAAATTTAATTTTAATCTAAATTTGCTCTAATTATATTACAGTGTGAATTGTATAATTTTTTTAAAAATTTACTCTAAATAAATGACTCTCCTGTATGAAATTCTTAGATTTGCCGTTGTGTCTAACATTAGACTTGATCATTTTCATATAACTTTTAGATTCTATATTTTTATTATAATTTTATTATCTTTGATCTGACGTTATGTCACGACAGCATAAAAAATATACACATAACTTTTTTGACAATTTACTCACGCGATATTTTAGGATCGGACTTTTGGCCATTGGCCAAAATTCTCCATTACTATCTTCGTGAAATCCCGGGCCATGTCTCAATCTCAAACTCTTTAAGTGTAATTGAACATCCAAAAAGACAAACTAAGAAGGGAGCAGTAAATCGTCGATTGAAGAGCTAAAGTGGCTAATGCTTTGTAGAGGGAAAGAAAAGAGGCGAAGGGAAAATAATTATAAAAGAAAATATAGGGAAATTTTATAGTGTTATTTTGCTATTTTCTTCGTTACTTTCACTCTCCTTTGGAAGCAAAGCGTAGAAATTTCATTTATTTGAAGGTTTTAAATGATTTTTCAATTTGCATTTTCAACATATAGAGGAGTAGCGTCACCTTTGTAGTAATCAAATTCGCATACTTAGGTCCCGATTGGGTGATGGATTAGTTTTGGGTGTGTTAAACAAATAGGGTGTATTAAATAAGACATTGGGGCTTACATTTAAAGAGGGTGTGTTAAATAAAGTAGTAATTAGATGAAGGGTTATTTTGAGTGTATTAGGAAAGAAAAATGTGTATTAAATTTTTCAAAGACAAATTTGCCTTTCGTCGTGTATTTAATGTGTGTATGGGTCCATTTGGCCTACGGTTTTTATTGGTTTATTTATTTATGATGTTTGGAATAAATATAAAAACAGGTGATGACATTTTGACTAATTTATTTATTGAGTTGTTTGATTTGACTTTGACGAACAAATGACCATATTGCCCTTATTTTATTTGGGACCCTATTTGGCCCTTGTCTTATTTGAAGGGTATTTTCGGTTTTTCGGTAACTGTACGGGCGGAATAACAAAGTGGGAGAATTTTCTTGGTCTAACAAATAAATTAGCCCAAACCTATTTATTTGTTTACCCAACAAATAAATGAAAAAACACTTAATAACCACAGCCCAAATAGGGCCTATATATATATATGGGGGTCAAGAGACCAATATATTTTTTAGACTAATATTAGACCAACATCTAAACTCTTCATTCCTGATTAAATTTTAATGATCCGAACCGTTTAATGTGTTTAAAACATGTTTTTAAGGGTAACCGCGAGAAATCAACTTAAAATATTATAGGAAATAACTTGATTCAAACAATAGTTCATAAAAGAGCTTCTGCCAGCATTTTGAACGACTACATGAGTTTTCTTGGTTGCCAATCACTAGATTAATGTGGACCCAACCTTATTTAGCCCAAGCCTTAATTAACACACCTCATTACCCCTCGTCCAATCAAGCCCTTAAGTTATCCATGACAAAAATGTATCTATTTGTCTTTTTTATTTTCCCGAGATGGAGGGTCCACTGATTGGGCCAATAACATTTTTTATAACTCGAAGTGTTTTGACCAGTTTATGCGAACCTCGACTAATTTCTGGAGATTAATTCCACCATTTATTTGCGGCGATTCTAATTAAAGTTTGAAAAAAACTGACCACATAAGAATTAATAGTATCTGAAAAAATTCGAATATTAAATTTTAGGCTGTGTTCGGTTATGGTTTTGAGAGATTTTCTCTCAAACAATTTCTGGAACCAGTTTCTGAAACAGTTTCAGAAACAGTTTCTGAAACATTCTTCCAGACAACTTTTTCTCTCTATAAAAGAAAAAGTTTCAGAAACAGTTTCTGAAACAGTTTCTGAGACACTTATAACCAAACAACATCTCAGAGACATGTTTCTAAAACTACTTCAGAAACACCCTAAAACGAACACACCCTTAGAAATGAAAAGACTCCTAAATTCTAAACAGTTCTAGACATTGACCACCAGACCCATTTCTTGGAATTTCGGATTGGACTAGTAGCTAATGGGTCAATGTGGACAGGACCGTCCCAGCTTTATGCACCCATGTGTTGAGAAATTGCACATTGGATCATTCCAGGCCCTTTCTTGGCCCATGGCTACAATTACGAAAAATTCAACATGGGCATTCCTGCGCCAAAAATTGCCCAAGCCTGGGGACTGGCGGGGATTATTTTGGGGCCGGCCCCGACTAGAGAGCATATGATCTCACATGATTCTTAGGATTTGTAATTCTAATGTTTGTTTCGTTGAGACTAATACACGAGATTGAATTACAAGGGACTATTTACTTTTTTAATACCTCGTATGGGGATTAACTAATACCATTTAGGGGTGATATTTGTTAATATGGACTAGTGGGATTATTTTCCTTCTCTATCTAATGATCTAAAATGATTTTCCATTATTTGTCTTATTTTTTATCTCATCCAAATCAATTATAGTACAATTAATCTCATACTACATACAATTGCATATTATCGGAAATTCACATGTCCGTTTTACACCGTCTTTAATCTTGTATCTTTCAATCCTCCAAAAAAAAAAATCAAACAATCAAACGTGCCTTAAAGTTTAGTACTTTGGCATGAATCTTCAATGTCAAACTGAAACCAAATGGGATCCGCTAATAACTAATATTATTTTAGAGAAAACATTTACAAAAAAAAAAATTGTTACTATGGATTGGACTCTTGGTTTTAGAGATTAATAAATTAATCGAACCGGGTTACGCCCGAATAGAGCGCGGTAGGTTTGGAACCCTATACAAGGGGCTGCTTGTTGCTCGCCCTCTTACAAGTACACGAAGGGAAGAAGCAGAATATGAGATACAAAATTACTAATTAACCATTGAAAATTCAAAGCAAAAACATATGTACTATTGAATTGGACCGGAAGAAAATGGGTCAAATAAAGGTAGACCCTACCAAATTTGAAACTTAATGAGCACGTCACGAACAATTATTCAGTGCTACTATACACCAGGCTTTTGTATGAATTCCACCCTATTATTTGTGTGGAACTTACACTTACGAGGAATTACATGGAGACTGTTGAGGGTTTTCCCAATTTTTTTTAAAAATTAAAACCTAGATATAAATTTTAAAAATTAAAAAAAAAATATTTCAACCTTCAGATTATAATCGGTCTCCTATTTTTTCCCAAAAAACATTTCGGTCCCCCAAAATATCAAATCCTGATTCCGCCCCTGCTCGTATCATATGTGATAATAAAAAGCATGGACATTATGTTATGATGCCTCTGAAACACTGTATTTTTTTTAAAATTAATTAACAAATTAAAAATACATAGGAGAGAGGTTAAGAGAGACGAATCCTAGTAAACAATGAGTAACAAAATAAAATCCAATACCACTCTCAAATTTAATTATTGAGTAGCTGACCATAAGCACCGAATCATAACAAGGGCAAATTACACTGACGTCATAAAGACCTCCCTTGAGATTTTAATAAATACACCGTCCTCCTCTACTTTATAATTTATTTAGCTTATTTGTCCGTGTCGTTAACTTCCTAAAAATACTATTAATTTTAATTAATAAATTACTAAAATCGCCCTCTTTAGTATTTTTACCCCTCTTTTTTTAATATATATGTAACCTATTTATGTTTGTGTATATAAATATATATTCTATAATTATATACATATACTTAAGAATCTAATGCAAAACAAAACGCTACTTATGATTTTAGCATGGTTAAATTAAACTGAGGTTATATTAAAATAATTTTAGTATTTAAATCTCAAAAAGAAAAAAAAAACTGTTAAAAAATAAATTAAATTAAAAGTGATGATAATTCTTTAATGAGATCAACTAAAAATATATATGTTTCTATTAGATAAAAATAAGCAAACATAACAAACTATATTCAGTGATGAATATAATTTTTATAAAAAGATAATTATTAAAATATAATATGCTTATTTATTTGTAAAAATTAATTAAAATATAATTCAATTTTGATATTTCAAGCTTTAATTTTAAAAATTATATTGTACATAGACTCTCTCTCTCTCTCTCTATATATATATATATATGTATATATATAATGCATACAAAAAAGAGAGATAAAAACCATAAAGATGGTCATTTTATTTTTTTTATCTATTAAAACTAACGGTGTTTGTAGAAAATTAATGGTAAGAGAAATCTGCTAGGGCTACATAGTTTCTAAATTAGTGATGGTAAGTGCATTTATTAAAACAATAGAGGAAGCCTTTTTGTATTTATCAAAAACATCAGGGAAGATCAGTGCAATTTACCCGAATAAAAAACATTACGTGTGGGTCTTTGCCCGGTGGAGAGAGGAAAGTATGAGTAATTAATAAGAGACGTGAAAAATGTGATATTATAAAAGTCATCCCTATTTCGGCAGGCAGATGTCGACATACACGAAAAATACTTTTGGCCCTTTCCCAACCACTTGAAATTTCATTGCAAAGTTTGTGCACAAATTTAAATACAGATGTATCCGGTATCATTAGATATACATAGAATCTTTTAATATATTCGATGATTACGAATATATATATATATATATATATATATATATATATATATATTTATTTATTTATTGTGTTTTCAAAATTGCTCATAGTCATTTTCAGCCCCTTGAAAGAATTGGACGATCTAGTCATTTTATCAGAGTTTTTCTTTGGACTCATTGTTATAATAGAAACCGTTTACGTTTTACAACTCCTTACTAATATCAATAGAATTAAAAATTATGTTGACCGAATATAGTCTGATATAATCTTACAACACGTTTCTTGAAGAAAATATTTTAATACTGAATCAAATTTTTTAATACAAGTGTGTTTCGAAAACATAACAAGAAATAGCCATTGATCATCATGATTTTTTGAAGTGAATATTTCTCTCAATGTGTGTTTAAAAGCTGAAAGATTTCGATCATCAAAATAGATCTCGAAAGATCCCACAAGTGGACGAACTAGACGTCAAGTTCGAGGCTGAATATGATCCAATCCCTTAAATCTAGCTCTAATATATGCAAAACCAAGGGACCAAAACGGAAAACAAATTGAACAAAATAACAAGAAAATAAACAAATAGGGAATTACGTGTGGTTTATATAGAGTTCACCCCGAATTTAATAATTTGATCTGAACTGTTAATTCTTTTTATTTTGTCGAGCACGTGACTGGTATAAAATATTTAAGTTAATTGGATAAAATAAATGCACTTCCGTCACATGGTTTAAAATATTCAATTAAAATTCCCAGATCTTACTTTTGGAAGATTCAATGATGGCTATCCTTGATTTTCCTTCATTGACAGCTAGAAGGGAAATAATGAAGCCACAATTAGTCATTTGAACAGTCAAAATGTGAAATTAAACCACTCCCACAGTCATTACTTTCTTGTTTTTTATGATTATGTTGGCTAGTATTGAACATTTGATTATTTATTTATTTTTTATATCTCATAGTGACGCAACAAGTTTACGCGCGCAATCAAATTTGCCGTCTATTAGTAGAGAACTCAAATAAAGTCGGGACAAAATCATGAAGTGACCGCATAAAAATTTGTAGGGAAAAATATATGCGATAGATTCATACAACACACGGAGATTTCAGAAAATGTACATCCTTCTCCATTGATACTTGAATCAAATAATTATAGTACGTATACAACTGTACAAAACGAGAATTAAAATACAAAAATAAAAATATAGATTGACACAGATACCGAAACGAGTCATGTATTTTATACAGTTCTCTTAAGACAAAATTGTCGCATCACCGTAGGTGTTAGAAGTTTGCTTCGACATTTATCTCCTAGGATAAAGCAGCTTTCACGAACTGAGAAACACATAACTCTGTCCGTCTATTAAACTTTCTTGTGTTTGTCTCTCTCTTACTTGAAGAAACGAAATTCGGGAGTATAGATGAAAATTCGTGTGTTAAACAACCAACAATAAGATTGGTATAAATAGAACCACGAGAGACCCGCAGAATGCCGAAACCAAAAACTTTTCGGTTGCATGCCATGAATGGTAAATGGTGGAGTTATTATTAGAGAGTCCTAGGTTATGTAACAGATGAGAATTTTCGATTGCCGAGGGACCCTCTGGTATCCCATTTAATTCTCACCCTTCGAATCCCTTTCAATTTCTGACAAAATTGATGACAAATTATGACTCCCTAGACCGTGGACCATGCTATTGTAGAACATTGAAAATGTGTTGCAGAAACCATGCTAGTGTAGGATATTGTATATGGTTTCCGTAGACCATTTCTAAGCAAGAATAGTCATGGTCCATGGAGTCTCCCTAGAGGGTTTTTGCATGCAGCATGCTTTGAAAAGTTGTTCCACGGATATACTTAGAGGTTAGTGGTATCAAGTGATCCCATTGAGTTGGAAAATCTCTTCATGATAAATACATTTTTAAAGTATTTTAGTAAATTTGTTCCAAAACTATTATAACTTGCCCCGTAAATGATATATCTTGTCTCGCATTGCAAAGTAATGCATATTATAAACAGTTGACTTCGGTGTCTTTAAATCCTATCCCCACAAAGTTATAGTACATATTATAGATTATTGACCTCAATAACTACAAATTGTGTTTTGATCTCAAACCATTGCAAGATATGTGAATAAAAAAGAAAAAAATCTACTTTGATTAGAAGAAGTATAGATCTCAAGTCATAAGATAGCTAGCGAAAAATATCCGTTCGGTTTTGAAATTATTTTCAACCTAATGTCAACTAGCCTTTAGAGTCCTGGAGTTAATGACCGGATAGATATCCAGTAACTACTAAAAATTAGTTGTGGTGAAATTCGACCTCATGATCGTAGGACTAGTGAAATTCTACTTCATCATATTTTCATTGGAAAATTTCTGCTATTCAACCATGTTCGCTTGAGTGTTTTTGCATTTTTTTTAGAGTAATATTTGTGAATTATGTTTGAAAAAAAAATTCACAAATATTATTTATTTTGTTTGCCAATTGTTATCATAATATTTGTTAATGATTAATGCATTAAATAGCCACATTTGATCCTCTTTTGATCGTGTTCTTTAAATTTATTTTCAAAAAAAATTAAAATTCAATATTGACTTAAAAAATATTTCGAGATTAACTGTGAACTTAAAATATTAAAATAAAATTTTTTTGTTAATAGAATATGTACACAAAACACACAAAAATGAGTTCTATTTTAAACACAATACTCCTTTCTTGAGAAAAGAAGAGAGAAAATGTGTCTTGAAAATGCCAAAAAAATTGAGTTTTTTTGAAACGCTTGCACTAAATAACATCTAAGAGTATTTTTAAAAAAAAATCAATTCAGAAACTATCCACCTGACATGGCCTATCAATCGAGGAACACATATACCTTGAGCATGCCATACGCTATGCAACTCTTGTTCAACTGTTGCCTAAAATTTTCTCAATTTTTTTGCGAAATTTGAAATTGGGAGTAACAAACTCACTCAAATAATAGTAATTCTGCAATACATGCATCCATTCAGAGAGAATGACATTTGGGAGTAACAAATTCACTCAAATAATAGTAATGGAGTTGCTGTCGTTATTTAATTACAGTAACTAATAAGGTTGGAACAATTAGATGCACCAGGCTTTGTCAATCCTAAAGCCAAAATGGCACAAAACAGAGTTAAAACTAAGGTAAAATTTGCTGACAACTTATCATAATATGCCAAAGAATCATTGCATTTGGCCCTCGAATTGCACCGGAGATTGAGCTGCCAACCCCAGCCATGTCTTGTTTTCAGCCGGCTTGGGAGGAAATGCCGTTGAGTTGCTTGCTGGATACGGTGTTCGTGTTGTAATCCTTTAAGAATGACATAACAGATTTGAATAAAGATCAATCACCTTGATCAGAAACATACAAGTTCATCAATGACTAAAACAAAATGTCAAAAAAATAGGTGTTCTTATTTTCAAAACAAAATTTGGAAAGGTTTTTGCATGACTAATTTGAAACTGCACAAGCTTTGATATCAATCCAACCCCTCGAGCACAAGTCCTAACACAAATCTCTTTCCTTTTGTGAAAAGGGTGGCGAATTTAGATATCAATTCCACTCCTACAGGCATGTCCAGCTACATGTACAAAGAACAACAGAACACTTCAATAACAGTCGCTTATGCGTTCGATTGTTTTAAAATGCCTACCTATCTTTTCTCTTCTCCAGAAAACGGGTGAGTGAGGCTTTCCTTGCAATCTTTGGCAAATCTGCAATAGAAACAACAAAACCCTGGTGAGATTTCTTAAATTTGAAGCATGCCAATCATTCACAAAGAAATCTATTAAGGCCCAAATAGATTACCAGTAGTAACGATGGGTTGATGAGGCCTTGGGATGTGCTCTTGTGCCATGTTATTGCCAATCTTAGGCACAATACTTGAGTTAGTGGGGATCAAATTAGTAGGTTCGATTGATTTTTGGACCGGAATCGAGGCATAAGTTCCCAGATTGGGTGAGCTTCCTTTGCTAGCTAAAAGCATGATTTCCTTGGCCTTTTCTGCTGGGCAATTGTTGAACACAATCACTTGTCCTGCGTAGAATATGGTCATCTGAGCAGTTTCCGGCTCTGATTTGGTAACACTGCACATTATTCAGAAATCATAATCATGTTATTTTCAGCAAATGAAAGAATTAAGTCTTAATTTTGTGAAGATGAACTAACATATTTGTAAGATGATACCATATGAGTTCTCGTAATAGGATTTACAGACTGAAAATTTTGCATCTTTTGAAGAAAAAATTAACCAGGAGAATTTTCCAAATTTTGAAGAAGTTATTGTGTTAACCAGTTGGATATATCCAAATCCATTCAGTTTTAAATGAGATGAATTCTTATGGATCCAACAAACATAGAATTAGGAAGCCGTTAATCTACTTTCTTGAAATCTATAGTAGTTTTAACTTTTACTAGCGAAGTGAATGCCTACAGGAAGAACCCAGTTCCGTCTTAAGTTTGCAACGATGCCCTGACAACGCTGTACCACGGGCAGGGTAACGTGGTCAAAAAGTAGTCAAACACCTACCTTAACCAGGTCCCCGATTTGAAGTTTAAACTTCAAAATTATCATAACCCTCGGCCGTCTAACTCTATAGTCATGTATCAGCTTACCATCTTAGGTTCCTGTTCACAGCTATGCCATATTTTCCATCGTAACAAAACAAATGCCTTAAAAAATATCGGAATTACAGCACCCAACAGTTACTACCTGTTTATGTTAGTGTGTGTCTTAGTAAATTCATGAAAGAGCCAAGTGATATAGAGGAGTATTAACCCACCTGGAATCAACCTTGTTGGAGGCCTCTTCCATGACTAAACCAGATTTCTGGGGAAATAAATCCATAGAAGCGAGATTCCGAGACATCACAGGGGACCTATTCCGAGTCGAAGTACCAGAAACTTCACCCATGTTGTTAGGCACTGGGAACAAATTCATCGTGGTGGTTGCCGTTTGAGGGGAGGTTGCGGGGATACCTGCAAAATTTGGAAAGAACATACGATACATCATCAGATCTGTTTACCTATTAGAGACACGAATCACATTTTAAGCTACATGTAGGATGTATTAGAGAAACTAATCACATTTTAAGCTACAAGTAGGACGTGAGAGTAGATCTGAGATGAAGGACCGGATGTTGAGCGAGTTGTTCGGATAAGGAGAGAAAATAGAACACGGTTAACAAATTTGGAACAATTCGACAACAATTTCAAAAAGAAACGAAAATTTCGGCTCTCAACATTCCAGTTGGTGAATCAAACACGTTCGTTATCGGAGATCGATTCCGTTCAAATGTCCATTACGGTCCCACTTTGAACATAGAGACGTTCAGTATGTAGGGTCCTAGAGGAGATCAAGGGTCCCGAAAGAAAAAAAAACTAATGAGATATCGTTTTTTCCAGTGTAAAGTGGTTCAAATTTATCTCTGATCAACCTTTTTTTCTCCTGAATTATCTAGCTAAATCTATAAATAAAGGATCGAAATCATCATTAGATCTGCAGCGGACCAACATGCACAAACTGCGGTACCATAATGCAAACTGTGCTCACAGAAATGCTTCTCCTTTCAAATAAAAAACAAGCGCGAGAAGATAATGGCGAAAGATTTAAACGATTGAAATTCGACATCAGTAAAAAATAATGAAAATTACTGTAGCGTACCGTTTGCATCGGAACCACGAGTCATCCCGAGGCTGAGATCTCCGAGTGTGCGCTTCTCTTTTAAGTACTGACTCAGCAGACTACACGTCTGCGTGAAGTTGGACGACGACTTCTCCGGCGCTCTCGCCGAATTAATGCCGGAATAACTCCCGGATTCTGAATATTCCAACGAGCTCGACATATTTCCCGGCAAAACAGAACAAGATCCTCTGGCACATGCAATAACAAATACAGAAACCCAGACGTACTCGAGCACTGAGTCGATGGTTCAGAGTCCACAGATTTATCAAAAATCGAATCGAAGCTCTCGATATTTGAGCAAGACTTTTACGCACTCTCTTCTCTCTCTCTCGATTGTCTGTTCGTTTATCTCTGGCAATTTGCTAAAGCACGA
This sequence comes from Arctostaphylos glauca, assembly GCA_019985065.2. Taxonomy (NCBI): domain Eukaryota; kingdom Viridiplantae; phylum Streptophyta; class Magnoliopsida; order Ericales; family Ericaceae; genus Arctostaphylos; species Arctostaphylos glauca. Next base: position 3,220,494 of record JAHSPW020000002.1, read on the forward strand.
GGAATATATGGGCCTTTGGCAAGTTGAAATTAGTATAATATTTTAATATTTGTCGCTTTACTTTTTGTTTTCACCAACAATTTCAATCACGTGTTGTTTGCGTTAGAAATTCTGTCCAATCCGTGTTTCCCTTTTTCAACTGTAACACTGCCCTTTCCTTTTCAGAATTTTACGACGTTTGCCCTCTTTTCCGTTCCGTCACTGGTCAACTTTCGATAACTGACCTAATTTGACCTAACTAATTTATAGTACTCTTTTTTTGTTTTCTTTTTCATCTTTATTAATTTTGTGCCAATTTTTAAAGGGTAAATTACATTGACCTCCCTGAGGTTACTATGGGTGTTCGTTTAAGGGTGTTTGGGAAAAAATTTTCCAAACAAGTTTCTGGAACAAATTTCTCAAATATTTTTATTTTTTTCCAAACAACTTCATCTCTCTATAAAAGATTTAACTCTTAGATTTTTTCTGAAACACTTATACCAAACAATATCTCAGAGTTTTTTTCTTAAAAATTATTTCAGAAACAATCAAAACGAATACACCCTATACCCCTCCCAGGTTTTTGAAATTAGACTGCCCCTCCCTACTGTACCTCTTCCCCCAATTTTGCACATATGGTGTTAACTTCTCCGTTAAGCTATTAAACAATTAATTTGTCAAGTAACAAAAAGACTATAATGCCCTCTATGGGTCTTCAAATGTACGGACACTTCCTTTCCTCTCTTCATTTTGTTCTCTCTTCCATTTCATTCTCTCACCCATTTGTTCCATCAAAGAAAACCAACCCATCGACCTTGTAATCTTCGAACTTTTTGTAAGATTCTATTCTGCAACTTTGAAATTCATAATCAGTAACTGACTGGAAACCAGAAAGTCATAATCCATATATTTATAGACTGCTCGAGAGAGGGCCTTTGTAAAATTCAGCAAGCTACTAGTTGTTGTTCGGATATTTCAGACTGTAATTTCATACTATAATTTACCTCTGTTTGCATGATCGCACTGCACAAGTGTTAGATTGTATTTATCATTACTTTGTTGACTATGTAAATAGTAGGCATATAATTAGGAGCTTATTTAGGGATTCAGTTAGAGATAAATTAGGGATTCAGTTTGTACATTGTTCTATATATATTGTGTCTCCTCTTAAGAGAAGAATACACAGAAAATATATTTCTTAACATGGTATCAGAGCGGTAACGTACCTGCCGCCATATACTTCCGCTGCTGCCGCCATACATCGTCGGCTTCTTTTTCCGTCGTCGTCGTTGAGGCTTCTCCGACGCCGACGTCATTATCATCATCCCCATCCGGTTTCCATCGAACAACACCAATCATACTAAGGAGTTCTGTTGGAAGTTACATGGAAAACCTCCTTCTCGCGGGAAAGGGGGAGGCCCCTAGTGGATTTTCTCAGGAGGAAATGCAAGCTCTCAGGCGCCTTTTGGCTCGAGCTGATTCTCCATCTACTATAGCTCCTACTTCTTCCGCAGTTCCATCCTCTTCCAATTTTGCTCACACAGGTATTCCAGCTAAGGCATTTACTGCTTCTTCTGCCATTCCTTGGATTATAGATTCTGGTGCTTCAGACCACATGACAGGTTGTTCCTCTGTATTTGATTCTTACACTACTTGTTCAGGTAAGGATAAGGTCCGAATAGCGGATGGGTCGTTCTCTGCTATTTCAGGGAAAGGTTTTGTCAACTATTCTTCCTCAATATCTCTTTCTTCAGTCCTACATATTCCCAACTTTGCTACTAACCTTTTGTCTGTTAGTAGTCTTACTCGTTCTGCCAATTGGTCAGTGACATTTTTTCCCACTCATTGTGTCTTTCAAGAACTGGATACGAGGAAGGTGATTGGCAGTGGTAGAACACATGATGGCCTCTATTACCTGGAATTTGCACCTTGTCCACCTCAGCAACCCATGTCATGTGGTTCAGCTCTGCAGGCCGATATGAGTCCAGCTCTTTCTATGTTACATCATTGGCATCGAAGATTGGGTCATCCCTCATTTGGGATTTTAGCGAGGTTGTTTCCTAGTTTAATAAAGTCTTGTTCTCAGAGTCAGTTTTTTTGTGAAGCTTGTGAGCTTGGTAAACATAAACGTTCTTTTTATGCACCCATTAATAAGAGGAGTGATTATCCGTTTATGGTTATTCATACTGATGTCTGGGGACCTTCACCTATTACTTCTCTTAAAGGTCATAGATGGTTTGTTACTTTTATTGACTGTTATTCTCGTGTTACTTGGGTGTATTTACTTAAGTCAAAAAGTGAGATTTTTTCTTGTTTTCGCTCCTTTCATGCCATGGTGCGTACTCAGTTTGATGCCAATGTTAAAATTCTCCGTAGTGATAATGGTACTGAGTATATAGACGGGCATTTTAGGGCATTTCTAGATGAGCATGGTATTCTTTTTCAGACGACTTGTGTTGACACTTCATCAAGGGAGAAGCTGAGTGCGGGTGTGATATGTATGCCGTTTGTGAAATCTGGAGACCAGTTGGCCGACATCTTCACAAAAGGGCTAGGTAGCAAGAGTTTATTCCCTATCGTGTTCAAGTTGGGCATGATCGATATTTTCGCACCAACTTGAGGGGGAGTGTTAGATTGTATTTATCATTACTTTGTTGACTATGTAAATAGTAGGCATATAATTAGGAGCCTATTTAGGGATTCAGTTAGAGATAAATTAGGGATTCAGTTAGAGATAAATTAGGAATTCAGTTAGAGATAAATTAGGGATTCAGTTTGTACATTGTTCTATATATATTGTGCCTCCTCTTAGGAGAAGAATACACAGAAAATATATTTCTTAACAACAAGTATCCACGTTCACATTGTATATGTCCATTGACCCCGTGGGATTTTGTGTGAGATTGACCAACTTTGACCATGATCTCATGTTACTAATCTGTTATTGGACTATGCATAAGTTATCAACGTTCTGGAATAAAGTCATTGAACCTGGTTGTAATAGTAATCTCGGTGTACCGGGTACATCCATCGTGCTGACAGATGTGTTGTTGTCGATTTAGTTTACAGCGGTCGTGTTGGCGACGTTAATAGTGGAAAGTAGTAACAAGATCGTCGTGTCATTTGAATGACTTAGTGTAGCCGTTGTGCTACCAGATTGTAGTAGAATGGACTTAGCAAGACATTGAAGGGTGTGTGGTGAACATTATAAGCAGTGCAATTTGTGTATAGAACAACTAGAGGATGTTAAAAGAAAAGATGTAAAAATTGGAGTTGGTGACCATTGTGCCAAGTGTTGGTGGTTGTTGTGCCAAATAATGTTCTGAGTGTCATCACAAGTATGGTTCCATGTGGGTTAGAATCCCATCGGGCGTCGTCCTGTTTGTTGATTTTTAAGGACTCCAACAAAGAGATATGTGTATTCGGTTGAAGGTGACTTTGGGGACGTCTGTGTTGACAGCTTCGAACTCCGAGGGAGTGGCGACTAATGTCTTGAACATTCTTGAGCTGATAAATAGGAAACGACTAAGTTTCATTGGTACTTAACTTGGTGAAGTCACGTATTTGGTCGAGTCCATCTAGAGTGAGATAGTTATTGATTTGAGTAGACGGTAGAAGGTAGAACTCTTCCTTACTTAGGTAAGAACTTGTCAATCTCAACTGAATACTCTATGTTAGATAAGTTGGGTAAGAACGGAAAGCCGGGAGAAAATGGCATTCTTAGAAACTTTAAAGAAACAATCGCATAACAAACCTACGTATTTACTCGACTATTAAGTTATTATTACTCTTGTTATTCAAGCACTACTTTTTATCCTATTGCATATCTATTTTTCTTTGGGTTCGGTTTTGGGTGACTTTCGCTACTGAGTTTTATTACTCATCGAAGCAATTTCCTTACCCCTAGTAATTTCATACCGGATGTTAAGAAGCTGTTGGAGAATCTGCCCAAGTAAAAAGAGCCGAGAATTGATAGAGAAGACTTTCGCGGCGTTTTGCCTTACTCCTAGTTGCTCTTTAGTTAATTTTCAATAAAAATGTAAACCCATAAGGGTAATTAAGTCATTTGGCTTCTGCATTATTATAAGTATGACTTGTCGTATTTTTGCATTGTTTATTAATAAAAAGGAAATTTTATCAACTTTTAGTTTTTAATTAATAAAATAAAGAGGAAAATGTTTAAATTAATGTCTCGAGAATTCAGGACGTTACAAAACTTAAATTATATTTTGATCAAATTCGTACAAACAAATATGCATCCTATTTATTAATAATTAATTATTTCTTACAAGAGCTATATTTGACTTAATCTATACTGTTATATTTGTTAAGTCAGTATTTGGAGAAGATGAAATAAAGTAATGAATTATATATGGTTGAAAGGTTATGTGTACCTCAGTATTCTAAGCATTATACCTTTTATAATGCTTTTAACTTGAACTCCAAGCTTAAATTGGCATTTGCGGAGCACACTCTGTGGCCCATAACCGAATTTTCTAATATGTTCCCAATGACACGATGAACACAGCTCATACTCCATGTGACGACGCACCCGAGTGCCATGTGGAGATTCCAATATGATACAAATAAGCTTGGCTCAGTAACGTGATCACGTATATATGGTTGAAAGGTTATGTGTACCTCAGTATTCTAAGCATTATACCTTTTATAATGCTTTTAACTTGAACTCCAAGCTTAAATTGGCATTTGCGGAGCACACTCTGTGGCCCATAACCGAATTTTCTAATATGTTCCCAATGACACGATGAACACAGCTCATACTCCATGTGACGACGCACCCGAGTTCCATGTGGAGATTCCAATATGATACAAATAAGCTTGGCTCAGTAACGTGATCACGTACTTAGTTCATACCCTTGAAGTCCGCTATACTGGTAGGGGAGACACTATGTGTCACGGACTTGGTTTGGACTAGATCCGGTGTTATACTGTTAACTCAGGGTTGTCTTGGCTTGGACCCACTATGTCCCCCCAACTGGGTTATGGACTGTGGGCTTCGTCTGAACTCGTGACAATGCTAATCTTGAGCTGGGTTTGAATCAAATTCTACCAACTCGATCCGACTCACTGAACGTCCTGATCCGATCCTTCATAACTTATGTAATAACAAAGTTTTCAACGACGGAGATCACAACTACTTTTCTTGGCACACTTTTTTCTTATTAGTCTAGCTAATTACTTATTTTATTTCACTTTTTTAGCATATCTAGCATGGTTTTAATTTTGCTAAAATATTACTATCTTCACTTCCACACAAAACAAACAACCCCACCAAAACAAATTGTCTTGTCAGATATTGAGGAGAAATTACGGATACAAAGGGAAAAAAACCCAACTTCCATTAGAAAAACAAAGTGATTGTTAACCTAAACTCACCCACTGTGTATTGAATATTTTTGATCTCCTCCCAAATATGTTTGGCAAAAAGGGTAATTCTGTACAAAAATACTATTCGGACAAGATCGGATATTTTAAAAAAATACATCCATTAATAATCGACACAAATTACAAAACGGAATTTAGATTGAACATAACATTTACAATAGTAAATAAAATATGAACATGAATAGTATGACTACGATACCAAATCATGTGAATTTATAATCCCTTTAAAACAAATTCACCGACTCATAGTAAGCGCTGGAGACTCACAATCAATGTCTATTTCTAAAAAAAAAAACTGCTCAATCAAAAGGAGAAGCACCTACATTTGTCTGTCTGTCGACCCCTCACAAATATCATGAAAATTGGAAGGAAAATGTATAGACGAATATCTAGTTGTAGTCCGAGATTCCAATGCTTGAAAACCATAACTTAGACCGAGTATAAATAAAAATAATGGAAAAATTTTCAGATGCAAAATTTTTGAGTCCTCTGAGTTGAATGTATGAATGGAGACATCAATGGAAACTCTCGAGTAGCATAACGAATGAGAATTTCAGTTTGCTGTGAGACCATTCGGTGTCTCAATTCATTAACAACTCTTAGAATTTCTAACGAAGTCTCCCTTATCAATCATTAAAACTGTTGATTAAATAACACTCTATGTTGAGCTATGATTTCAGCCTTCATGCCTAATAGTTTGGTTAAACATGATTTCAGCCATTAAACTACGTAATTAGCATGTTGTTTGACTAATAATTTTCTATTGGTTTATTACTAAACTTATTTTAAAAATAATTGCTCATGTAATAAAACGAATAAACAAGTGAGGTAAACACATTTTATGATCACCTCTCAAGTGACTCTTCAAAATTTTATACTACTGTAGGTGGGTGGATTTTCTCAAGACGGAAAACTAGGAGTTCACTATCCAGCCGAAACAATATTCTCAATATGAATGGACTTGTAATCTGCAAAACAACGAATCGTCAAAGAGCTATCTGTTGCTGTGGTAGGAAGACACTCCGATGATTAAGTCAGGCAAAAGCTCACAGGATGAATAATAACTCAAGCCAATATTCTCTATTAGCAAGCGAAATTATGCATTAGTTAATAACGTACATCTTTTTGTTAACGTGGAGATTTATTTATAGACTTTTCTTCTATCTCAATTTTCTTAGGATTCTGATTGGAGTGGAGTGCCTTCTGATTGGCCACTAATGAGATAACTCTCTATCAAATAGTTATCTTCTGCCGTTAGAGTTTCATTCAATTAATATTTCTCGTATTAATTAAATTGGTTGTGGATTTCTCATTCATATCTATGAGAACTGTATCTCAACTTATTCGGGATTCTGTCTTATCTCGGAATAACAGTCGCTCATCGCCTTTCTCGGGTTGATGGTATCTCGGGCCGACTTTATACAATCGGCAAAACGTGGGTCTGCCTTTCTCAGGTTGGTTGATTGTCAAACTACTTTTTTTAGGTTGGCTAGCTAGATGTTTGATTCTCTCGGCCCGACTAAAGTATGAATAATGCTCCTTGTGTCGGCCATACCCTCACGTGATTAACACGTGTGTCTGAATGTATTTTCTGTTCAACACCAAACTAAATCTTTGTTGAGGGGGATAAACGTATTTTATTGATTACTTTTTTACCCTCGTCAACTACTAAATTTGTTGTCAAAGAGACTTTTCAAATATTATTTGATGAATTTTATTGTTAACAAAGAAAGCCAAATTTTAAATTAAATCAACGAAATAAAGTATTATTCTACGTATTATTTGTTAAATTTTCAAAGATTCTTCTTGAGAGATGCTACACTGTGATCTACGTGCTACGATAACAAATAAATATCTTGTGAATAGAGACTTTCTTCAAGTAGATTGAATAGTCCCTGTCGATAAGTGTAGGTTGCATCACGATATTTTTTTTTATTGATCCGTTTAAGTCATTTTTAATGTTAAATGACTTAAACCGATTGAATAGTCCTTGAGAGAGTCGTCTTTCTATGAAGAATTTCTCATTTTGTTAAGATTCGGACCTCATTTTCCATAAGTGTATCGTTGTCTATTATGTTATGATAACAAATAAATATCTTTTTAAGAAAGACTTTCTTCGAGTAGATTGAATAGTCCCTATCGATAAATTTAAGTTACATCACGATATTTTTCTAAATGGTCCATTCAAGTCATTTTTAGTGTTCTCTCTCTCTCTCAATACACACACACACACACACACACACATATATATATATTCTTCTTTCTACGAAAGATTCTTTATTTTGTTAAAATACAAATATTTTATTTTTTGATTAAATTTTAATAATTCGAATCGTTTAATGTATTTAAAACATGTTTTCAACACAAATTCTTGATTTCATAATTGTATCGTAGTTCTTTGCATTTATTTTGATTTTAGAAAAATAGCTAAATTATGAACAAGAAAATGGTAAAATTGGGGGAGTTGTAGTGCACTTCCTTGTAGTGCGCATAGATTGTGAACAAAATAATGCAGTTTGGTCCTCTTTATCATCAAAACTATATTGTTTTGATTCTATGTATTTGACAAAAAAATTGCATGATAAGTTAAAACGATATAATTTTAAGGACAAAACACGCAAAATTACGTTATTTTATACACTATACGTCCACTATAAGAAAATGTATTATAGGCTCCCCGAATCAAAAACAAATATGAAAACAATCACCTTTTTATTTTGTCTAACTTCATTCTCCGTTATTTTTTGCTTTACACGGACGCAAACGGCGTTAGATACAACTATATAGAGATTGTGACGCTGCTGTACGAGCGAAGTGGGGACCAGAAGAAAGGGCAAACGGCAAGTGCACGTTCCCCCACCCAACGAAGTCATGCCACGTGGTTTTCGTTTCCGCGTAAAGATTCAAAACGCGGAGGGCATGCCGAACCGAAGTCGGTGACCGCACATGAATCGCACTCCGCATATATATATATAAATATATATCCACGTGGCAGAATCTTAATGGTTGTGGAGGAAAACATTTTTCTCGTGACCCTCTTGACTTGCATTTAGTGCACCAAGTACCGCCTTACTGATTTGGTTCCTTTGGGCCATGTTTGATTGCTGGCAAAAGGAAAAGAAAGAGAGTGCGTAAATATTTAAATGTTTCTCCCATAAAAATATATTTTTTACACTATTTTTTACAAATTAAACTGCTGGTTTTAATTTTTTTTTTTATAAGTTTTGTTCATTAAATGAACACATGACTAATACACTTTATTTTTTAAAGCAGTATGCGTTTTATTTTTGTTACTTCACTTTATTTATAAAAAAAAATAAAAATTTATACATAATATTTTTTATAAATGAACAAAATCTTTGTATGTGCAAGAGTCAAGTTCGAGTCATTAGAAGACATTGAGATGTACTTGGGGTAGTGTTGTGTATAGTGTACAAAATGACATCTTAAGTGTTAAAACAATATCGTTTTGACCGAGTAAATTGTTAACTTGAGAAACATAAGTCGGTGCAACATCCAATACTCACGGCGAGGTGGCTTATCTATCTAAAGGAGACTGTGATTTTACATAATTCGGTTCGAGACATTAAACTTAGAGGTTCGCCATATTCTAAATCTCAGTTTCAAAAACTCTGAAGTGCTATTAACTCTTATAGAGTTAATCCATACAAGATTAGGGCTGCAAACGAACCGAGCTGTTCGCGAGCTCGGCTCGGCTCGGCTCGATAAGGGCTCGGTTCGGCTCGGCTCGTTTAGTTAACAAGCCGAGCTCGAGCTCGAATTTTAGGCTCGTTTGGTAAACGAGCCGAGCTCGAGTCTCGAAAGCTCGGCTCGGTTCGTAAAAACTCGGCTCGTTTTAGAGCTTCGGCTCGTTTAAAGAGGCTCGTTTAAGTAAATGAGCTTCGTGCAACTCGGCTCGGCTCAGCTCGTTTACAAACAAGTCGAGCTCAAGCTCGATTTTTTGGCTCGTTTAGTTAACGAACCGAGCTCAAGCACTCCAAAGCTCGGCTCGGCTCGGCTCGTTTGCGGCCCTATACAAGATACAAGTCCTGACTTTAAGCGGAATCCCCGCAAGTAAACGGTGCAATTACTTAAATTCAAAATTATAAAAAATTCATATCCATTTCTGTCGATCAGTTTAGTATATTGATTTTCTGAAAATTAGTCAGTATTAGATTGGGAGTAATCGCAAAATCCATCAGATACCTTGACTATCCAAAAAAATAACTCCATTCGATAGTGTATTTTTATCATTAATTAATACAAGTATTTTCTAGAATAGAATCGAAGTAGTGTTTATAGATTTTTCCTACACGATATAGGATTCCACTTCTCTTCTTGCTTGGGGAAGTCAATTTGCACATTTTGAATGAGTGACTTTACTGCATAGTGTGCACAGTAAAGCACACGGTAGGTACACTTTGTTGTACAATGTGCACAGTAAAACATGCATAAGTATAGTTTGTCGTGCATAGTAAAATTTTCAAGTCGGCAAATTTGAAATTTAATAGGTGGACCGAGGGCCCGCAGGGTAGGAGTGTGCTTTTATGACATTTGTGAAATTTCATGGGTTTGGTGTGTTATTAAGGACCTGCGGATATTTAGGTAGTCATACATTTGGACTGTCACGGGTGATGACTGACCTAATCTGCTAGACTTTTCTTATCGACCACGTGATCTTCGTGTCGCCATTGATGCTGCCACGAGAAATCAAACAACCTTCCCTTCTTGGAAAATTACATGGCGCCCTGTCGGCAGAGCTTCACTAGTTTAGTTCCTGTCGGTCGGCACCACAACCACCGCACGTTAATATATAATACCTGAGCCACACGCTAAGGTGTGATGGTGAAGACTTTGGAACATCACGTAGTGTGCTTCAGGAACACTGAATAATTTTTGCTTGCTATACAGAGCGGGAATTGGGGACGTTGCGTTGTTTATTGTGCACAATAGGACATACTACATAATAAAACAACGTCGTTTATATGCGTAAAATACTGATAGAAAATTATTCAGTCAGCGTCTACCTGTTTGGACAGTATTTTGCGGATTCAGAAAGGCTATAGTACACTTTTCTGTGGCTTGCGTGTAATGCGGGCAAAATAATATAATTTTGTCCGCTTTATTTTCAAAACTATATCGTTTTATTTTATCACGTGAATTACTATCATAGGGATCAAAATGATGTAATTTTGAGAACAAAATAAATAAAATTATGTCATTTTACTCGCATTATAGGAAAGTGCACTATAAGTCCAAAAAATCTTTATTTTGCACACAAAAATAACATTGTTTTTTCACGTAACACGCCCTGTTATACTAAGCACAAAGCCCATGGTCCTACGTAGTGTGCTTTTATGTGTAATCTACACCGTTCGTTTGTGAACATGTAGATTATCCATACAATCTATTTTATTAGATTAAATTTTTATTTGAAGGCTAATAAGCAAAATTATCTGGACTAAATTAATTTTAAAAAAAAAAACAAGCTTCAAAAAGATAATATACCCCAGGTAAAATGCATTGATGAATTATGGTTTAGGGGTATTTTCGTTAATTTTCTTTCAAGCCAAAATCAAAGTCTATATTTATGCACTCTATACTACGTTAAATAATCTAGTTCAAATAAATTTATCTAAATTAACTTTTATAAAAAATAGCACAATCAAATAATTTAATAATAACGTTAAGCCAAATAATATATGAGAAAAGCAAATTAGAAAATGGGTTCACTATTCATATAATGGTTTTGCACTTTTGTCAGGAAGTACCCAAACTGCCCCTATTTTAAAATAATGTGTTTGACTGTTATGAGTATAATCTTCACATTTTATCTTTTATTTGGGCCCTATTGACAAGTTGATGGTTTTGCCAAGAGGTTTTGAAAAACCATCACCATGCCCCTGTTTCGTTGGTTTTTTTTATTATTATTTTATGTTGGATATATTATTAGAACAATACAAATCTATCCAATCACAATCGTGCAAATTTTTATTCCTTTCTACGACCCAATCAATACGATTTTAGAGCAAAATTATATTTAAAAAAAAGGATTAATATACTATATAAAAGCTGATTTATCTCAAAATTAATGTGTTTTGACGATGTATAAATCAATATTCAATAATCGTAATAATTTTTTTAATATAATTGATGTTGCTTATGCACTTTTAAAATAAACAATTTTATTAGCACTTAGGAACTTTATGGGCGGTGTGATACATTTCTAAAAATTAATTGAGATGTGTGTAAACTGATTCAAATACTCTGAGTAATAAAAAAAACGTGTATCCATAACTGCATCCCCGAGCTGTAGTCAAACGGGGGCGTGAATGCAAGATGCCAGCATAATGATCGCTCGGACAAAGACTAGGGGTCCTTCCTTCCCACCGCTTCCTTCCTTACCGAGGGTAAGGATAACCGTTTATATCCTCTATGTCACCCTTCTATAATTGATACCTATTCTAACTCTCCTCTATTGTGTTAAGTAACAAAATATACGTCTTCCTTAAATAACATAATTGTCATTATGATTAAAAAAGCCTCCACATTTGCTAAACGCCCAAAATCACAAAGGGCCTCATCGTTTTCGCGCCAAATCCCATGTAAAGAGTGACGGGTGTCGAATAAAAAGCAACCATTACTTAACCGAGTCTTTGGAGCTATAAACTACCAAATCAATTATCAATCGTTGGTTCTAGAAAATATGCGGCAATTGTTAATCCCAAATTAAAGAGATCATTATTAATCTAAAGAGATAATTGTTAATCTTTATTCTTTTGGTTAACAAGTGATATACAGATTTTTTTTTTTAACATAATGACAATTATATTATTTAAAAAACACGTGTATTCTTTTAATGAAGTAGGATAAAGAATTCGGACCCGTGAGACTATATAGATCCACCTCCGTCTAATTAAACCCGTTTGACAGCTAAATGTCTTTGTTTTATGCGACACGTTGTGTTGAACAAGGTAATGATTGACTTTTGACTTTGTTTAATTGCGGTTGGAGCAGGTGGTTCCGGTTGGAACCTACCCACCTTAAAATTTCACAAATTAATTAATTAATGCTTTTTTTTTAATCAAAATTAGTCCCTCCCACGAGACCTAAAAAGTTTAAAACACCCATGTGCATGGTATCTGCCCACTCCTTTGTATTTTTAATTAAATTAGTTTTTGTGTTTCCAACGTGTGATTTATGTTAAGTTTTTTAATTTTAATATATTTTATTCGATTATTTATTTTAAAAAAAACTCAATATAGTATATTTCAGACATGATAAAAGTACAGTGCAAATTTATTTTGTTGAAAAAATTAAATTTAAAATTTTAATAACTTGACTAATTACGTTTGACTGATTATAATGCTAAAAAAGTGATTAGTGTAAAATTACTATCAACTCTTATAGGATCAGTCCATATAAGATAAAAATGTTATGACTTTAAATGTGACCCCTACAATCGAACGGTGGAATTAGTCCCCCCAAGACCTAGTCGATATTAGGTTGAAAATAATTTTAAAGTCAACCTGATACCTCAGCTATAAAAAAAATGGTAGAAAAGATAAACGTATTATAGTTTCAAAAGCAAAAAAGATGATAGTAACTTTTCAAACTACAAGAAAAGTTAGTGTATTTGTGAAAAACAGCAGAGTGATTGGTGTAAATATTTTTTGTTTTGTTTTGCTTAATTAAACATGTCCACACTAGTTTATGTGTGTTTCAACTAATATACAAGAAACCAATCATATTATTCACTAACGGGTCTCAAATAAAAATCAAAATAAATTTTTGTATAAACTAACTTTATAAGAGTTGACAATACTTAAAATGATTCGAACATTAGATCTTAAAAGGAAGCAAGCATACTGAATCTAGAATTTATAAATACTTGGATCAAATACCTATAACGTATATAATTTTGTAGAAACAACGCATACCATTTATGGTGTAAGCCATTGCGTAGGTCAGTCCCTAAATTTGGGACTCTGAGACTCTGACCAGTTATTGTTAGTGCATGTTCATAGGGGGAACAACCCAACCCAAAAGGGTACTCAGAATTAACTTCACAAAGTTCAAGCCCCCTTGACTCTCTGAATATTTTAGGAAATGCAATTACTTAGCCATTTAGGTAATGTGGTCCCAAAAATTGAGTGGAACTGTGGTCCAAAAAAATGAACAAATTTTATTAATTTTTTTGCAGTGATCTAACCAATTATTTGAGTTGCATGTGGAGGATTTGGTGTACCAAACTAACGTGAGCTGCTCAAATTCATTTTTAAAATAGGTAATGGTCATGTGATTCCCTAAAATCACGCCAATTATTATAAAATTACATATTAGGTAACTTCACAAATGAAAAGAAAACTTTAAGTTGCATGTATTACATAGTAATTATATTTTTTTATAACTCACAGTGTTATGTATCAGATTATGCGAACTTCAACTAATCTCATGAAGATTAATCTTATAGTTTAACTTACGGAGATCTCAATTAAAAACAGCACAAAACTTACATAGATTACCTCGCAAAAGTTAATAGCACCAAGAAGTTTGAACACAAGGCCTTAGGATGGAACAATTCCCTAAGTCTCAAGTCTTGACTACCAGGCGAACCCACTGGAGTTAAGAAAACATTATTCAATTAAAAACAGAACAAAGCTTATATAGACTGACGTCGCAAAATTTGATAGAACCCAAGAAGTTTCGAACACGGGAACTTAGGATGGAGCAAACCCTCAAGTCTTGATTATCAAGCCAACACCTTAGAGTCAGCCCGGCCCCGGGGTAAGTCCCGTAAGCCCTTGGGCTCGGGCAATCCCTCGGCAAGGGGCAACAATGTTTTATTTTATTTTTTATAAATACAGAAAAAATAATAAAAATTTATTAAAAAAATTATTATTAATACTAAGTGGACAACCGAGTTGAGATCAGACTTGAACAATTCAAATATCGAGACCGACGCTGCTTAGACTTAAGAAAACATTATTCAAGGCTAGAAAGTTTGTTCTTTGTTTATTTTTCATCTGAATTAGGTAAACAATTTCTGGATGAATCCCTTTTTTGACCTAGGTAGGGGTAAAATAGATTCAGGTTCTATTGGTTTGTAGACAAGACCGAACGCACCCTCTCGCTTCAGGGAATCAGGATGGAAATTCCTCATATCGATCCCAACTAATTTTATGCACGGACTGAAATCAATTCGGTGTAGGAATTTGATTTTTTTCAGGTTGATTAAAATGGACATAATTTTAATAGGAGAATTCTTTTAACCGGTTCCAAATCGACTGAACCTTATTCCGAACGATTGAACAACAATTCTTTTAATCGGTTCGATTTTTTCCATAATTCTTTACCACTACTGGTTTATAAAATATCGAATGCACAAATAACTCTACTATTTTCCTTTGGTTTTATTTTCTTGACAAATCCAGAAGCAAAACGGGTCCTACCAAAGCAAACCAGCAACTGGCCCAATAAGAAGAGTGGAAGCTGGAGGACAATTATTGATGACCGAATATACACTCATGAATCAAGCATTGGGCTCGGGGGGAACTCGTATTGGGCCCAATGACTCCAATGGGCTAACTCAGAGATGGGCCAAGCCGATTGAATTTGAGCCCAAAAATCACGTAATGGCACTTTAAGAGGCCGAATAATCACTTAATTATCCTGCATTTTGAGATTGTTATAACTGAAACAACCACGAGGCGTTTATGTAGGACTGGAGTTTCCTCGGCGATCCTGCTTCCTCCTATAAAGAAGAAGAATCAAGTGTGAGGCAAGTAAGACCGAAGAAGAGACACTAAAGCCTAGATTTCTTCGGTGAATCGTAACAAGCCTGAAGAACTAGCCGATCAAAGTCTACTTCGACAGATTAGATTTCCCTTTGAAGGAGAAGTCTGGAAACACATTCGCCCCAATGGCCGAGAACATATGCTAGCATTCTCTCTTCATAGATAATTTTAGATAAGACAATTGCAGAATGTAATCTAAATCAAGTACCATGCACAATCATATGCCAACACAATCCGTAACAGATCTGGGGGACAAAAGAGAAGTTCTAACGACAGATTCTTAGAATACATCCTTAAAGAAGGGAAAAACTTGTCTAGCTCCACCTTCATTCTCTGCTGGGCATCACCCCTTTAGCGGTACTGGACAGAGAGAGAGTGTAAAAATAAAAAAACATCAGATATTTAGCATAAAAGTTCAAAAAGAAAGGGGCAAAAAAGAGGAAGAGAGAAGAAACCCAAAATTGGCGAGCACATATTATGGTATTTTTTGTGGTAATCCAAAATTGGCAAATTTCCTCTAGAATTTTCAAATCTTCTTTTTATAGGCAGCCTAGCACCGACTAGTCTTCGAGGGATCAATCACACCGTCCACTTGCGGGGCCCATTTAAAGCCAGGTCTTTTGCCCTGTATGGACGGACCCGCGCGTAATAATTTATAGCAACTAAGAAATTTTGAATTTGAGACGAAGAGGAAGCAATTTTCAGTTCACTAGACTAGTTTATCTTGAGGTGATAAGGAAGGCTACTTCTGTATCAAACGTTCCTTATCAATGAATTCTTCCCCCACCAAAAAAAAAAAAGGGAAGGATAACTTCCAGAACCAGGGTTGTCCATCTCTTTCAATAGCCATCAAACTCGAAAAGGGAGGTAACCAACCAACCAAGACATGTCTACATAACCCAATGTGAAGTACTTTGAACTACAAAGCGCAAGCATGCAACAACATGACATGAGAAATTCACCCAACAACGTGACTTGCTAAATTAACCAATCAATACAGGAGAAGAACCAGGCATCTAGGCACTATACTGTCTATTGTAGGCAAGGGGGAAAAATGACTAAAGTAGTAAAGTACGTGTTTTACGAATAACCACGAAGTAATTGCAGAATTAAGGCACCCCAAATGCATAAAAAGCGTTGGGTGATGAAGTGCTATGGAAAACAGCTTCTGTTTCACACATCTACACGTAACACAGTAGAATTTTTTCCTGCAATTGAAAAAGCATTGTGTTTAACATGGTCAAGCAAAATTTCTTATGCACATAAAAAACTCACCTTGATGAAGCCAATCTCCTTTGCGTTGCTGCGGAAGCATTGCCTGCAACACATGAGGCCATACTTTCTGATCAACCCATGAGGGTTTCCGCAGACCCGGCTGACAGAGACAATCAAATTACAGTGAGATAATTTCAGGAAAAGGCCAAAACAAAATGAATAAACTGTTTCATGTGATTATCTACAGACCCTCATATGAGAAAACTGAAAGTAGCCTTGAATTGGAGTCCCGTTTAAGTAAAAGGGAACAAATGCAGTCAGGAGTTTGAGCCCCTTCTAGTGGAACCAGTTATTTTTAATTACAAACGGCACCACATTGGTAAGAACAAAAGTAAAACTCGCATTTATTGATCACCACTTCCTATTGACCACGCCAATAATGCATTACTCATGCTCAGGAGAAGACCTCCATGAACACTCACTAAAATCATAACTTTGATTGGCCTAAAAAATTCAGTAGGAATTCCTGTCCATTTTGAATTCTGAGAATGTGGCTCAGCATGAAGAACTGACTTCCAACAAAAGTGCAAAGATCCCCAATATAAAGTAAGCATATTTCAACAAAAATTTACAGAAACACAAAGTCCACCCAGCAAAATATTCCCACTTTGAGCAAACAACACAACTATGAAAGCTTCAGATATAGGACTTACTACTTAGAACAATAGATGTTGAATACTTGAATCAAATACAATACGAATTTCACATACAGGTGCTCCAGTAGAACAAATACTTATCCATGTCATAAATATATACACAAATCGTTGGGTAACATACTTCCAGCGACTACAGATTATATAAACATTGGACAAGAAATTTCATTTGTTACCAGTAATCCCCTCACTAATTAGTCCCAAGAGATAACTCATCCAATGGACTACATATCCCTGTTATTAGGCCCACCAATCAAACTTTAATACATATGGTTTCATCAGCTATATAATCTATGGATGCTTACATATTAAATCACATAAGTCATAAGTCATATCCGTTGATTCATTGGATTTCCTAAACTGGTAATGAGCATACATATACATACACGAATATATATATATATATATATATATATATATATATATATATTATAGATCATAAAGAAGCAAGAGTGAATATCGGAAGCAAGACTCGAAAATCACCAGGTACGGGATCCAGGGCCGTAGTTCTTGGGATGCGCGTTCCAGATGTTCGAGTGACCCATCTTCTCTCTCTCTCCCTAGTTTCCGAGAAGAGCAACGAAAAAGACCACCGAGGTAATCTCAGGTATTGGGACGCGCCGTCTGAACCCTAATTTGCGAATCTAAACCCTCTTTATGCTGGGAGCTTCTAAATGCACACTAACTTGATCTCACTGCACCCAACCCGCAAAAAAAGAGAGGAAGGCTAAAAATGGAATAATGATGAGGTGCACTGAGAAACGCTAAAAATTAGGAGAAGGTGGATGTAATAAGGATAAAAAAAGACTAAAGTACCCTCAAGCAAGTCGTCAAATTACATCGAGAGCCCTAACTCTTACACACCAAGTTTGTCCTTGCTCCTTCCCGGCAAAAGCCAACATTCCTCTCCCCCACGACTCCCGGCGGTTTCAGGTTCTCACTCTTTCTGTACGCTCATATACAGACATGAACATCTATCTCTGATTTTTTCATTTGTCTCTTATCTGGGAAAAATTCTCTCTTTTGATCTCCCGTTTGTGTTTTTTTCTTCCGAATTTCTGATAAATTGTTGAACTTCAATCTTTCCGAATTTGATCAACTATCTGTGCGCTAATTACTTTTATTATGCAGTGTCATTTTGAAAATTTTTGTAATGCTTTTACAGTGGGTGTTCGGACAAGAGTAATCGGTAGTATATTGATTGCATTTTGCTTCAAGGGATTACTTGTTCTTTGCCATACCAGTGCATATTATTGACTGTAATCTTCAGCTAGAAGGAAGGAGCTCTCTTTTGGACAAAGGTTTACATGGTTGTTTTGTTGGTTTTGAACTTTCTGATTTTTGTTCGTTTGATGGGTTCCGTAGTTTAAGAAGTGGGAATGAAGAAGTCATCATTGCCTGTGCATAGTATAAGTGCGATCGAGAAGAAGAAAGTTGGGAAGGAAGCTTTGGTAAAGATTTTAAGATGGCATTTCGGTCATTCTGAATTCCGAGGGAAACAATTGGAAGCTATTGAAGCAGTTCTATCAGGTCCTGTCAATTTTGCCTTCCTCACATGCTTATAACGAGTGATGCAAGTGATACAAACTTTTGCTTTGGTAGTCTTTTTGGAATTCGTTTTGGGCAATTAGGCATAAACTATAAATGTAAGATATATAGTGGGGTTGATAAAAGGCCCTGCAGGGACAAACAAGATGATGGCTGCGCGAGTTATTAAGAGAAAAAACACCATAAAGCCAAAAGGAAACTTCTCACAACGTTTAACAAACAAATAAACCAAACCTGAATGCGGGAGGACATAAGAACACATCATCTTCTATTTCTCACATGACAGGGCTGATAGAGAGGTTCGCCATTGCTTTCTCTGTAGAAAGCCTAAGTTTTTCAATTTTCTCAAAGAGGTTCTTCTTGTTCTCACCCCCTTGAAGATGATGTGCTCCACGGGCGAACAAAACCTCCCTTTGGAAGGTCTGGAGGCCCCTCTGGGATTTGGTTGACGGAGTGCTAACTCAGGATCATCCTCAAATGAGTTTGGCTTTTCTTCCTATTTGGGGGGTGCCTTGAAGTTGAGGCTTTTCCTCTCTTGCTTGAATCTCCTTCCCTTCTTTGAGACTAGAATCAGTTAAGAGTGTCTAGCTTCTCTTCATGAACCCCTAAATTGGAGGATCAGAGGATACACTTGATTTATGCAAACCACATGACAAACCGTCCTTTGAAGATGTAGGAGAAGAAAAAGATGGTAAAGGCTCACTCTGCAGAGTGATTCTCATACCTTTCTCCTTCTTTTGCTCTTCCCATTCCCTTTTGGACTTCATTCATCTACATTTTTGTGTACTTCGTCTGTGCCCTTCAGGGAAGTTTGTTGTTTTATACTTTTATTGGCATTTGAATTCTGTTAAAAATGTTGTTTTCTCGTGCAGGAAGAGATTGTTTTTGTCTTATGCCAACTGGTGGAGGGAAATCCATGTGTTACCAGATCCCTGCACTGGCAAAAACTGGGATTGTTCTTGTTGTTTGTCCTTTGATAGGTGAATTCCACTAGTCTTCTATTACTTCTGCATTATAGAGCAAACTTAATCTACACAAGATTGTGGTTGGCCATAACTCTGATTGCTCCTATTGGTTTCCATTTGTCTTGCAGCTTTGATGGTGAGCATATTCCAACCTCCTTGGACTGTTTATGCTCAAGCATCTATGTACTCAGGATCATGATGTTTACTTTTCATCTCGCTTTTCGAATCAGGAAAACCAAGTGACGGCGTTGAAGGAAAAACGGATTGCTGCTGAATATTTGTCTTCAACCCAGACTCCCCAAGTTAGAAATAAGGTGATTATTGGAATGATGATAACATTTGAGGCCCTAATTCTAGCGGCAGATGTAATATTACGAGTCATTCCATAGATAGTAGGTGACAATGAAAATAGCATTGTGTCTCCATTTATGATCTGTCCTTTTTGGTGAATAAATACTCTCATTTATTTTTCATTGTGATTTTACCTCCACAAAGTACAAGGTATCACCATCCTCTCCTTATAATTATTGTGCTTTTCAATCATGTAAAGCATGGGCAAATGAAGACAGTTATGAATAACAAATCAAAATAAAGGAATAATACCCACTCTTTGTATATCAAGGTGTGATAGTCTTGTTGATTTGATGGTGGCTTATCAACCCTCTAGTACACTTACTTTGAGCGAATTATGGCTCTGCTGCTATTTGATCTTGACTTTGTTCATCAATGTCCTAAACTTAAGCAAGCTCTATAGTTTTCCTTTTGGTTTCTGTTTTAATTCAGTATCATGCTATGACTACAATTATTAATCTCCAGCTTTTGTCCAAATTTGAAAGTTCATTAGACTAGTTTGTTGGTGGTAGCTTTTTGAATGAGCTCTACAAAGCAAAGATCTGGACATGTCAGTTTCTCATAATGTGAATTGTTTATTCTCAAATTCAGATACACGAAGACCTTGAATCTGGAAAACCATCCTTAAGGTTGCTTTATGTAACACCAGAATTGATTGCAACACCAGGGTTTATGTCGAAGTTGTCAAAGGTTCATGCTAGAGGGTTGTTGAGCCTGATTGCCATAGATGAGGTTTGAACTTACAGTGCTGGAAACATGTACACTGGATGAGTTGTTCATTTTAGCCAGGATCTTCAATAATTGCCTCCACTTTTCTCCTCTTTTGTCCAAATTTCCAGGCACATTGCATCTCAAGTTGGGGCCATGACTTCAGGTAATACATAGAGGTTACTTCTCTTTAGTCATCTGAACATAAAAAACCTTGCCTCAATTATGGTCCTTTTCCTTTGATATGTAACCATTTTATACCTCTTGTGATCACTTTATATGCTTTTACCTTTAGTGAAGACCAAGTGGCCCTTTCTCTTTCTTGAAGTATTTGTATAGATCACCCAAATAAGAAAATAAGTTTGTCAGATGATGCTTTCCTCATGAGACAAAATCAGTTTCTTCACTTGTTGGAACCTCGATAATGCTTCTCAGCTTTCACCTAGCTCACCCTTTGGTGACCTAGCATTATCGCAGGTACTGTCATACTTTCTAGTCTCCATTGGTCTGCTTTCTATATAGCTCACATCTGTTATATGTAAGTTCTTCCAGTTCCATATAGTTGGTTGAAAATGTTTGAAAGGTGAGGTTATGGCTCACCAATTGATCTGTTGTCATCTAAGATGATAGGTTTGCAGGCTGTATGTGGTCTGTCACAATGAGTTTTAAGTTACTTCTGAAGCTTTTTATTTGCTCATAATAGCGCGTCATTATTTTTATTTCCTCTTACATTGCAGGCCTAGCTACCGGAAGCTTTCTTCCTTGAGGAACCGCCTACCAGGCATACCAATATTGGCTTTGACTGCTACTGCTGTCCCTAAGTGAGTCTCCTAATGCATTCTATGTGGAAAACTGCAAGTTTCAATCCTTTCGATGATTGTAGTCTCGTAGAAATGGCTTCAATGTCTACAGCGTTCACTCACAAAGTCTTCCATATATTTTTCACTCTTTTGTGAACATAAAGTATTATTCTATAAGCTGATATTTTGGTTCCATGAATCCTCCCTCTAATGAATGGAGATAACTTTACACACTCTTAGAATCTTATATGTAAAGTAGTTGTAATGTTTGTCATGGTAATAAATGGGTTACCAGGGTAAATTAATTTCTGAATGCTCCTTTTTCTCTACGCAGAAGTGTTTAGTATCTCCTGATTTTGCAGAGTTCAGAAGGATGTAATAGATTCGTTGTGCTTGCAAAACCCCTTACTCCTGAAATCATCATTTAATCGTCCGAATATCTATTATGAAGGTCAGTCTTGCTTGCTTGATTTGATGCATTTGTTTTGCATTTCGAATCTGAAAATGTAATGCAGCTCGTAGGCTTGTAATTCTTGATTTGATTATTTCTTAGACATTTTACAAGTGGACTCCTGTCTTTTGCTTGACTTCCGCACAACCCCAATACCCCACCGTCTCTAACTCCCATACCTGCTTCTTTGGTTGATATTTCCAATGTCAACAGATACCCCTGTCCACATTGTCGAGTGTTTGGAAGGGTAAACATTTTATAAGGACGATAGAATGTTAAGCATTCTCAAAGCACCAGTGGAAAATTGGAGATATTTCTGTCCGAAGGGAACACTACACGGGGAATATTCCTCCTTTCTTCGTTGATTCTCTTGAAATAGTTTCCTAGGGACATGAATACATGACATTGCGACTCAGACAGTTTCTTTATGTTATAGCATGGAAAATTCCCCCCAAGTTTAAGAATGTGTTTATCATAATTTGGACATGAGGATATTTAGAATTTTCTTATTCGAAATTAGCTTTAACATGAAGGATGTCAGTTGTGGATTGTTTCAATTTAATGATTGTCATGTTACATTTTGTGGAGTCAATTTCCGACTATGAGAGGACTAAATAATAGGAACTCCTACATCGAGTAGAGAACTGAATAGCCAAATTCAGTTAATGATATGTGATCTAAGCATGCGAAATAACTAGAAAAACGGAACGGGATAGGATAAGGAAGAGTAGTGGAGAACTGGAGCACGATGGTTTTGGATTTCCCTTTAGAGCAAAGGTTCTTTAGAAGTCAATATTATATTAACTTTAGTCCTTTAGTTGACTGCTTAGGTTCTGTTAGCTTTTTTCTTCGTCTTATGGACCGTGGAGTGTAGTTAGGGCTGCAAACGAACCGAGCTGTTCGCGAGCTCGGCTCGGCTCGGCTCGATAAGGCCTCGGTTCGGCTCGGCTCGTTCAGTTAACAAGCCGAGCTCGAGCTCGAATTTTAGGCTCGTTTCGTAAATGAGCCAAGCTCGAGTCTCGAAAGCTCAGCTCGGCTCGTAAAAACTCGGCTCGTTTTAGGTGTTCGGCTCGTTTAAAGAGGCTCGTTTAAGTAAATGAGTTTCGTGCAACTCGGCTCGGCTCGACTCGTTTACAAACAAGCCGAGCTCGAGCTCGATTTTTTGGCTCGTTTAGTTAACGAGCCGAGCTCGAGCACTCCAAAGCTCGGCTCGGCTCGGCTCGTTTGCAGCCCTAAGTGTAGTTATTGATGTCGATGGAAGATCCATCGTCACCCCTTATAATTTTTGAGTCACGAGCTCTGTATCATTGCTAAATATGAGTCCCCTTGACCATGGAGTCACCACTTCTGAGTACCTGACTAGATCTTTGTATGGTGCAGTGCGATATAAAGATCTTATGGACCACCCATACGCAGATTTAGCTAATCTTCTGAAATCTTGTGGAAATGTCTGTGCGATTGTTTACTGTCTTGAACGTGCAACCTGTGATGACCTGGCTGCACATCTAGTGAACAATGGCATCTCCTGTGCTGGTAATTGAATGGTTTTCCCCCCTTTTTTCCCTTTCTTATTTATCGTTTCTAGTGAATTTTAGATGTATTCTTTCCTTACTTTGGTGCACTTCAGCGTATCATGCAGGGTTAAACAATAAACTGCGGAGTTCTGTTTTGGATGATTGGATTTCTTCCAAGAAACAAGTTGTTGTGGCCACAGTTGCTTTCGGGTATAATACATTTTAAACTGAACGCATGCAGCCCTTCCTTTCCTTGTAACTGTTGGTATAGTTTGGATATCTGCTTTATGACAAACACTCTTTCAATGCACTTCATTTAAAGTGCCAAGATTCATCCCTCAATTTTTTCTCCCATCAGGGGAAGGATGTTTCTTTATGCAAGCCTAAATTTATTGTGTGCCTTGGAGTGTGCCTTGGAGTATGTGTCCTGTATCATTCTCATGCCACTTCGACATATTGAAATGATCCATGTTTCGGAAAACATTGATTGTGTAGTTAACTTTTTAGTTCAGACAACTGTTTTTGTTCATAGTGGACTTTGACTTATCAGGTTTATTATCGAACATCCTGGATTGTCGAGACCACCGGCAAAAAACATTATTCCTTTGTTAATGTAGAAAATCTTTAAATCTTCAAAGTTCAAAGGGAAATTCTTTTCCATGATTAACCTGAGATTGTGTAGCATATGTTTTTTGCTGGATTCTTGGCGGGAGCAATTCTGGTGCATTGACAGCTGTTGAACTGGTGGTATTTCTTCAGGATGGTATGCAAATATTACCATCAACTTTTAAGAAGCTCTCAATTTTGAATTATTTCTGGTTTAATCAGGCAACTAATTCATGAGCACGATATTTCCAGGGCATAGATCGAAAGGATGTCAGGGTTGTCTGCCATTTTAATATTCCCAAGTGCATGGAAGCCTTCTATCAAGAGTCAGGTAGAGCTGGTCGTGATCAATTGCCTTCTAGGAGTGTGTTGTACTATGGAATGGATGACAGCAAAAAAATGGTTGGATTACATTTTAAACACCACACCTTTGTTTTCAATGGTTATGGTTAGATTTGGGTATATTTAGATGTTATGTTGCAGCATTTTATTCTAAGCACTTCTAAGAGCAAGGAGCAGTCCTCAAGCTCATCGGATGGGTCCTCAAAGAAATCCCTTGCTGCCTTCAATCAGGTAACTTATCTACCCATCCGCAAGCTAGCTTGAACTCTCTTTTCCTATAATCTTTCTCGGACCTTCATGCACCATGCATGCATGCAGATGGTTGAGTACTGTCAGGAGTCTGGTTGCCGCAGGAAAAAAGTTCTAGAGAGTTTTGGGGAGCAGGTACTTAAAACCTGTGGTTTTTTAGAGTTCTAACTTCCATGTGGATGCTTAATTTGTTACAAATTGTTCAGGTGTAACCACATATTCTATGTTGTCTTCTGAATTAGGTACCTGCATCACTCTGTAACAAATCATGTGATGCATGCAAACATCCAAATTTAGTTGCCAAGTATTTGGAGGAGCTCAGAAATACTTGTGCCTTTCACCACAGAAATGGATCATCTCGAATATATGTGAGCAGGTTCGTTTTTTGTTGTGACTTGTGTCGATATGCTGTTATACTGATTTTATGTTGTAGTTTGCCCCTCATGTTGATGTTTCTCGAACTCTCTTTTAGTTGAAGAAACCTATTAGATGGTAAATCTTTAGTTTCCATGTTTCATGTGATCCTTGGAGTAGTGACACTTAACATGAAGCACGGAAGTCAAGTTTTCAACTTAGAGCGAGAGGAGTGTACGAGTTGTGGTCAGGAGTGACTGTTTATGTAATCACGAGTCATCTCATGTTTGTTCATTGTGAACACTTCGAATCAACCTAAACCTATCAAAACGTAGACATGATGCCAAGGACCGTGCATAATATGGTTGAAAATTGCTGATCAATTCATAGTTTTCTGTTTCAGCTCCTCAAATCTGATTGATGAAGAACAAGTTTCAGAGTTTTGGAACCGTGAGGATGAAGCAAGTGGCTCTGAGGAAGATATTTCTGATTCTGATGGTAAACCAGTTGCCTGATTTTGCAATGAAGAGCTTGTCTGTCTGAACCTGCCTTCCGTGGTTGTGATACGTTAGGCATTGGACCTGTAATTGTTTTTTTACCGTAACATCTGATAGTTCCCGTAAAATGATGTCTTTTGATTGCCAGATGCCGTTGACGTTGCAAAGAGCCTAAGTCAGTCAAGCTTACCATCAAAGTCGAAACTAAATGGCAAGATTGAGTTGTTGGAACGTGCAGAAGAGAACTATTATCGGAATAAAACTCCCAACAAACAGGTTGATTCTGATATTGAGTTTATTCCTTATGATGATGGAGAACTTGATAGCATTTTGGAAATCTCGTGATATCTTGACAGAATCGGCTAGTCTCTTAGCTCATAGTGATGTTTACTTAGACGGCATGTAAATAGTCAGATCATTCGTGACACGAGATGTGGAACTGAGTACAACTGTATTCAAAGGTTTTCAAATATCTAGAGATCATTTTCTGTATTTTCTCTTATAACCCTAAGTCTTCAGAAAGAATAGGACAAAATCACTTACTAAGAGAAACTTGACATCTTATAACAGGTTTTGGTGCTTTTATTTTCCCCCCACAATACGTTTGATTGTTTTCAGTTTCTTGAGATACATAATACATTCGCCACAAATACATTGGGCTTTGTGACTCCATTCTTCTTACGTCTACTCGTCTCGATACACAAATATCTGGGTAGAAACTCTGCTTTTTGGTGTTTCCCACTCCATTTACTGGTTTTGAATTCTACCCGAAGAGCTTGGATGACCACTCTTTATTGGATGTTTTAGTCCTATCTTTTGCACACTTAGGTTTCCCCCACTTTTTTAGTCCAACCTTCTTTGCTGCACAGCATTGTAGATTGAGAACTGTTGCTCGTACGGCCCTAACTTTAGATTTCTATCAGAGTAACAAACTTGACAAGAATGTCGTATCCGAAACCCTGAGAGAAACAAGCAAGCAACGGTTATCCAATGCCCTTAAGCAAACCCAGCAGCGGCTCGCCGACTCACAGTATGTACACTTTCTCTATCCGCATTTGGTAAAATGTTAATTGGGTTCCTACTTGAATTTGATAGTTTATTGTCATTCACGACACGGGATCATCTCAAATTTTTATTTGGCCTTCTCTTTTGCAGGATTGATTCGGAAACATCTGCCTCCTACCTCGAAAAAGAGTGCTATAAGAAATATGGGAAGTCTGGGAAATCATTCTATTGTTCACAAGTAGCAAGTACAGTGAGGTGGCTTTCAACAACAAACTCCACTGAATTAATGAATCGGATCGGAACTAGTACCAATCCTGATGCTGAAAACGTAACAGTTAAAGAGAACTCCTTTCCAACATCATTGGCTTTGTTGGAACAGAAGCCAACAGAAACTATTGAGGAAGAAATCCATGCGAGTGGTAGCTCCGAACCTTCTCGGAGTCCATTGGAAAGCAATTCTGAAGATATAAGTTTGCTTCCAATCCCAACGTTTGCGGAGTTCGTCAGCAGCAGAAAAGCTAAGGATAATTGGTTATCGATGTCAGAAAAGCAGTTGCCTGACAAAGACCGGAAGAACCTCGAGAAACGGATGAGACTACAGTAGGTTAAATTGGTTCTTTTTGGTGCATGTAGTTTGCTCAGCTAGTTGTTATTGTACACACCAGAAGTTTTCTTGATGAATCTTTTTGTTTCAAAATTATGAACACTTGATAGTAAGCAAATGTAGCAGGGTGAGGAAGAGCATTTTGGTAAATCCAAAATTGCGTTGGAGATTGAATGAATCACCTGACAGTAGTTTTTTGGGGTTCTCTCAATTTAAAGTTTTACATGTTTTGTTTTCAGTTGTCTATTGTATGAGAATCTATGGTTCAGTCTCCACCTGATTTTGATGTTGTCTCTACCCAAGTTTGAATACAAGTCTACACACCTTCCGTATCTGTGTCCGGAACAAGGTTACACATGAGATCCTTTAAAATAACATGGGCTCTATGTGTATCAGATGATTTTGGACATATTTGTGTATAAAATGTCGTGTTATTATACTTTTTTATTTGAATAACTTTTGGGCTATTGTTTCCCCTCTAAAAAAGGAGAAAGAATAATGCTCAAACGTACAATAGTTTACGCAAAAGTATGTTTTTGTCTAAATTTTCAGGTGCTTTGTAGATGATTATGCTGAGTTTGGATTAAATGATTATTTGTTAAAGATAATAAATACTACTAGTTTATCTTTTGCATTTTTTTAAATAGTTTTTCATCTCTTTATTTTTTTGGCATTTTGTTATTCATTGTACATGTATGCTTAGGAAGTGGAGACCAAATAGACACTAATTAGGTCCCGTTTGATAAACCTCTTAAGACTTGGGATGAGATTAATAATCCCATGGGTATAAGTAGTGTATGTTTGTTTTGCAAAAAGGAGTGGGATAAGTAAAGCTATGGGATTGCTAATCCCCTCACTAGGGGTATTAGCAATACCATGTTCCACATGGTATTAGCAATCCCATGGAAGTTAGATGAAAATATTGTGTAGAGAATGACCTTATTGTCCTTCTATTTTATTTTTTATTCATTTGTTGACCTTGTTCAATTTTTGTTCACAATTTGTCGTTTTTGTTTTAATTTTTTTTTAGATTATTAGCCCGTCTTCATGAGAAGAATCTAAAAAGTATAAATATATTCGAAAGCTAAAAAAAAAGTTACTAAAAACGACGAAAATAAGTATAAAAAAAATTCTATTTTTATTAATTATTGTGTTTTCTGAACTTTTTTAGATTTGGCCCAATATTTATAACTTTTTTAAAACCTCTCGTCGAGACAAACTAATAATCCGTAAAAAGAATGACAAAAAATAAAAAATTACAAAAAAAATTCACATAAGAAGGAAAAAATAATCAAATAATCATGACAAACATGATTGCCATATTCTATTTTTATTTATTTCCAAGGAGATAAATATATAAATAAAATTAAAAGATTGTTCATTTAAATTTTTTTTAACTATGAACTCTATTTTCTAATTCTTTTGGAATGACCAAGATAAATAATTAAACAATTAAGTGAGGGTAATTTTGGAAAATATATAATTTAATCTCATCCTTCCTTTTTGCAAACAAACACCAACTCAACGCTATTAATCCTATCCCGAGTATAACCAAACATACAACACAGTTTTTAATAATCCCTTGGTATTACGAATCCTATCCTAATCCCATCACCTTACAAATCCCAACTTACTAAGAGATTTATCAAACGAGGCCTAAGGGTCTGTTTGGATAGGTGTCATAGGTAAGAGGGTGAATATGGTATAATGGGATTAAAAATGAGATTAAAGAATAAGGTGTTTGGTTGAGGTTTTTAATCAAGGAAGACGAATTAGTTTAAACGTAGTTTGGTTAGTAATTTACTTGAGTGGATAGCAGTGAGTTATTAAGCAAGTATTGAGTTAAAAGATGTTATTACCTGTATATTTTACTGTTGTATTATATTATATTTATTTATTATTGTAAATAATATGTACAAATTATATATTCTAAAAATAACTGTTATTTTTAAAAAATTATATATTTCCTAAATTCGGACTATAATTGTTGTACTTCATTACTTAATTTGTGTTAATCTTTTTGCATAATTATTTGTTTTTAATGAAAAAGTATGAAAACTAAAATTTTATGACTAAAAATCAAAATGTAAAAATCATTTGCATAATTTGTTTAAAATTTTGTAATATTCATTAAGAAGTTCATAATTTATTTAGTGATATGGTTATATAATTATTTTTTTTCACACCATATAAGTAATTTCGTTCGCAATAACATTAAAAAATAAAAATTCAACAACACTTACATGAGCACTACAATTCATATAAATCTAACAAGTGAATTGTTATGCAATTAGATCGTCATATGATTTTATAATTAACTCACCATTATCCAAAAAATTACTAAATTCTAAATTATAACTTGCAATTTTTTACCAATTTTTTTCAACTATCGTGCTTAAAAGTCCAGCGATTCTCATCAATTTATTTTATTTTTATTTTGATATTTCACTATTCCTCTCCATTATCGACTTTAATTATAGATAATAAATTGATGAGAATCACCAGACTTTCATACAGGGTGGTTGGAAAAAATTGATAAAAGATTGGGAGTTACAATTTGGGGATTTAATAATTTTCATGTCTATCTAATCAACACAAAAAAATGATTTAAAAAATACAGGAAAACGTAAGAAAATACTTCTCAAAATATAGGGAACAAGAACAAAAAAAAAAATTTCCATCGGAGTTTCGCATACTCTTGTCTTGCAGACAAAGCTAGCTTCTCTCTCTATTCCCCCCCCCCCCCCCCCCCCCCCCCCCTCTCTCTCTCTCTCTATAGATACCCGAATCAGTCATATTATACCTGTATACAGCTGTTGATAACACAAGTCGGAAGGAAGAAGCAAATTGAAGATCCCGTAAAAGCCTAATCGAAAAAATGAGCCGCGGAAGTGGAGCTGGATACGATCGCCACATAACCATCTTCTCCCCAGAAGGCCGTCTCTTCCAAGTCGGTAGGTTCTCAAAATCTCCACATATTACAACTCAATCGACTGATTTTCGTTAGTGTAAGCGCTTGCTTTGATTCTTAGTTTTTGGGGTTTAATGGGATTTGTGCAAACGAACAGAATATGCTTTCAAGGCTGTGAAATCGGCAGGAGTAACCTCGATTGGCGTGCGTGGGAAGGACTCCGTCTGTGTCGTCACCCAGAAGAAAGTTCCGGTTCGTCCATTTGCAGTTTTCAATTTTTCTTTTTTTTGCATCGTGTTTCTAGAAACGGTGTTTGAACTAGGGTTTCGAAGTGTTTGATAATCGAATTCCGAAATGTGTGCAGGACAAACTTTTGGATCAGACTAGTGTTACCCATTTGTTTCCTATTACCAAGTACCTCGGGCTGCTGGCCACTGGCATTACAGGTTATTACTCGTTTATTACTCAGTTTCCTCATCTCTTTTGCCCAAGTAAGGACATCATATTAAAGGATGAAGATTGAAAATGTCAATGCATGTTTAGTAATATAATTCCGAGTTCTTAGATTTCTTTTGGGTCAAGACATTATTCTTTGGTTTTTACGGTTGAGTTTTTATAATTATGGCCAAGTGGATTGTTTAATGCGATTGATAGCTTATGGAGCTGGACGAATCTTTTTGTTATTTATGTGACCAAAGTTATATTCAATTTTTCGTTACTGATGCATATGGAATGTGCTGGACTTGTTATCTCAAGATGAAGAATTGTCACAAAGTTGTGACAGGCTAAATTCATCAGCTGATTAGAGCTGTTTTTATTCTTTTTCGCTTTTGAAGTATATGTAGAATTGTCTCATTAGCTGTTCAAACTTCAAAGTGATGGTGGTGATCATGAATCACCACCCCCATGCTACGACTTTTTAGACTTCAGGACTTTATTGTTCTTTTATTGATATTACATTATTACCTCAACTTGCATCCCCATCCCCCCCCTCAAAAAAAAAAAAAAATCTTCTGGATCCTCAACCGCTACAGGGTTTGTTTTCTATTGACTTCTTTTCACTTTTGAGGTATCAATTTAAAGTTGTCTCGATGATTTTTGTAATTTTCAGCTGATGCAAGGTCATTGGTGCAACAAGCAAGGAACGAAGCAGCTGAGTTTCGTTTTAAATATGGGTATGAAATCCCTGTGGATGCCTTAGCCAGATGGTAAGTTATTTTGTTCAGAGCAAGGGATTCAGTATTTAGGATTTCCTGAATTTTGTTTCTCGTAATGATGTGTGATGAATCCTACTCAGCATATGTCTCGGGCCGCATGAATTCATGTTTCCCTTGTGTCATATTTAACTTGCAGTCTTGCATATTACAAATTTACAATTCTATAGTTACTCTCTTCTATGTTTTTTTATTTTCCCACCTAATTTCATCTTCACTACTAAACTTAGCAATTGGTGTTTAGTCACTATAGTAAAACCAATGTTTTGAAGCCACTTGCCTGTGAATCTTATTTGGATTTCGATGTTATATTTCCTTTTGATAAGAAAGATTCGTCAGTATTCTGGAAAACACCCCATGTTAATGCTCTTATGTGCTTTCAGGATTGCAGACAAGTCTCAAGTTTATACTCAACATGCCTATATGAGACCCCTTGGAGTAGGTTTGTACATGGTCTCTTGAAGCATTTTGTAGAGGATCTTTATTGCATATCAATGATCTTTGCAATAGTTGTTAATGTTTACATTTCCTTTCCATATCGTTCCTGTTTTTCATTATGAAGTTGCCATGGTTCTGGGTATTGATGAGGAGAAGGGGCCTCAACTCTTCAAGTGCGACCCGGCTGGCCATTTTTTCGGGCATAAGGTATTTGGCAGAGTCTTTTTCCGTTCAGGTTTTTAGTAAATCTCAGTTTTTGGTGCCTTGTTTTTTTAAATTTTTCTTGGACTGTGATACCTTAGCATATCACTATTCTCTCTTTCACTCAATTTCTTTCTGTCTTCATCTACCTTGTTGGAAGTGTAAAATGAAATTGGGTGCACTCCTTGTTTTGGTTAGTTATCTATGAAGTAGTTTGAGATTATTAACTGAGAGTTGCAGAGGAGTGATTGTAATTTCTAGTGCATCCACACTTGGTGGACTAGCTAAGACAACGAAGTTCCAATATTCTTCTCTAAAGATTGCAGCGACTTAGGTTTGGGCTTGGAAAACCTTGATGATGCACCTTTTTGTGCGCAAAAATTTTTTTTGTCGTCCTTATTAGAATATATTAGCTTGGTGTAATGGATTGATGTGTGCATTCTTTGAAGGTTATCATCTTCAGAACGACCTATGCTTAATTCCTTAATTTTTGTACTTCGGTAATGGTTCGTTAGCAAAAAAGAAAAGGTGCTTCACTTGCGCATTGACCAATCTGTCGTGATTTCTCATTACTTGGAATTCATTGGCCTTGTGGTTCAAAAAGTTATTTTGGACGTGTTAGAGCTTGTGTTTTAACAAGTTACTTTACGTAATGATCAACTGTTTCAGGCAACAAGCGCTGGATTGAAAGAACAAGAGGCTATTAATTTTTTGGAGAAGAAAATGAAGAATGATCCTGCTTTCTCATACGAAGAAACAGTACAGGTACGACTATCCAGATTTAGCAATATCAACAGGCTAGTAAAGGAATGCTTATGTGCTAGCAACCCCTACTTGTTTCCATGACTCTTTTCTTCTGTCCTGTCTGGGTGTTATGCTTCTTTTACTCATTTGACTTCTGCTCAATGTTCTATCTGCTAGAGGTAGTGTCTCCAAGTAATAAATTTCGCTGCAATCCACACCACTGCTGAGAATTCGTCTGCATATGAATCCTTCAACAAGGGGTTAACTCGACTCTTTGATTATATGTCAGCTAGTTGCAGAGATTCCTTGGGAATGGGATCTTACATTGGTTCAGGAGATCGGGCTGCATTGCTCATAATTGGAAACTCTTTCTTTTTATGTACAAATAAACTAAAGGCTCCTCCATTATCGTTGGCTCCCCTCCCCCAAAAGTGACGACTCGTTATCAGTAGGAGAAATGGCATATTGAAACCGAAAATGGATCATAGTCCTCTTGGTTGACATGATCCATAGGGCTACTTATATTTTTTCACTGGGCAACTTTTCTCTGGAGTTTGTATGAGACTATTAGCTAATGAATTATATGAAGGTTCTAATATTATCAAGTTGCTGTTGTTCTGTAGACTGCTATTTCTGCGCTGCAATCTGTTTTACAAGAGGATTTCAAGGCTACTGAGATAGAGGTATTGCCAATGTTTTTCATTTATTGGCCAGCCAACTCTTTGTTTTGCCACAATGTTCTGGTTTTATTTGCACAATTTTAATTTTACTGCAGTAATAAGCTTGAATTCTCTCTAGTTGATCCTTGTTCATATTACACTGCTATTGGGATTGGGATGTCCAAATATATTTTCACTTTGAAAATAGTACCATATTCCGTTTCTCAAGTTTGTCCTCCTATTGTGTCCCTGCATGTGATAAACTGTCCCACATCCCTTAAGTATAAGAGGCGAGTGTAGTATAACGATGAAACAAGTGGGCTACTGCTAGTAGTTTAGGCTTAAGCATTTTGACACACTCTGGTGTGTGGGATCCGGCAAAAGAGGCACATTCTACCTCTACCCTACTCTTGTACCAACTACCAGCATCCATTACAACACCTTCGCCCTACACAGATAAGGGAGTCGAGGTTTGTAACCCCTTGTCTATTAACATACTAAGGCGAAGCTCCCCCTAATCAATAAGGCCCTCTCGCTTTTCGAAAGAGAGGCTCCAACATGTTATTGGCTGTTTGGATGTTAAGCATCTGGAATGATGTTTTTTTTATATAACTTGGCATGGGTTGTAAATTTCCTGGCAATAAACAGAACAATTCTTGATATATTTGCAGGTTGGAGTTGTGAGGAAAGAGGATTCAGTCTTCAGGGTATTGTCAACTGATGAAATTGACGAGCACTTGGTTGCCATAAGTGAGCGAGACTGATCAGCAACGCACCCATCAAGCAATGTTTCACTTGACTCTGGATTTTATGGCAAAAGAGAGAGGGGTGGTCTAAATAGTTCCTTGGATTTGCTTGCATTAACAAAACAATCAAACTGTGTTTCGTTGTAACCTATTCTGGGGATCACCCAAGATGTCTATTGGGTAGGTCATTTTGGACCCCTCTCTCTCTCTCTCTCTCTGTGGGATTGGGTTACATATTGCCCTCCGTCTTCTTCCCCATTGAGCCAATGTTTTAAGACAGTTTGTGAACACATGTATTAGATCTTTCTAGCTAGTTTCGGATTAATTTGCCTATGCATGGTGAAAAGCTTGTTTTTGTTTTATCCTTGGATTCCCATTTTAATCAAACTAAAAGTGAATCTGTGGGACCCCACCAGAGACTCCATCCACCAGTTTGATGGGGATAGCAGAAGCAGGCCTTGGATTCTTCAACCCCTCAACACGCATAAAATGAGATAAATCTCATTTCTAACCCTTGTTTTTTGTTTCGTTGTAAACAGTAAGTTGGCCTAGTCTCTCGTTCAGACTTCGCCGTCTACAGTAGCTAAGTGGCTAAGGTGAAGCGTTTAACGGTTCTTTGGCCTACCACTTTTTTTCCCCCAAGGTTGAGCTTTTATTCTAAATCAATCGCTCGAGAGGCTAATCTCTGCCGGTTGGGCAGGTAGTTAAAAGAAAGTGCCTTTTTTTTTTTAACCAGGGAATGGTGACATAGCATTAAGCTTCAATTGAAAGCAACAATGTTTGGGAATTCCTTTCTTTACTGTGTGCTGGGTCTCCAGTCAGTTCTTGTTGATCTACTGGTTCCGAAAAGAATGGCTCTTGAAGCAACGAAGGTGCCCGAATTGTCTCCGTACTTTATTGTCTCTTTGGAACCAAAATGAATAAAAAGAGAGGAGTATGTTATCCTATATCTTGTGAAGTTGAGATGTTATGTTCTATTGTTCGAGAGTCGAATCTGAGCTAAACAATAAATGGGTTAAAGACGATAATTATCTTCTTATTGCACTGTGATATCTCTTTGTCGTTTCTATTTTATTCTGAACCAAAGCAAGTTGAGCCAATCACATACTTCTTTCGGATACGAAAAGGATGTCAATCACAAGAATAGAACCCTAGTGATCCGAGTACTCTCATCTCGTGTACGATAAGCACAGAAATTTCTTACTGTGCTATTCAATGCCCATCGAAGTATAAACTCTACTGACCAACTATTGAAATATTATATCTGGTAGGACTTACTACACATTATTTGTGTGATAGTGATTGGACAATAAAAGAGCAACGTCTTCTCTTCTTTTTTGACTACTTGAATGTTACACTGCGCCTAGTTTTTTCTTCCCACAGCTATGATTTGACCACACTTGCACAAACCTACAGACTTTACTAGCCCATGTGTTTCACTGAAATATTATTAGGTGTGTTGAAATATCGTCACGTCACGTGATGTCTCAATATTTTTTATAATTATATATTTATATAAAATTCAATACGATCATTCATTAATTACTAAATTTTCATGCAGCTAGCAAGCAGGGGACATTACCTAGAATTGTAAGTTGGGGCAAAAGTACATTTAAGAAAATTTTGATATCATTTAAGGTTTGAAATCTTTCGAGTGCTATTGATTTTTACATGGTCAATTTATACATGATTTGTAATTCTAATTTTAATTGAGATTCCCGCACGTGGACAATGAAATTGGTCTCCCAGAAATTACTACCCCTGTTATGAAACTTTACCATTTAAAAAGCTCGGATCTAGAAAAAATAACTTTCATTAATTATTAAAAAATTATAAATTATTCTAGGAAAAAATAATACAAATCAAACTAAGCCATGTGAAATCGTAGTCTCGTTAAAACAAATTTACTGTCTTGCTGTAGGTGTTGAAAATTGCACTAGCGTCTATCTCTCAAGATAAATGACTAACTCAATCAATGAGTCACTGACCGCATGTTGAACTGAACTTGGCTCCAACCCTTTTACTAAATAACACGAAAATAAAATATGCTAGTGATAACAATAAATCTCGATGTATAGAAACATTCAAGGAGTTGTTTATATATACATAGAGGAACTCTTCAAAATCAAACAATATAGACCTTTGAGCAGCAACCATATGCCAGAAGAAATTCTTTAGACTACAACCATCAATGGCTACCAGAAGAAAATCTTTGAACTACAATTACCAATTACTACCTTGTATGAGAGGGTCCTTTCAATTGTCTTGTGAGACCCTATAATTTTCTAAATTCGTTCACGTATTCCTTTCGAATTCTAAATAGAAATGATAGTCTCAAAACTCAAAGGTCATAAGTTTCAATGAGAAATTTCTTCATTCATCGAATTCACTATTTTTTCGCACGACTCTAGGATAAATCTATCAACGGCGAATTTTCCATACTAATAGAGATCCCTATCAAACTCACTTTAGGAAATATTAATGTAATATATTTTAATTCATATGTACTTTTTTGAGGTGCGGCCATCCCATGCCTAGTCCCTCTAACCAGACCCACAATCACACACTTAAGTGCCTTTCAAACATCAATTATTGGACATAAAAACTTAAACAAAAATGAAAAAAACAAAACAAAACACCATTGATATATTGATAAAAATACCACCCAGTGGTCATAAAATCACCACAATCACAGCCCCATAGGGTGACACGTGTCATGAGAATGCAAATTCACCAACCAATTCAACATTAAATTCCCCAACAACCAGGGTACCTTAGCCTTTCTCGGTCAGTATAAACACAGGGTACCCCACCCTCTGTTTCTGCGTACAAAAAACAGGGTCCCAAAAACAGAGACCATTAGATAGAAACAACGTATATAGAAAAGTACCTGATATACACACACACATATATATATATGTATATACGTATATTATAGTACCCCGTGATTGCTGAAAGTGTTCACATGCTTGCTCATATATGACTGCTTTTTCTTCCTCGTACTAAAGAGAAGAAAACAAAGCAAGATTCGTTCTTGAAAAATTCTATCCAAAACCCAACCCAGGAAAATGGAAATCTCCAATTCAGAAACCCAATTGGCTTTTGTTCAAGTGGAGCTGGTGAAATGCGAGTCATGTGGATTAACAGAGGAATGCACTTTAGCCTACATATCTCGAATTAGAGAGAGATATAACGGGAAATGGATATGTGGGTTATGCATTGAAGCAGTGAAAGATGAAGGTTTGAGATCAGAAAGGCTTATAACAACTGAAGAAGCTTTGAATCGGCACATGGATTTCTGCAAAAAGTTTCAATCGTCGAGTCCGCCTTCGGGTGAAACAGAGGATCCGATTTCTGCCATTGGAAGGATTTTGAGGAGAAGTTTGGATTCGCCGAGATCGATGCCGAGTAGTCCAATTCGAGAGGGTGGTCGGTCACCGTTGATTCGCTGTGGAAGCTGTTTCTCTTCCCTTTCTCGGTGAAATTCGTTGTTGAAAACAGAGCATAAATTGGTAAGCTGAAGTTGCTGATTTTAGGGGATCTCTTCTTGCAAGATTTCATCTTTTGATTTCTAACCTAAAAGAATGTTTAGCAATTTGAAATCATGAAAGGGTTACTGTTATCAAGCAATGTATATGCTGCAGTCTTTGCTACACTCTCTTCTCTCTCTCTCTCTCATCTCTCTCTGTCAAGAATCTTATTAAGGTTCTATTTGATAAAATTAAATTATTAGTTTATTAACTATTTTATTTCTAAAAATTTACGTTCATTTGGATTTTTGTTTTGAAAAAATCTATGTACACAGTTTATCCAGATATAATGAAGAAATGATAGTAACTTGTTGTTTTATAGGCTTTATCATCTTAAGTAGGCCTCGTCTGCTCTTGTCATTAGACCACTATCAATGCATTTTAAGGGAAGAGTTTAGGCAGGACTTTCAAAGTGACTCTCAACGGGAGAATCTAGGCTATTCAAGAAGAATCGTAGTAATTCCCCAATCCTAATGAAGTAGTTCTTTCACTCCTTTTAACTACCCGTAGGTCCTTCTAGTTAGTCCATGAGGGTTTTCTTGGTGTTGGGATCTTTCGGAAATGACACTCTTTAAAAAGGTATTTCCAAGGTAGCTAACTCATGAGAGCTAGAGGAACTCTCTATTGAACCCTAGAAGTAGTTCCTTCTTTTCTTTGTGGAGAAGAACACGAGTGGACCACTCTCAAATTTCTAACTTTGGAACATATACTGGGAAAGTCCAATGGCTCGGACTGGGTGAGGATATTTTATAGTGTGAAGGACATCATATGGTTCCTTTAATAGGTTTCCGAGGAATGACCGCTTCCATCCCAAGTTTCTGAATATAGTTATGTCTGAAATCGTTGGATGCACATGGGGCCCTTAAATTATTAAGGTACATCTAATGATTTCGAACACATCTGTGTCTAGATTGTCTGTGTTCTTAGCATTATTACTCTTTCATTTATATCACGTGGCATAATTGTATAGTAAATATAAAAGACGTAATAACCCTCAATTATTGAATTATTTGCTATCATTTGAGGTAAATTGTTCGAACGTTAGAGGATAATTTCATCATTTATCATACGTAGTCAAATAAAATTATGCATCTAATTCGATTAAAACGCACCACAAATAATTTAGTCCATACAAGTTGAACTAGATTAAGTCCTACTTCGTTCAACATAATTTAATAATTCAATAACAATCACGTGCTAAATTAACCCTAATTATACTTTTCAAAAAAAAAAACCCCCTTATTTTGTATCATTGAAGTCGCACAACGTGATGTTTAAAAAATAAAACAAAAAAATAGAACACAGAAAAGCTATGATTCGGAAGCATGCTTGCTTGAAAAATCTAAGAACATGTATGTTTCGAATATATTTGGACACAAATGTGTCCAAAATCGTTAAATGCACGTGAGATTTACAAATTATTGAGGACTCCTCTTATATTCAATAATTTCATACACATCTGTATCTACATGTGTCCGAAACATTTGTGGTCTTAGCATTACTCTTCATGAGTGACCAATTCAATAAATTTGAGAGTGTCCACAAAAAAAAAAACAAGTATTTTATATTTATTTGTTCTCAATTGTCATT
Source organism: Arctostaphylos glauca (assembly GCA_019985065.2). Lineage (NCBI taxonomy): Eukaryota > Viridiplantae > Streptophyta > Magnoliopsida > Ericales > Ericaceae > Arctostaphylos > Arctostaphylos glauca. Next base: position 3,259,631 of record JAHSPW020000002.1, read on the forward strand.
ATTCTAAAGGGGTAAAATGTTATTTATTGATTTACAAGTCAAATTTGGCTGTCTAGTAGCCAAAAACCCTATGTCGGTGCAACTTGTGTCGTGAATGACTGATCTGCTTAGTAAAAGATGGTAAAAAAAACTCCAAGAGATTGACAATTGTAATTAAGGCCTGAAACTTAAGGGTTTATTTTTTTTAAGATCTTAGATTTGAAATGTCTTAAGTATTTTATCTATTCAAATATATAAAAGAATAATGCCGATTGAGATTTTCAAGCTCTGTCATAAAAGTGATTATCAAAATTGCTTCTATAAAATATACGTTTTGTATAACTATAACTATTTAAACATGAAATAATTAACGTGGCAAGTTAGTAAAATTACTCGAGCCAACTATCCACTCTCACTCTCACTCCCATACCGTTTTGAATTTATCAATAAAAAAAATATATATTTTTGAACAAAAATATATTAGACATATAAAATAAAGTTTTATAATTTACAAATAAATCACTAAACACAAAAGGAATAATTTTAGTCTCAATACAATTACAAAAAAAATATTTTTAATTAATTATTTTTAAAAAATTATACAACCCGATACAATATATGTCGGAACAAGCTGGTACGAGAAAAATATACGAGCACTTATTAACAAAACCGTTGTTGTTTTTCTTTTCCACCGAATTCAATTCATTAATGGAGGGTTGCTGAAGTAGATTTCACAAGACCCACGTGAAACATACCCACCCAAACTTATTCGGGCAATGACTCATCACTCCTATGATTACACAAAACTCGTGTCCATTATATAGGCGATTTGAGGAGCCGTAGTATATTTTTTTATAGTACATGTGTAATATGGACAAAATAATATAATTTTGTTTATTTTACTTTTGAAATTATATTATTTTAATTTAATATTCGATTTGTAATCAAAACGATATAGTTTTAGGACAAAACGGATAAAACTACGTCATTTTACTCGCACTGCCATTTGGCTTAGTAGATTATCTGCAATATCTCTCCCTCATTTTGCTAAAATGAGGATTTCCCATTTCTTGATCAAATTTTGATGATCCGAACCGTTCAATGTATTTAAAACATGTTTTTAAGGATACTCGCAAGAAATCAGCTAAAAATATTACCAGGAATGTCTTAATCCAAGCAGTTTCTCATAAAACTGTTCTTGTCATCATTTATGAAAAACTGTTTGGATCAAATTCCTCTCGATATTTTTTTAAGCTGATTTCTCGCAGGTATCCTTAAAAATATGTTTTAAACACATTGAACAGGTCGGATCATTAAAATTTAATCAAGAATTAAGAGTTTGAATATTGGTCTAAAAAAATATTTGTCCATATAGTCTCTCTCTCTCTCTCTCTCTATCTCTCTCTCTCTCTATATATATATAATTATTTTTGCACTTATTTTGTTATATTTATTAATTCGTCTTGATGAAATAAATTTAAGAAGTTAAAATTATTTCTGATTTGACCTAAGTTTTTTTAGGTTATTTTTTGTATATCAAAATTGGCATTTGTCTAAAGTTCTCATTGACTTTTCATTGTTATAAGTTCTCACAGGTAGTTACTTCTCCTGAAATATTTGATTAGTTTACTAAAACTCTCTATTTTTATTTAAAATAGTTATTTCCTTGCCTTATTTTTTTAATCATTATGCAATTAGTCATTAAAATCAATCAAATTGTTTAAAATTTAAATTTGGCACTTTTTAACAAAATAAATTACAACATAATTGATATAATGTTCGAAATAACATGCGTCTCTAACGTTTCATTCACACACGTGTCTCGTTCATCAATTGAAATTCAAAATAAATGTCAACATATTTGTTACTAGTTCTGCTTCTATTTATATTTTAAAGCGCAAGAGAAAAACTAGGAACAGTGATTAAAAGTTTATTTTTAAAATTATCAAGTTTTATATTTTTTATTTTCATAATCAATTTTTGTACTTTTTAAATTTTCAATTCATTATAAACGTGTGACATATACTTCAATAAGTCGCGAGAACCACAACCACTCCATGGCCCATAACTATTGACAAAACATGGCCCATGGACGAAGGCCCATTAAAGCTGAGGACTAAAATGTCCCTATGAATGCAAGAAAAAAAAAAAAAAGTGATTTAAACATGGAAAATTTTCTGAAAAATGGAAAGGACAAAAATGTTTCTCAAATAAGTGGAAGAAATAATAAAAATTGCAAAAAGATAAAAAGATTTATAGACTATCAAAGATAATGGAAAAAATAACATGTTGAGACCCTTCTAGCATTGGGAGTATTTTATTTTAGTCTTATGAGCAAATCATTTTAGTCCTCGGAGCAAATTAACTTAGCATTAAGAGTATCTCAGTTTAATCTTAAGAGCAAGTAATTTTAGTCTATAGAGTAAGTCATTTTAGCATTTAGAGCAACTCAGTTTAACCTTATAAGCAAGTCAGTTAACCTTTAGAAGTAAGCAGGGCCGGCCTGACATTTTCGGAGCCCTAGGTGAGCTTAAAAATTAGGGGTCCAATATATTTTTCTAGAGAATTCAAAAAAAAAAAAGCGAAAACAAAGTGAACTTAGAAATATGATTGTCATTAGAATTATAAGATATAAAGTATATTTTTTGTTTCACATATAATTGATTTAATTTAAAACTTAGAAATTACCAGTTCGACTTAAGTAATTCTAGCTATTTTAGTTATTAATATTGAGATTTCATATAATATATTTTAATCATATGTAATATTTTTATGATAACAAATTTAAGAAATTCCTAATTTGAGATAAAAATATTATTCTTCTGTTTATCACAATGGAAAAGTCTAGGGACCGATAAAAAAATTCAAAAACTCTGCCCGAATTCAAAATTAATATTAATAATTCACCTATACTTACGGTTTTGCAAATTCAAGTGAATCATGACCATTGATTTTATATTCGGGAAGAGTTTCTTGATTTTTTTTCATAATTCACATATACTTAGTATATATTTGAAGTTATTCTAAAAAGAACTGGCAGTTTAGTGTTATAACACTCACCAAAAAACAACCCACAATTTTTAAATTAGCAACTGTTTCTATATGAAAAAATAAAGAGCCAAGACTTGAAGAGGGGCCCTTACCACAAAGGGCGGAATTAAGATTGTGACTTTGGGGAGCCGAATTTTTTTTTTTTGGAAAATGTAGGGTTGAATATAATTTTGAGAGGCCGAAATGTAATTTCTTATATAATTTTTAAATTTTAATTTTTTTTACCTAGGTTTAAAAAAAAATTGAAATTTTTTGTGGGGCCCAGGCCCTCCCCGACCCCCACATGATTCTGCCCCTGCATACCACTGAACTACAAGACAAAATTTGTTAAAACCCACGATATACATTAGTTATAGGTTTTCATTTGGGCCCTATTATTAAACCATAAACGGGAGACCTTGGGCGACGACCTAATGGCCTTAAGCATAGGGTGTCGCCGCCTAAGGCTGCCCCTAGGAGTAAGTCATTTTATGGAGAAACCTTAGAATTTTAAGCTAAAGAGAAATTTAGGTTATTTTATAAAAAAAAATTATGACCCTGACATGCCTAAATATGAATTCATATTTCAAGATATTTTATTATTGCGTTCAAGTGATTTGAAAAACTTTCTTGTCTTTTATTTTTAAAAATTTGTCCTTTAAACAAACAAACTATTTATTAATTTTGTTTTGCTCATCAAATTAATCGTGTATGTAAATAATTATATTGGTCAAATATCGATAAATAATTAAAAATATTTAGTTGCTATTGTTACTTCAGATTAAAATTTAAAACACTCAATTTTATTTGTGTTTCGAATACAATTTTGCTATCAGCAATGAAATTTATCATGAAAAGCATCACAAACACCTTTAAAAGTTAAATTACTCGCACGAATAATTTAACTTTTAAAAGTGTTCGATCGAAAATTCAATTTGATTTTTATTACTAATAGCAAAGTTGTTTCGAATAGTTGGGGAAATTATCCTCTGTGACGCATTAATGATCCTTTTTTGTGGTACAATAGATTTTAATACCTTATGATGACAATGTTGTCCCGATCACATACAAAAAGGCAGAAAAATGCATTGTGGTGTTGCTTTCATGCGTCCTTCTTTTAGTACTTGTATCCGTGCACAGTCACGGGCTAAGGTCAGTTTGGGAGATTAATTTTTTTAATTTTAAGTGTTTTTTAGTGAATTACCAAATGCGTTTATTTAAAAATAGAAAGTCCTCAGTTTTTTTAATTTTAACTGAATTACCGAATGCGTTTATCTGAATTTACACACTATCATTTTACAAAATTTATTCTGCACATTATTATCTAAACACTTCTAGGAAATTCTCATTATAATCTAAAAAATCTATAACTGAATATCTAAAATCTAACAGATAATTAGTTTCTAAACACCCTCGTTAATTAATATCATGACATTCTCCACTTTAATTATGATGTTTTAAACACCCCACATTAATAAATTGTAGTTTTAATTGTCATTTTATAAGCTAAGATTGAGAATTATTCAAAAATCGATTGAATCTTTCAACTATAAAAATAATAATAATAATAATTTATTTGAGAATCCATTAATAAGACAAGCAAATAATTTATCCGAACTGTACCACAAAGTCTTAGAAATACGAGATCTTACGTCAACATCAATAATAAATCTAGTACTGCCGTAAACTTTTGGAATGGTCTGTTAGCTGGAGGAATCATTCGGTGAGTATCGGACCATAACGTTATAGATTTTTTGATTACTCAGGCTATTCAGGTGAATTTACGTGTATTTTGATTAATTTTTTATAGAATAATTTTATCGTCTATTAACAAGGTGTCATATTTAAGCCAAAGAAAACCCATATACGTACTTATAATTGTTTATAGCACTCAATAAATTTCAAACCCGAGACCTCTCCATTCAGTTATCATGAATGTTGTAAATAAAGTGAAGTAATTAAATTTTGTTTGGGGTGTGTATGTGTTTATTTGACATATGAATCTTATAGAAAATAAAATTTTACTTTTTTATTTGCTAGGAAAAAAAAAAGATGCAAACTTTTTTTTATGAAATAATAGTAACGAGTGACATTTTCAGCGCGTGGTGTGTGTTAAATTGCATGCAACCATTGTAGTATACCGTGAGACATACACTAGTTGATACCTAAACCACCTCTCAAAGACGGCGAATTTATTTTAAGAAAATCACGTGAAACACGAATCTCAATTTGGTTTATCGAAATCTGTTTGTTTATACATCATTATTTTTCCTTTGAACCAATCACTTCAAATTTTTGTTATTAACAAATTTGTGATTTCATATTTGTCAGATGGGAATTCATTGATATTCAGTTTTGTTGCGGTTGAGATTATTAAAATTCTATAATTTTTTAATTTATTATATTCGGTTTTGTATTATTGTGTTTTTTCAAATTTTATTTTGCGAAACTTATTTTTCAAATTATGTTATGCAGTGTATTTCATATGACTTAAATGGACTTTAGTGTCCTTCTCTGTGCACTAAACAACAGTCACGTGCGTTCTGAGGGTGCGGTGCATACTGCATACATTCAAAATCAACTGCTAATTCTGTGCAACAACCGCCACTGTTCTGGCCATGACTGATGAAATAGATGGCCATATTCACACGATAAAAAGACAAGCTTACCCCTGTGCATGACTTAGTACTCAATATTTCAACGCTGAATTATTTAGTACTTGGTGATTTAGCAATCACCCGTTCACACATGGTCACACGAATTTAGGCGCTCGGGATTACGTTGCTAGTTGGCCCACAACCTTACTCAGCCAATTAGAGAAATCAATCACAGAATTTGTTATGTACGATCCCGCAAATGAAGTCTAAGAGCATTCTGGATCCTAAAAACAAAGGCCTCAATAAATATAATTGGGAAGGCTATTGTGCATTACTGGGCGCCAAAACGACGTCTTTTTTCGCGTAAAACACTAATCGAAAATTATTTGATCAACATCCAACTGTTCAGGTAATATTTTGCGTATCAAAATAACGTCATTTTGGAGCGCAGCACGCCCTGCCGTACACTGTGCGCAATGCATAGCAAAGCCCCCCGGTCCTCAGTAAATGAATATCCGTTTCCAACAAGAAAAATAGGAGCATGATCAGCGACATTAGAGCCCCAAAAATCTTTCATTATTGACCCTATGAAAAGAAAATGTGGAACCAAGGTCAAGGTACGGTCACCTTAACCTTCTATTTATAAGCGCATATTTTTTCTTTTTTTATTAATATCTAACTTAATCGTTAGAGTATTCTTAGGCGGAAAAATATTCCGATCTTAAACACACGCATGCAAGAAACTCATAAGAAACTCCGGAGATCACCGTCTACATTAATCTCAAATAAATTGCGATGTACAAATTAAAATCATTTAGAATATGACCTTCATCACATTAATCTCAAATCAAGTTTATACATTTTAATTTGTAAATAATTTTATGAGATGAATTCCTCCCATTTAATATTCATGGGATTCATCGCAAGATTTAAAATGAAATCCAATACGTTCTCATTTAGTTTTCATCTATTTTAAATAGAAAAATACAAAATTAAGGAGTCAACTTAGCTCGAAAGGAATAGTCAGTCGTCGACTAGGAGCTCTGGCCACCAACAAAACAACTTCATCTTGGTCCACTTATAACTTACACAACTAAGCAATGTTCTGAATACCAGATCAGTTTGGATATACTGCAACTACCAATATATATAAATTATAGAGAGAAAACTCAAAAAAATTAATTTTTTCTGCAATTCTTTTAAAAAAACAAAAAACAAATCTGGTATTAATCGGTATAGCCTGTACCCGGCTGGTACAAGCCGGTATTGAAGACGGTACGGTACTAGACGTATTTGGTACCGTTTTTATACCAAAATAGTACGTACCAACCGGTACGGTACAGTATTTATAACATTGCAACTAAGTTCCATCTAATTACTCAAAATGCAAAACTTGATATGTATATAAAGGAAAAAGGTTCCATGGACTAACATTTTTTTAGATTAATATTAGATCAATATTAAAACTCTTCATTTTTGATAAAATTTTAATGATCCAAATGATTCAATGTGTTTAAAACATGTTTTTAAAGATACCCGCGAAAAATCAGCTCAAAATATTATCGAAAATAGCTTGACCCAAGCAGTGATTCATAAAATAGTTCCTATCAGCATTTTGAACCACTGTTTCGGTAGTATTTTGAACTGATTTCTCGCGGGTACCCTTAAAAATATATTTTAAACACATTGAACCATTCGGATTATTAAAATTTAATCAGAAATAAAGAATTTAGATGTTAATTTAATATTAATCTAAAAAAATGTTGATCTATGAAACCGACTCTGTGTATAAATTATAAAAAGTTAGATTGACCAGATATTTGCATTCATATGAAAGAAACATATTTGTAAGGACCCGGAAAATTTGAAATTTTTTTAATAATTATTTGAAAGTTATTTTGGATAAATAAACTAAATTGATTGTGTTGTGTATCGGATTTTAGTTATAGGACCCGGACTCGGAGTCTCTTGTTTTATTTCGTGCGCGTACCCTTATTTGGTAAATTACGTAAGTGCCCTTGGGGGCTTAAAAATCTGATGGTTTTGGGGTAAGGGGAGAGAAAACCCCCATTCTTCCCCTTTGCTCCCCTTTGCTCTCTCTCACTTTCCTTTTGCTCCTCCTTCTCTCTACAAAATCCCACACTTTCCCTTCACCATTTGCGAATTACCCGGAGATATAGGATCCTTGGAGCGTCTCTAGCAAGGAATCGAAGCCGGTTCGTGGTTGGGGGCTCGGGAGGTGCGGTTTCAAGCTTTGGAGGACAACCGAGCTAGGGCTTGCCTTTCTTCGCCAAATCCTTCGGTTCAAGGCTTGAGGTAGGGATGTCTCACCTCTATTATGTGTATATGTATGATATTGGTAGTTGATTTCATGCTTGAAGTGGTTTTTGGTTGTGTTTTTGGCCGATTGGATCGAGAGGCGATATTTCTGTGCGAACTGAGATCGACCAAGTCGCTTGAGCGACTTGGGGTTCGCTCGAGCGACCATCGAGCGACCTTCGGGCGACTGTCCAGCGACCTTCACTGACTTCTGGCCCGTCCAGCGACTTTTGAACCGCTCCAGCGACTTTAAGGGCGACTAGTACTGACTGTTATCGTCCTAATTTGGGATTTTTGGACATTTTAGAGCACTTCCACTCATACATATGGTATGTGAGATATATGATACAAGTGAGGCCTTATAGTGACGGTGAATTTCGTAAGGTTCGATGACTTTGAAATTATATCCTTACGCCTTTATTCGTAACTTCGTTTCTCTTTCACTATGAGATTGAATTATGGTTGGTGTGATATGTGTGTGGCCGGTAAAGGGTCAAACTATGAAATTATATTGCCTTGATATAATGCGATTTCTAGCCTCCGACGGGAGTTGTGCTAGTTATGTGATGTCTAGCCTCCGACGGGAGTTGTGCTAGTTATGTGATGCCTAGCCTCCGATGGGAGTTGTGCTAGTTATATACAAATATACATGGTCTAGCCTCCGACGGGAGATGTGCTAGTATGTTTCAAGATTGTCTAGCCGCCATTGGGTGAGGTGCTAGTTGGAGTATGATAACTGAATCGGTCTGGAAATCGTGAATTAACCGAAGTGGTTGATATGCAACTGTGTTGATGGACATGCACATGGGTTTCTTGTCATACATGTGGTATTATGAAACGTACATGAAGCATGCCATAGCATTCATATTCACATAATATTGGCGTAGATGTCTCTACTGGGCTTTTAGCTCACCCTTTCACTCTTTCAGGTACTGTCCCAGAGGCTTGACATGGATTGCATGGATGCATGGTGGTGCTCATTTTGAGAAGGCTTTCATACTAAGAATTATGGGACATCTTTAGGACTATTTTTGGAAAGATGTAAACCAATTCCTTTTTGTCCCTTCATTGTATTTGAAAGCACTTGGTGTTGAATTTGTTTAAACTATATTTAGGGTGATGGCCGGGAGGGCCACCCATAAATTTGGATATTTGAAATATTTTATCAATGAGCAATTTTAGAAATTGTATAATTTGGGAAATTGTGAGGTTTGGAATTATAAGTATGAATATTTTACCTATCTAGAAATCAGGGCGGGACAATATTTATATTTGTTTGACTGATTTGATTCAATAAATTCATATTGATGTTTTAAAAGAATGACAACGAGATGGATTTGACTATTCATACTCTCAATTTCCAAACTTATTATTTGTCTCCATTTTCATTTCATAAAGTCTGCGTATACATAAAACATCCGGACACAAATTGTGTCTGGAACAATAGGATGCACGCAAGACTCTTGGTAATCGGATGATATGTGTTTCTAGCATTACTCATGGACGCACACGGGGCTTTTGAGAATAGTTTATAAATACCCATGGATGTTAAGGATGATCAATTAATAATCTTTTCATTGTTTTTTTACTCTTTTTATATTCCGCTTCTCCTTATTATTTTTATATATTCTACATGCAACTTCGATAACAAACGAGTTCATTAATCTCTTGGTGGACGCGAACATTGAGAGATCTGATTTCGTGGTTTGGGTTATATGTTAGAGTTGTTTATTATCCGTCAGAATCTGCGCATGAGAGATAATAACAGTTTTAAGACACAATTACATGCCTATCATAATCACATGCCAAATTTTCTGCGTATTTCCTTATTTATGTATATGGATATATAATTACTTGAATTTTCTACAATTATAATTTTTCTAACACCATCTTCTTCAGGAAATGTACCCAACCTCTTCGGTACCAACACTTTGCAGGCTTTATTCACAACCATCTCTGTTATCATCCCTTATCACCATTATTCACCACCACCACTGTATCTATCATGTATGTATCGTATACTGCTACTTCTGCAGTTTGTTGGCAGAGCTTTTCTGGGTCTGGCCCCATAACCATAATTATCCCCCCATTGCCAGTAACCCTCAAGTTATTTCCTTCTCTGCTCTCTCACTCTCTCTCTCACCCTCTTCTTCTTCTTCTTCCACCGACTCCATTTCCTTTCCTTTCCTATGCCATACCTAACTTAAGCCCTCATTTTCCTCTTTTCTCTCTGCCCACAGGCTGCTGCTAGTTCTGGCGGTACTGCTATTGCTAGTTGCAATACAACTGTCATGATGCTGGCATTATCTACTTTATTTCTGCGTTCATATCGAGGTGTATAGTAATTATAGATTATATACCTATTTATGGTCTGTTGAGGCAAGTTCTTGGGTGATTAAATGGCTGTTTCGGGCGGTGGTTCTTCTTCGGGGCCATCGTTGCCGCCGCCTCAACCAAAGTCACCGCCGAAGTATCCAGATTTGTACGGTAAACGGCGAGAGTTGGCTAAGGTTCAGATGTTAGAAAGAGAGATTAGTTTTCTGGAGGTTAGCTTTTCACTTGAAATTGGTTCCTCATCCTTTTGGTTCGTTGATTTTTTATGCTTCTAATTCTTGATGATTTTAGCTTACTTTGGATTCAGGTTGCTTTGGAACTGTAGTGATGAATTCGAAATAAAACTGACCCGAAATTATCTGCACTGATTGGAACTTTATACCCTAAACATATATGATTTAATGATTAAGAACTAATAGAAACAAGAAGACACAAAACTAAGGATTAGGAAATATGATTGACTATGGGTTCGAATCATAGCACATGGTTTCATAATACCATACGTTTTTTCCAAACCTAAGGAGGACTGGAGGAGGATTTATGCAATCATTTTGAAGTGGGGAAGTCCACAGGTATATAAATTTGGGTATATGCTTGACGAATACGACCTACACGTTATTCAGGCTCTTGGAAATGTATAAAGTACTTGTATCGGACACAAGACACAAGACACGACACGACAATTAGTAAGGGTTGGCCAGCCATTGGCCATGCATTGGTATGAGACTATTGTTGAGGTGAGGTGATTTTTCCCAACTATAGCAGCTCAGTAGAAAGGTCCAGCTCTTGCAAGAGATCCTGACAGATCTTGGACAACCCTTTATTCGCTCAACTAAACAAATTAAATTTATCAGGATTTAGACTTTTCAGAGAACCCTAGTACACGTTCCCTGTTTTTACAGATTAGATATAGTTGGATACCCTACATTTTCACTCACATTTGCTCAAACCCATAGTAGTTTCGCGGCTTTCGCCTCCAAAAATGACTTAAAACACATTAGATATTTACCTAAACCGATAGGTACTTGAGCCCCTTCTTGCACTTTTGTCAATTGATGTCTCCAAGTTTGCTTAACTTTACTCCTTTTCTCAAGTTCTTAACCTCTAGCTTAACTTTGGTCTTTTTTTCTTCTAGAAATAGTCCTACTGATTCTTATAATGCAAAAACAGGAGGAACTAAAATTTGTACACGGCCTTCAACCTTCCTCCGGGAGCTGTAAAGAGTATGTGAACGCGTTTGCAAACTCTCTGTGTATGGCATGTTGTTGAATTTTTTTCTTAGGTGGAAGCTAGGGATTATGATGTGTTACTAAATTTGAACTGCACTTGACAATTTGGTAGGGTTGCGGATTTTGTGGTGGCAAACTCAGATCCTTTGATAACTTCGTAAGAAAGTTGCCAACAACCCTTTTCCTCGGAGTTTTTAGTAGAAGACGGACACTAGTATTTTACGTTTCTGTTTTTGTGTAGCAGAGGTCATCGGAAGATCAAGAGGTCTTGCTGTTTCTGGAAGTGGCTCCGGTACCTTCTTGCCTTCTTCTTAGCTGTTTTACACGTGTAATAGGAGTATTTCGCCTAAGATTTGCTAGGAATGCTTGGTATTTTGAATGATAATTTGCACATTAGATTAGCCTATTTGTATGGATTTTGCCATATACTTCTCCTTCTATGTGCAGTGGAGCAACTTGTTTTAACTTCTCGTGGATGTGCTGTTTCGGATGCTGCAATCCTCCTCATCTTGAAATGCCACGGTGCTGGAATTGCAACGTATGCAGCAGCTTCTGTTCGTGCTTTAGTTGTTGTTCTATACCAAAATGTGGATGTTGCCCCCCTCGTCCGCGCTCAAGATGCCTTGACAAGATCTCATGCACCGGAAACTGCTGCATTCCACGGTGTCCTCCATGCCCAGATTGCTGCTCTTGCAGATGTAGATGCTCTTGTCCTAACTGTCCAAGGGTAAACCTGTGTTTCTGTTGTAGCAAGAACTGTTTTTGTTGTACGAAAAACTGTTGCTGCTATCCATGCTATCTGTGTTTCTAGCATTTTTGGTGAATAATGATCCAATGTTAAGAGGGGTTCTTATTTTCAATTTTATTTGCACTTGCGTAGAAGTTCTGCTAATACGGAGCGATGATTATGGTGCTGTTTCTGCTCTAGGTGGTTGCCTGGATGAATTGATGTTATTAGATGCCAATTCCTTCCAACTTGAATTGGTTTTGAGATTGCCTGGTTAGTGTTAACTTATCCATGCGGCTATGCATTCTTCTTGGGCTGTGGATTCTTCTTGCCTGGTCTCGAACCTAAGGGATTAAGGATCATGTCTCTGCCTCGCGATTCAAAATAAATATCTTTCTTTTTGTTTGGCTTGTGGTCCGGGACCTTGATTCGGCCAGCTAGATTAGGTTCTGTGGATCGAGCTCTTTCTTTTGGTCTCTTACTCGAATCACTAGGGTGCTTCCCTCACCCTAGTGACAATAGAATTTCATTCCTAAAAAAGTTCGCGCTTCTGTGTTTTGCATGGTCTCTTAGGCTATGTTTGGTTAAGGTGTTTGGGAGATTTTTTCCCAAATAAGTTTCTGGAACAAGTTTCTCAAACATTTTTATTTTTTTCCCAGACAATTTTTTCTCTCTATAAAAAGTGTCTCTGAAACACTTTTTCCGAGACAAGTTTCTGAGACACTTATAACCAAACAACGTCTCAGAATTTTGTTTCTAAAAATTGTTTCAGAAACACTCAAAACGAACACACTTCTTTCAAGTTTCAATAACTTTCGACAACGGGATTGTAATCTCCTGTCTGTGGTACAAGGGTGCAAAACCTCTATTTCTATTACACCTCCTTCGGCCTAAATTTTTATTACACCTCTATCCAACAATAACCCTGTAGTGGACCAGATCTGTACAACAGTGGGCCTTCGGCTTGCGACCGTTCTGGGCCCATTTGTGCTCGACCCGAGTTGGGCTAAGCCCAAGAATCACGTTATTTATTCTTGGCTTACCAACTGAGATGACCCAAGTGACCCTTGGCACTACCTCTCTCGGCCACCGCTTACACGGATGAGTGTCCATCTGCTTTGGAGGGTTCTTCAAATCTCGACCTCCGGCCATGTTGTCAAAACTTCATCTCTCAGCATGGCTACGTGGAAGCGTATTCCCCAAGTTCTGGGCAGTTGCAAGAATAGACATGGGGAAAGTAGTTGTCGAACTTGTAGACGTGCCCTTCGATCCGCATGAATGAGGCGAGGGGCACGTGGTGAAACCATCGTGATCCCCGGACCACGGCGTTATATTCTTGACCACAGCTTCAGACAAGTAGTTGGGTTCTTATTCTATAAATGCTTCAAGAGCACTCTTACTTCAGGTACACACGTTCACACTGATTCCCCCACTTTCAAGTTGCTCTCGTTCTTCCAGAAAAACTAACTTGGTCGGCGGGGTGTCCAATGGAATTCAACTCTGATCGACACTAATTTAGTGTTGAGTGTTTTACAGATCTAAATAAAAAGGATTTACGAGGTTCAATCAAAAAGTCTAACTCAGATTCAAGATTTCACACACACCTAGTTTTTTGAGTCAACAATGAGTGTTTGATTCCTGCTATCAGCTCGAGATCTTCTCTTAGTGCCTGTTTGGATGGGGGGAAAGCCCCCCTCTAAAAATTATTACCCCTTATGAGGGGTTTTAGCATGGTTTGGATGGGATAAATGTCCCCCTCTTAGATTTTCACCCCCAATAATTTTCATCCCATGCGGGGTGTTGTCCCGGATAATTTTTGGGCCACCTTTGACCTTCCCAAAAATTATTCGGGAGTAGAGGGGGAGTGGAGGGAAAGTACTTTGTCCATTTTACCCTTTCTTATCCCTTTTCTCTCTCAATTTTAGAAGAAAAAAGTGATCAACATCGCTCATTCGGATCCCTTTTGGTCGTGTTTTTTAAGTTTTATTATCAAAAAAAGTACTAAAAATTTACCATTTACTTAAAAAATTATTTTGGAAATAACCGTGAACTCGAAAATATTTTGATAAAAAGTTGTTAAATTATTAAGATATTTGTTGATTTATATTTTGTTGTTATTTTTCTCTTTTTCTTTTGTTAATTGGTAAAACAAAGTTAAAAAACCCTTAAATTATTCAAAAATATTCACGCTCATCACATGTCCTAATGGGCTTAACTTTGGAGGAAAAAAAAGTGACCGACACCGCTCATTTGAATCCCTTTCAGTCGTGCTTTTCAAATTTTATTCTCGAAAAAATACTAAAAATTTACTGTTTACTTAAAAAAATATTTTGGGAATAACCATGAACTCGAAATATTTTGATAAAAAGTTGTTAAATTATGTTAAGATATTTATTGATTTATATTTTGTTGTTATTTTTCTCTTTTTTGTTAATTGATAAAACAAAGTTAAAAAAACTCTTAAATTATTCAAAAATATTCACATTCATTACATATCCTAATGGACCCAACTTTTGAGAAAAAATGACCGACACCGCTCATTTACATCCATTTTAATCGTGCTTTTCAAATAAAAAAATACAAAAAATTTATTGTTTACTAAAAAAATTATTTCAGGATTAACCGTTAACTCGGAATATTTTGATTAATGGTTATTGAACTATGGTAAGATATTTTTTGATTTATATTTTGTTGTTATTTTTTTAATTGATTGATATTTTTATTTACCATTTATTTTTTTAAATAACATTTTAATTAAATATAATACGTTAATAAATTTCTCAATTAATTAATATTTCAAATTATCCAATATTAATTATATATATTCAATTTTGTATTTATATACTTTATTTAATACATAATAAAGTTTAATACTGTACAAGGGTAAAATAGTCATTTGAGGGGCCGATTGGATAAGGGATTATTTTTAGTAGGGCTGCACAAAAAAACCGGTGAACCGTGAATCCGATCCGGACCGAACCGATCCGTGCTTTTTGGATTTTAACCGTGGATTAATGGTCCAGACACGGATTGAAAAAATAGTAAACCGTGACTCGCGGTCCGGACACGGATTTTGATTTCAAAACCGTGGATTAACCGATCCGGACCGTGAGATTTTTTTTTTATATATATATATTTTAAATATATATATATATATATATATATATATATATATTTATTTATACACACACATAATTTTACAAAAACTAGGGGGTAAACTGTAAACTCTACAAAAGGTTTCACTTCATCCAGTTCCAGAGTGATACTTGCTGCCGGTTTCGGGTTGCGCTTGCCTTGCATCAAATGTTTCCACTGCCTTGCATTTCTATTGTTTCCACTTCCTTGCATTTCTGTTAAACTTTGATCAATTCTGTACTTGTTCTATTCGATGTAACTGAATTCAGTAGCTGTAGTGTTTGATAAATACTGCTATTTAGGTCTCTCTGTCTTTATTTTTGTATAAACTGCCTTGCATTTTACTGCTGCAGTGCTGCTCATGAGCAGCTACTGCCTTATTGGCTCCCTTATGTTAGCTACTGGATGTATCATTAATCATTATGCTTGTGTTCATTAGCTAGTACTAGGCGTATTTTTATTGATGTGATCATCAGATCATGTATGTGAATGAGTGAATCTGTGATCAGTAGCTACTAGCTAGTGGGTGTATCATGTTTGATTTTATTTTTATTTTTTATGCCAAATTACGACTACCGTAAACAAAAATGTCTTATATAACACGTAATCCGTGGATAAAACCGGAACCGATCCGTGACTCGCGGTTCGGATTGGAACCGAACCGTGAGACTTTTGGTCCGGACACGGATTGTATTTTCTAAAAACCGTGACTCGCGGATTAGGATTGGATTCATGCCAATCCGATCCGATCCGGACCGTGTACACCCCTAATTTTTAGGGGGATAAGTTATTGAGGGGGGATAAGATAAGAGGGGGTATTATTTTTAAAGGGTTGGCCCACATTGATGTGATATTTATAGAGGGGGTAATAAAAAGTAGATAGTTTGGATGAAGTATTAAAAAAGGGGGATAAAATAGTACTTGATTTGAATGGAGGATAAAATAGGGGGATAAGGTTATTTTGTAATTGTAATGAGGAAGAAGTGTATTATTCTTGGATAATACCCCTTCCCCTCTTATTTTTTGGGCACCTTCCCCCCGGCCCAAAAATTATCCCCCTTTATCCCTCTCCGGGGGATTATTTTTGGAGTAGTGAAAAATTATTCCCTTGCATTTTTTGCTCCCAAACCATGCTAAACATGTCACGTCGATTCTTTTTACCCCCTCCAAAAACTATCCCCCTTCCTTTTCCCCATCCAAACGAGCGACAGTTTTTTTCCTTATCCACCCACTCTTATCTCCTAATTTCATAAATCATCCAAACCAAGTCAAAATATATCCCCTTGTTTAATCTCTCAGCCAAACCATCTACTTTTTTATACCCCTCTATAAATATCACATCAATATGGGTCATTCCTCCAAAAATAATACCCCTTTTATCTTATACCCCTCTAAAAATTATCTCCCTGAAAATAATACTCCATCCAATCGGACCCTTAGTTCATATTTTATATGTCTCAGGTTCTCAAACTCATTTATCACTGTTTCAAGAATCAGCATTCACTTTAAGGCATCCGTACCATTATACAGATAAATCTTCAGTCGACCCGTACCGTATTATCGGTTGGGCATTAAAATCAAATTTTCAGAATCAAATTACACCATATGTGAATGCCTAGTTCATATCACGGATTGCCCCCCCACCCAATGTTTACTGATGGGAAAAGTAATATTGTTTTTTCGTGGGTCCATTTGGATTACTGCTATGGGATGGATACTCCCTCTCTCCTCACTTTTTCCTCACTTTTCCCTCTCCTCTTTCTTTTTGCAAATCTGTCATCTCCTCTCCCTCCCTCCCTCCCTCTTCATTCTCTTTCCATAACATCCAATTTCCATAACATTCAAGCCTCACTTGAGTTGATTTTTTATTTTTCCTACTGACACTAATTAGTATTGTTTTTAGAGATGCATGTCCAAGAGGCTAGCAAAACATGATTTTTAGCCACTTTAGCTACTCAAAACACAAAAATTGTACTCCAAGAGCCTCAATAAAAGACTAGCTATTCTAGTTTTGTGAATAGTGCCTAGGTAAATATACCTAGGAACTATTCACTAGCAATACTTTCTTTAATAATTTCTCACGCTTCCAAAAGTTTCTCTCTATTTTTTCAAAGAATAAAAAAAAAAGTAAAAGAAAAGTAAAAAAGTGAAATAATTCATATTTTAATAGATAATAGGTAAAATAGATAGCATTGTTGGAGGTTTGAAAGAAAAAAAGGCTAGCTAAATTTAAAAAATGCACTATTGAGTAGGGAAAATACATAACTTCTCTTGGGCATGCTCTAAGAGTATGCCCAAAAGGCTAGGTAAAAAACCCATTTAGTTATTTTGGATAGCTAATAACAAAAACAATCACTCCAACAAGCTCAATTAAAACTAGCTAAAATAGTTTCATGAATAGTAACTAGTTAAATTTACCTAGTCACTATTCACCCATCAAAAATATTTTTATGTTTTTTTATTTGTATTGTAAAAAGGCAAAGGAAAAATAAATTAGAACAAATAATATTTAAAGGTACGGATAGCTATATTAGATAGAATTGTTCGAATGATGATTGACAGGTGGCTAGCTAAAATAAAAAAATAGATGATTGGCTAGGTATTTTAACTAAAAGCTATTGGACATGCTCTTAATGTAGTGTTTTTTTTTTTTGGATAAATCACCGTGGCACTGACTTAAATAAATGCCCAATTATTACTTCTCGTTTGGTTCTAAAGACAGGCAAAGAAACAAATGCTATATGTAGCAGTAGAAGAAATGCTTGTTCACAATGAGTCGCTTTGGCCGAGTGGTTAAGGCGTGTGCCTGCTAAGTACATGGGGTTTCCCCGCGAGAGTTCGAATCTCTCAGGCGACGCGTTCTTTTTTTTATGTTTAAAAATAGACATAAGTAAATGCTAATTATATTTTTTTAAGAAAAATACTACCAGTCGTATGTAAAATTAAAACTCTTAACCATGTACACTAATTATCTGTGATCTAATATACTATATTTCTTATTTTTCTTTCGAAACAAAAAATTACGTTGACTGGTCCATAACACGACGGTAAATCAGTGACAGCTCTAGGGTTTCTGGGGTCTAAAGCGAATCTTTTAATTAGGGCCCTAAGAAATTGAAGAGTTTGTGGGTTTTATAAATAAACTGAAAACACCTAAAAAATTGTATACTCAAATAGACTTTAACAAATAATAGTATTCTTATACTATAATCTCATTTACACAATTATCAATATTCATTTTTCTTGATATAGTAACTATTTATCAAAATAGAAGGTTCTGAAATATAAAACAAAGAGGAATATAGAATTCTGCTTTTAAATAGGCCTTCACTTCTTAGATATTGTAATATTATTACAAAACTTATTTGGGTCCTTAGGAAATTTAGCATATTTTATATAAAGACAAACTTAAAGATAAAAAAAATATACTAAATAGACCTAAATATTTGGGGCCCCTATTTTAAGAATTTTTGGAGGGTTCAAAGCAGTTGATCTCTCAGCTTGTTTTCAGGACCGACGCTGCGGTAAATATACTAAGATACAAGCCCAATCTTTACAACGTAGGCAGTAAACTACAAGTGAAGTCCGCTTATTTTTATATTTCATATTCTTAGTCGGGACGTTTTGTCTTAGTTTAAAATTTTTGATATTATTTATTGTTCTGTTGTTCATAATTTTTTCTTTTCTTAGAGTTGTGTATGGACCTCCTTTTTACAAGAATTGTTCGTGTAAAATTATTTTTAACTTGTACTAAGTAGCAAAAATTATTCGAAACAAATTCTTGTATTTTTTGACTTTCGACCTTACAGGCTAAAATTTCTGGCGCCGCCCCATGTGAACCTTAGACATACCATGCAGTTAGCGGCTAATGCATATATTTCCTTGGACTTGAATTGGAAATCTCATGGGTTGGCCTACTTTTAATTTTATTTCACTAAGGCATGCCCCTGTTTACAATCAACATTATGTAACAACAATTTAGCGGGTTTGAAACAAAAATGATACACGCACATCACTTGTGCACATCACTAAAAACTATGTCGTTTTGTGTTGAGAAAAAACTATATTTGTTTTTAACCCATATCGCTCAAAATATATTTGGGTCTTCCTCAACATAAAACGACGTAATTTTGAGTGATGTATAAAAAGATGTACAAAAATAATGTGTATGTAGTTTCACCGATCACATCGGACAATGGCCAATCCTCAAAGGACATGTTTGACGCTGGAATTATAATCTCGCATCTACTGTACAAGAGAACAGGTTGGCCAACATATTCCCCAAGATTACTCATGATCGCTGCGTCAAACTATAGACAGTACTGAAAGAGAGATTATTTGTCCACCAATGCCCCTGGAGAGAGATGAAATAGGCAACATGATCATGATGGTACACAGCATTTGGAGAAAGACCCATCTCGCGGGGTCCCAAACACAGGAACCCAACTATCATGAACAAAAGCAGCTCTACTAGAAGCCAGAGAGTGAGCTGCTGTTCTCTTGGGCCCTGTTTGATAAGAGAGTAAAGACTTGGGATGGGACAAATAATTCCATGGGTTTGTTTAGCGAGTGTTTATTTTGCAAAAAATGGATGGGATAAACAATCTTATGGTATTGGTAACCCCTCACTAGGGGGTATTAGTAATACCTTGGTGAACTTGGTATTGGTAAGCCTAAGCCCAATTTCTTAGGGAGAATGACCTTATTGCCCTTCAATATTATCAAGAAATTACAAGCTTCTCTCTCTCATATTAAAAATATTTAGAAATTATTTAATTGATTACTCTCTATCGCCATTATCCCAAGCGAGTTTGGTTGATTTTTTTTTATTTCAATCGTTCCTATGTCCAACTACACATTGTTATTTAAAGGTTTCATTTGATAGATCTGAGATTATTATTCAATGTGAATTGCTCAAATTTATATTTAATTGCTTTCACATGACTTGGGAGCTTTACCACTTTGGGTTGAAATAACTAGTTAATAGGAGTAGTAGTTTGCATAAGCAAATATATTTTATTTTGAAGGCACTAATGTATATTTTAAAATTATTTATGTCAATTCAAAATTTCTCTTGTCAAATTCCCCTTGTCAATATCAATAAACACCGATCTTTCATAGCTTGAAATTTTCCTTACTAATGCTAATCCGGAATTGATTGGTTATGACAAATGTTGATTTTTTTTTTAAAATGATTATTTGTAAAAGATTTTATGGTTATAGAAATTTAAATTGGATAAATAAATAAAAAATATTGCTCATTTTCTATTTTGTTGGCCATAGACGCTCATTTTCTATTTCTTTTAGAACGACCAAGAAAATAAAGATGAGGGTAAATTTGGAAAACAAGTATTTTAATCTCATCCCTCTCTTTTACAAACAAACACTAACCATGCACTATTAGTCCTATCCCGAATACAAACAAACATACAACACTAGTTTTAATAATCCCTTGGTATTACGAATCCCATTCTAATCCCACCACCTTACGAATCCCAAGTTACAAAAAAGTTTATCAAACGGACCTTGGGGTCCAAAACAAAGAAAGACCCATCTCTTGCGAAATCAAACGGATATCCAGGATGGTAGCAGCTGCATCCCATGGAGGAACCAGCTCAGAAAACACAAAGGGAAATGAGATTCACATTGTCACTTTCGACTAAACACTTGGGGCCTTTGAGAAGAGGCATGCCTCCCGAAGAGCATACACATCTGCTAAGAAGGCCGATTCAGCTGAAAGAGGCAACCTTCTGGCATTGATAATTTTGCCTCTCCCTGAGAATAGTACTCCCCCGACCTTTTCTAGAGGATCAATTCCAGGACGCATCGCAACACCCATGAGGAGGAGGGGTCTAGACATGAGAATGGGCAACAGCAGCACCCCCAGAGAGGGAAGGGGAATAGATACTCAACCGTTGAGAATTCAAATGACATCAGATTTAAAAGTAATGATAATCACTAGAAAATATCATGAAACTACACATTGTTGCTTATCCAACTCAGAGTGCTTAATTACATACTGCAATCATTCTCAAGGATTTCTGAGACTCAAAAGTTTCATCAAGAGAGGCTAATAGAAAGACAGTGAAGTTCAAATTTTCCAATTAAAGCCATGCTATGTTGGAAAAATCCAGCTGTTCCAATGCAATGGGGTGCTTGATTTAGTGGCCATACTTCTGGAACTCCCACTCGCTGTTATCTGTGACAAGAAGCATAAAGAAAAAAAAATGTATCAACATGCAATTGCGAAGATGTGAATCCAGGGATTAACATTGGAAGCCGGATAACTTACCCAATGGACACACTTGACGTGTTTTGAGCCATCGGCTGATGCAGTGGAAGTGGAATGCATGGTTACAAACCCCTAGATGAATTGAAAGCAACTTTGTTTCAGCCAAAAGCAGAAATATACATTCTGGAGCTATAACAATGCTCAATATGACTCGAAATTGCATTAAAGAAACTGAATCAAAGGCACAACAAGATCCGCTAAATACCAAAAGCGCATACATCATAAGAAAATTAGTTAGATCTTAAGTTTCATAGAAGCTGTACTCCTGACTTGATATTTTAAGTAAAACAGGGGCAAAATCATCAGAGCATCATACCGCTATGAAAACATAGAATAAGTTACTTGTTTCTCTCTCATTCAAAGCTGCACTCAGCACTCAAGGGCATGTTGCCATTAAATCAGAACCATCAAAAATTTCCTTCAATGTCCAGAAGAATCAATAGCAAATGATATTTACAATACATTGTAAACCTCTCACACTTCTTTTTTCTTTTAGTTTCTCACACAGTCACACAGGGATTGGGCAGCTAAAAGTGGACCGTGAATATCATCTCCAAGTAAAAACTATAGCAGTATCAGTATATCCATATTGACTCGCAGCACAACTACAATGTTAACAAATACATAGCACACACCATTTCAAAGAACATGAGCATAAGATATGCCAATAACCCACTAAAACTTGACAACTCAGAACCTGCACCAATATAAACCGTACATAAAACTGAAAGAGGTCCTCAGTCAGCTAAGCACGTACTACTGACAAATTTCGGACAGCAGCATCTATTCACCAAGATAAAGAAACTCCTTTAACCCAAACTACTCCTAACCCCAACATCTACAACGAAAACTGGAAGGAAGATGGGTGTTTGAAGAAGGAAAGGGGGAACACTAAATATGGCAATAACTAGTAGAGAACTAGTTGAAACAAGATCAGAATTATCATTCATGTAAGCGCTCAAACTTGCATACCATATGTATCCCATGGCAGGATAAAATCATCATTTGATTTCAAACCATGCACCGTCAAATAACAACTCAATTATTCTCAGATCAACCACAACATTCTCCAATGCATTGATCCACCATGGTCCATTTATGAGTTAAAGACTATAATTCTAGACAACTTCCAAAACCTCCCTCATAGTTTGCAATATACACGCTACTTCTCGAAAATAGTTCAGCTACGCATGTTTTCCATTGACGGAACAAATTGATTTTGCAATGAGTAACTTTTGAATGCCTTTCTGCACTAAGAATAGCAGATTTGCAATGATGGCCCTCCTGACTGTGTGAAGGTGCCAGGTGGTGGACAAGTCTACCGCCGAGAGCCAAACATCTTCAAGCATGCAAACATAACAAGAAGCTACCCTTTATTTCCCAACAAGACATACAACAGCTACTGGATATATGTAGTGTGCAATAAAAAGAGTGAAATTTCCTTTATGCACATGAATAAATGTTTCAGCGGATATAATGCCTAAAGTACCACACCCAGAAAAAAAAGAACATGAATTCTGCATACTCAGCCCTTCTAAATTTAGATGAAATTATGAGTTGTGAAGACGATACATACCCCAGGCAACAGTACACTCCTCGCTTGTGGCGCTAGCTTGGTTAGCTTGGCACTCAATGCCTAATCATATCATCCACAAACAAAATCTCAACATCACACATCGAGAAAAATCACAAAAGCACACTGATTGCAAAATTAAAAATCACAAAAGCAAAGACTCACAGAGATCCATGATATGGTTCCTGCAAATCGCACAATTATCCACAACAATATCTGCATCGGCAAATCACCAAATTACTGCATAATTCATCTAATCAATGGAGCGATATATACACATATACTAAAAGGCGTAGGGTTAGGGTTTTGTACCCCAAGCCCAAAGAGAGACAGCATTCCACTTTTTGATTTCGAATCGCTTAGCCTTCTTCGATGAAGTTGACGTGGATGCTGTGGAGGAAGACGGCCCAGCGCCGCCGGAGCCCTCGACCTCCGGAACCATCGTCACGTCGGTGTCCAGTGAAGCCATAGCTGAACCAGACCTAGGGAACGACTTCGGAAGAAGTGTGACGATTTTGGTCAGTTCCGGGTTGGGACTCGGTACCGTATTTCCTCAACTTTTTCATGTCGACAGATTCTAACCTATGACGACATTATGTTAGAACGTTTCCCCAATAATAAAATAATACTTCAACAGGAGTATTTATTTTTATATGGTTTTACTTTTAGGAATTGATTATTTTCAGAAGATAAATTATTGAGGAGATATTATTTTTAAAGAGTTGACTCATATAGATGTGATGTTTATAAAGGGGTGATAAAAAGTAAATAGTTTTGATAAAATATTAAAAAATTGGATAAAATAGTACTTAATTTGGATAGAGTATAAAATATGAGATAAAGTTATTTTGTAATTGTAATAAGGGAGAGGGGATATTATTCTTGGATAATACCCGGAGATAATTTTTGAGCACCTTCCATCCGGCCCAAAAATTATCCCTTTCTATCTCTCTTAGGGGGATTATTTTTTGAGGGGTGAAAAATTATCCCCTGTATTTTTATGCTTCCAAATCATGCTAAATATATCACATCATTCTTTTTACTCCCTTTAAAAATTATCCCTCTTCTTTTTCCGTCATCCAAACGGGCTGTTATAATTTATTTGTTCATTTTTATTTTTGTTTTGCCCTCCTCGATTATTTGTTTCTTTTTGTCATTTTCTTATAATTCAAAATGTGCGTGCTTACCCGCAGCTAGACTAATATCTTGAGGAATATAAATGTAGAGGTGAAACCGATCTGATTTGTTCTGATTTGAACGGAAAATTTGGGCTAAACTGAGTTTGTTGAAAATTGAAATTGAACCAAATTATTTCCACTTGGTTTGGTTTATTTTTTCGGTTTCTATTTAATTTTGGTTCAATTTTGATTTGATTGGACTTCAACTCAAAATTAAAAAAATTTCTAAAAAATTAAGAGGCTCGTGTGAGATGAATCAAACCCATAATTGATTTTTTATTTTCAAATTGGTTTTCGATTTAATTTGACCTAGGCCCAAGTCAAGATTTCAGGTGAAAGATTTAATATTTAAACCTAGGTTTTTTATTTTTAAAAATTTAGTATAAGAATCGATTCGGTCAAATTTAATTTGATTTTTATGTGATTTTAAATCGAAATCAAGCCGAATTTTCTTTAAAGTCTCAAGCTGGACCGGACAAGATCGATGAACGAAAAAGATCAAACTGTCAATTCAATTTAATTTATCAGTTTGGTTCTCCGATTTGGACTTTCACCCCTAAATACATGTATAAACGGGTTCCATAATAGTTGATAACCGAGGGTTTTTTTTTGAGTTTTGATAATTTTAAAAAGTAATAAATTTTACCTAAATTATTTGGTATTATTTTTTTTAAATCAAGCTTGCGTCAATTTTCATTTGATTTAGCCACTTGTTTTGACAAAAAAATGAATATTTTGATAAAAAATTTAAAAAAATATTAAAGACTAAATTCCTCCTCTTTTTAATGTCTTTAGAATCATCTTATTTTGACGTTTTTTAATTTTAATTTATATTTTAATATTTTTTTGAATTCTCTAGTCAATATGAATAATTAATTTTATAAATATTGAAAAAAATCCAATAAATTATTAAATATTAAATAAAATCCATCGTTTTTAACAAAAACTAATTCTATCCGAATAGACTTATAATTCTTACACTCATTTTTTACGTAAGTATTCATGTGAATTTGCAACATTATATCTTTATTTCTTCACCCATTTTTTTTTTTTACCATATAATCGAGTTCTTCTAATTCACATAAATAAAAAATGCAGATGATATTTTTAAAAAAAGTTTTAGCTTTTCTTCTCTCTTCTCAATTAAAGTGTGTTGTAGCTTTGAGTTCGGATTGGGCTTGGCCCAAACCCAATTCCACTATTTTCAGAACATGGAT
This sequence comes from Arctostaphylos glauca, assembly GCA_019985065.2. Lineage (NCBI taxonomy): Eukaryota > Viridiplantae > Streptophyta > Magnoliopsida > Ericales > Ericaceae > Arctostaphylos > Arctostaphylos glauca. Next base: position 3,285,241 of record JAHSPW020000002.1, read on the forward strand.
GGACGGTAGATTAGGCTTGGCCCAACTCATGATTTCTGGCCCATATTTGCTGCTCACATTTTTTGATAGCTGAGGTATCCGGCCAATTTTGAAATTACTCTCAACTTAATACCGACTAGTTCTCGGGAGATCAATTTCACCGTCCACTTGCGAGAGTCTCATGTAAACCCATAACTTTTACTCTGTATGAACCAACCCGTAAGAATTGATAGCACATGTGATTGGATATAATTTGGACGCTCATAATTCTCAACTGATTTGCTTTGTTTTTGAAAAGATCAAGTGAGCAAAAACCTCACAATAGTACCAATTCGTTATGGATATAAAGTATGTCGAGAATAATAAATTCGCAAAAATTAATATCGATAAACATATTTTATGTTGTAGATGTCGGTAAGGAGACATACAGAAATTGCTCCAACGAGTGAGGGGCAGATGGAGATATTTTTTTTTTATCAAAAGAAGACGGAAGAGACTTGAGAGTGACAATAAGAGGTGTAATATCTACATGAATGCTATAAGGACATTTTCATAACCAGACATTTGCGTGGTCCTGTAACTATGCGTCGTGGCGTTAGAATTATATTTTTATATATATCATGAATATTATTAAAGTGGGATACTAAACCAAAGACAAACCATAAGGTATCATATCAGTTGAGAGTGGCATTGAGAATATTTTTCAAAACACAAGGTCCCAAATGACCCACATAGGAGTGTCCCAATCAAAACTCTATGTCAGCATCAGTTGAATTATAAACGAAAGTGATAGCCTTTGATTTTTTTCCTCAAAATGTATCACCTCCACTCTGTCGTCATGCCTTCCATCATATAGGGTCCATTTGGCGTAACTAGATTATGGGATTATTGGATTGTTGGATTATGTTGGGTGCCGGACGAAATAATCTACCTCAAAGTGTTTGGACTAAATTATTTTTTATATGTTGGTTATGTTGTGTTTGGAGCTAGATTAATCCAGATTATTTGGGTAAATAATTTAGCCCATTTGGGCTAGATTAAAACCCCAAATAATCTAGATAATCCGGATAATCTAGTTTGGCCAAATCAGCCCATATTTTGTTGTTTCCTAATCAATTATGCATGTACACGATGGCCTTAAAAGACAAATTAACTGTCTTTTTACTTTGGCTCCAAATTATTTACTAAAATAAGGGCTCCTAAATTTAGTGCATATGTGTGTAATTAAACACATGAGAATTATTTATTTATCATCTCTTAATTTTGAGGAAAATGTGTAACCTGATAGTTATAATGACTCTATATTGTTTTACGCGTTCGTCGCTACTACAGAAGATACCACTTTCAAATAGTTATTCTAATTTGACTTTCGGAACATAATTCGTTCGACAATAATAAGTGAATTGTTAGTCACCGTCTTATAGAAAAGCATTCACGACCTTTCATACCGACTTTCCTCATGCCTCTTAGATAGTCGGGCTTTAGTCTATATTAATAACCCTATCAATGAAGAGCTGAAAGAGCTAATTTATTACAAAAATATATTTTGTTTTACTTTAAAATGATTTTTTTATCTTATTTACAAAAAACACATTTAAAAAAAAAAACATATTTGAGGTTTGTTCTCAATAAAAATAAAATAAATATAAGACCGTGTCCCGATATACTTCATTGATGATGGAATACTAAGATGAATTCAGAACGACGTAGAAATAGACAAGAGATTGAAAGGCAAGGTTAATGATGTTTTCTTAATAAAAAATCTTCCAAATCCGAAGGCTTAAATAGTTAAGGTTTAAGGTTTAAGGATTGGGGATTTGCTTTCTTCAAAAGTTTCGGCTTCAAAAATTTTCAGGTGTTATTAATTTTTATGGGATTAGTTCATGGAATGCTTTGCTCTTATTTCAATGGCTCCCGCTAGTGGACGGTGTGATTAATTTTTTAAAATTTAGTCGAATTGGGTATAAACTGGTCCAAACAATCTGAGTTATTAAAAATATAAATAAATAACCTTCCAACCAAAAGTTGCATTCCACGTCATTGCCCTCTACGTTAGTAGTGATTTTTGCGTACAAGTAACCTTCAGGTCCATACATACGTGAATTTTCTGTTTGAGTAATGTTAGTCATAAATAATTATACAATATTGAATGACACAATTAAGAGTCATCATGATAATGGGGTTGATTGATCATTTTTGTTTTTAATGTCTAAACTTGATATTCGTTTTTATTTCTACGAAAAATAACCTCCAACCTTTATTTTTGTCCCAAATAAAAATCGGAACGGAGAGATATAGCGGGGACTTAAAAGGACGATAAGTAGGTGAATAGCCTTGCGATCATGATCATCATGGCTTCTGTAGTGGGTGGACCCAAAGGATATTGGGTCACAACACAAATGAATTCGGGTTATATTCGGCATGATATGGATCAAAAACTCACATCTTTTGCTCTTCATGGTTCATTTTCTCGGCCTAATCTGTCCCAATATTGGATCGAACCGAAAGCTCCACATTACCTACACACTATTTAACCAAGTCGATTGGGCTGAACGATAAGTGATCAGCATGACCACAATACAATTTAACTTTCTACGACTCCATGTAGGCACCACATGGCTCCGCACGGTCACGTGGGCTACGATCCAACGCTCGGTGCTCCGTGCATAACATCAAAGGTAGAAACGATTATTTGTAACTCCATTGTGCATGTGGGTGCAAGTATAGTTTTTTACATAAGGTAACTGAAGCAATTTACGCGAGGTACGCTCTATAACAATGCTCTTAAATATTCTTCAACGAGAATCATATTTTTAAGAACTAATTTAAGTATCAGAATGCTCCTCTAACTGTCTCTCGATAGGGCAACACTAACTAGTTATTCTTATTGCAGCTCAAAACAAGGGAATTCATTGCGAATAACCAATTTATGTGTTAAAATTATTGCACCTACTTTATAGGACTTTTGGTGATAAGAAAATTCTGCGCTTTAACAATATATGTTTAAAAGATGTTAAAATAAGAAAAATTCTGCTCTTTAACATGTTAAAATAAGAAAAATCGTGCAAAAGATGTTAATTGGGCATAAAATATGTTTAAAAGTAGGTATGGGTTTTATACCTAAATTAACCGAGTCATAAAGTATGTATTGTATTTTATATTTATTGTAAAATATATTAAGACAAAAATACACATTCAAAATTAAAGGTCACGATGAACCGTAATATTTGATTTTTAAAATTCGAACATAATTTATTGGTTTAAATTTTGGAATCGTAAGAGCATTCACATCAGTTTCACTATTTTTTGGACTAGATTAGACAAGAATTATCACTTTTCTATTTTTGAGAGCCACATTTTTTAATGTCTCATGCATCAAACACTATATTCTATCGTTATTTTATTAAAATATTTTTTTCTTTTCATATTCAATTTAAACGGCGAGAGTAAAAAGAAATGAGAAGGAAAACATAAAGAGACTATGGTAACTCTTTAAATATAAAGAGTTATTCAAAATAGTTGATAAAAAACGTATCGAAAAAAATTGCTTCTTAAAATAGAGAAAGATAAATTTTGAGGAAACTGACGTGGATGCTTTAACACTCTTAGAAAATAAAAATACTATACACACATTACTTTTATATATCACTTAAAACGACATCGTTCTGTGTTGAGAAAAATCACGTCATTTGGAATGATGTGCAAAAATAATGTGTAATGTTATTGTTTTCGAAAAGAGAAGTGCTACAATATCAGAAAATAATACAAAAAATGTTCCCGAATTCAAAATCGCTATGATTCATTTTTAATTTGTGGTCTCACCTAAATTTATAGGAGACCACAAATTCAAATAAATTTATAGTCTTTGATTTTAAATTTGGAAACATTCTAGTTTTGTTTTTATGGTACTCTAGACTTTTCTTTCCATATGCACAAGTTTTAGGTGGGCCCACTGTGCAAAATTAACGGTGCGGATTAATGTGGACTCTGACAAAAAAAACCAGGAATCTTCATTTCTCGACTACAGGCCAATGGCAAATCTCCTTCAATAAAAACCCAACCAATCCGCGCTCATCTCCTCCCGTAGAGTCTCAAACCCACCACCTTTGGAGCGAGTAAGAGAGAGAATCACATGGCTCGCTCCCCCGTCTCCCTCTGCCTCCTCTTCCTCCTCGGCGTCGCTATCGCCAGCGCCGGCGCTTCGACCTTCGACGACGAGAACCCAATCAGAACAGTTGTATCCAGCGTTCTTCGTGACTTTGAGACCTCTGTCATCGACGTCATCGGCCAGAGTCGTCGCGCTGTCTCATTCGCCCGCTTCGCCCACAGGTAAACAGTTCGTTCTTCGTCTTCACGTCCGTCGCCATCCTATCGACGATAGGTCGGCTGGATTTCAATCTGCTAATAACTCTGAACTGTGGAATTTTCAGGTTTGGGAAGAGCTATGGGAGCGAGGAAGAAATGAAGCTGCGGTTCTCGATCTTCTCGGAGAACTTGAAGCTGATTAAATCGCATAACAGAAAGGGCCTTTCGTACACTCTCGGTGTTAATCGTCAGTCAAACTCTGCCTTTTCTGTCTCCGCACATCTATTCATTCTTTATGTATGCTTAATCGGGCTCAATTGCTGATCGGATATGTAGAGTTATTTTAAGCAAATATTGTGATATTTAGCAACGAAACAAACTGCTTTTACGCATTGCAACTTGCTGAATTTACAGTTCTCAACAATAACAAATGAATTGCTGAAATTCATAGTTAATTACTAATGTGTTTTTCTTTTCGTTTTTTTTTCAAAACTATGTCCGGCAATTTAGTAACCTCACTTTTTCTTCTACCTAATTAATTTTTTTGATCTAGCTGCTTAACTTAAAGTTGTTTTCATAAAAATCAGATGTATATTCGTATAACCGTAAGTGTATACACAGATGACATATGAAACTTCTAGCATGGGTTTGCTTAGTTGATGTTCCCTTTCAGTATGTTATATACCAGCTTGTTACTTCTGATTGAGATTACGGTGGGGAAGATACATATTTAGTGCTCGCTAATAAGTTTTAAGGTAATAATTTTTCTACTTTCTTTTGTTGATTCTGTGTAATTTGTGTAAACAGAATTTGCTGATTGGACCTGGGAGGAGTTCCGCAGACACAGGTTAGGAGCTGCTCAAAACTGTTCTGCTACCACAAAGGGCAACCACAAGCTCACTAACGACCTCCTTCCTGAAACGGTACTTCCTTCTGTTTTGGAACTAATTGGATGCTTTGAGATGGGTCTGGTACTTTTAACTTGAAATTCTGGGGAAATGTGTGAATCACGCCACCAAAAATATGATCCGTACTAGTCTACCACGGAAGGCCTTCCTATTTGAGCTGCAATCATCGGATTTTAACCAACTAACATTCTTTTAGTTTTTCTATCATCAAGCATGACGGTTCATGTATAGACTATTCAACATTTCATGGTGCAATTAGAACTACTTGAATAACATTGATGTTGTAGTAGTGAAGTGAACCTTTTTAGTGCAATGAAGGGTGAATACGTGAGAGAAATTTTGACAAAATGTACATGCAGAACCTCCATCAAACGTTGCCATTTTTTGTTTAAAAAATGTACCCAATGAATGAAGGAACTTTTGTTTTTAGGTTCTAGTGTTGATTAGTATACATTAAAGATAAATTGTCATTGTGTTCATTAAAAAGAGTTAGCGTATAGCCATCTATCAGTTAATGAAAGATCTTTAGCTTTGTTGCTTGAATTATCTTTCGACATATATTATCTTACTAGTTTCTGTTTCTTCACTATAGAAAGACTGGAGAGAGACGGGAATAGTCAGCCCAGTCAAAAATCAAGGCCACTGTGGTTCTTGCTGGACTTTCAGGTTGGAAATGTTTTGAGTCTGCAGTTTTTGGTCATATGGGAACACTTAATATATGATGTAACCTTTATCACGTTTGTAACTCAAATATCTGCTCTCTTGTAGCACCACGGGTGCTCTGGAGGCAGCTTACAAGCAGGCATTTGGGAAGGGAATCTCTCTATCAGAGCAGCAGCTTGTGGACTGTGCAGGAGCTTTTAATAACTTTGGCTGCAACGGTGGGTTGCCATCACAAGCCTTTGAGTACATAAAACACAATGGCGGCCTTGACACCGAGGAAGCTTACCCTTATACTGCAAAGAATGGTGAATGCAAATTTTCTTCTGAAAATGTTGGTGTTCAGGTTCTCGATTCTGTCAACATTACACTGGTAAGAATTATGGCCGAATGTTTTTCTTCCAAATCTCAAATACCATTACCCTGGTAGAGCTGACTAGAGCTGTAAACAAAACCTAGGCTATCATGGTGTCGCCTGTTCTGACATTTGAACATGGATGTAAACCAAGCCAACTAAGATTATTATGATTTGGTCCAATTCAGCTTTACAGGCCTTTCTGATTAAAGCTGTTCAGTTCCTAAGCTGATCAAATCAGTAAAGTTTGATTTAGTGGCCCTATTATCAGTCACTCGTGGTTTTTGTGCAACCCAAATGTGAAACTCAAAATCCACTTTTCTACCAGATTCAGTCATCAAAAATACATAAGTTGTTTCACTGATATATCTACTGGAATTATTGGGCTGAGATGATTTTTTATAACTACAGGGTGCTGAAGATGAACTAAAGCATGCAGTAGCATTTGTTCGGCCAGTGAGTGTTGCATTTCAAGTGGTGAATGGTTTCCGACTTTACAAGGATGGAGTTTACACCAGCGATACATGTGGCAAGACTCCCATGGTGAGTGTTTCTGATTTGAAGTATACCATGCTGTTTGGATGGGAGTTGAATGAAATGTCTCAAAGATGGCCTTATTTATTGAGATGTAAAGTTTTGGTTGATGGACCTCCAACAGCTAGCTTAGTAAAGTCCCTTAGATGTCAGACTGCTAGGAGCTTGAACTTCCTTCTTTTCACCTAACTACAATTTTGCATTGGTGCCCTGCCTTGGTACCTGCGGAAAAAAAAAAAGGCAAAAAAAGCCCAAAGAAGAAAATCGTAGGAGAGATGGAGAGAGATTGTTAGTTCATCACAATATTTTTCTAACAGTAACATTTTCCATGTTCCGATGCAACAAGATGTTATTTGTTACAAGTAGTAACTTGTTTAATTGGACACATTTTATTTATGAAATATGAAAACCTTACATATTTCCTTCCTGTTATGAACATTGTACTCTCATGAAGGATCTATCTCATACTAAGTTTAAAGTCACAATTCAATGTCACCCATTTTTTTTTCTCAAACTCCCATGGGATCCCATGATTGTCTTTTCAATTATCGGATGTTAAGGTTTATTGACGTGCTTTGAATGCATGCAGTAGTTTCTTAGCTACTCTTTGGTATGTGGTCGTGACACAACCAGAAGGATACACTCGTGATCTTTAATTTTTACCTGTACCTGACAATCGTCTACTGCATTTGGCAGGATGTGAATCATGCTGTTCTTGCAGTTGGGTATGGAGTTGAAAAGGGTGTCCCGTATTGGCTCATTAAGAACTCATGGGGAGGAGACTGGGGTAACGGCGGTTACTTTAAAATGGAGATGGGCAAAAACATGTGCGGTAAGTTTTTTCTGCTAATTTTTTTTTGGCATATATTGAACAACTGCTCATTATCGGATGGGCTTCACCTTGTGTTCTTCCATAATGTTGGTGAATTATATGGTAAAAATGCTCCACTTTTTATGCTTCTGGACTAATGCTGAAATTTGATTGCAGGTGTTGCAACTTGTGCATCATACCCCATTGTTGCTTAACTGGTATTGAGTGAGTAACCATGTCTACGAGAGATTTCTGGTATAAATCGTATCGTTTTCTACCTGAATGTAGTTTATCTTCCACCTATAAGCCAAAGGGTTATGTTGTATGTTAATGGTTCAGGCTCAATGTACAAAATAATAACCGGTCAAGTATTCCTAAATCTGCTGGACTTCTTGTATACACAAGATCCTTGGTATTTCTCCAAGGGTCTTAATGTTAAATGTATGGACCTATGGATGCTTTGTGTATGTTTGATGGATGCTTTAAGTTTTATTTCTTGCCAACCCATGAATGGATGTTAGTATGGCTGAGTATCGTTCAAATGTCTTCATGTCACGTTATACGCCGAAACATTTGCAAAATTTTCAAGATACGTTTGGTTACACAAATTATAAGTGTGTTTTACTCAACAGTTGTGTAATCATCAGTTATATTTAGCTTTTTTGAACAGCTACGGAAACCTTAATGCCATAGTTTGGTACCTTATCAAAGGTCTTGTACATGTTTCGAATTGCCAATTTTTAGCAAATTCTGGATGACTTTGCAAGCTTTTATATATGGACATCTCGAGTCTTCAAAACTTAGTCTTCTGATTAGAGTTAGAATAGAAGTTACGAGAGAGCATAATGTACCGTCCTTTCACAACCTCGAGGCTGTATGCAAACAAGTGCAGTGAATCTACTGTACTATGACCTCCTTCTATAGGTCTCAGTTTGTATGGAATGCAAATAAAATAAGTCTAGGAACACAGATGTTCCGTGCATATTCAAAAACAAATGTATTCAGAATTATTGGATGCACATGAGGTTCACTTTATGGAGGATTTCAAATGCATTTGATGGTTCCGGATATAAATGTGTACGAATATGCACAAAACATTCGTGTTCATAAATTTTTTCATGCAAATATGCAACAAAAGAAAAGTGGGCAGTGATTTTATCTAGTCTGCTTGGCCAAGTCTAGTAGCAACATTTCCATCCATATTCCAATAAATAAAAGAATAAAAAGGAATAACTCAACATGCCTTGCACTTGCTTCTGCTTCCAAGCTCACATTTTATTTAAATTGGCGACATGATGGTTGTTGATCGAGTTTATTTTTGATGTCTAGTTATGAAAAATTCCTATACAAGTAGAAACACTTTGGATTCGAAGATTAAATCTCAAATATTTGCAATTATTTTATTTTAGAGTTTTATCAATATTGTGTGAAACTACAAATTCAATTTAAGATTATTGCGTAAGTACTAATGAATCTCACCGTACAATTTTTTAATGATTTCTAATTGTCTTCCATAAAAATTTCAATTTAAGATTATTAATTTACATACTAATAAAACAAAAATCAGAACACCGAATACATTTTGAGCATAGCAATGTCCTGTGCCTAGGGGTGAAAATAAAACCCGAAAATCGGACAGGATCGAAAAACCAGACCGGACCGACGGTTTGAGGATTGAAAAATTCGGTCCGGTCCGGTTTAAGTTTGGGAGTTTAGAGAAACTGATTTTTCGGTCCGATTTCGATTTGGAGGAATACAAAATCGGTTCAAACCAGACCGGACCGGAGATGAGTTATAAATAAAAATATATTATATTTTTAGGTTTATGTGTTATAACTTATAACCCATTACTCCATTAGTTATTTAATCTATTAGGATTTAGGAATATTACTGTGTTTTAGAAATGAAAAATCACTATTTACAGAGAGTGAATGAAAATAAAAAACTACCAGTCCAGGTATAAAAAATAAGAGTAATTTGAAATTGTTAAATCTTTCAGAATAACGTTTAATGCATTTCTATTATTGAGAATTTCATTTCAAATTGTTTATTTTTTTTAATTTTTTTTGTGATTGGTTTGAAATATTGTCAAAAAAATTAAAAAATTCAAACCGGACCGAAACCGGCTCAAACCGATTGAAACTGGACCAGTGAAATCGGTTCGGTTTCAATTTATAAAATTTTCGAACCGGACAACCGGTTCGGTCCCATAAAGTCTACCAAACCGACCGATTACACTCCTACGTGTGCCCATCAAATGTTGAACTCAATGAAAAGAATATTGTGATTGAGAGGAGTTCTTATCATTTTTAAAACCCTAAAAAAGAAAATTGCAATAATTATCGTAAAATCCTACCGTTAATACCAAAAACATGCTAATTGAAATCAGATCAAATAAAATACGAATCTAGTTTTAACTACTTTTAATTGCATTAAATTACTAACCCATATGTAAATGAATTGCCAGGCCGAACTCGGCTGGTCTACAGCCCCCCGCCAGCTCAACGGCGCCCCATTTGACTCATTGAGTTCTCGATCCGGTTCAAACCGAATGTCGGATCATCGCACTCGCACTCTCTCGGGTCACTGCTCTCGAAACATCATACTTCAGAACCTCTCCAAATTCCCGATCACAGCGTTTCGGCGTAGTTCTTGACGATGGACTTGGTCGATCGAACGAGCACTCGAAAACTGTAATTGAATCGCATAAGTCAAAACAAAAAAAAATCCCTAGCAGAAAAAGAAGAAGAAGAAGATGTCAACAGACAGACACGCCTCTACTTACGTCCCGCCGGCTGAAGAAAACGCCATGTAAGATTTTTGTACAGTCGAATCTCCTGCAGATACATATACTACGGATATGTGAATATATATGTATAATGTATATTGCATGTAGCCTATACATGTGCCGAGTGTCAACGAGTGAACAAATTCGCGAAATTCTAAGAAGTTTGCTGTTCAATTATAAAATTCTGATTCCTTATCTTTCTAAGGTTTATGTTTTTGAGCTAATAATAGAAAAGAGAGAGGTTACATTTGCTTTTGTTATGGCTTTGGCTGAGTAAGAATGCTTGGCTAAAATTCAACTTGTTCAATTTTCCTTGGATTTCTACCGAAGGTTACTCATTCAGTCATTATTGGGGTTTTCTGTCTTCGAGATGTTGTAGGCATGTTTGTTTCATACAATACAGTTGCGAATTATGTGATTTTATTTAAACATGGGCACTGAAGCTTGTGGAAGACTCATTTTGTTTCGTTGGCCAATTTTTTTTTATAAATATTCTTAGACACTGAGATTTCTAGTCAAAACAAATAGACGGTGGGAGCTCATTCACTTTAACCCCCAACTCGATGGTTGTTTGAGGGTACAATCAGCCTCCCTGGTTTTTTTAGAAGTTACTTCGGATGTGGGTAGAAAGTAGAATATATCCCTTTATGCAATTTTGTCTCCACATTGCAGTTATGCGGATAGTAATATAATTTGTCTTATGTATCTCATCTCTTCTTACCTTTGTATTTACCATAAAAAAGGCTTTGCTGTATACTCTTACCATTTGAAACATGATGTTTGGTGCCGCATTATTAATCTGTATGATGGTTAATATGTAGGTTCCTTGACATATTGCACGAGGCTCCTCTATTTGGTCGTCGGAAGCCTACAAGCATTATCGGCAGTGTTTTATACAGTCTTTTATTGGCAAGTTCAGATTCATCTTTGTGGGACTTTAAAGGCATGATTGATAGGACATAACCGGATTTCCTTTTTTACTTCTTATTGACTGTTATGGCTTTTGTTTTCTTTCATCTAGGCAGGTTATGCTATCTTGGCGGCAGGAGGCCCATGGATTTTTCACCCTATACAATCGTTACTTTCCCCATTGCTTTGTAGTTGTGGTGTCATTTTTTTGATCGTCACAGGTTCTCTTTCTTGTTATTCTCCCTATTTACACATGATTATGCTTGGTTTTTGCTTTCTTAGATGAATATCAGTATATTTAGTTGCTTATAGGATCGATAGTTATTTTCCATTAACAATTTTGGAACAAATGCCTTGTTATGGCATTTTTTTATTCTAATTGAACAAAAGGGCTGTCTAGCGAACAAGGGTCCTGCCACTGCATGATTTGGAAAGGGTCATAGTTGAAGACGTACACAGCCTTACCTTGCATCCAGAGAGGCTGTTTCCGTGGGTTATCAGAATTTAATGATCTTAAATTTTTAGATAACTGTGGGGATTTCGTCTTATTCTTCAGCTGATCTGGCTTCATTAGCTGCACTTTTGATTCTCACACCTCAGCTGTTAGCTCCTTTTTTTTGGGTATGGAGTACCTTGGCACCTGTTGTGGATCCGATTATTCATGTCGTCAAATTTACTGTATTTTCAGGCATCTTTCAGCAGTATCTGGTGTACCAAGTCCAGAAAATACGGTTGCAGGTATTTCCCTCCTGTTTTTCATCTTTTAGAAGAGAACTTATCCTACAGAGTCTTCAGTAATTGTCTGTTTTTCAAAATTTTGTGACTAAAATCCGTCAATACTACAGCTTCATTCTTGTGGTGCCACTTGCTAGTACTCCTAACAATGTTAAATGTGCTCCAAGTGATAATGATATTTACATTCCTGCCACTTGTATTTCAATTATTTGTGCTTAAATATTCTATTTTAGTTTAAATTTTAATACTATACATACTAGTGTTTGAATGCAAAATGGAGATTTCTGGTTTTGTGTTTGAGTGCGAAGTACATGAGAATCCTTGTCGTTTTGGGATGCTTATTATGCTTGTGCATTTGCTGACCGATGACTTGTAGTTTCAAAATGTCAGAAAATACTAGAACGTCCAATGAATTTTCTTCTTCTTTTATGCATCATTTCTCTAATGTAGTCTACCTCGTACGTAGTTTGATAGAGCTTGTCCCACGATAGTAGAATCACCTCCCAAACTAGTATATGAACCTTGTGGGCCCCTCCATTAATGATATTTGGTTTTGAGTTGAATACTTAATGGAATAACAGTACTCCAAAAACTGCGGGTGACATTCACAACGTTTGTATGTAAAGACTCTGGCCTCTCCATGGTATCTGTTATGGGTACTGTTGACTATAATCACATAGCAGAAATACAACTGAAGAAGTACTTGAACAACAATTGGGATTTCTTTTCCTTGCGGGTACTACTTAATGTTATCCACTGCATCTTGCTATTCTCTAGACGATGATAGCACTAACAATTGGTGTTTGGAGGAGTTCGGTTTGTTGGTAAAGTGTTCTGGCAGTTTGATCTGCTATTTTTCCACCTGTATTATCTTTAAGGCGTTTATATTGGAGCCTTGCAACTACAAAAATCTCTCATAGAAATTTAGGTGTTTTTGGGCTATTTATGCAAAAAATAGGATGTTGAGAATATTTATGCTAAAACCATGTATGCATGTCTAACTTAGAAACAACTTGGAATTGTTGGGAAAATAAATATTTGCATATCCAAGAATAACTCTTTTGGGATTCATGTTGTGCTAAAGTTTACCACTGGATTAGATACCTCTTTGCATGTCACGTATGTCAAGTGCAAAATTGAATGACTGTGGCCCATGGCCTAGTTGGGAACACTGTATCCCTTCGGCTCTCGACCTGAATATATTAGGGCTCAAGTGCCCTTTAAGGTATTTGATGCTAATAGATGCTTCTGTTTTAAATTGTAACACTGATCATCATAATTGCTTTTGGTGTCTCTTCTAGTGCTGTTGGAATAATCCTCCTGATTTGTGTTTGCTTAATTGGATTAGCTTGTAACATTTTGCAGGGTTACTATGTTTTCAGCCAGAAGTTAAAGCATATTGTTCGCCTACCATTTGCCACCACTGCATATGGTATTTATGATAATCCTTTGTAGCCACATAATCCGTTATTGGTTCTCTGTTTTTTTGTGTTTTTTTTTGGTCTCTTTTGCTGATATGTGGTGGTATTAAGTGTTTGGTGATTCCGGTACAATTGACAATATAGTGAAACCAATGAAACTCTAACACTGCGTGCTACTTGTTTGATCATAAAAAATTTGATGATTTATCTGAAGACGATAAAGAATTGTGAAAGGCTTTGTGGCCTACTTTGCTTCAGCAAAGTTGGTAGGAAACTGTTTTTGCTGACTATTAAGAATTTTGTACTTGAATGGTGAACAATAAGATAGTTTTAGTGATTAATGGATTTAGAAATTCCTTGCTGTAACAAAATGTTTGCTTTATTTTCTTTGTTCTGATACTTGACATCCCGCATAAGTACACAATTTATTTAGGGACATTGTTTTTTATAGAAGTATTTATTAGAATTTGCATACATTGTTGTTTTGCATGAGATCTTGTCTTTGTTCTGATACTTGACATCGCGCATAAGTACACAATTTATTTAGGAACATTATTTATTGAAAGAAGTATTTATTAGAATTTTCATACATTGTTGGTTCTTTGCCAGGAACTGCTGCAATGCTGCTCGTCATGGTGTGGAAGCCCCATATAAGTATTCTTTCCATCTCCGTCCTGCTCAGGTCTGTACGCGAACGCAATATAGCTACGTTGAAGGTTTAAGTGTTGTCTCTTTCATTTAAGGCACATGCAATTCATTTTTGTGTGTGTCTCTCTCTCCCTCTCTCGCACACACACTCACTTTTGTTTGTTTGAGGGAGATTTGATATCATTTTTGATATTACTATTTTCTGCAATTGCTGTTTTGCTTTGTCTGGCGCTGTAGTGGAAACATTTTTGGCTACTGTTAAGATGTATTTTGTCATGGTTATGTTAAATAACTTTGACGGACACCCCAAGGTATAACAGTAGATCTCTATCTTTGAGTATAGATATATAGCTCATTCATGACTGGTTAAAATTTTAGATTCTTCGAAGCATTTGAAGTGATCATATCTATTTTTTAATGACATCCAGAGGGACACATACATCTTTTGCTTTCTGCGTTAGAGTTTTTGCATGAATGCAGGCTGATATTGTCTCCCTTTCATCTCATATTGCAGTCCATATGGCTTCTCAGATCACTTGGAGTTTATTATAGTAGTTCCAGTTAGTAGATTTGGTGATTCTTATTTTTGGATTTGCCTGTCAAATCCATACACGACTATGAAGTCCACACAGCTTTGGTATTTGAGAATCTGTCATTATGGCATTTTCCCCCGTAGCATCCAGTCCTCAACTAAGTCAACAGTTGTATTGGAAATTTTGATGTTTCTTCCAATAAAAACCATCCCATCACGTGGAAACCACCTAACCCACTTTGCATACAATAAATGACACAATCTGATCTCACACTTACCTGCTTGCACCGACATCTAGTAGGAGAAGATGTTGATGCGTTGGATATTGCTTCATCAGCCTAAACCAAGGAATCCATTGGATGCAAAAGCCATCATGCCCATCCTTGATGAGATATTTCTCTATTGGAAAAATAAGTCGGTGATTGAAGAAGGGGGCAGAGAAGGAGCCGTTTACCTGCAACAGCCACGGGAGGGTATGACAAAAAATTATGGTGAAAAGGGGACATAGTTGGCGACTTTCGTGGAAGATATAGGGCACCTTACGGGGTGTACTTTCGGACATGCTAAGTTTATCAGTAGATAATATTTTCGAAGTGCTAGTAGGACTGCACATGGGAACACATGCTTTAATAATTGGAGAGGTTGTCTGCTTTAGTTTTATTGTTCATTAGGGTCCGAGAATGAGGACCTGTAATTTATTTTTTCTTAAACCTCAAAGACACTTTTTCATCTGGGTCTAGCTCAAAGATCTGTCATTCGATTAGAGAGGATAGGAGATAAATCTTTTGAGTCTCTTTGTGAAACTTAGCTGATGCTAATTCTTGTTTTGGTACCATTAGAGATAATTGGTCGTTTCATACTGGTGGTAGCCAAACACTACCTTGTTGAATTTGTATTTGCATGCCATTTAGGTGGATGGTGACCATGCTTTCTCATGAACGAGAGGGAAAGTTCATATAAGTGGCCTGAACTTGTCATTCCATGTCATTTACCCCTACACTGTATGCTATGCATATGCAATTGGTATTGAAATGATCTAATCCTGCCACTCACAACCATCAGAAATGCTGTCATAGATCTTAAAGGCGAATTTAATATAGCTGAGGCAATAAATATTTGTGTTCTGTTTTTTTTATGTTAGTATTTAGTTGGTATTTAAATTAAAGCTGCTGATCAATCTGCTGGTGCAGTGCTCAAATTCACAATTTTTATTTCATTGTAAATCTTTGCTGACTGCCTTTGCTTACCTGTGAAAACTGCAGGATTATAATGCTGATTGAAGTAGTGTGTGCTGGTTTTTTCATGAGTGCATATATTGGTGAGTTACGCTTGAATACTTGGGAGATATTTTTGTTTGGAATCTGTGTAATGTGAAGCTTAATAATTTATCGCATCTCTTATGTTCTCTGATCTTGCTTTTAGTACCTTTGGTAAGAAGCACGAAAATGTATTGCCAAGCATGCGTTCCTGCAACTCTTTTTACAGAAGTTCCTTCAACTATTTTTACACAGTGGCTGTGAGGTATAAGTGGCAGCAATAATAACTGGAGAGTAAATCTCACTGCTGCTCCAAATAAGTTCAGAAAATAAAATAAAAAAATGCTCGTCATTTGAAGCAAAAAGTAGTATAAGACTTGACCTGCCATGTTTCTTTTCATAGTTACCCGCCAATTTTTGTTTTGCTCTCCATGAAGTTAATATGGGGTACCTGTGTCTCCAGGAGTAAGGATTGTTTTTTAAACTTACCGTGCAGATTGGGTGTAATTTCTTTGATCTTTATTGTCAAAGTAGTTCTGGAGATGAGTTATGATCCACGAGAAATGGGCTTTCCTATGGATTTGGAGAAGACATCACTTCAGTTTATCGTCCCATTAGAATACGATTTCAATTAGATTTTTGGGCCTTGCAGGTTACATATACCAGTACAACTCATTGGATTCTCAGCCTGATGTTTTGAAGTCATTATATTCTCCGCTTCAGCCATCAAGTTCTTTGGAAGGTTTGAGGTAGGGATAAATGGAAAACCTCTGTTCTCGTTGTTACAGTTTTTGCTTTCAGATTGTCTACTACTTTCGGCTTTTATCTGTAACGATTGAAATAAAAAAGTAATTTAGTCAAATTGCTCCATTAGCCTGTTAAGTTTTAAAGAATTTTGTTCTGTGCTGATTGTTTGCATAATTGCATTACTTGTAATTTTTAACTATAATAACTTAGAATGTTGTTTACAAAAAAAGAAACAATCCTTGGATGATGATAGTCACGATTTGTTTTTGATGTCAGGTATCATGATGGAGGTCGGCTCGCTGATCAGCAGATGGCTTTGTTGCAATATCAACGAGAAAATCTTCACTTTCTGAGTGAGGAGGTATTGATAATTTTAGTTGATTGTAGCTCTATAATAAGATAGCTGATGCTCGAATTTGTTTCGGAATTGATGCTCCCAATATGGGTCACTGAAGATTCTGAGCAATTTCATGCTCCACTAAGTTGAGTCATGGCAAAAGCTGATTATCCAACACTCATAAATATCTAACCTTTTGTATCCTTTGAAGATCCTTCGATTGCAAGAATCCTTGAGCAAATACGAACGATCGAATGATGGGAGCACCCCTCAGGTAATTCTCGTCCTAGATAAATTATTATGTTTTATTCTACTATGATGTAAATTGGTTTTTGTAGTGACGTACAAATGTGCAATTTCTTGTTCAAGTTTTTCTTCTTATTTGTTTTTCTGTCTTCTTTTCGTCATGGGCTGAAGTTCTAGTAATTCTTTTCTGTTAGTGAAACCATTGTGGAACCAGGTTCTATATCACCTGGAAGGGATGGGAAATCAGTCCTATTCTGCAGAATTCTTATTATAGACATCTCACCTAGGAATTTGTCAATGCCTCTTATTAATTCCTTGAATTCCTTCCCCTTCCTTTTTTCACTATCATTTAAATCTGGCACTTGTATTTATCATGAACTCGTGTAGCATAGCCATCAGCTCTAGGTGGGTTCGGCTACTGGGACATTGTTTTGATATTAAAGGATATCAACCATAAGCGTTGGATTTCTGTAATCTCTTGCTGAGGTAGCCTTCCTAGCACCAAAACAGAGTCTAAAGTTTAGATTACAAGTTTTTTGATTCCACGTATATTTCTGCTTATGAGTTCAAATATACATTTCTTTTGTTTTGCCTTTTTTCTTTCTTTCCTGTGTTTCTCCTCTCATGGCTAAACTGGACTAGTAGAATGGTCAAAATATGATGTTCTACTGGCCATGATTGTAGGTTGATCTTGCTCATCTTTTAGCAGCTCGTGATCAAGAATTACGAACACTTTCAGCTGAGGTAATATTTCATTTGCTGCGACAGTAGGATACGTCCTTATTCAGCCATCAAATGCATCATGCTCGTTTGTATTATAGACTAATGTACCATTTTCTAGTGGATTCTTTTTTGTCGTCTCTATTGTTTTTGTTAGTTTCATGCGCTTCTTATTTATGGCTATAAAGTCGTATGCTATCCTCTTAAGTCTTGGTAACGTGTACATAGTCTTGAGTTTTTAGACATCTTAAGAGTGTGCACGGGTGGTCAGATTAATTTGGCTGACAAGCGTGAACGGGAGATCAAATTGCTAGAGAGGGATAATTAGGAATAGTTTGGCTCTATTTTGTGCTAAAAAACGTCAACTGCCTGATTATGCTTCAAAGATTCTCTGCCGAAATTCTGCTTTAGGAGGATTCTTCTCGAAAGAGGACCGAAGCAGACAATTCTAACAAATTGAGTTCATGAATCCGTTCTCCATTGACAACTGAAGAAAGACTATCTGTGTAGGACCTATATTGTCCCCGTGAATTTGGTTACACACTGATGTTCCCTGCGATTGCTATGAAAACAGGCCGGCAGGTGCGATGTTGAATCCCATAAAAGACTTGATTGAAACCTTCTGTAACACCAATTGTTTTTAGGAGAGATGGTGAAAAAGTGGTCCGACAAGTGGGTATTAGGCACAGGAAGTCATGGGTTCTAACTGTGAGAGCGTCATCGTCAGGGAGGGATAGTTGGGACTGCAGTGACCCCATGGATTTGATTACTGTTAAAATTATAATTCAGAATATTTTTCTATTCATCAAGCGTACTATTTATACAAACAAAACGAGGCCTAATTTAACTAGATTTCTAACTAATTCTATTTCTATTTTACATAGGAAAACAAATCCTAAACTTAATCTAGTTACAGTTCTATACACGTAAGACTTCTAACACTCCCCCTCAAGTTGGTGCGAAGATATCATTCAGGCCCAACTTGAACGCAATGGGGTAGAAACTCTTGCTACCCAGCCCTTTCGTGAAGATGTCGGCTAATTGATCTTCAGATTTCACAAAGGGCATACATATTGACTTGGCATACATACTTGTTTGGGATCACTTCGGTACTTGTCATGTTGAACAGGATTATGAGCAATGTTAATGGCAGCCTTGTCACAGTAGAATTTTATCGAACCGTTATCAGATATTCCCAAATTACGTAACAAGGTTTGGAGCCACAGAAGCTCACAAACTCCATGAGCCATAGCTCTATACTTAGCTTTTGCACTAAACTTGACGACCACTGATTGCTTCTTACTCCGCCAAGTAATCAAATTTTCCCCAAAGAGAGTACAGTAGGTAGAAGTAGAACGTCTATCATCCACTGAACTAGTCCAGTCGGCATCAATGAATGCCTCCAACCATAAGTGACCGTGAGTAGAAAACAAGATTATTTTTCCTAGAACTGATTTGAGATACCTCAAAGTACGATAGACTGCATCCAAGTGTGAAGTATGAGGATTATGCTTGTGTTGATTAACAATGCCCACTGACATTTGGTCGAGTGTAGGCTAAGTATATCAGTCGGCCCACTAGTCGCTAATATCTCTCTTTATCAGTGCGTTTTCCCGAGTCTTCATTGAGTTGATGATTTGTCTCAATAGGAGAAGTTGCAGTCTAAAGCCCAATACAACCAAACATACTTGTTTCTTTCAATAAATCAAGGATGTATTTTCGTTGGGAGACAAAAAGACATCGACTAGACCTTGCCACTTTCATTTCTAGAAAGTACCGAAGTAATCCCAAATTCTTCATCGCGAATTCTTGAGCCAGACTAGACTTGAGACTAAGAATTTCATCTATATCATTGTTTGTCATTATTATATCATCAATATAAACAATAAGAACTACGATCTTACCAGCACTTCTTTTGATAAATATACAACATAGCCTTTGAAAATCTGCCAAACCATGCTCTTGGTGACTGTTTCAACCCAAAGGGCTTTTTTCAACCTGCACATTTTTTCTTCTGTCTCAGAGAAAGAAAAATCTGGTGGTATATTCACATACACTTCCTCTTCTAACTCACCATGAAAAAATGCATTCTTCACATCAAACTGATGAAGAGGCCAATTCAAATTTGCCGCACAAGAGAGTAAAGCTCGCGCAGAGTTCATCTTTACTATTGGAGCAAACGTTTCCTCGTAGTCAATACCATAGGTTTGAGTAAAATCTTTGGCAACAAGTTGCGCTTTGTATCTCTCAACTGTATCGTTAGCATTCTACTTAACAGTAAAGATCCACTTGCATTCTACTGTTTTCTTTCCCCTTTGAAATGATACTAACTCCCAAGTGTCATTCTTTTTCAAAGCTGTCATCTCTTCTACTATAACTCCTTTCTATTTAGGTATTGTTATTGCATCCTGTCATTTCTGTGGAATAGATATAGAAGATAGAGATGAAACAAAAGCATGATACGAAAGAGATAAACGATTATAAGAAACAAAATGGGAAATGGGATGTTGAGTACATGACCTAGCACATTTTCAAAGCGTAATAGGAATATTATCAGTGTCACTATTAGAATCAATAAAGGGAGTTTTAATGAGAGAAGATTCATTACCAGATGGGTTCACTGAGGAATCTAGAACTAGAGTTGGTGATTGTGATATACAAGGTGGTATCACACATGAGGAATTTCTGTTCTTCCAAATAGTGTATGTTTTTAAGTTTGCCGTTTGTAGTTAGTTTATCCGTTCCCCCATATCACCATCAATATTATGTGTTCTTGCCCTTTTAGCAGATATAAGCTTCTCCTCATTATGGTTAGATATAGGCTCTCCCTCAATGTGATTATACCAGGTAGATATCTCTTTCTGCTTAGACTCCCCCTGAAGAGATAGAAGGGAGGGAGAGTAAAATGACTCGGACTCCCAAAAGTGACATCTATAAAGACATAAATATTTTTAGAGAAATGCTCATAGCATTTGTAGCCCTTCTAGGTAGGAGAAAACCCGACAAAAATACATTTATGGGCTTTAGGACCTAACTTGCCATCCGAGGGATGATGGGCATGAACAAAGCACACATAATCAAAAACCTGTGGAGGAAGTGTCGTGATATGGAACTTGCTAAGGAGACACTCTAAAGAAGTTTTGAAGAGGAGAATATTGGATGTCAAGCGATTTATAAGGTAGGTGACAGTTAAAATGGCTTCACCCCATAAAAATTTAAGAACATTCATAGTAAATAAAAGAGAGCGAGCGACCTCAGCAAGATGACGATTTTTGCGTTTGACAACTCCATTTTGTTGTGGAGTGTCAACGCAAGTTGTCTAAAAAAGAATATCATTTTCATCTAGGAAGGCCTGAAAACTCCTATCTACATACTCAGTGTCATTGTCTAGAGGAAGGACCTCAAACATCAGAATGGATAATCTCGAACGGACAATCATTCTTTTTATTAATAGGTGGATAAAAAGAACGTTTATGTTTCCCAAACTCACAGGTTTCACTAAAAAACTGACTCCGATAACAATGTTTAACTAAATTAAGAAAAAGTTTTTTTAAGATTCCAAAAGAGGGATGATCCAATCTACGGTGTCACTGATGTAACATAGAAATAGTTGAATTCATATCTACTTGCAGAGCTAGATCACATGGCATGGGTGAATGAGATGGACGAGGGGCAGAGTCCAAGAAATAGAGACCACTCTGTGCTTTACCACTGTTAATCACCTTTTCCGTATCCAATTCTTGAAAAACACAATGAGCAGGAAAATAAGTTATGGAACAATTTGCAGAACAAGTAAAATTACTAACAAACAAAAGATTAGTGGAAAAGTTTGGAATATGTAAAACTGAAAAGAGAAAGAAAGAGGAAGAATGGCGAACGAAATATTTCCTTGAAATAGCAGAGAATGACCCGTTGGCTATTCTGACCTTATTCTTACCAGAACAAGTAGAGTAAGAATCAAACACAGAGGAACAACCTGTCATATGATTGGAAGCACCGGAATCTATAATCCAAGGAATAGCTAAAGAGGCAGTAAATGCACATGCTGGGATACCTGTGTGAGCAAACTTAGATGAAGTGGAGGCAGCTATGGTAGCGAAAACTATAGCAGATGGATAATCAGCCCGAGTTATAAGGCGCTGAAGAGCGTGTATTTCTTTCTGAGAAAAATCACCAACATGATCAGGACACCCGAAACCATGACCACGACTACTAACTCTGCCCTCGACCATGTAACTTCTAACATGACAATAATCACACCGGATGGACTCACGATCAATAGGTCCACTTGTTTGTCTGTTACTAACCGTACTGCAATGCAGGAAAGGGATAACTGACGACAAACTGAAAAAAACAGCAGCCAAACGACGAAGAACAATAGCTCCCGGAAAACAACAGATCACAACCGGCAAATTGCACAACAAAAAAACAACAGAAACAGTGTCGTAAAATGCGCGAAAATGGGCAAAAATAGCGTAGAAACTCGCAGACATGGAGCAAAAACACGCAGAAACAGTGACAGTACGCAGCGCGTGAACAGTGTGCATGAACAGTACCCAGTACCTCCGATGAACAGTGAACAGTGCACGGTATCTCTAATGAACCGTGAACAGTGCCTGTGTAAACAGTGCGCACACATGAACAGTACGGTCCGATGAAAATTGAACAGTACCCGGCAGTGAACAATAGCCGCCCCGGAACAAAACTCCAAAAATTGTCGAATTGGGCGGTTGTTGCCGGTAAAGGCTGGGTGACTGGATTGTGATGAGAGGCAGCGATATGATGGAGCAACAACGCTTCAACCACAAAGAAAAAAATGAACACAACCACGATGGCCGGTAAATTCCGGCAATGGTAGTGGGTGACGGCTTAGGGTTTTCCATCCTGCTCTGATACAGTGTTAAAATTGATAATCCAGAATATTTTTCTATTCATCAAGCGTATAATTTATACGAGCAAAACGAGTCTTGATTTATCTATAATTCTAACTAATTGTACTTCTATTTTACATAGGAAAACAAATTATAAATATAATCTAGTTACAGTTCTACACACATAAGACTTCTAACAATTACACGCTATCTCTCTCCCTGAGAACAAGCTTGTGGATGTGATGTGTAATGCCATTGCAAACTTTGTTGAAACCTTCCTCAACACCGATTGGTTTTAGGAGAGATGGTGGAATAGCTGTCCGACAACTTGAATCTGTCGATGGTCACAAGATTTATTGTTTTGCACTTGGGTTAATTAAAATTCTGTCAAATGGTCACAAGATTCTAACTTTTTCCCCTATTTTTTTTGCTTATTACCAAAAAGCGTATCCTTATTGAGGACAGTCATTATGTAGACCATACTTATGATGAACTCTTCAAGCGTGTTGATCGTGCAGTAAACTGTAATGGTGGTTAGACATGGCACCAGTTAAGGACTGCATGATCTTGACATGTGGAAGAAATGATGAATCTACTATTATGCCTATTTTGGATTTTAATTTGGTAAGGGCAAGGGCAAAAACCATATATTGTTTAGGAAGTTAGAAAGGATGATTATCTTGGTGGTATATGGCTCAAGGGAGACATGAATGTTATACGGTATCCCTGGGTAGTTGCTACCTGGTTAAACATCTGGTCACACGTATACGAGTTGTCTATTTGCTGTTTGCTCTCTCTCTCTCTCTCTCTCTCTCTCACACACACACACACAAATCCATTGGCATAAGTCTCATCCCTTGTTAGTCGCCCAGCAATTTGCTTTTATTTGAAGGTATAGGCTGCAACATTCTTATCTTAGTGGTATTTTGCTCTGAATTTCTAACATTCAGATGAATCAACTGCAATCTGAGCTGAGGCTTGCTCGATCTCTGATTGCTGAGAGGGACTCTGAGATCCAACGTGTTCGGACTACCAACAGTCAGGTATTTTACTAGCATTATTGAGTCTAGTTTGTTAGTGTTCTTGCCCTGAGGAACCTGTAAGACAAAAAACGTTCACTCTAATGCACTGAGAAATAAGAACAAAAGGAGCGCATGCTAGGAGAAATCCCGGTCGTTGGGAAGAAAACCTAGAATAAGAAAAAAGAGTCTCTCACCTTTTTTTGTTTCTTTATTCTTTCGGTCAGAGCTCTGCATTTGTAGACCTGCTCCCTTGATTTTCAGCCGTAGTAAGAAGCTTTGCATAGGCATCAGCTTCGTTTCCCAATGCAGTTAGATCATGTAATTCATCTTCTGACGCTGAGTAATATCATGTTTTTCATGGTTCCTTATTACTATTACTGTTTTGGAGAGAGCACCGAATTGAACTGAAAATCTTAGAACTTACTCCTTTATACGCAAAATAATTAAGCATGATGTCTTGCTCAATACTGCTCTTTTGCGAGACATGGTTCCACAACAGAGATGGTAAATTTGCATTGTTTCCTCTAATTCTTTAAAACATGCTATTAATCTTCGATGTCATTCCTGGAGCAGTATGTAGAGGAGAATGAAAGGCTGAGAGCTATCCTAGGGGAATGGAGTACTAGAGCAGCTAAGGTACTCTTACGCTCGTTATTATCCACGATATTCTGCTAACTTCATATCACGGCATGTTGAACCAAATTTTATGTAATAACTTTGATGCTAATATATCTCCTTGCGGATGCTTAAAAGCTGGAACGTGCGTTGGAGGCCGAGCGGATGTCAAATTTGGAATTGCAAAAGAAGGTATTAACAGTGAGAAATCAACCGACTCAGGAATCAGGAGAGCCCAGTTAGCAAGCACATACCAGCCACAAGTTTGTGAACATATGTTTCAATTTGTTCTCTGTATCAAATTTTACTTTGTTTTTCCTTGTCTTCAATTTTGAAGAATCCCAAAGATGTCACGATAACAACAGCAGATGGGTTAGCGTACAAATCAATCAGATTATGCATCTCTTTTTTCTTTCTCGAATTACTGTTTTGTCATACCCAAATTTCACAGTTCAACCATGGTTGTGTCTCGAGTCTATTAAACTCAACGACTCTGACATCATGCAATACTCAAAAGATTGCACTTATTTGTGTTTCCCTGCGGCTAAAGCACCGCAAATTGTTTGATTGTTGAACCCCATTTCACTCGGCAGTTTCATTGAGCATGTGCATGTGCATATGCATTATTCATGACACAAAAAAAAGCCCTTTTCCTTCGAACAAAGCTCTACTCAAAAGAACAAGAACAGAGGATGTGAAGCAACAAGCCACTAATTTACTAATCATCCTCATTTTCTTGTCCAAAATCAATCGGCCATAACCGAAGATGGTAGCACATCCCTTGCTCACTTCTCAAAACACCCTAACCTTCGTGAAGGCGAGATTTGATCTCCAAGTGTTTGGTAACACTGAGAAGGATAAATTTGGCTGACATTAATATAACATCCTCAACTAAAACACTTTTGTAATCCTTACAAAAGATTCTCATTGTCATTCAGTTACAATGGGGATGTATGAGTTGTTTCGTTTAGGAAGAGGCAACCAAACACGTAGTTATAGAAGTCTTGACCTTTCACTTTTTCTCCGACCCCAAATATAGCTTCCATATCATACTTGCATGCTCTAGTACAATCGGGACAGTATGTCACCTACAGAAGCAGAAAATGCGATTTTATTAGTTTGGCTAAGAATCGGGAAAATTTTCCAACTTTAAACTATAGACTTCCGTTTAGTGATTAAGACGACGAGACCAGTGGATCTTTTAGATAAAATGTAAAATGTGATGGAATATTGCAGAAAGTTTTGGTTTCGTTCCATACACATTTTCTTGACTACAAATACCGTGGTCGCACACATCTGATGTTTTGCACATCATTTTATGGTGCCAGATATGTTTCAAGTTCAAACAACAGATGCAATAATAGATGGATAAATAAAGAAACGGTAAGAGTCGCACACCTCCAGTAGCTTTGGCTGGAAATGGGAATCAAGCATTACATCCACACCATAGATGGCCCTAGATTTTGGAGACTGCATTTCTGGGTGCACTACTGCAGCTGACTCGAAAACTGACCGGATCATCCTTTTGACTCTCAGATGGATATCCAACCATTTCACTGCAACAACAATAATAATCTGCATTACTTCTTGAATGATACCACTATAACACTTGCATTTTATCCAACGACAAGGCTAGTAACATGGTATAAAAGAGGCAGGCTGTAATACCTTGATGTTCCTGCTCAAACTCCCGAACAAATTCTGGGGTGTTCATGTGATTCAACTTTCCCCTGTAGTTCTGTAGGCCGCAGAAAGGGATTATTATGGTCAATTGGTCATTCGCATTATAATACTGAAATCATGCCTACTTACCATAACAGTGAAATGAGTCTCATATACAGAAAAACTGCGGCTATCTAAAGAATACTGGTTGTTCGCCAATCTAACCTGAAAAGCAAATGAAATTACACTATTAACGTGGAAAACCCAAACATATTCCTATCTAAAACCACATGAGAACATTATATACACGGGTCAGCCTTTTTAGGTTAAGTGTATTCAGAGACATAGCAATGGCCACAAGCTTAATCCACAGAAATATGTGCATACCCAGAAAGTGTCTGCAAGGAATAATTCCAGGGGGTCCATGCTGCGAACCAAAACGATGTAACGGATATCGAATTTCTTCCCTTTGAACAGAGCCGGGCGTTCTATGTACTTCTGACAAATTTTTGGACCAGTCTCCATGAGACGAATAATAGCTGACAAATTACCAGTTATACTTGTGTCAATGGTTCGTGCCATGTTCCAGGGTTTTAAGATCCATAGATTGTCAAGCCCATCCCTTTTGCGTACGTAATAGTCGCCAATAAGATGAGTGAGATGTGTTTCAAGATTGTAAGTAGGCTGCAACCATGTCGGACATCCATGTGCCTGTAGGGAGAGAAATGGAGAATTAGCAACTTCTGCGGAAAAAAATACCACTCATCATTTGTTCCTGACATGTCAATCCTGTCATGCAAAATGAGGTGTCAAGACCTTCTGAACAGTTTCTGCCAAATGATGCTTCATTACAATACAGGCCTCAAAAGGAAATTGATTAATGTATTGTTCATCTGTCAGTCCAGCAGCTGCCTTCATATCCTCATCCACCTGCGTACTTGTCCATATTATATCTGCATCTTTTGGGTCGGACGCTGTAATTGGAAAACGCAAATTGAGATTTTCAGGAGAGAAAATACTGAAACCTATAACCCGTACAAAGAAAAATCATGAACATAACAAAACCAGACTAAGATGCCACAGGGGGCTGCACTATTTTAGATTTTATCAGTGAATATCAAATTACAAAGCAACAAACTAGCCAAATCGTAATATCTAATAAAAAAGTTATGCTGTACTTAATCACTGTACATACTGATTACAAATTCAGGGCGTGTCAAAAATTCTTCCACTGGAGGCATATCTGTGTAAACCCGTAAAGCACTTCCATCCTTTGGTAGCAAACTATTGGTTGTTGATGGCTTCATGGGAGGGGAGACAAAACTAGTTGATTGCAGTTTCTGCTTGTGATTTTCATATTGCTGAGGCAATCAATTAAAATAATACCAAAACGTATTAGACATTGTTGAAGTCATGACAAAACAGAGTTCATATTACTCAAGGTAAATACTCACTTTGACAAAATAGTTTTCTGGTGTATGGTACCAAGCAGAGAGTCTGGCAGAGCGTTGCTTCTCCTCCCCAATACCATATAGAAAATCACGAGTGCACTCGTTGCCTTTTTGAACTTTCTGGATCGGCCACAGAATAGAAAAGCTGAAAAATGAATCAAAATTAACAAGTGCATGTAATGTATATGAATCAACTCAAACACAAATTTGAATCTGTTGACAAGCACAAAACATGTCAACATGCCCTTGAGGCTTGAACTGAGAAAGGATTATCAAGATACTAGAACTTGTTGGATGGACGAATCCAGAAGTTCCTTAAAGGAAGATATAAATTTGATTTGCTTATAAAAAATTTTGTTTTGTTCAGTTATGCAAAAGATATAAACATGTTTCGAACATAAGAGGATTTCAGACATCCGATAGCGAAATTTACCAATATATCGGCCCTTACATGGCTGTAACGTATTCCAATACATCTAAACCACTGTTTATATCACAAGTTTACAGAACAAGAACCTGCTTGAGATTAAGTAAAACAACAGCAAAAAAAACAAAAAAGAACCTTAGAGCTGATGCCAGTTTACCATCTGGCATGTAGAGAAAAGGTGACACTCTGAAATTCGGCTCATCACTATGCCTCAAAGCTGAACCTAGTTCATCCATCACATACCTAGAAGCAGAGAAATTAAACTTGGTGAATTACATATACTGTGAAAAATAAAAATAGCAAACAAGAAACTATAGAACACTTGTTAATTCTGGTATTATCTACAAATCACATGACTTCAATAGTACAACATATAGATTGTTCCTACCGAGATATTCCATCAATTTTAGTTCTTCCCTTCTCATACAAATCACAACCAAACAGTACAGGAATGAAACTTGAATATATACCATACAGATGTCTCATCGATCTTTTCTTCATCTGCTAGTCTATAATTCATCAAATATAACCACATTGCATTGATAACACGATCGGCAAGAGGTTCCTCTGAAGACCATTCAGGAAGACGCGGTTGGAGCACAGAGTCAATCACATGCTTGCCAGATTCTAATATTTTTGACCTACTGACACCATTCAGCAGAGAGAGATTGGGAAGAGATTCAAGAATTTCAACAGCACTTTCTCCAAGTGGCCCAGGAATTTCTACCTGTTTCGCTGCCGTTATCAGCTAAATCTGGAAGATGTACGTATAAAGTGGAGAAAGTTTTAAGAAAGATACCTCCAACGCATTTAAGCAAGTAAACCCCTGTAGGAGCTGCAATAACTCCCCAACTGAGTTCTGGTCTAATGGGTTTCCTCGGAGATTGAGGTGCGATAGAGATGGCATTTCAGCAGGCGAAAATGCCTGAAAAAACAGCAATAAAATGAAATCGGTAAAGAAAGTGCCAAGGCAACCTTCACTACAGTTTCGGAAAAATAGCTGATAGCCATGACAAGGTGCTATCTAGACCTTTTATATCTTCTACTTGCTCAAAATGTAGAGTATATGTTGAGAAAAAATAGTCTAGTGAATAAAAAATTGAAAAGAAAAGTCATGAGAAACTAACAAGGATGGAAGCTGAACAGCTCTGACCTTATTGATTAAATTGTGAATGGACCTATTTGAAAGGTCAAGAAAAGTCATGCTCCCCAGTGGATGGTCAGGCTGATGGGAAAAGCCGACATTCTCCTTACCATATATCCCTCCACAAAATCCTAGTGCCCACTCACCAAAATTGCAGGTGAAATGTGAGTTGTATATTTCCAAACTTGAGCAACCTTCAAAAATAGCATCTGCCATGCAATCATCACTACGACAACAGCAAATAAGTTCTTTCTTCATTGGAAGCAACTAATCATGACTGTTGAAGGAAAATAATAACAATCTTCCACCAATCAAGGAAAACTTACGAGTTCTGTAATACTGGATTATCATTCAGCCAAAGCGCCTTGAGGTGCTTGAACTTTATAATTTCTTGTGTAACAGTTTCCACGTTCTCGAGCCTGTTTCCGCAGAGGCTGAGTGCAAGTAAATTCTAATGAAATAAAAAACATCAAATCAGTGAATCGACCTTCAAAAAATAAGCAATGTTAAAAGGTACTCACATATGAAATGAGATACCAAGCGACAAACAAGCAGAATGTGAAGATGAGATGCTCTGAAATCAATTTATATCATTTCTATCATTTTAACATAGAATGTAAAATGCTCCTGAACATTGTTTTAAAAGCACAATACAACTAAACATTAGACAGATTTTTAAATGGTACAGAAGTAAATGCAGGGAGAAAGTATGTAAAACTCTGCACATACAACACACATGCATGCGACCCCTGACCTTGTAAAACCCTCTCATGCATGCATAAATAGCTCACTCACCTCAGAAAATCCTCAACAAACCTAACTAAAGGAAATTGCCGGCTGGGGGAGTGCATGCATAAATAGCTCACTAACCTCAGAAAATCCTCAACAATCCTAACTAAAAGAAATTGCCTGCTGGGAGAGCGCATGCATAGTTGTTGAAATAAAGCATCCAAGAGAAATCTATCAATAGGAAAACTCAATCTTCCATACTTGACAAGTATAAAAAATGCTTAATCGGAGTGACTTACGGGAAATTTACTAGGTAAGTCAAGCGACAATAACATAGCATCGTCGATGTCAAGCTCCTCAAGCTCCAACCACCTCACAGTATCATCGCCTCTCTGTTTTGCTGTATGGATTTCGCTCTCCACAATTTCCATGACATTTGATTTGGAACCATTCTCGTCTGGGCCTCCACCAGAACTGTCCTGCTCTTCAATATCCGGAGTCAAATCATTACCAACACACATCAACGAAGCCATCCTTTCAACCAAACCCGGAACTTCCTCCAACTGCAAAACCTCTCAAAAATTTCCAAATCTAAATACAGAATACCCAGTAAATACACAAACATTTGCATTTAAAACCAAACCCAGCCCCGATTAGATCAAGCTCTAATCTTTGGCATATTAGTTTCAGAAAATCAAAGTTTAATTCGTTAAAATCAGATAACCACAAACAATGTCATTTAACCCTCTATTTGGAAAATCAGTAGCTAAATGTCTACAATTTCAAAATAAGTAGTTCAACCTGGAAGAGTAACACCACCTGTTTACAGTAAAGAATATACTGAAGCAGGAAAAACAAAGTTTCCAGCATACATCTTCTGAAGTATTCAATTAGTTCCCATACACTGAACAACTTAATTTCGTCTAACTGAATTGTCAAACGCCTAGTTGAAATTCTATCTTTCTTTCTTTTCCGAAGCCTTTCTCAAGAACCAAACCCGTCATGCCCCCTAAAAATTACTAAGTGGTTAACGGTGCAGTAAGGACTCGAAGTTTGATTTGCTAAATCACCACCCACCCAGCCCATATGAGATCAATCTTCGCTATATGAGCTCCACGAAATGAAAATGTGAATTCTTAATGACCAGATAACAATTACCAGTAAACGGACAATGTCATCTTACAGACTAACACCGCATATAAGATCAAAGTTCCCAGTGTTCCCACTTTCAATGTTAAGTCAGCCTAGAAGACTAACACCTTCGTACGTAAAAGAAAAGGAAGCTTAAGGCAAGATATACTGTGTACCAAAATGTCCAACTTCCTTTCATTTCCCAAGCCTTTCTCGATAACCAATAACTTCGAGCTATACTGTGTACTAACGAATCAAACTAAGCGAAGCATACACTGAACTAACACGAATGCAAACCTGTTTCCGAGCGTCGTCGAGTCTAAAAGTCCATGCGTGGTCGATGAGGAAGACACTGGATTCCTTTTCAATGGATTCCGACGTGAGGACGAGGCGCCTCTGTCGGCCTTCCTCGACGGCCTCTACCTCGAAGAAGTCACCGCCGTCGAGTGTCTCCGACGAAAGCTTCTCGAACAATTGACGGTGCAGCGACTGAGGTAATCCTGACGCCGCCAGTAAGATGCCGTGAACTTTTACGAAGTCATCGAGAGTTCGGATCATTCCGGCCGCCATTCCGGAGGTGCTCGAGACCAGTAGCAGTGACAGGGGTCCGGGTTTTGGGACTTTTTTAGAGAGAGAGAGAGAGAGAGTTTTAAGGGCTTTTCTATTGGGTAGACCAGTAGCCCATATGGGTGAAACTGGGCTGGACCAGTCCGAATTAATTTAGAGCTTGAGGAATAAAAGTCTTGGGCCGGGCAGGTATACAGTCCAAATTAATTTTGGGCTGGGCTTGCAAAGAGGTTTGGTATATCCCTGAGTATGGGTGTAATTGGTCCGATTCGGTGAGAAAACTCAGACCGAACCTTGGTTTTTTGTTCAATGATTTAGAAATTGAAATCGAATTGAAACCGAACCAAACTAATTTAGTCCAATTGGTTTTTTCTCGATTTACTTTTGGTGGACTATGAATGAGTCAAATTCAATATAACACAATATTAAAATTTTTAATTCACAAATAAGAAGATGAACTATGAATGGAATCATTCCAAAACTTGAAAAATTAAAAAAAAAAAACACAAGGCCCATTTTACGTAGGTAAGACTTCATATTTATTTTTTAATAAAAAAATTTATTTGTGTGATTTTAGTAAATTTTTTGACTCTACTAATTAAGATTTTTAAATCCGTCCTTAATCAAATGCACGATAAGCTTGACCATAATTAGTAATTTTGAGCATGACATGTGAATAATCCTCTCCCAACCTCACATTTCATTGACAAGTAATATTGAGTAGCATGAGAACTTCAAAAAATAAAAAAGACAACAAGAACGAGAAGTTATTAGTATTTCTACATCATTTATTTTTTACAAAAAATGTGTGGGACCTACACAATGACAAAGCAATACCGTTTTGTTTGGCTTAAGTTGCGTCGAGAATCAGCACGCATCTCAAGGCTAAGGCCTTGTTCAGTTGGCAAAAAAAAGAAAGAAAAATATAAGAATGTCTAATTTTTTTGTATTTTTTATGATTGATAGCAAAATTGTGAAACTTACGTCTCTAATTTTTCTACTATGATCAATTTTTTCTTCAAAATACATGTTCAAGAACCTTCAAATTTTACAGTAATTTTATTTTTGCACTATTATTTTATACAATTAAATTTTTAAATTTTTTTATAAATTAAACACGTGAAGAAATTACATTTTTATTTAATTTACCTCACGTCACACTAATTTTTTTTCAATTAATTTATTAACAAAATAAACGGAACAAATATGACAAAAACATTTCCGAAGACCGGCGGACCAATCTGTGGGCCCTAATTCTACTGGTAACCGTTGAAAAACCGAAAACCCCTACCCACGTTTTCCTGTCACAAAAATATTAGCAATTATGCATACGTGTCAGATTCTAAATCGTCCACCTCACCCAGATCTAACCATGTGGTGATTACGTGTCACCATCTCACTATCTCACGAGCGACATTACATTGACGATCTGTTTGGTTGGACCAAAATTAGTGGTGATGTAATTGCAAACACCGCCCAAATGCTTTGACCGATGAGGGCAAAAAATGCCATTAGTGGTGATTTAATTCCAATAATGTCCAAACAAGACTTAAGAGAATTATAGAAACGGAAGCAGATAATAGTCTCCTCTAATTTGGATAAAATATAATAAAAAGGAGATGAAGATAAAGGTTATTTATATCCAAATTGCATTATTTTAAGGGGGGCTATGGATGAGGATAAGGCTCTCTGTCTTCCTCAGTTTATTCTCGTTTTTTATCCTGACGATAACTCTCTCTCTCTCTCTCTCTCTCTCTAGCTTTGTAGGTCGGATATACATACACGCATCGATACTTGTATAGGTTTCTGCTCGAATTTTTGAGTTTTAGTTGACGAATTTGGAAGGGGGATGCCGATCGCTCTGGAAAGCAATCAGATCGAGCGTCCAGGATTGCGCCGTGGAATGTTCTGCGGATCAGTGTATAACTCGGCGGAGGCTGGCCGATCTGTCGCCGGTGATCGTCTGTTAACGGCGTATAATAGCACGGCGGTGAAGAACGTAGTGGAGGAGCGAGAGGAGCAGGGGGATACTAGTAGCTCGTCGTCGATCGGAAGGAATAGCGATTCATCGGACGGCGATGGGGATTCCGGTGAGGTTGAGGTTCAGAGCCCGTGTAAAGGACCGTTGGACTGCTTGGACTCTCTTGAAGATGTTTTGCCTATGAAGTATGTTTTGATTTTCAACTCTGTCGTATAGGGTTTTGAAGTTTTGTGCTTTGATTCTTCGATATCATGCCCTTCGAAGCACTAAATGATGCAAATGACTTACAGAATCTCTTTTTGATATAATTAACCAATATTATTTTTAATTTGGAGGTTGTAGTGAGATAGTGAATGGATCTCTCTTTTTGATTGATTATGTCTTTTTGTATGAGGTAAAATGTTAGGCGAATGTTGCAGTCCTTTAGGATCCCTCTGTAAGCCATTAGATTTATTCTCTGTACTTATCATTAGCTAAGGTTTCTCTCTCTGAGCTAGTAGGATGATGTCTGATTTCCTAAAGTAAATATTAGTAGAATACTGGAGTCCTACAGAATCATAGTCCAGAACTATGTATCGTTAAATTTCTCTTTCTTAGGATTCATCTGTTTGCTTGAGATGAGAAAGGTTGGTAAAAGGACAAGTTAAATTGTTGATATGAGTTTTGTTACGGATTAACTATCGCGATGCATTCTAAAAGATCCATCCTTAACTGTCAACTCTGGAATGTGGCTGTGTCAAAGGACGAAAGGCATAGGGACATTGGGGATGCTCTGGTTTACCAGTGCTTATGCAGCCGCAGGATCTCCCTTTCTAACTCATGTTAAGAGTATCACTCTTTGATCTGTATTCTCGTGGCTGATCTCCTTTTATGATTAGCCTACGGCCCTACTGAATAGGTATTTGGCTTGTTGAGGCTAGATTTTTTGCTTCCCTTAATCCCGAAAGCAGGGATTGTCTTATGGCAATTACGAAGGAGATGGTAAATTAACTATTCCTTAAACATGGAGTATAATCCACATCTCGTGATATTCTCTTGTTCGCTGGTGTGGATTATTCAAATTAATACCCCATCTAATTCATGATCAGAGTTTAGTGATGCTATAGGACCCATTTTTCGAACACCAGTATGAAACCTACTCTGCATAATTTTCCTTTGATTTGTTTATTTTCTTCCCTTTTCTTGATGGGTAAGGGCAATGAATCCCTTGCATGTAATCCATGGTAGCCTTGGTCTGAACTCCATCTTAGTGGGTCTTTCTCTTATGTGGTTTCCCTTGGACATACTCAACCATAGTGTAAGTCGTCAAGTGGGGAATGTGTTTGTGCTCCCAAGTTTTCATGCCGAAGCTTGTACAGAATTTTGCAGGTCTTTTTCAAGTAATCACTTTCAGAGGGCTATTAGGTAGTTAATAAGACTTGCTGAGCTTTTATGGAGTGTAATAATGCGCAGTAGTAGTTTACATTGTGTATTTCAGAACTATGTCCATTGAAGCATGTTTATTGCTTATTGTTGTTAGATTTATTCTAATTTTATCACTTGGCTTGAACCTTTTCAGGAGAGGCATGTCCAAATTTTACTGTGGCAAATCAAAGTCTTATACAAGTCTAGGGGACGCCGCTTCTTGTTCAACCATTAAAGAAATTGCAAAGCCTGAAAATGCTTTCACCAGGAAACGCAAGAATTTAATTGCTCACCGCACTTTATGGGACAAGAATACAAATTTTCCACCTAGACCGAACAGTGGTGGTGTATCAAAGAGACCATTCAACACCAGTAGAAGTACTTTGGCTCTGGGAATGACTATGAGCAGCAGCGCCAATGAGAACGACAACAATAGTGATAGCTCCAACTCAAACTCATCATCACCCACACCATGCCGTCCTCCTCTGCACCCAGATAGTAAAAGACCACCCGTCGATGAATCACCATCATCATCACCACCTCGACGGAATATCTCTCCATGGAGGTCTTTCTCTCTCTCCGATCTGCAGTGTGCTTCTGCTGCTGCAGCAGCTCCCAGTGTCACTGGCTTAGTGATTAGTAATAATGGAATCAAGGAGAAACTGCAATGAAACAATGCTGCTTCTGTTATTCTGTGGGACTATGACTGTAGAATAGGGAAGATGCTTGTGGGATTCGGGAGCTTTGAGTGCATTCTTCTTCTTTTTTTTTCTTTTTGTTTTTCCTTGTCCCCTTTGATCTTGTGGTTGCCCCTGTTGTATCATTGCTACTTGTTTAAGCATACAAAATGCTACGGCATTTTCGGAATATCACAGCAGCAATGCAGTTTAACCCCTCCTTTTGTTTAATTACGTTGTAGTGGATCCCACCATCTTGGTATATATACTTAAAAGTTTACGACCAAATGAGTGTGGTATGAGGTAATTATTGGATTGAGTTTTTAGTTGATGTTCGATAAGTAAGGTTATTTCGATTAAATAAGTCTTAGTAGAATGCGTTGATGGGTTAGGGTCTATGGATATTGTAGTCATTTTATTAAAAGTTAAAATCAATGTTGTTAACATTCATTTTTAAGTAATTTAGTCTCGATGAGTCCAGATTAAATTTTAAATTTTAATAATTCAATAATGATGTTAGAAGAGACTATTATTTTTTCGAAAATGAGTCAACCAGTGGGAGTTGTTTTGACGTATCTGCAATATTGGATTATTACTCATTTTTCGTGCTTTGTGGGAATGCGAAGAATGCGAATTTAATTTTGCTTATCCTAGTTTAATTTAAATATCATTTTTTACTTTTATTATTTAAGAGAGAACCTTATTAAAAATAATTGATTAATGTGAACCAAATTTTAATAGTGAGAAAATAAAAGAAAAGAGAATCAAGTTGTAACTAATTAAGACGAAGAAGGATGATAAATTGAAAATTAAAAAAATAATTGTTATTGGGTGTTGCTAACCAATGTTTAGTGAGAGGT
This sequence comes from Arctostaphylos glauca, assembly GCA_019985065.2. NCBI lineage: Eukaryota > Viridiplantae > Streptophyta > Magnoliopsida > Ericales > Ericaceae > Arctostaphylos > Arctostaphylos glauca. The sequence continues at coordinate 3,321,673 of JAHSPW020000002.1, forward strand.
GAATAATATATATATTTTATGGATATCAATATATATTTACAAATACTAATACACAATTTATAAATATTGATACACTTTTTATATACTATTATTCATTGTCTAATGGGTAGTGGTTAGCATTTTTCATTGTTATGGATCTTGCTAACCAAGACCTAGTAGACGGTGCATAATATACACAAAATACTAAATAGATATGAATATCAATATATATTTTACGGATATTAATACATAATTTGTACTTAGTAGTCTAGTTTTCTTTCCCATTACTACGTTTTTTATTTGGTGAGAAAATAATAAATCTTTTATTTTCTCTCTAGTTGTCTTCTCCAAATAAAAAATAAATAAACTACTTGCTACAAATAGGAAGGTGGGTGGGTTATCGTTAAGATTTTACTAGGCGGCTGTGTTCGTTTGTTTGTTTGAAATTTTTTTTCCAAAAAAATTTTTAAAAAAATTTCTCAAATATTTTTACTTTTTTTTCAAATAATTTCATCTCTCTATAAAAGAAGAGAGAGAGAGAGAGAGACACTTCGAAAATACCGAAAAAAAATTAACTCTCAATTTTTTTCTAAAACACTTATACCAAACAACATTTTAGAGTTTTTTCCTCAAAAATCGTTTCAGAAACACTGAATAGTTTATTATTTTTGAAGGAAAATGATATTCACACCCTCTTTTTATTCATTTCAACTCTTTTTTTCTATATTATATAAATTTACTAAAATACTCTTCTATTTAAACACAATAGGAATTAACTTGTGTTTAAATAGGGTATTTTAGTAACTTTATATAATAGAGACCAAAAAAAAATGTAAATGGACCAAAAAGGGGTGTGAATAGCAAATTCTTCTTTAAATGGCATGCAATAATTTTATATCTTGTCATTGTTCTTTGGTGTATCTATTCGATTCATATTGCTGGAGTTTTTGATAAGGACGATTATCCATATATTTGTGATCTCATTTTTCAATACAATATGTTAACTTTGTAATCTTCGTATTGTAATAATTGCTCGCATCAAATATATTTACTCCAAATTTATTTTCTTACGATACATTTTTTGTTATTCTATTAAAAAGATAAATGAATGACTTTTGGTATATCTATTTGATTTCTATGTTCTTGATTGAGATAGTTGTTAGTATATTTGTGATCTTATTCTCCAATGCATAAGTTAAATTTGTAAGCTTGGTACTGTAATAATTGCTCACATCAAATATAATATACCCCAAATTTATTTTTATAATAAATTTTTATCATATATTAAAAAAATAAAAGGATTGGCTCTCATAAAACATAAAAATCACTCCCAAATTTCTAATGGAAGTTGTTAAATGGACCCAAAGGGTCCACTACCTTAAATTTTTCTAAGGTACAATCTTTAATGTAAAGGGATATTTTATTTGTGTGAACTAAAAGTTAAAATTTTATCATAAAATAATTTTTAAAATGGTTCAATGAAATATAGATTTTTAAAATAATAATAATAATTATTATATTATAAATTAATTATCACGACAAAATTGATAAAATTATCTTACTCTCACATCTCACTCCGACATTATATACCTACATTTCACTTTTATATTTCACTCACGCACTGCTACATATTTAACTACACAGATACACACATATAGTTTTGATTGTTATTTAAGTGCTAAGGGTTGAAAACACATCGGGAGGGAACAAGCGAGTTCGAATGATAATTTTACCCAAATTTTGACTTTTAAAAAAATTATTTTTGTTCTTTTAAGAATTTTTAAACCTATAAAAATATATCCGCAAACGTTTATGCCTATCTCACCATTCAAGATATTTTTTTAAAAAAAATTTAATAACCATGTTTTCGAAGATTATATGACTTAATAATATTCAATATTTTTGCATCTATAAAAAATTAAAAATTTAAGACCTATTCATTTAAGATTGTCTTTTAGAACAACATGGTTGCACAAGATTTTAATAATATTATGCATTTTTAATTATGGATAATTATATATTTTCAATTGCATGAATTAATTAAAAATATTTAAGAATTATTTTTTTTATAGTATGTGTATTGTGCATGTTACAAAAATAATTGTAATATTTGTTTCACTTGACGTGAAAATGGTGGGTCAGTCCCCGTACTCTCTCTAGCCCCCGTTGGAGGATTCCGTACGAACAGCAAGCAGTAAACCTTTCGGCGACGGTCGTGTTTAATCTTCGGCACAACGTCAGTCTCAGCGTAAAAGGTATATCCGTATTTCTTACGCAGTATTTTTCGCATTCGATGTTGGGTTTTCCAAAAAAAATTCCAGATTTTGGAATAAGTGAACTTTGATGTGGGTATGGGACTGGAACTTTGGCTAATTGTGGTTGATTTGTTTTTTTGAATGACCCAGAAGAAGGAAGCACGTAATTTGATTGAATTTTGTTGTTTGAATTCAGCAAAATGGAATCGGGTCCAAGTGGCGAAGAGCCCGCATCGTGGGACGAACTGTACAATATCAATTTATTGCCGTCGGAGTTGTTTCTCAAGCTTCGGAAAGAAATTCAAGGGTTTCGTGTTGGTCTCAATTTAGAGGTATATATGTACACTCTTTGAGTTGTTGTATAGCAAATTCAAGGTTTTGGTTGCCTTTTGAATCCTCAAACAGATTGGTATGTATTGTTGGTTTATTGGATTATTGAATTATGAAAGCCCTTTGTAGATTTTAGTTTAGTCTGGTCCATTTGAATTAAATTATTTGAGTAGGACGTTAACCGCAATAAATATTTGGCTGACCCAGGAAGAAAATGTATTAGAAAATATGATTTTGCCTATGAGATATCATGGCTTGTGTAACCCCCCAAGCAAATCACTGACCCAATAACTTGTTGGAGCCCAATCATGTGGCCCAAAATGTGATGTCTCGTTCCACGTCGAAAGTCTATGTGGGTGATGCTGGGTATATAAGGAACCATGTAAATTACTACTGACAACTTGGGTTTAAGCATTTTGGGCCACGTGGTTGAGCTCCAACAAGTTATTGGGTCAGTGGTTTACATGGGACGTTACAAATGATATCAGAGCGATCAGTGTACACGATCAAGTGTGCGGCCGGGACTTTGTTTGGTCACTAGGGAACGACCCGGGGTTAGGCCGTGGTGACTCTAGTATGAATCTCTTGCCAAGGCGCAAGATCTTAAAGGTGAGGAGATTGTGATGTCCCGTCTCACATCGAAAATCTACATGGATGATCCTGGGTATATAAGGAACCATGTAAACTACTATTAACAACTTGAGTTTAAGCATTTTGTGTAACGCCCCATGTAAATCACTGACCCAACAACTTATTGGAGCCCAACTACATAGCCCAAAATGCTTAAGCTCAAGTTGTTAGTAGTAGTTTACATGGTTCCTTATATACCCAGTATCACCCATGTAGACTTTTGATGTAGGGCGATACATCACAGCTTGTCCTAAAGCATTTGGTCGGTACGAGGGCTATTATTATTTTGCAAACTCCAATGATTTTGACTGGTATGCTCTTGGGCCGGGTTGAGTATGATCGGACATGCCATTTGCAGGAATAATTTAGTCCAAACCTTGGATTATCACCCCGTCTTACGGCCAATACTAACAATAGAACCATTGACCAAATAGACCCTAATTAGTGCCCGTAACGAAGATGAAATATTTTCAGCAAGTAGTAATATTATGTACAGTACGAATACAATGTGGACAAATTGTGGGGTGTTGAATTGTACTGGTTGGTTTCTATGAGGCTGAGTCCCTTTGTGAGTAAAATTTCTGTAGATATGGATGACTTTGAACTGGGATGCCGGAATTTGTGACAATCTCGCTCCTCTCTTGTTTGGGAAAGCTTTCTTTGATGTAAAAGACATGCAAACATTTGGCTGAGCTGTATGAATGTGGCTGTGCTCTGCAAATCTTTGTATTGTTACTGTGTTTCTTTCTTGGCATTGAAATTTTCGAGTATAACCAGTTCTAATACTTTTGGCTTCATGATTCTGGTTCAGTTCTATAATGCTCCGAGTAATGAGTACCGGGCAAAGTTGGTATTGAAGCCTCTATCCTGTGATCGTAATTGGAAGTTCATGTACGAGCCTTTGTGTCAAGACGTGCGACTTGTTTCCAAGAAGATCCCAATCACAAAGTTTCTAAATCTCCAGGTTTCATACTCTCTCCCCCACTCCTCCTCCTCCTCCTCCTCCTCTAAGTCATTTACATATTGCTCACCGTAAGTCATGAATTATTAGTGGAATTTTGTATTGAGGTCCAGTCATGCAATAAATGCAGGTTGGTGTAGGACATAGTTTTCAGTTGCATGCAATTGGGTGGAAATGGAAGCTTACTACTTGTTTTGGGGGAGATGGTGTATCCAGAATCCGGAACAAAACATCACTTGGCTTTTGTCCTGGTGTCGATTTCCGGTTTGGGTGGAGAGCAGACTATGTTCTTCCAGAAATTACTGGGCAAGTTCCTTTATCTTCTGTTGCATTCACCACAAAGGAAACTGTAACCAGTTACAGAAATACTGCAGTTTACATCACAATATATTTTATTCTCTTCATTTAAGGAGAAGCTCTTGCTTGGCAGTTGGCGGTGACTAATCATGTATTTCTTGTGCCCTCAAGCTGCATACATATCCCAATTGTAAGGAGCAAGACCAAAATGTAGTTTGGGACATTAAGTGGTGTCGGGTTTTTCTAATCAAAATACCTTGGGCCTTCCTGAAAACGGAAGACAAAAAACAAATTCTTACGACCATAAGCAGACATACCAGGAAACTAATGTGTAAAGTTATGGCTTTGACAGGGCTGTGGGGACAGGTGAACCGTTGTTCAATATGAACTCAGGACGCTTGGAAGCATCGCTTGACCGGATTGAGGCTATTTTGACGCATAAAGCATCTTGAGGACTTGCCAAAGGAACAGGTATGCTCATCTATTGATTCCCTGTTTAGTTTTCTGTTAGTATATATGCTGATTTATGTGTTCATTCTATTGACTGACCTTAGTTCTATTACTATGACCATTTTGTGGATAAGCCATTTTGCAATGCGAGTATTAACAATTTCGATAGGTGGAAATAAAAGCCGACTCTTTTATCTCAATGCATAAGATTGCTAGCCAGACATATGCATTCAGATTGGACTATTTTTTAATTAGTCCTCCTTGTCCCACGTTTAGTAGCGACAACAAGCAAGAGCATCTTCCAGAAAGTCAGTAGGGAGCCATCAGCAATCAAAAGAGAATGCCAATGAACTCCAGCTTCCCCATAGCCTACCTAAATGGTCGAGCCTGGCTCCTTCCCCTCTTCTCTTGGTCATCCATATTATCCACTTTCTACTGCAGGCTTATTGAGGGTCCAGTCAATCCTAGGAGGGGGGACTCAATCGCTTGGAGGCTATGGTGACCCCATGGGCAGGGTGTTATTTTGGGATTGAGGCTATTTGGATGAAAAATGGGTTAACACTGCCTCTTCTCTGTTACACAACAAACAAAGGATATCTCTCGGTCCAATCTCTCCTGCTTGGCACCAAACCTGTTCTTTTATGAAACAAGGGCCAATTGGCATCAAGATTTTTGATCATTTTAAACTTTTGGCTGTTCATGTTCTATGATATCAATATGTTCTTACAACAACTTTTGTGTTACACAATGGGCAGGAACCTTGCAAGAACTCAGGAACTGTCTTGGAAAACGTGAGAGCAGTTCGTGAAGTATAAGCACAACCATGTTCCCAAATGCTTAAACGGCAATGTTTTCATGTCTCGTTTTGTCGTTTCCATCAGAGATATTCTTGTCCCTTGTACAGATATCCCCACTTATGATGAAGCCTTGTCACCATGCTCAATTGGGATTTGGAAATACTATGCTGTGTTTTGTGATGGTTGATAGCATTTGGATGCATTTCCTGTGCAATGAGTTTGTTGGCTTGCTCTTAAATCCCTTTTTGTGGTATGATTTGGTATTTGAAGGATGCTATTCACATGTCAGATTTAAAGAGAGAAGAAGAATTCAAAGGGTAGATTTGTGATTGACGAGTTGGAATATTATGGAGATTTGATATTTGAGAGCTGAAGATGTTCTTAAGCTAGTTATGAATATTCACTCGATTGTTCCTACGTGCACGCACCATTGGTTCTTATACTACTGCTACACCTGCCATTTACAGAAAGATTCTTAACATAGCCTTCACAAACTCAGAGAGAGAGAGAGAGAGAGAGAGAGAGAGATAGAGAGAAAGAAAGGGGTCAATGTTGAAACATTAACGGGAAGACAGAAGGATGACCTATATAAGGAGAGAGATATGTCCTGAAATATATTGGATATTTGCCAACACTATAGCCTAGTACGACTGCTATCGATAATGCAAATTATGGTCCATTAACTATCGCAATGAAATTATATTTTGTTCACCTTCATTAGGACGCAACCTGATTGATATATGTGTGTATATATATATATATATATATATATATATATATATATACATATATGAGAGGAGGAAGAGGGAAGGAGGTGGCAGTTGGGAACACCACATGTTCCTTCTGACAATGACATCCCATTAACCTGATTCCCACCAATAATTTCACTCCCACACCTTGTGCTCGAGAATTCCAGTTTTCCCTTCACAAGAGGCCCCCACTCCAGGATATTTGGTTGAGAAAAAATAAATATGGAGATCCACAGACCTTGTTTCTTCAGGATTTCAAGCTATGGGAAGGACAGTCATCATCACAAACTTCAAGCTTTCTCTGCCTCCTGCTGGAAAATGTGAGTTAAATTTGGGATATTGGGTTTTCTGTTTCTTCTTCTTCTTTTTCTTCCCCTCCCTTTTTTACCAATTTTGGATGGTTGAGCTTTCTATGTTTCCAAACAGGGCACTGAATTCCAGTTATTCTGGGGAAACAAGAAATCTAGGAGGAGCATCAGTAGAACATCAGAAAATCTCACTTCCACAATTCAAAACAACTCCTCCTTCAAATCTCCATTTCAACCCACATCAACCGTTGGATCAAGAATCCTTCATTATTCAAGAGGATAGAATTGAGTTTGGACAGTTTGTCGTACGAGAGGCCTTACCGGATGAGGAATTTTGGGTAAAAATGGCTTGAAAACAAAACCATAAATTCTATAGTATTTTTGTGATGGTGCTTCTTGATTTTAGCTCATTTCTGGTGGTAGCTGTTTTCTATTTCTTTTTGGATAGGCAGCAGCATGGTTGCGGGCAGAAACTCAATGGGAGGATAAGACGAATGACCGGTACTTTTGGTAAACCTTGATTATCAGCTTATTTGTGTATTTTGTCTCCGAATCTTTTACTTATTTTGCATCTGATTTATACATCAAATAAGCAATGGCTACCAAACACAACCTTCATACGTTGTTTCGTTACTCCAATTTTATATATAGTCCTAATGGGCGCACATTACAAAAAAAAGTATAGAAAAAAAAAAAAAACCGAGTGTTACTTTGGGTAGATGGTTTTGGAACTTATCAACTGGTCAATTTTAGTTTCTAAGCAAAGGTACAGATGATCTTAAACGAGCCGAACTTGAGCTTTTCATGAGCAAATGGATTTGTTTGCAACCCTAATCACTGTCACTCATTCTAGCTGTGCCTAACAATACAGATACGTGGAGAACTACAAGAGGAAATTTGCAGAGCAGGTAGGCTTTTACAATGCCATCATTCCTTAGGTTTATTGATAACAGACTGCAATATATATATATATACATATATATGCAGAATATATGAAAATCTTGGTCCTCATCTATGTAGGAGTTTAATGCATTGAAAAGGCGAAGCAAAAAGAGGCTGCAGAAGCATAAGTATAGCTGCATTGTGACGGTATGATTTTCTTCCCAAAGTAATTAATCCCGTACCGTACCGCCCGGTACCGGACGGTACGTCTCGTACCGGACCAAAACCGGTACCGTCGGACGTCCGTACCGTTCCGGCAAGAATACCGGCGGTTCCGGCCGGTACCGGCCGGTTCCGGCCAAATACCGGATCTCGGCCGGTACCGGTTTTTCTTTTTTTTTTTTAATTTTTTTTACTTTTTATGTATTTTTTAATTGCATTTATATACCTTTGTTTTTTTGTCATTTTCCTTGTAAATACTCCTAATTAAGGTATGAAAATTTATAATGCAAAAGGAAAAGTTAACATTATTTTTTATGAAAATTAAAAGGAAAAATTATCATTTCTTTTAATTTGAAGTTAACATTCCTTTTTATGAATGTTAACATTCTTTTTTTTTTAAACTTAACATTGCTTTTTTATTCAAAATAAAAAATAAATATTAACCTTTATTTATAATTTCATACATACATGAAAATAAATATTTTTTTTTCACTTTCGAAACTTTATGATTGTTAATTTTTCTTTTCAATTTCTCTAGACAAGAAAATGAATTTTAATTTTTCTTTTTTCTCTTTTCATACCTTAATGTTAAAATAAATATTAATTTTTCTTTCTAATTAAGCGTATGCTAACTAATTTTATAAATTTTTTGTATTAAATGATATTGAAATATCATAGGTTAATTGTTATCCTTTGAAAATATTCTGTTTTGTGAGTTATTTTTAAGTTGTGGGGTTTACTTTATATGTCAAATGTAATTTTTTTGTAAAAAATATTAGTTAAAAAAATTATATTATTTTTTAGCGATAAATCCGAAACGGTACCCCGGTACCTACCGGTACCGGTACGTACCGTACCAGTAACAAAACCGGTACCCTTGCCGGTACGAGATTGATAAAATTCTTCCCCCAAGTCACATTTATGCTACAACTTTTGTCTATCATCTTTTTTCAATTTTTTGGGTCAGGATTGTTTTATCATAGTCTCACCAAAGAAGTTTCTTATGGTGTATTTTCGGACGTAAATAGGTACAGAAGGAAGAGAGTAAAATAGTGGGAACCCTAGATTTGAGCATTCGATACTTGTCGACCGGAGAGACCTTTCCTGGGGTAGAACTTTTGCTCTCGTCTCTCTGAGTTTTGGTTTCTTCCATTAATTGATCAAACAAGAAGAATAGCTCGGGTTTGGCGAGAAGCAAATTGTTGTTCGTTCGATACTTTGTTGCCTGAAGTTGGAATTCTATCTGTTCACAGGAACGCACTGCTGCAAAATCTCCTATCTTCTACAGGATTGAGAAAACAGAACATTGCAGACATGGTTACATTGACTACCTTTGTGTTGCAAAATCCGCTCGTCGCCAGGGCATTGCGAGCAACATGTTACTCTTTGCTATTAATCTGGCTGAATCAAATGGTAAGACTATTAATCATTAGTCATTTGAAACAGTAATTCTTTTACTTTCTGAATCAGACTTATTTTTTTGGTCTCAGGAGCAAAACGAGTGTATCTGCATGTTTACGGTAATAACAAACCTGCACTGAAACTTTACCAGAAGATGGGATTTCAGGTATTACCATCGTAGTTGCTTTCTCTTTATGGTTTCAGTTGACAACACAAGATCTTGTGCACTGCAAAATGCCCTCAAGTCGTCCCAATGCACCTCTAGCTATGCGATTCTGCCTAAAAATTGCATGTTTTGAGATTCAGGCCACATTTTTTTGGGTTAGGAGTGTATTGGGAGACAAGCACATGGAAGTGTTTTAAAATAGCTAATACCAATTTGAACCATGAAGAACTAAGCAAAATCTTTACACTTGCTATCAGGTGGTCAAAAGGGCAACTGCTCAACTCGCAAAAGAGAACACATGCTTGCTTTGCTTCGAACGATAAAAGCTCATTCAACAGAAATTCATTGTACAGACAGAACAGCTCACCCTAGTTTAGAAAGAAAAATTCATGAAATTTTCCCGAAACTGTGAGCTCCACAGATGAATTATTTGTCTTGCAGGAAATTCTTGTGCTCCAAGGTGATCGCAGCCTCATTGCCCGATTTGATAAGATAAAAAAGTACATCAAACTTTCCACAAGTGAACAAGAAACAAAGTGAAGTTAGAAGTAATTTTCCATAACTTCAAGTAATCATCCATTATAGAACAAATTGCTACATAATGACTCGCCAAAAACCTGCTATGCGGGGCTCACCAAAAGATCAAAAGTGCCCAGCTGTAGACGTGGTATCATTTTGCATATTCCAAGGCATTGCATTTTCCCGTTACAAAAAGAGAGAAAAACACTAAATTAGATAGGTGCTTCGCAAAATGGGAATTTAGCACTTTAGATAAGGGGGAGATCAAGCATCACATGGAGAACATTGTGTGCGAAATTCCAACGACAAGGCTAGAAATATCATGTGCCCAAATTGGAATTGGTGTCACTCAAGAAGAAAAATGCAATGGTCCTGCTAGCGGATCAGGCATCCTGACATGTTCTAATATCGGGGTCGTTTTCAATCCGATAATCTGCACATGAGGATTTGAGTGACCAGCCAGAAATGCATTGGTTATCTGCAAAAAAATGACACGGATTTTACACCGAATTCTACTAGATCTTGCAGAAGACATACAATGGAACATGTAAAACAAAAAGGAGGAAAAATGCGATAGCATATAATTCAAGACGAAATGTCAAAATGAGCAACTTGGACAGCTGAAAACCACAAACTGCTTGAAGTCCTCAATCTATTTATCCACTACATAATGAAGATGATATCAGGCTAGTCCATTGATGCTCGAATTTTCTACAGCTACAACCAATCAATATGCATGCTAAAAACATGAAACAACTATATATCACCACCACACACAAGAAACCAGAAGATCCAAGTCCAGGAGATGACCCATCATGTTTCTGCTTCTCAAACATAAGAGCATAGCTCGTTCAGCAAATGACCAAAACGATATTCTCTGCGGATCTGATTTTTAATTGCTACAGTTCCAAAAACCCAAGTAAAGGATGATAGAATGTAACGATTCTGGTGCAAAAAACATGCCTTTACACGATGTTTTGGTCCCGAAATAGCAGCCATGCTCTTTCATGGCAGGCTTATAAATAATATGATGCCAGCCCTTGCTTTTGTGTCCGGTAACCCATGCAAATGAAACTACTTTGTAGCAAAGCCTATTTCCCGACAGGTATACCATTCACAGAGAACAATTCTTTGTAGCAAAATTCATTACCATCTAAAAGTAACTCCTGGATTTTATTTGGCAGAACCAAGCAATACTGCATTGGCAGCATGCATGTGATGTTCTATCGTGGGATGCATATACCTGAGTACATCCAAACAATTTGAGCACTCTGAGTGATGAGCAGCTATCCACTATCAATCCTAGAGCCTCGTCTTTCAGATTGCGACACCATGATAAATCCAAGCTAAGCAACTTTGTCGAACATCTGGCAAGTGATACAGCAGTGTTGTAACTGACCTGCAGAAAGTCATATATACGGTAACCAATAAAGAAATGAAATTGAACTGCAGTACAAAAAATAACAAGCGGCACTCCTTACCTTGTTAATATTATAGAGGGCCAAATCTTTCAAAGACCCCCCAGATACTTCAAGGTATGCAGCAACAGCTTCATCGCTGTCATTGTGTAAAACAACGAATTATCAACAGATTGCTTCTATGAAGGCGTGAATATTGCATTAGGTGAGTGGACTGAACTACTGATCCTTTTTCTCAGTATGGAGAGGAAATTCTGTCAGTCAAATTGTACTTTGAACTTGGAACAAGTAGTTTATAATGATAATGCCAAAACCTGAACAAATTCCGGCAGAGCTTTAATGATTGAATTGCCCGACAACCATTTGCCAGGTATCCCATTGTGGAGTCCGTGAGTCTCTGCAAGTTACCAAGGTCGAGAGCACATAGTCCTGTACAATTGTCTGCAATGACTTTCAATGACAAATCACTCAATTTCCTGCAGAACATTCAAAACACATAGAGCATTTTAAATTCTTGAATATTTTACTGGAGCTTAATTAATGATAATAATCTGAAACTGATCCCCCTCTATTTGAATGATACAGGTAATCCACATAGCTTAGTTATAGTTCCACGCACGAAATGGTAATAAGGATTTGAATGATACAGGTAATCCACATAGCTTATTTACAGTTCCACACATGAAATGGTAATAAGGATACATACTTGCAGTCGGTCAAAACAAGCTCCTTGATATGGTGACCAGACACAGCAACGAATTTACCAAGAAAATCATCACACACAGTTTCAATCCCAGCTACCGAAAGTACTTCTAAATGCTCTAGCTTCAACAGTGCGGGTAGAATAAGCATAGCATCTATATTTTCGCATTCGTCAATGTACAACTCGCTCAGAACAGATCCCAACGAATCAGCGATAATTTTGATTCCATCAGCAGTGAGAAGAGAACACTGGCTGAGATTTAAAGATCTTAAAGAAGGTGCAGATATGACAAGTGCACTTATCCCAACATCCGAAAGACGGTACGCGCCTTTCAGTGAAACAGCAGTTAATGCAGGAAGGCTATTTGGTGAGCGAGCCAAGGTGGCTTTCAGCACATAATCTGGCATACAGCGTCCACACAGGTCAAGTTGCAGCACCTAATTGACAAAATCAAAAACCATTCAGATTAGAATAGTTATTTAGATTAACAAGAAACAGAAAGCTGCAACTCCATGCCAATAAAAGAGATTCAGAAAATCTAGTTTAAGAACAACGAGCTTGCCATGAGCAAGATGATTATCCTTATCTGAAAATGAAGAAAGGCTTGCAGACTGAACCAACATGGCAAGATAGTCTCAAAGTCTTTAAATACAAATAAAAAAGCATAAAGTATCAAATATAGGCCCGATAAGAGTGAGAAACAGAGCTCAGGCAGCAGATTTTGTTCCTTAACTAGAGATATCATATTCTACAATGAAGTCCTTGCTGTCCCGGCCCAGCATAGGAAATCAAGTGAAAAAATCACACAAATGTATCTCAAATATTGTTTTCAAAATCTGCAAATCGTATAGAACTACACACATAATGGCGCAATACCAAAATGGCATGACTATGCACCAATAAGAGCACCAAACAGTTTTTTGTGGCACTAGTGGTACATAGAAGTTATGAGTGGTCAATGATTATTGGTTTGATGCTCTGGGCAAAGCATTGCAAGCTCCAATCAAGAAAATTACTACCAACTTCGTGATAAGAGTTACTAAGCTGTACTCTTAATGCACCATATGAGGAAGGAGGCAGCCATCCAAATAGTGCAGCAGATAAACAAATATTTAGCTCATCACAACAGATTATTCACAACAGTCAAAACATCAATCAATTACTTATTCGAAATTGATCTAAGCATCATATTTTCACAATCAATTCGATAAGAAGTCGCACCGTCAAGTTATTGGTTTCACACCCTTCAGAGGCATTCGTTAGCTGTTCCTCTGTCAAACATGAACAATCCCTTATCCTTATCTCAGTAGGTGATCCATGGAGAAGGAGGTCAAGGAAATGACCATTCATTTTCCGAGAATCACAAAGCAACTTACTGAGCTTGTGTGTCAGCATATCAGGGACGCTGTCAAGTGAAGTGATTGCATCAGCATTTTTAGCAAGAATCTCCAAGCATAAGTCTTGAAGTGAGGGGATCAACATCTTTTGGCTGTCACGGGGATCCTTTCTGGGAACCCACACAAAAGATGCAGGTTTACTTTTATCCAAACAGGAGTTCTGCTGTAGCACATTCATGTTCATTTCTCGGTCCCTAATAATCTTCATAGCAGTGGAAAAAGGACCAGGCCAGTCTTCAACTTCCCTCTCTGCTTTCGTTTCAGGCATTTCCCTTTCAGCCTCATCAATAAAACCGTTTTCCTCTACCTCTTCGGAAGAGAAATGCGCAAATCGCAACGCATTTTTCTTGGCTATATCCCTGAATCGTTCCTTGTGACCCCTTCCTTTCATAACATCCACCATTATGTTAGTCTCCTCAACTTGCCTTCCATCCTTAACTGATACATCATCTGCCAAAGCGTGGGTACCTGAAACTGCAATTTTGGTTGAATCTCCCGCGGTACCATCTGACAACAACCTATCCTCAACTACGTTCCCCTTCCCCTTTTGTTCCCTACTCAGCCTCCTACTGGACTCACTATTACGACTTCCAACAGCAGTTGGTTCTGTCTCATCTTTCACACAAACATTTTCTGCCAAACCGGCAGGGCCTAAAACATTATTTTGACTTGATACCAAATCATCATCAAACACTTTGCCCTTCCCTTTTTCTTCCTTGCCGAGTCTACCTCGAGCCTTAGTGCCAGAACCATTATCACCACCAGTTCGGTCTTTGTCCAATACATTACCAACCGGTATCTCTACTTTGCAACCCAGATCCACTTCCAAATTTTCCACATCTCCCAGCAACCTCTCCTCCTTATTCACCGGACCACCCTCCCCAACACCACAATTCAACCCTACCCCACTATTCACATGAACTAATTTGCGAACATCACCGCCGCTTCCCTCTGCTATCCTTTTAGTAACTTGCTTCCCCGACCGCAAATTGAGGGATCCCTTCTCCAACCAATCCTCGCTCACCAACTCCAAATTCCTTAAATCATCAAAATTACCCAATTTCCGCTTCCCTTCCACCTTCTCATCACTGACTTCGTTTTCTCTAACCTCCCTAACACTTTTCCAATCACAATTTGACTGAATTTCACCCGTCTTAACCTCATCTACCACGGAAACAACTTTATCTCTTCCCTTCTTAGTATTCAACTCAACCTCTGCCGCAACTACATTGCTCTTTCTAATCCTGTCAGAAACCCTAACTTTCTTCACTCCAATATCAGGCACCCTAGGGTTTTCATCAATTCCATGGTTCTCGGATGCACATTCACCCTTTTGCTCCATCGCATTTGCAGCAACCGCGCTCTTTCTTTTCCGGTTAGAGACACTAACACTAACACAAGGGTTAACTTCATCCACCCTCCGAATGGAAGCAAGACGGAGACTCCGTCTCGGAGGTGGAACTGAGGCCGATTCAGAACATAAACCTTGAAGGGCTAAGGTCGAAGGAATCGAACTCGGCGAAGCAAGGTTCGGGGGCTCTGGGCTTCTGGCGGGGGTCTTCGGTTCAATCGTCGTCATCTCTATTTTGGGGATTTTGAGCGGAGACTGAGATTCGACCGTCGAGAGTATCTCTCGAGACCTCAAGACTGGCATCGTGATGATATAGAGGAAGGAAGACTACCAAGCGGGAGAGAGAGAACTGAAAGAAGCTTACGGTGTACGCCTCATGAACTGCAACGATCGGCGTCTCGCCGACTTCCCGCCAAAACGCAGAGGGAAAAGGTTGCAACTTCCAAGAGTTGGCGTGGCAGATTGTCACTGGCTGGTTCTAAAGCATGCGTTTCTAATTCTAGAAACATAGACCATCCGGACAAAATCGTTGGAGGCACATGACACCTTCAATAATTCAAAGATCTCACGTGTAATTATTGAAGATCTTATGTGCTCCAACGGTAGACGTGTCTAAATGTGTTCAGATAATTTGTATACACAGATTTTCTTCTCCTCTTCTCAGTAAGTGAGCCGGAACTTCTAGAATGTGGAGCACCATTATGTGATATTTCACATTTATTTTCATTATATATTGAGGGGGTGTTTGGGAGCTTATTTTTCAACTTTTTATTTTTGGCTTTTTGGCCTTTTGAATTATGATCAAAATGAATTTTAAATTTAGAACGAGTGTTTGAAAAAAATGTGCAAAATACATTTTGCAAAAGCAGTAGAATGAGAGAGTGTTGGCCCACCTCTTTTTTGTATTTTTTTATTCCCATTTTTTAATTTTGGTTGTTTGGGAGCTATATTCGTAGAATGAGTTCTGCGAAACCCATTCTTCATTTCGGACTTTAGGATCAAAAATTTCCTTTTTGTTTTCATTCCCATTTTTCATTCTATTACTTTTGCAAAATGCATTCTGTACATTTTTTTTAAATATTCCTTCCAAATTCTAAACTCATTCTGATTATAATTTAAAAAACCAAAAAACCAAAAAGCCAAAAATAAAAAGTTGAAAAATAGGCTCCCAAACACCTCCTGAAAAATGGGAATAAAAATGCAAAAATGAGGTCTAAAACTCCTTTTGAGTTTTTGATCCTAAAATCCAAAATGAATAATGAGTTTTGCAGAACTCATTCTGAAAATACAGTTTCGAGACGGCCAAAATTCAAAAATGAAAATACGAAAGTGCAAAAAAGAGGTGGCCAAACACCCTCTAATTGTAGAATTCATTAATTTTTTTCTTAAATTTCACGTATGATAAGGAAAAAATTTAGACAACACAGAAAAAATTCACTTTAATTATAACATATTAGGGATGATCCTCTGCTATGCACAAAAGTTAAAGAAATATATAGTAATGTACTTCTATATTTATTAATATTTAATAATATAACTTGTAAAAATTCATAAAATTCATATTGATTAACATAATAAATTAATTAATTCATTGATAAGGCTTAAAGTTAGTACTATAATATTTAATATATTTGTTATGTACAAAATATATCTTGATCTATAAAATAGAGTATTCATTATCTTTTTCTTTTTACTTTTGAGCCATAAAAAGATAAGAAAATTTATTATAAAAATATACATGTCAAACTATCTCATTGATCATTTATGTTATGATAATGTTATATCACAATTATGCCCGCACTATATAGGTGAAGACCTTTTAATTTAATTTTTAACATCAAACTCCTATAATTTCGGTCGTGGATCCATAACTTTTCATTGCCCAACTACTGCTCAAAATTATTTCCATCAGATCGGAAAATGGACAATAATAGAAGGAAGCGAAATATTTTATTTGACATCCCTTTTCAGCACGCACAATAATATGCTACAATTCCAACCAAAGTCTCCCAGCTGTTGTCACCGTCTAAATTGAAAATCCTACATATAGCGATATAGCGATCTCATTTGTGTAACTTGGCTAAGGTACTTTAAAAACCAAATAAGTTCAAAAATTATAAAAATAACAAATAAAATCTATAATAAAGCAAAATATATAATCTCATAAATTTTACTATCAGCACCACATTGACAAGTACACAAAACATAAAAGTCTTAAGTTTTTTTAATCACAAATTATGTATCAATTTCTTTATGTTTATAAAAAAAAAAAAAAAAAGAACTGGATACTTTTATGCTCTTGTTTTGCCCAATTTTACATTGTATTTATTAATTTTTATTAAGCAGTGAGTAATACGACATTGTTTTACTCAATATGTATATTTTACTTATAATATTTGGTGACGTAAGTAATCTATGCCCAAAAAAAAAAGGCCTCGTGTCTATATAGTCACGGCAGAGGGGCAATTTGTTGGCGTCTTGTAAGGCATGATTTTTTTATTCGCGACAGTTATTCTCGTTTACAAAATCATAATCAACAACAACATTATTATGCTTCTAAATCTTTGGTACCGAAGTAAGAGCGAGAGAGATGAAGACTCAATTTTGATGTGAGTTTTACCCATCTCTTTTGTTCAAATGGAAGTACAAGACGACAATTTTGAAATTTGTATCGAATTGATTTTTATTTTTTCTAATTTTTTTTATAGCAATAATAATACTACACAGACAAGTTTAAAGATAAGTTTAAAAAAATCTCCTTTCTTAAGTCCTATTTTAAAAATAATAAATTGAGATTTTTTAATCTGTTATTTTAAAATTTTATTACCTTTTTTAGATTACGGTATTGTTTGACAAAACTGAAAATTAAGTATTGAAAGCTGAATACTGAAATTTTTAAGCATAAAAACTGTTTGTTATATATTAAAATTTAAGCACTGAATTAATTAATTTATTTGATTTGCACAAGCAGCTGAAGTTTAAAATTTACTAATTTTTTAATTTATCTTACAATGGGCCTTGCAACACACTAATCACCAAATAATGTTGTAGGCATGGTGGTGGTAGTGGATGTCGATGGTAGTTAGTGGAGGTGGGGGATTAGTGATGATGGTGATTAGTGGCGGTGGTTTGCGACAATGGTGGTGATGGGTGATAGTAATGTTAGTGGCGGGTGGTGATGGTGGTGGTGGTTAGTGTTATTACTCGGCAGTGTGGTGATGATAGTGATAGTCAATGGCGGTGGTCAGCATTGTGGTGATTAATGGTAGTGGAGGGTGACTTTGGTTGTTAGTGCCAGTGGTCGGTAGTGTGATGGTTAGTGACATTAGTTAGCAGTACGGTGGTTAGTGGCAGTGGTGGTTAGTTAGGTGGCAGGTGGCTGTGGGGGTTAGTGTGGTGGTGGGTGGCAGGTGGCGATGATCAACAATGTGATAAATAAACTTTTTTCTAAAAATTCTTTTGAGTGCGTTCAACTTTTTAAATTAAGAAGGGGAATAACTACTTAAATGGTATTACTCTTTATCTTACCAAAGACTTAATGTGTTAAGTTTCATAAAGTTTCATTATCAAATCAACTTAATACCTTTTTACTTAACATATTATGAGTTATACGAGTGTTCATGAAATACTGCCTAATTTTTTTTTAAACAATTAAGAATGTAAAAAGATTTAAAAATTTAGGAATTGAAATTTAAAGGATATGATAAATAGGATAAGTTCCATAAATAAATTGATTATATGAACTAATAAGGTTCTTTTCAATATTTTGTAAATTTTAAATTATTTGCTTGTTTTGCATGACCAATTAATTTGACGTAATTTTTAATAATTCGTTAAAAAACGTCTACTGACGTCAGTGTCGTTATGAGGAGTATATTCAATAAAAGACCTCTTGAAATGTTATATAGTATAGACTTTGGTGATAAACAAGCAGCTTAATGGACTTGGGGAAGCTATAGAATATTTTTCTGTAGTGAGTATGTAGTGTGAACAACTACGTCGCCTGCTTTGCTCTCAAAGCTATACTGTTTTAACTTATCACTTTGAATTGTTATCAAAATGAATAAAATCAAAACGATGCAGTTTTGAAGACAAAATGAACAAAACTACGTCGTTTTACCCGTACTACACGCACACTGAAAAAAAAATACACTACAGTCTTCCCGAATCCAAATTTATCGGTAGAACAAAAGAAAAGAAAAAAAAACTACATTTAATGTTTTTGGACTCCAGTTAATTATTATCATCTCTTAACGGACATAACACTGAAACTCATGTTTCACAGCAATTACCGATTGACAGCAGTGGAATGTCAATACATCTTACTGTCAATTCAAAAATGTCCGAGAATCAACAAGCAGCCTACTGCACAAGTCAGAGGCTCGTGGGAGAGTTGATAATCCAACACCCCACAACAGCCATGACAATATCGGATAATAAACCAACATAAAATCCACTGAATAAATTTCAATAACACAGTGAAGTCAAAAAAACCTTCCCCATTATTGAAATAGAGAAGGAAAAATGAACCTAACTTGGGGGAGGTAGATGACAGGCAAATTAAAAAAAGAAAAAGGAAAATCACAGTTTCAGGAGCGTTAGTTACAACAATATGGAAAGAAAAGAAATTCACAAAGGCTACATAAGAGAAACAAAAACTCACCCAATGTTTGGGAAAAGAAACAAGTGAAAAACAAACAATGTGGACTATAGCTGTAAGATAGACTCAACAAGCTCGTAGAGAGGTGCAAGCTCACCCTTATCGATCAACCGGAATTCCTGCATTACATAGAAAGATTAGGTTAGTAGCAGCAAGAGCGGCTTTAGGATTTATAAGTACTGAAGTCAAGTATCTATAACATTTATAATTTTGTAGGGTAAGACATACGGGTCAATGCACCCAAAAAGTATACCTATTCTAGGGAGATTCTCCAACTCAATGGGTCAACTGACTCCACTTGCCACTAAACAGAAGCTCGACACAAGGGGTGGGGGGTGTTTGCAGAATTTGATGTTTCCTTTCCATCATTCTCACATTTATGTGTTTCTTTCTGATTTTCTTTGGCTAAGCTAATTTTCTCGTGGTGAGATTGGAAAACAAAAACTGCAATACACGCTAGCATGTGAGGTGAGGCTTGGCATCTGAGTTATAATGGAGTCGGTCGAAATAGGGTTGAACATGAAATTGATTGATTCAACTTTTAAACTTATGGTAAAGTTAGATTATGACATACCCAGGTGAAAAGAACAAAATGCTTGAAGCAAGTATTGAGATGAGCTTCTTCCTTTAGACTCACAATCTTCTGAAAATGAGTATGATAGATGTGGGCATATACACGGAACAGCCGCTTGAATATTGTCTTAACAACATCCGCAAAATTTGGTGGAAATGGTGCCCCTGCATGACATAAATAAAATTAGAAAAACCAGAGCTTTGATCAAAATCCATATTTTTGCTGCAATAAGCAGAAACGTACATACCCAATTTTTGAGGGAAAATAGATTCATCATCGAGCTGAGATTCAATCCAGTCCATCAAATACTCTACGTATTTAGGAGCAGATACCTCTATAGGTTTCTTTATCGCAACTCCATCAGCCCACCTATACTCGTATCTGTAGGGAAACAAATTTTAGTCTAATATTTGCACTGCGAATGCAACATTTTAAGAAAGTATACATGCTTAAACTGCGTCAAGAAAAGATGCACACCTCACAAGCCTATTTCTTTCTGCCACATATAGTATTATAATCGACTACAGAGCTTAAAAATTATAGATCAAGCAGGGCTATGACAAACTTTGAGGCAACAAAACCAGGAAAACTACTCCCAAAAGGGTTTTAGAAACATACTTTGATCCTGCTGTCATCGTTGGACAGGTTGATGCAGTACAAAATTCTGTAAGAGTGCCATACAGAATGTTCACTTGATTGAAGAAGTCAACCGCTGGACAGAAAAGAGAAATGAAATGAATCAGTGACGTCATACATGAGTAACCATGGATATGAACAGACCCTTGCATAAATGACATGATATATACTTATTTAGATGGGATTAGATGGACGAAAATCACTAAAAGAAGCCCAAATGATACGAATCAAATTGTTTACTTTCAAGAGACATGAAAAGGCAGTTATATTCCCAACAAAATCAGTATTAGATTCTTCATTCAATTGGGCCTATCTCTTTTCATGGGGGGGATAAGAATATGTGACAACTTTTTGAATAGAATGGGGCATACGAGCAAAAATCCGAATAACAGTAGCCGGGCAAAAAAAGAAAAAAGAATCTGAATAACAGTATCAATACAACTGGAGCTGGAATCCAAAAAAGTAAATTATTCCCAAAGTTGATCTCAAGCTTAGGAGGACATCAATATTAAAGATAATTATTTTCAAACATGTCAATTGATGGCTATCGAGTTCATGCTCTTTAGGTTGTAACTTGTTTCATGTGCATATACATGGTCATAAATCTGCAAATACCCCAACAGGTTGTCCTAGGTATTATCACATGGGTTCATAAATTGATTTTGTAACCAATTTTCAGAAGGAAAAAAACACCCAATGAAAGAAAGTACTATTAGAAGTTAGTCTTTGGTCACATAATCTCATCATCAACCTTTATGCAAATCATTCTTATACCCCTAGAATGAGAGCTACATGCCCAGGTTTCAAAAAATGATTGGCTGATATACAGGACAATGGGTAATCACGCAAAAATTCGAAAGAGGCTTTATAACCGAAACTTGGACATCGTAGCTGAGAATCATATAGTCAGCAAAAGTCATACTGTTTAAATTTCTTACTATTTACAGCTAACCACTCATTAAGATCTTCTCCAGGGGGCAGTCGGACAGCTTCCCTTAAGTTCCCACTACCTAATGTAGCATCAATGTGCTTTTTAAGCTGAGCACCCTGCATTGCAACACAACCGATGGCGAAGAAAGACAAAATGTGTTGAGATTAAGACGATCTAGAGTTGATTCTCAACAGGTAAACAGTAAGAACAGCAAATAACTGAAAGATCTTAACCTTAAGGCAGAACACCAACCTTACTTCCTGATGGAGCATTCTTCTTTGGCCGAAATGTCTTCTGATTTCTTCACATTTCAAGTAAGGAGATAGTTAGTAGTGGCCCTACTCAGTCAATAGAAACGCAAAACATATCCCATTTTGCAGGAATCAATTTCAAACAGAAAATGAGCAATCAAAACCCACTACATAAAGCAGCAGTAAAAAAGATGGCTAATCCATTACCATAAATAGTGATGTCTATAACCTCAAATTTATGTGGAATTTTAACTGATTATGTCAAAGCAACATGATTCCTTTCTATCATGACACTGCCCTTTGTCTCTTCAATCATCTGAAGCACCAAATTTAGAATTCTCTAGAACGAAGAAGTACAGTAGATAAACATAAATACTTATCTCGGGTTGAAAGTAGAAACCAATGACTTACTATTGCATCAAAGACAGCACCACCAATAAAATCCAGATGGCCATGAAAATTGAACTACTAAATTTCCAACACGAAAAGCACAGAAGGTACAAATTATAATATCCCTGGGCCCATAATCAATTTGCAAATGATTTTGGGCCAGATCAAATGATCAGGTTTCTCACATAATATTTCACCATGCTGATCATTCACTTCAGATACCATCCACAAAAAAAAATCTTGAAAATGTAAACGCCATGATAAGTTCTTCAAACGGTATCAAATCTCATAGACTTCGGACAAAATCTCTACAACAGTGATTCTAATCATCGGTTTCATATGTTGAAAATAAAAGTTCAATCTAACTGAATTGATCAAGCTTCCTAACTTTTGTTTTCACGAAGTAATTAGTGATGTCATTAGTAACAGAAAACAATGGTAATGCAGGACGACGGGTCACTGCAAACTGAGAAGGGACTTGTAATTATAATCATAAAGTTTATAACGAAATAAGTTATAGACATCCTACACCTTGCATTGGTCATGATCAGATCCATTCTAGGGCTTTGTGTTAGACCTAAACTGCCCTGATTTAGAGAACTGCCCTCATTCAAACAATAAAAATCTACAAGGTAGTTAAACCAATTACTCCCCAAAAAAATTGTATTGGTTTTTAACCATTTTCGATTGATGTTCATGTCCGACACCCGAATGAGAATCCAATTGTAGCCATACTGTTGCCACGAACTGAAATTCGTATAAATTTCACCAACATCAAGAACAGATGAGGAGTAAAGCTCAAGATCAAAAGCCACATCACAATCGAAGACAAAAACATGCCTGAATCTCTGATAAATTACATGCACCTCATGCATATGTGCAGACAATTTTTATATACATATATATTCGTACACGATAAAAAGAGACGATGTAGGTGATAAGGAATACCTGCTTCCGAGACCGAAGAGACTCATGATTTCTTAAGAGTTTTTTCTGGTTTAGAGACAAGGCCTAGGGTTTCTATTCTCTCTCTAGAAATCTCTCCCTCTTGGTCTCTCAAAAAAGACCAAAGATGGGAGAGGCTTGGACCAGAAGTTGAAGAAGAAACGGAGGGTGTATGCATATTTCTATATATAGGCTGAGAGGAAATAGCTAAAAATATTAGAAAGAGAGAGACAGAGAGAGAGAGAGAGATTGGGAGGAATATGACAGAGTGGCATTGGAGGAGTCAAGCAAGACCCGACCCCCCGTCTCTCTCTCTAAACAACAGCCAGATCGTCGTCTTCCTTGCCATTGCCAACCTGGCTGATTCTCTTGAAATTTAATTTTGCCAGTTTCCGCATTTATATATCCTTGCTGGGTTTAACCGTTAATAAATTACAGGGTAAATTACACTTACCCCCCTTGAGGTTTTTACAAATACACTGATCTACCCTTAAGTTTAAGAAACTATTCTAGTCTGTCTTACTTTTGAAATAATTATGCAATTACCTCTCTTACAGTTTACAAACAGTCAATATCGTTAGTCAAGCTATTAAAACTCCAAATTTAAGATTTTTTTAGCAAAATAAATTACAACATAATTTCTATCGCATCTGAAATAATATATATTGCATCTTTTACATTTTTTCAAGATCAAAACTCGAATAAATTTATAAAATTTTGTCAGAGTTTTGATTTCAAAAAATTTCAAAAATTCAAAGTAGGAAAAACCAAACACGGTAAAAATTATATTGCAACTCATTTGGATAAAAATATTCCAAACTTAAATTTTTTTAATAATTTAACTAAAAACATTTGAATAATTTTAACGGTAAAAAAAATATTATGCAAAAAACAACCAAAACTAGAGTAATTTCTCAAACTTGTAACTTATACTTTGCAAATTGCAATGGTAGTTTGAAAACAACTCATTGTCCTATAAAAAATTGAAGAACAAACTTAATGAAAGTGGACACAGAGGGGAGAATTATTATTTATCCTTGCTTTATTCATCCTTTTGAGGGTGTGTTTATTTTGTTATCCACATTCTTGTTTGATTCGTGGATTAGGCAATTGAGATTGAATTATTTGTGCTTAATTACGCGCAATTTCATATTTAGTTCTCCAAAATTAGACCAGGACAAATAATTTTAAAATTATTATGATATCTATATGTGGGGTATTATTTAATCTTAGGGAAGGAATGCGACTCATTTTATCCCATTTGTACTAATCAAAATTATCAATCTCGTACCAACAAGCGTACCAATTTTATTACTAGTACGGTACGTACGGGTACCGATATGTACCGGCGTACCATTTCGGATTTATCGCTAAAATTAATATACATATTTTAAATAATATTTTTAATAAAAAATTATATTAAACATAAAAAATAAAGCATCATAATTTAAAAATAAATCACTAAAAATAAAAAATAATTTTAGCCTTAATTTATGTCTAATTATTCAAAAAATTAATTTAATTGAATTTTTATTTTTTAAATATGGATCGGACCAGTACGGTACCGATCAGAACAGCCTGGAACATGCCGGAATAGCCCGAAACAGGCCGGAACAATAGCCGGAATGATACTCTGGCGGCTTGATACCGTTACAAGAGCGATATGGGACGTAGTGGCTAGTACGGGACAGGATTGACAACTTTGGTACCAACCATTACTCCACCGTCTCCGACCACCACCACCACCCCACCCGCCCTCGCCACTGCCTTTGACCACCATTGCCGCCACTGCCACCTCCAACCACCATCGCCACCTCTAACACACCGCTGCCTCCGCTGCCACCACTGCCGACCACCACCACCCATCACCATCTGCCACTCCACCACCACATACATATATATACACAACTCCAGCAAACATCTGTTCAAAATTTTAAATAGTTGAGTGGAATATCTTGAAAATAATCTAGTTCAAATCAAACATGAGATTAAGGCCCTATTTGGCCAAACTAGATTATGGAGATTGTCTAGATTATTAGGGAAATAATTGAGCCCCATTTGGCCTAAATTATTCACCCAAACAATCTGGATTAATCTAGCTCCAAACACAACATAACCAACATATCCACAAATAATTTAGTCCAAACACTTTGAGCTAGATTATTCCCTCCGGCACCAAACATAATCCAACAATCCAATAATCCCATAATCTAGTTACGCCAAATGGACCCTAAGTTTGACTCGTATTAAAACAGTACAAGGACAAATAATCCCAGTACTATTGGTCCCAGGATTATAAATCTCACCAATTTTAATTAGCAAATCAAGAGAGGCATTCAATTATGTCAAAATCATTTATTTATTATGAAAACATAAAAGTTTAACTTAATCGGACATCTCGATGTCCGATTGAGTTCAATTTTAGAATAGTCTTCTACCAAATGATTGTCGGCAAAATTCACAGTTCTTGTCATCGAAGCTCGCTAACTATGAACAAAACCCATGGTGGAATTGCTTTTGTGGTAAAGCGGCCTCAATTTCCATGTAAAAAATTTCAGGCTTAAATTAATAGAGTAACATCGATAATGTTGTTGTAACTTTATTAATTGCTAATTGCTAATGCTTCATCGAAAAATATTAAAATAAAAGTGTATTTCAATATTATATCCTTAATAAATTAAATTTGACATGGGTAGATAGATATAAAAATGATCTTTTAAGTTGCAGTTGTTGAAGAGTATGTTATAATGAGGTTAAAATAAGTTCAAAAAATTTGATCCAATTTTTCATCTCAAAGAGCTCAACCAGTCTATCATTTTTTAAATTCATCAGACATTAATAATTTAGTAATCAAAGTACATTATTTTCAAAAAAATTGAAAACCAAATACAGTATAGTTTAGAATAATTCTACGAACATATATCATTGGTGCACATCTGGACACAGATATGTTCGAAATTGTCGGATGTACGTGGGATCCTCTATAATTATATGAACTTCACGTGCATCAAATAATTCCGAACTTATCTATATCTAAATGTGCACCAAATTTATATTCCTAGACTATTTCTATAGTTGAAAGTGGTATGACCATCAGTGGATTTAATATAGGAATTGGGGGCCGTAGTGAGCCGGCTCACTACATGGGTGTAGTGAGTCTATCAGGCCATTCATTTCGATAACGGACAATTCAAATTCAAATTAATATTTATCTGTAAAAATAATTAATTAATACTGATTTAAATTTAAACCATCTGTTGTCGAAATAAATAACTTTACTACACTCATATAGTGAGTCCCACTACACGGCCCATCTCCGTTTATATACGTACCTTATGAGAATAGATGATGTGTGCGGATATTTTAGGTGAATGGGCCCACTAATTGTGCAAATTAGCTGTAATGGCCAATGGGAAACTGCAAAGCTATCCAAAATAAGAGTGGGTGGCAAATCATACTTTCCAATTTATCAACAAAGATTCAACTAACTACACAACATTACTGCACTTGAGTACAATTACACAACCATTGATGGAGTACCCGGTTGGCAAGAACGAATTAAATTCCGAAAATTTGTAACTTCTTTGTTATTGTAGTGAGTCGTACGCCTTGACAGAAAGAGATTGGGCTAAACTAAGATATGGGCTGGCAAGTTGGAGGTCCAACAACTTGCAAGCCTACACCTAAGATTGAATATTGGTTTGCATCGGCAATGTAACCCGAAGGAAGATTCGAAGTGACAGAACTTCCGAATATCCTGAGAAAATCTTAGACGAATATGACAAGAATCCTAAAGTGATCTCGAGGGATTCTTGAAGTGATCTTAGAGGAGAATCTAGAGATAATTTTAAAATGAGCTTGAGAAAATTCTAATGATATTCTGAGTCAGAATCAATTATAAGAGGGATATTGATACAGAACTCTAAACAAGTACGCTCTAATTCAAGTGCAAATACTTCTGTGTGCTTTCACTTCATATGTTTGACTTAAGCATCATCTCGCTAATATTGCCCGAACGAAACTAACGAGTTATTTCTGTGACAGGCAAAAAAATTCTATTCGAATCAAAGAGTTACTCTTAGTGGTGGGGGTGATACCGGTCCGGTTTGGCCAAAAAACTCGGACCAAACCAGTCATTTTGGTTTGAAGGTTTTAAAATCGAAATCGAACGTGGTTCGGTTTCGTTCGGTTTGGTCTGGTCTGGTTTCGGTGTAATTGGAATTGGGACAAAAATGAAAAAAATTATAAATAATTAATAGGCCCATGTCAAGTAAACTCAGTCCAGATTAAATTTTATTAAAAAATTACTGAGAGCCGAGAGGTGGAGGGCTTGGAAGGTTAAGGATGAGTGAGATTGTGAGAGGCAGAGCACTAAGAATGAGAAGGAGAGACGGTGGGAGGCGGAGGGTAAATGAAAAGTGAAAGTGAAGGAAAGGATTAGGTTTTTTTTACATATACAAGACTACACACGGTGTATCACTGTACCTATAATTTTAAATTTTTAGTTTTTTTACATATACCGGTTCGGTCTGATTTGATTTGGGTTGAAAAAGTCTAAAACCGAAAATCGAACCGAAATTTCTCTAAATTTTCAAATCGGACCGGACCGGACCGAATGAACTCTAAAACCAAACCAAACCAAACCAAACTGTCGGTTTGGTTTGGTTTTTCGATTTACACTTTCACCCCTACTTATTGGTGACAAAGTACTATGTCAACATGGATAGATGCTCTTCAGGCACTAAATAAAAGATCTGGATCCCCACACACACATATATAAATTTAGATACATGTATTAAAAAACAAGGCTTTTCAACATGTTAGACTGATTAGATACATATAGGGTTTCTTTGATTTGTGTTTAATATTGAATTATTAGTATTCAAAATAGCATCGATTGGATTATTTTTGGTATATTTTGATCGAATTTAATGAAGAGTTTTGTTCGTCTTTGGAGAAGTAATGACGAAAATACCTTTAAATGTGTTTAATATTTGAAATAAATTATTAGATTATCAGGCATTTTAGTTTGCTGTCGCCATCTCAATCCTAAGAATCCTTGACTTCTTTCAAAATCAGGCTTCCACCCTATGAGCTTTGCTGTATTTTATTGTTTGGGAAAGATATGCCTCATTTGCATTTTGAGTGTCATTTTATCTTTGTCACTTTCGATTAGCTACATGTAACAAGTAAAACCGGTTGGTGTAGGAAAAAATATTGCTGATAGTTGATTGGAATTCATTTCAGAAAAATAATTTCATTAATCCACAATCGAATATTGCAGAACATAAATAGAATGCAATACCGAACTGAGTCATATGTATCACTGTCCACTTAAAACAGATTTGACGCCTCTAGTGGGTATTGGAGGATCGCATCGGCGCCTGTCTCTGAGGATAAAAAGGTTCTCTCAGCCAATGAAAACACTATCCCTCTATCTAAAAAAAAAATGAAAACACTATCCAATTGATTGCTTGTCGAACTAATTATGTTTGCCTCTCTCTCCACAAAGAACACAACATGGAAACCAAAAGAAATTCCGTAGACAATTTTCAAAGTCTTTTTTGTCGTGTTGAAACAAAAAACGGAATTCTCAATTTATAGAAATTTTAAAGTTCTCTTGCAATCGCTAAAATCATAAATTGACAGATTAATGGGATTATTGATGAACATCAATGATGCAATTAATGGACATCAATACAAGCATAAATGAGATGTAACTGTTGAGATCTTTCGATTGCTTCGTTAGACACTCCGATGTCTCAAATTCATTCACAATCCTTTCAAATTTTCAATAGTTGGCTACTATGTCCTATTCTCTTATTTTTGCCGTTTGTTTCAACTCTCAAAGCCCGATTGGATGAATGATTATTTTCAGGGGATAAGTTATTGAGGGATAAGATAAGAGGGAGTATTATTTTTAGAAGGTTGACCCACATTGATGTGATGTTTATAGAGGAATAAAAAAGTAGATAGTTTGGATGAAGTATCCTAAGAAAATCATAGACGAATATGGCAAGAATCCTAAAGTGATCTCGACAGAGGAGAATCCAGAGATAATTTGAAAATCAACAAGAGTGTTGATACAAAACCCTAAACAGGTACATTCCAATTCAAGTGCAAATACTTTGGTGTGTTTTCACTTTAGAGGTTTGATTTAAGCATCATCCGGCTGGTATAGTTAGGCCGGGTGATACTAACGAGTTTATTCTCTCGCAGACAAGGATGTTCTATTTGGATCAAGAAAAAGAAATCCGACCAAATTGACGAATCTAACAACTCTACAATGATTAATCTTATTTTCTACTAATTTGATGTCTCTTTGAGTCCTAGTGGTTTTAGCTTCTGATCTATCCCTCTCCCTTTCATTTTAGCCAAAAGCATTCCGAAAATTTATTTGATTTCGAGAGAGAAATGCAAATGAAAAATTCAAGAGTAGACCAAAAAGACGCCGTCTTACTTCACTTAGCGAGGTTGGCTAATTTTATCTCCACTCATACGACCAACGTGGTTAAGATTCATGTATAATTTTGCTACTCTTTCTGGTCAGAAAGTACTATTTCAACATGGATAGATGCTCTTAAACCACTGAATAAAGCATCTGGATCCACTCACATATATAAATTTAGATACATGTATAAAAAAAGCAAGGCTTTTCAACTGTGGTAGATTAATTAGATACATGTGATACATGTTTAATTAATATGTAGTTATCATTAGATTATTAAATTGTAATAGTCCAAATAGAACTTAATTCAGTCGACATTGTTTAGTGAAGAGTTTTGTTTGCCTTTGGAAGAGCAACGACGAAAATGCCATCAAATGTGTCTAACATGTGGACTAGATTATTAGATCATTAGATTATCAGAAGGCATTTTTCTCTTCTAACATTGAACCAAACACATGATATGTCGCCATCTCAATCCTAACAGCCCTTTTGTTAGCAGTTAAAATTATGGAACAGATAAGAGGACATAGTGAGAAGGGAGATTTATTATAAAGGAGTGTATAGTTACAAAGGGCAGAAGGGAGATATGGAAGAGGGATAAGACATGGATAGAAAAAGGAGGTGGATTCTGGGAGGCTATAATGCACTTCTTTGTAGTGCGCGTGTAGTGCGAGCAAAATGACATAGTTTTGTCTGTTTTGTTCTCAAAACTATATCATTTTATCTTATTATGCAAATTGTTATAAAAATATATAGGAAATAAAACGATATAGTTTTGAAGACAAAACAAGCAAAACTATGTCGTTTTGCCCGCACTACAGGGAAGTATACTACAGCTCCCCCAAATCCAGAGTGTCCAAATTTTATCTGATTCTGGACGGATTAAATTTGGACCTGGACATCCGGGGTCCAAAGGCCCTAACAAATCCCGGATATGACAATCCGGAGTGTCATATCCGGGGTCCAAATCTTATACCCCTCTTTTAGCCTCTAACAAACAAGGTCTGAGTCCTGACTTCTTCCAAAATAAATTAGTCCAAATGACAGCAATAATGGGCTTGAAATAAGCCAATAACAAACAATTACTGTAGCTCAAATAGAATCAGATTTTCCACCTTATGAACTTTGCTGTATTTGATGGTTTGGGAAAGATATGCCTCATTTGCTTGTGAGTTTCATTTTATTTTTGTCACTTTTGACTAGCTAAATGTAGCTAACAAAAACGATTGGTTATATTATGTATTATTCCCTATATTTTTGCCATTTTTTTCAACTCTCAAGGCCCTCAATTGCTTTTCGGTTCCCCCTCTATGCTAAGTGTTTTAATTATTAATTCGTGTTGATGGTAAAATATATATAGTAAAAAAATTATGTACAAAAACTTAAAAAATTCATTAAAGACAAAAATAATTCAAGATTAACATATGCTTTTGTGAGGATCCAAAAATTTTAAATTAATAAAAATAATTTTTTATTAATTTGTGCAAAATTTAGCTATTTTTCTTAATAAAAAAATAAATTTGCATTTTTTTATAGAGTGGATAAAAAAAACAAATATTGGATGTATGAATTTCAATTAGATTGCAAGATTGTGTGCATATCATTATGAATACATTTATTTTTTAGTCCATTCTACTCAATCTCATTTTTGTGGCCCAACAATTAAACCCATCAGATTTTGGCTGGCCCATAACCCATCCATTTGACCCATTATTTGAGCAAACACCCACACCCAATCTTTTCTTTAATCATCATCATCATCCTCACTTGCTTGATATATCACGTATGCGTTTTCATCTCTCAAAATTTATGAGAAATCTTTCGAAACCTTCCTAGAATCATGGTTTCTTACCAAAACACTTAACCCTACTTCTTTCTCCCCAATGGATTAAATCCCTGAGGAATTTTAGAAATTCTTACACTCCAAGTTTTGAAGCTCATCCAATGATGTCCATATGGTCTCACTTCTCACCAAAAGTCTAAAAACAATAAGTTAACACTGCACCTCACTTCTCACGAGATTTTGAATGAAACTTAAATTTTGAAAAAACGTCAGCATGCTTGCCACGATACAAGAGATTGGAATTAGTCCTTGGGAAATGTGTTACGATGTCTTCAGCCGAACTATGTCTGTTATTACCGGACTGTGCCTTGGAGTCTAGTCGGTCATGTCTCATGTATTTAGTCAAATTATATCGTGATTCGATTATGTTCGTAAGTGACTTCGTGTCTTTTCAAAAATAAAAATTTGTATGAAGGGAGAAGGGAGAACTTTTGAAGTCAAGGCACAACATATGAGAGGCATAACATTTGGGAACATGGAATGTAGAAACTGATGTTTGGGTACACTAGCGTCGGATACAAGGTTCAGTTTAGGGATCGGGACCATATTGGTCGGGAACATCATGACATTACTTTATAAATAGATTTTGATTTACGGGCAACGCTTGTGTCGACCCACCACCTCAGGATGCACATTTTATCTTTTTAATTTGTTGTTATGCATGTATTAGGGTTAATGCTTTTGGTAATTTTCTAAGAGAGAAAAAATAAAGAGATGTAAGAGAAAACATTGGTTTCTGAGAGATTGTGAAAAAACTTGTATTTTGATTCGGTTCAGTAGTGGATTGGTGTGACTCCCATGGTTATTCCTCGCGTTGAGTTTTTCCATGTATATCTTGTGTCTAGTTTCTTTTTCATTCTACTTTTACTACGCACGTTTGTTTGTTCCTTTCATTCTGTGATTTATTGTTCCCAAAATCTGTAAGGGACATTATGGGATTGAACGTTGTTTGATATTTATTAATAACTGGTATCAAAGCCATGGTTGCAATAGGTTTTCTTCAACAAGTTAGGGTTTAATCTTCTTTGGGTAGCCTAAGATTTCAATGGGAGTTATAGGTTTTGAAAAAGGCAAACAGAGAAAAAAGTTTAAAGTTACATCATTTGATCACAAAATAGATAAAAGATATGTAAATCACATTACACCTTTCAAAATGAGTTTACAAGATACAACATAAACTCTATCAATGTAACTTCCAAAATATGTATCATTTCATGCACTTCAAGCACTCCATGCTAAATCTCCGATAGGGTACTTGAAAACAATAAGATGAACTACACAGCCTAGTATGAATATCTACACCAAAATTATGAACATGTAAAATGAATTGGCATGCTAAACAATACTAAACAATAACATAAGTATGAACTCATGAGAGATATTTCAAAATATGCATGCTCAATATACTCAACCATAACGTTGTTCATCTATCCATTTGCTCATACAACTATCTCATAACTCAAGTTTCCATTATTGATGTATCGTCATTCATTATCTTATTAACTTTCTTTTACGTTTTTCCCGAATGGGATAATAACACCATGATACGCTCTCTAAGTACATTCACAACGGAAGCCAACAATCTCGTTCATTCTCCTAGCACGCTCCCGAATAAATTAGAATGAGTTTAAAATAAGTTACATATTAAGCTAAAAAAAATTAATCCAAATTGTTCATCTCGAAGAATTCAACCGATCTACATTTTCAAAGAAATTAAATTTATCGAACATAATAACTTAATAATCGAAGTACATTATTTCAAAAAACATTGAAAAGCAGATATAGTTTAAGGTGGTCTGACCATCAGTGGGTTAATATACGTATCTTATGAGAATAGATGATGTGTGGATATTTTAGGTGAATGGGCCCACTAATTGTGCAAATTAGCTGTAATGGCCGATGGGAAACTGCAAAGCTATCCAAAACAAGAATTTGTGGCAAAGAATACTTTCAACGAAGATTCAACTACACAGTATTACTGGACTTGAGTACAACTATACAACTATTAATTGAGTACCCAGTTGGCAAGAACGAATTAATTCCAAAAATTTGTAACTTATTTGCGATCAATGCTATCGATACCGTACCGTACCGGCCGGTACGTACCGTTTTGACAAAAAAACGGTACCAAGTACCTCTAGTACCGTACCGTTCTCAATACCGGCCGGTACCGGCCGGATACCGGCCGGTACCGGCCGGATACCGGCCGTACCGGCGAATACCGGCCGGTACCGGATTTGTTTTTTTTAAATTTTTTTTAAGAATTGCGGAAAAAATTAATTTTTTTTGGCTTTCTCTCTATAATTTATATATATATATATATATTGATAGTTGCGATAAATCCGGTACGGTACCCGGTACATGACCGGTACCGATACGTACCGTACCAGTAGGAAAACCGGTACACGAACCGATCCGGTATTCAGAACATTGTTTGCGATTGTAGTGGATCGCATGCCTTGGCAGAGAGAGATTGGGCTAAACCGAGATATGGGCCGGTAGGGTCGGAGGTCGAATAGCTTGTAGGCCTAAGTCCAAGACTAGATATTGAGTTGGATCAATCGGCAATGTAACTTGAAAGAAGGTCCGAGCCGACAGAGCTTTTGGAATATCCTGAGGAAATCTTAGACGAATATGACAAGAATCCTAAAGTGATCTCGAAAAATTCTTGAAGGGGTCTCAAAGGAGAATCTAGAGATAATATGAAAATGATCTTGAGAAAATTTTAATTGTGACATCTCATCCCACATCAAAAGTATATATGTGTGATCTTAGGTATATAATGAATTGTATACTACTACTAGTAACTTGGACTTAAGCATTTTGAACCACGTTGTTGGACTTCGACAAGTTATTTGGCCAGTGATATACATGGGACATTATAAATGGTATCAGAATGACTTATGTACACCATCGAGTGTAGGGTTGGGATTTTGTTTAGTCACTAGAGAATAGACCCGGGGTTAGGCTATGGTGACTCTGGTGTTCAACCCGTTACGAGGGCACAAATCTTAAAGGTGGGGAGATTGTGGCATCCCGTCCCATATCAAAAGTCTATATAGGTGATTTTGGGTATATAATGAGTCACATATGCTACTACATATAACTCGAGTTTAAACATTTTGAACCATGTGGTTCAGCTCCAACAAGTTATCGGGCTAGTAGTTTACATGGGACGTTACACTAATGATACTCTAAATCAAACTCAATTATAAAAGTGATGATACAGAACCCTAAACAAGTATTCTCTAATTCAAATGCAAATACTATTGTGTGCTTTCATGGCACTAACAAGTTACATCTCTCGCAGACAAACAAGTTATATTCGTATCAAGAAAAATGATTCAAATTAAATTGACGAATCTAGCAATTACTCTACAGTAATTAATCTTATTGCCTACTAATCCAATGTGTACCCAAAATCAAAGATAAAAGTTTGTATAAATTAATTTCATTAAAATAAAATTAAACGAAATATGTAATTTCGGGAGAATTATTTATCATCACATATGGATGTGGTGCTTTTTTTGGCTGATTTTATCTCCACTCATACCACCAACGTGGATAAGATTTGTATCTAATTATTACTCCAACAATATTATTTACAGGGAACGGTATTTCAAACAATGAATTGATGTTTTTGAGGCTATTTTGTGAATAATTTAATTCCTCAAAAACATGAGTAAAAAATTCAAGATACCATTCTCTACCAATAGTATTTTTATTGTTACTCTAACTGATAGAAAGTACTACGTCAACATGGATGGATGCTCTTCAGGCACTGAATAAAGGATTTGGATCCACTCTCTTTCTCTCTCTCTCTCTCTCTCTCTCTCACACACACACATATACATACATACATACATACATACATACATACATACATATATATACATATATATATATATATATATATATATATATAAATTTAGATAGATGAATAAAAAAAAATCCCAAGGCTTTTCAGCGTTTTAGATTGATTAGATACATATCAGGTTTATTAATTTGGTCTATATATTGGGTTTATTTGCACTGTGTTGACTGAATTATTTTTTTGTGTGTTTTGATCGAACTTAATAAAAAAATTTGTTTGCCTTGGAGAAGTAATGACGAAAATACCTTCAAATGTATCTAATATTTGAATATTTAAATTAAATTATCAAAAAACATTATAGTTTTTTTTGTCATCGAACCAAATACATACCATGTTTGCCATCTCAACCCTAAGAATCCTGACTTCTTTCGAAATAAGCTAACCCAAATAGGCAACAAAAATAGGCTTCAAGTAAACCAATAAACAAATGATTCAGGTTCATGAGAAGATTGAACTGACATGAGATAAGCTCAATGTTTTGGGAAAAACGATTCATAAGATAAGAGAAAAATCCTTCAGCGGGATTGACGGTGTTATGCTGAGAGACACCATTATAAATGGTGGTGCGGCTCAGGTGTGAATATCTTGACGAAAATAGATTGGGAATCAACAGCAATAGCTAATCATTATGGCTGTCTCAATTCAGAATATGATCATGATGGAGTCTCGCTACAATTACCATGGCCCCAAAAAATCAGACTTTCCACATTATGAACTTTGCCGCATTTGATGGTTTGGGAAAAATATGCATTATTTGCTTTTTGAGTGTCATTTTATCAGTCAATTTCGACTGGCTACGTGTAGTCAACAGAAGCAATTGGCTATTCTCTCTATTTTTGCTATTTGTTTACTATTTTTTGGTTTCACCCTCTATGTTTAAAATTATTTTTATCTTTTTAATTTTTTTAAAGTTATTTTTCTAAAAAATTTCGTTGAGACAAATCAATAATAAATAAATAAATAAAATTAAATAAATATAAAAGAATAATTAAATAAAAGCAGTAGACCAAACCCACCCGTTAGAGTATAGCTGTTTGAAAATACCACGATATTGCCCAGTCATCGTATATAGACACTACATGTGCAACAATTATTTTTTTATTATTAAAGATTGGTTAAGTTAATTCATTGGATAGCAAAAATAGAGAGTTGTATTAAAAAACATAAATAAACAAAAAAGAGAGTGTACATCTTTTATACTGATCGGTAGTACGTCGGAAGTAATAGGCTGATGACTCCCGTTGTTAGAGATGCTCTTACATATTAATAACTAATTTTTTTACCGTGTTTTTGTTTGATATTATGACAGAAGTGAGGTAATAATATTTAGTTTGAGACATTAAAACATAAAAAAAATTAATTAAGTTTTAAATTACATTCTTGAGCAAGAAAAAAGAAACCTTTTTGCTGCAATCTCAACCCAGTTGGAAACTCTGGACCACACGTCTAGAAGATAAGGTTTTTTGTTTTTATAACCGAGTTATCGGTTGGTTTTGCCTATGCTCAACGTATTACCGACTAATTTTCAAAGCCCTGAAGGTAACGATCGGACATAATTCTCAGTAACTCCAAGTGAGTGGTTTTAGTAGAATTCCAAGTAGAAGAAGATAAGGTTAATCAGCTACTGGAGATCTTTTGCTATTGATAGAGATCATTCAAGGTGTGCGTAAACTGACTCGAACACTATAGTTGTAGATAAAAAATAAAGATGAATGAAAAACATTCCACTGAAAAGGCTACAATGAAAATTAAAAAGGGCATTTGTTAGTTCATTAGCAATTGAGAACTAAATACTTAAGATTTACCCACAAAACCATGAACTTATTCATCGAATTTGTCAATTTATTCAGATAAAAATTAAAAAGGGCATTTGCCTTCGGAGGAAAAAGTTAATTAATACAGCCAAACTAATTGGTTGCATTGCACTTAGCAGCCTCACAATTTCACATGAAAAGCCAAAACTAATACCCAAAAAAAAAAAAAA
This sequence comes from Arctostaphylos glauca, assembly GCA_019985065.2. Lineage (NCBI taxonomy): Eukaryota > Viridiplantae > Streptophyta > Magnoliopsida > Ericales > Ericaceae > Arctostaphylos > Arctostaphylos glauca. The sequence continues at coordinate 3,359,024 of JAHSPW020000002.1, forward strand.
AACCTGGACTAGACTCATGACTTAATCAATAACAACAAACCAAATAGGAGACACCATTTTGTTTATTAGGGGACACTCTCCAAACAAGGCCTTAAGCAATTAACCAGTGCCACCAAGTACAGCCTTGAGCTTCTTCACCTGAGCAGTATCAAGAAAAGTGGTCTTCACCACAATTTCAGTAGGCAAATTGTTTGCAAAAAGAGCAAAATCAGTGAGCTGGAGACCCGGGCTTGGGCTACCGAACCCGACGATTGCTAATGCAGGGATCTTCCCAGAATTGAACTGAAAATGCAGCAACCCCTGAGGGAAAACCATAACATCCCCTTTGTAAAGAGTCTTGAAATAAACAGTATTGGCAGAAGAAGAAATGAAACCAGCACAAATTGTTCCTTCCACCACATAAAGTATTTCTGAGCCCCCAGGGTGAGTGTGGAATGGCACCACTCCATCCACTGCCAGGTCCAACTTGGCTATTGAAACCCCAAGCCCGTTGACACCCACGAACTGGGGCGCGAATGCCGTGGTGACCGCGGCTTTTATGATGTTGGAAGTGTTCCCCGGAACGCCTAAGCCATGGAAGACAAAATCGTCTACGGTGACCGATGCAGGCTTCTTGCAAGAGTAGCCTGCTGGTCCATCTGGTAAGGATGGGTCTGCTACACAGAAGTCTAGCACTGAAGCATGGGTGGTGGAGGAGAAGAGGAGGGAGATGATGAATAGAATTGGAAGGAACATCTTCATAAGTGTAATGTGTGTGAATGTGTGTGATAGCCTTTTAGAATTGCTGTGTCCAAGAGGGGGGAAGGTGCCATTTTATATAGTGTGGTGATAGGGTGATAGCATGGATGTTCATTTGGAAACTCCTATTGGTTGGTTGGAGATATGCCCATGCAGGATTTTAGAGGCATGGGGTGATGCTAAAAAAATGAAAAATTATTTACACAAAAAAAGTTTTTTATGCGAATGTAAATGAGTTGAGTACTAGGTTGTGAATCTCGACTTGTAAAGTTCTCTTTTTTGACAACTCAGAGTGCTCGGGTCAACTTACGTTCATCTCGACTAATAGTTGGAGGATTAATCCTACCGTTCACTAGCAGGAGCTCGAACTAACGTCATAGCAAAGCCTTGTATGGACCAACCACAAAAGAGTTGATAGCACCCGGAAAGTTTCAAACTTGAGATCTTAAAAGAAAACAAAACTCCTAAGTTTTCCTAGCGACATTCTGAAACAATAAGTCTAATAGTGGGTATTTTATCATTAAATAGATGGATTATAAATCTATCACATCATAGTATGAAAAAAATAAATAATGCTATTGACACTTCATTTTGTAGTTCATGTTTTACTGCATGTTGATTTGGCAACTCAGGGAGGAGAAGGAGGAGGGAGGAGAAATGGGGGGGCGGGGGGAGAGTGGTGTCACCTCAATATACAATAAAACACGAGATACAAAATGAAGTGTCAATAGCATTATTAAAAAGAAATGGTGAAAAGAAACACTAAGGCAAGACAAACTATAGACTTTGATGCATGTGAGTGAGTGTAGGATCCTTCTTCAGAAAACAACAAGAAGCCTCTTTTTGTCTGGATGTGAAGTGACAGAAAAAGCATATCCTGCTAGTCAATGGATATCCAATTAAGCAAGAAATCAGGCCATGATGTATGGTTGATAAATGATAATATCCAGTTTACATGCACTTCGACTTATCTCTAGACAGTCAATCTCATCGTTCACTTACGGAGGACTTGATTAAAGCTAAAGTTATGGACCGACTCCATAAGAAAGATTTGATATTCGACTTATCTCTAGACGGCCAGTCTTATCGTTCACTTACGGAGAACTTGATTAAAGCTAGAGTTATGGACCGACTCCATAAGAAAGATTTGATAACACCTCCAAAGTTTTAAAACTGAAATCTTAAAAGAAAGTGGACTCCTAAGTTCGAGGCTTGAGGCCAGCCTATTGGGGTTAGTACAAAAAGTTTGTTGAGATGGTAGAAATATCAGAAGGTGGTCCATGAGTCACATGGTAAGGAGTAGACATCATGGCAAATGAGGACATTTTTTGACAGCCAGAAAATGGGTCTGCAAGTCTTCTTGTCAACATTATGTGGAAACCATATGGTCTAAAAAGATGTGGATCTCAGAGATTCCCTTTCTTCTAGGGTGATAGAATTTCAAAGGACATGAAAATGTTTCCTCTTGTGATTCTATTTCTCCCTTCGTAAAAAAGCAAGTCTACACACACACCTCTCGCGCACTCAAGAAGTCCCGCCTTCGGCTATTAATCCTTCTATCCCTTGCTACTATTTAACAGGAGCGGAATATACTTATCCTAACTTTTTAGGATATGTGGGCTTAGATCCAGACACAGATATGTTTGAAATCATCTAATGCACATAGAGCTCACATTATTTAAAGGAATCCACGTGTATCAGACAATTCCGAGAATCTATACACGAGAAGTTATGTTCGTAGACTTTTTGTCGGTAAAATACACTATAACTAACCCTATCAAGTGCACAAGGTTACTGCTTACACTAGCTAACTACGACCTGTTAAGCACAATGAGATGTAAAGAGGCCCTCACTCAGTTTTGTCCAAACGGGTTTTACTTGACTATTCGTGGACTCATTTTAACGTAGAGAATGCGACAAACGGGTAAGGTATGGATTTGTGTTTGACATCATGTTCACTTCGACACAATAAATTTCATATTTTAATCTGTTGTTTGGCTGCGATTTGCACACCCAAAATCCCAAACTATTAAAAAAGTTCTAGAAGGCCAAGAAATTGGAAATTTATTTTTAAATTAAAAAAGTTCTAGTAATGAAAATAAAATACTTGTGGATTATAGAAGTTTGAAAGTCTTAATAGTGAGAATAACATACAATAAGAAAATGTGTATAAAATAGCTACAAAATTGTCATTTTATAGACCTAGAGGTGTCTATTGGCATAAAATATCTTTCGAGAAATGTACCTATCGGAAAAGAGCTGTGACGGTTAAAAATAATAGTCATTTATGAAGGGTCGTGACTGTTATTTAACAGTAATTTAAATCATAACCACACACGCAAGGGCTGAAGTAGAGAGGAATTCTACTGGGCTATAGTCCATGTGAAAAAAAAAAAAAAAAATTGGCCATTTTTATATATGTAAAATTTTAGTCATAGTAATTTTAGCACCTTTATTATTTGCAGTCCAACATATTTTTTAACCCAGTTCATTTTTTGCCTAAAATAAATTATAATTCCGTCCTTGTACTGTGTTGTGCATCCACATGCACTCAAGTATAATACTAGCACATGTTTTTTCAAACTTACTTTATTAATTAGCCTTCTATTTCTTCCTCATTTTTCCAAGACAATATATATTAAGAAAGTCAAAGCTTATCAAATCCCACTAAAATATATTCTACTTAGATTTTGTAGTTTGAAAATATTTCCAAAACATTCAGTTCCCAAATAAAACTGAGGCTTTCTTCTTACTCTGTAGTCCCCTATTGGTAATATTGTTGGACTCATATTTAATTTTCCCTTTTCCCATGTAGTTATGATTCAGTAAAATCAGGACTGAATATTCACCATCAATTGTGTGCACAAAGGCATATCTACATGCCATTTAAGACCTCATTTAATTCTATATTTTGAATGTGATATTTGGCATGTTCAATTTAGGAATGTCACTGTGTATATATATATACACACACACGTATATGATATATGTACAACCATCGCCCATTTAACTCGTTCTCCAGAACAATTCCATGGCTCCAACCTCATTCCGGGGGTAAGATTTTTTTTTTTTTCATCCTAAGCAATGGTAAGGTATATATATACATACATACGTACGTACGTATATGTGTGTGTGTGTGTGTGTGTGTGTGTGTGTGTGTGTGTGTTTTCTTCTACTTTAGCAGATAGTAAATGGTTCAGACATAAGAATGGTGAAATAAATTTATTAATTGTATATATATACATCATGCAAACAGATTTATTTAATGTGTTTAAAGCATCATTTAATGAAATATTTTGAATTTGAAAAAAGCATGGTATATTATTTATATATATATAAAGGGTATGTTCAATCTGGGAATACATATGATTACAAGGATGACTCAAATCTTTTATCAAAACAATATCATGGCTTCAACCTCATTGTTCTGGTAAGACTTACCTTCCTACTTTTGTTTCTAGTTTTTGTATTCTCTCTTTTTCAGTAGGTACTTGTATGTTTTTCAAACCTTCTTGTTTCCGACTTAGGTAGGGGTGTAAACGAAAATCGAATCAAATCGGAAGCTGAACCAATCGTTTGGTCTAGTTTTTCAATTGGTCCGGTTTGATTTAGGGTTTTAAAATGTTCAGTTCGGTTTTGATCTTATGATCTTGAACACTAGATTGAAACACTTACAATATATATATATATATTTTTAAATTTTTCAAATGTATTGATGACCAATTTGTTACTCGATAAATATTTTTCAAATTGTAGACATGCACGTGTATACAAGTTAATATCATTATTTTATATTAGGCTTGATCTACTCACGACTCAGTTGTTTATTTGTGTAGTTAAAATTTTATATTTTTGTTACATTGGACTTGGTTCATTCGTGAACCAATCAAACCAGTAAACTGAAAATTAAACTGAAACCGAGCAAATAAAAACCAAAATCGGATCGGATAAGTTAAATTCCTAAACTAAACACACCAGACCAGTTTGAAGTTTTTCTCCAAACAAAATCGAACCGGTCTAATCCCCACCTGAAATTATTGTCTGTTTTAACCTAGTTCAATTGCCAGCCTCACTGATTTGCCCCTTAAGCTCAAAGCCCAAAAGGTGCCCCTAAACGAAAGTGTCACAAGTCACCTTATGTTTCCATTAGAACATTTATCATTCCGCATACGGCTTTCACTGAGAGCCTTATACGGGACGACATCTACGGGTATCCACACCTATATGCATACATGAAGCCAAGTCCTGTACCATTGTATTTTCTTTAACTAAGTGGAATGAGTTTAATCTTTTTGATATGTGATAACAGGTATTCGATGAACACGATAACCTCATCATTTTGGCTCTCGCTCGCTCTTTCAACTATCCTAGTCAATGGCCAATTTTGCGGCCCAAAAGCAACACTTTGCTTAGGTGTTTGCTATGGGATGAAGGGGGATAACCTACCTTCTGCTACTGAAGTAGTTGCTCTTTACAAAAAAGTTGGCATCACTGCAATGAGGCTCTTCGATCCGAATCCATCCGCCCTCCAAGCCCTACGAGGAAGCCAAATTGCGGTCTCTTTAGGCATCCGGAATGAGGATATACCAAGTATAGCAACAAGCCTAGAATCTGCCAATTCGTGGTTTTCGTCTAATGTGGCACCTTACTTGAACGACATAGTTTTTGAATTTATCTCCGTCGGAAATGAAGTTGTTCCAGGGGAGTATGCTAGTTATGTTGCACCTGCAATGCAGAACCTTCAACACATTCTGGACTCTCAAAACCTAGCCGGTATTTCTCTGACGACTGTCTTGTCCACTGCAGTCCTAACAACCTCGTATCCGCCTTCTTCCGGTGCTTTCTCAGCAGATATTAGTCACATACTGCAGTTCTTATCAGCACAGGGATCACCACTTATGGTCAATGTGTATCCCTACTTTGCCTATGCAGCAGATCCTGCAAATGTACCCTTGGACTATGCACAATTTACAGCAACCGGCCCGGTGGTTCAAGATGGGATGTTGAGTTATCAGAACTTGTTTGATGCTACCATAGATGCGTTTTACTGGGCTATGGAGAGAGAAGGCGTTAAGAACGTGGGCGTGGTTGTGTCCGAGACTGGTTGGCCATCTGGTGGGAATGGCAATTTCACCACCCCTGAGCTAGCTGCCACCTATAACAAGAACTTCGCAGAACATATTTCCAAAACCGGGACACCAAAAAGGCCTAAGGATGTGATAGAAGGCTTCATATTCGCTATGTTCAACGAGAATCTCAAAACTCCGGGGGTGGAGCAGAATTTTGGACTCTTTCAACCGTCCATGCAACCGGTTTATACTTTCTTCCCTACCAATTGATCAATATCTAGCCGTTACTCTTTGTAAACATTATCATTATTGAAATTGGGTATTGAAGTCCCATTCAAATTTATGCAATACAAAGTTTTTATATTCCATAAGATTGTCAAGATCAGTACAAGAACCTAGAACATGAATTAACTTCTAAATAAGTAAAAGTTCCTTCTTGAGCGATAATGCAATACATACGACCAAGGCAGGAAGATAAAAAACATACCCGCATGCATCATCGAATCAGAGGCGGCTCTGAGTTCCTTTGCTCAGAAAAGGGTAGTCTGTGTACCCAACTACAGGATCCTGCGTATAGAAAGTAGCCCTAACGTACCTATTGAGTGGTGCATTGAGTTTGAATCGCAAAACCAAATCCGGATTCGAGATAAAAAGCCGTCCATAAGAAACCAAATCGGCATCACCTCGTTCCACAGCTTCGATTCCGAGTTCCCGAGTGAACCCACCACTGCACATGAAAGTTCCCATATACGCCCTTCGCCACGTCCTCAAAAGCCTAGCCTCCTCTTCTTCACTCCCATGTCGCCCCGACTCGGTTTGTCCGTAAGCCGTGTATCGCGGCTGAGTCACGTGAAGATAGGCCAGTTTTGAGCCCGAATCCAGTTGAAGCTTGTTGAGCCTTTGAATTACTGCAAGGCCAAGGGTTTTGGGGTCAGAGTCAGTGGCGTCGAGGTGGTCGATGGCTGGGGAGATTCTGATGCCAACACGATCGGTGCCAATGGCGGAAACCACGGCTTGGAGCACTTGGATTATGAATTTGCAGCGATTGGAAAGCGATCCACCGTATTCATCTGTTCGGTCGTTGATTCCGTCCTTGAGGAATTGGTCGATGAGGTAGCCGTGTGCCCCATGGATCTCAATTCCATCAAAACCTGTACATTGTATGATGGTTAGGGCTTAAGGGCAGGGACATTAACAATACTGGGCATCATAGTTGTCCAAGGAAAACAAGAAAAAATGCATGGTGAAATGGTGCCTAGAAAAGTCATTTCCGATTATCAACCTTCTAAACAAGAAGATTCACAGATGGACAAAATACAAGCGTAACAGAAACTATTGGAGAACTTAAAAAGATGATAGTGGTCACTGGATATACCAGATATTAGATAGAAAACTTCAAAACCCAACCAACAAGGCAACAATACCTGAATGGCATGAACATGATCTCTTTTACCAAATGTATAATTTCCCTACATACAATTGTCGCTTAAGTTCGAGTCACAGGAATCATCAACATCTATGTTAGACTTAGTACGAAGCTGGAATTGCAAGCCTAGATGCATATGTTTGATAGCAGTGTTGTAATGTTTTAATACGCAAAAAGGAAAAAGTATTATGTTAGATATGAAGCTATTCTGTACTTAGGATCATGATCAGAAAGTTACTTTTTTCTTACCAGATGCATAAAACTTTTTAAAACGAGTACCAGCTAAAGATTGAGACCTAGCTTAGGAGTTGCCTTGTCAGAGTGACCGAGCTTGAGCTAATTGTTCTACAATTCTTACTTGGTGCAGCTTGTTATAAAAAATGAAGTTCATCCTATTCAAAACCCCAATGATGACATGCATATTCCTTTTGTATTTGCTATTTTAGTTCTTTCAATAGCCCCCGTCATTCCTTTTCAAATGGTAATCCGAGACGTGAAGAATGAACTCAAAAGGTTTACCGAACATCCCTAAAAGATGGAACAAGATGATGAATTACCAACCTGCTCGTGTTATGAACCATTACTCGTGATATTTTGTGCTCATGTTACTATTTGCTTATGCATATGTGTGTATGTAAATAACCAAACTAACCAGCTTCAATAGCATTTAGAGCGGCCTGGCGATAATGTCCGACCACCTCCATTATCTCAGAGGTTTTCAAGGGTTGAGGGTTGGGGTATTTGCCATGTGAGCCATCTGGCATGAGTATTCTCCAATTCTTAGATATGGGCTTGCTCGTAGACGATATTGGTGCGGCCCCACCGGGTTGATACACTGGTTGATCATTCAGCAAATAACAAGTGCCATTTAGTCTAAAACTAAAACAACTACTAGGGTGTAGATAGTTCACTTCACTTGTAATTCTGAACCAGAGCCATTGATTTTGGTTTTCATACCTTGGTGTGATGCTCGGCCGACATGCCACAACTGACAGAATATTAAGGCCCCCTTGGCGTGGACAGCATCAACCACCTTCTTCCATGCCTCCACTTGTTCCTGGGTGTAGATCCCTGGGCAATGCGGAAACCTGGTACCACCATTGCATCCACCATAAAAGAAAATACTAAATTTGCACATTTTTACGCATTTCAGTCCCATAATTTTGAAACTTACTGCCTTCACATTTATATATCTTGGGGTTGGGGCATAACATCTGCATCCCCCCTCCCCCTCAGTTCAGAGGAAAATGTAAAAGGTCTCGCATTTAATCTCCCTCCATAAAAAGCGTGAGGAAAACAATGCCAATATAATGAACCCAAATTAAATCAAAATTAGTTGGAACAAAATGATGGGATTCAAACCCCAAGGGGTTGTCCAAGCGGTAGAACAGGCAAGCTGTAAACCCCAGATGCCCCGTTCGAAACTTGGTAACAACTATAAAAACCTTGGGGCCACTGGGGGTGTACAAGTGGTCGACCCACCAGGGCCTCGAGGACTAGTCGGCATTAGGTGGGGACTCCCCCAAGCCGTTACCCCCGGCTTGGTCCCAAGCCGTACCGGATACCTCGGTTATCAAAAAAAAAAAAAAAAAAAAAAAATGATGGGATTCAAACTCTCGTGCACAGTTTCAGAAACTGTCCGATGCATGTGGAGGTTTTCAAAATAATATGGGCCAAGCTTAGCTCGGACGGTTTCAGAATTATAGACTTTGAGAGAGTTGTGTCTTTTGTAGACTTGCTCATCGATTTTCATGATGAAATTTGACCGTAGAATTATCAAATTGAACGTGCAGATTAGAGTCAAATTCTCCCTGCATAATGTGGAGGATCAAGTCTAGTGGACGGGCCCCACGATAATACCCTGGGGCCTGTCACAACCCAGGCCCATTTGCATCCCACTCATGACAAAGTTGGCCCCTCCTCCAGTAATGCGTAGCCCACTAGTGGGCCCAAGAGGAGGTTAGTAGTAGATATCAATTTGACATCATTAAATTTTTTTATATTTGTTCAGATTTTTTTCGACTTTGTTATTTGTTATAAATTATTATTTGTCTTGACAAAAAAATTTAAAAAGTAAAAAATTATTATTAAAATTTTGATTTTTTATCTTTTCTGAATTTTTTAAAATTTAGTTTATATTTTAAAAATTTCTCGAACCAATAATCTATAAAGAAATTAATACAAAACTAAGAAATGTATTTTTTTTTAAATAGAGGAAAAAAATAAATTTAAAAGAAAAGTTAGGCCAAATCACTGTATGGTGGGAATATATTCCATTTGGTCAAAGACGAAAAGGACCTGAAGATGGGGAAAGAACTGCGAAATTACCCGGCTGCAGTGGGAGAGATCAAAGTGCCTTCGGTGATGAGGAATCCACCGGGGGTTGATCTCTGAGTGTAGTACTCAATCAGGGCTCCATTTGGGATCTCATTCAGTGCTCTGCATCTGGTCATTGGTGCCAGAACCACCCTGCCAAATACCAATGTCCTCAATACATAATATTTAAAATTCGACCAAATAAATTAAGGTAAAAATTTTGACTACTAAATTTAATTTATTTATTTTTAGCAAGACTTTATTTTATTGTCAGTGAATTCCATTTAGATTTTGATAAAAGTATTTATCTTTTTGAATTCGTGTTGACAAGAAATTCAAAATGTTAAATAAATAGGTATAATCTAAAAATTGTCTAATTTTCATTATTTTTTGTAATAAAAATATTTATGTCTTTTTTAATAATATTTTACTTTTAAATTTCTCTTGATGAATGAATGCTTAATGCAGCAAAAATAAATGATGCCTTATTAAATGAATGCTTAAGGCAAAACCCGATAAAGATTTTAATTAATTAATTAAACATTTTTAGGATTACAATTCTACTAATTTACAAGTGTTTCGAAGGCATTTGTTTAGTGTAGTTTGAATTTAATGAACTTAGAATCAATTATAACATAATTAATAACTACCAGATTTTCAAGATAAAATCCATAACATTTAAATGCATGATCCTAGAAAATCTATTTATTTTTCAATGCTAACATTTAATGCATTTTATTTTCGTTGGGTAGGTGCACTCGTAGAAAAAGGTCTACGAACACAGACATCCGAGATTCCGAATGTGTTCGGAACCATTAGATGCACATAAAGCTCGTAAATTATTAAAGAACTCACGTGCATCTAATGATTCCGAACATATCTGTGTTTATCCAATGTGTCTGTGTCATAGCATTACTCCTTGAGTCCTTATAGAAAGGTTACAGCTTATCCAAGAAAATCCATAACATTTAATGCATGATCCTAGAAAATCTGTTTACAAATACCAACACCAATTTACTACAACAAAAATATTGCCAGAAAGGTCACAGCCTATCCGTATCGATGAATAACCAGCCTACTAATTATCAATTAATCCAAAACCCAATAAAAAAATTTGGAAAAGTCACATCTTTATATATTTATGAAATAGCAATGCTGAGAATATAAATGTGTCCAAAATTATTAAATACGTGTGAGACATTCAATAATTTATGAATTCTATATGTACCCAATGATTTCGGATATATTTTTGTCCGGCCGACAAATAAAAAACCACCCTTCCAAATTATCAAAGGCCGACAAACTCCAAGGTTTTTAAAATTTCGATGCATTTGCTTGTGCAGTACAGATCATCGTTAGATTTAAAATTAGGTTTTTTTAATTCAATAAATTGAAACTCCGACCAAAAAAAAATCACAAATAAGTCATCAGCTACGAAAGAACGTGCAATGGTATAAAATATATTTCACAGATTTTTCTTACCACGAGGGTCATGCATGTGGCAAATTTACATTTTAATATCACAATTGTAATCGCAGATGTTCTGGAATAAAATTCCGGTGACGGGAAAGTGATCGTTGATCACGATTAAACTTCCGGTGCCGGAAAAGTGATCGTTGATCACCAATAGAACTTCCGATGACGAAAATACCCTTGCATAGGTATCTATTCTTTTTTTTCCCTTGCATAGAACGTCCAATTTCAGAGGAAATGAGATTCTAAGAAGTCAGAAGGACTAAGATCGGGTGGTGAGACAACAGCGGGAGCGCAGAGAGGCGGCGAATGTGGAGAGAGAGAGAGAGAGCTACTGACCTGTGAGAGAGTCTGAATTTGCCCATCTTGTAAGGAGAGAAGAGAGCTGCGGACGCCTTATCCGCCGTCGTTTCCGCCATTCTCAGATAATCAGAAATGATCGGATGAGTCGATTTAGTTCGGAAATGAGAGCAGATGCCGAGAGAGAGAGAGAGTACTGAGGGGAGGGGGGCAGAGGATTTTTAAGGGAAAGGGTTGTTGGGGCTGGGGAGGGATCTGGTGTTGCAAGATATACGGTAGGGGTTCTATTTTGCCATGTGATTATATAAAGGGGTAGCTAAATAATACACGGTGTCGGCTTAAGGTGGACGGTGGGAGTTGTGTCAAATTTGAAGTAGGACTATATAGGGCAAATTATTGAGGAGACCTGCTACTCACCCCGCCCGCCCGACAAAATAGGGGGGGGGGGGGGGGGGGGCCACAGTGCAATTTACATATAAGTCCCCTAGTCTCCACTGCGGTTTTTCTTCTTTTTTTTTTTTCTTCTATTTTAGAAACATTTAGAATTTTATATTTAATTATTTTTATTTTAAGTATTTGTGTGGTATCAAAATAAATTTTGTGTTGTATTGATTTTTAATTTGAAAAAATATAAAAAATTCACCATTAATTAAAATAATATTTAAAAATTAACCGGAGCTCAGTTATTAAAAAAATATTATTATTTTTTAAGTGTTATATGATACGTAAAAATTTAAGTGTGAATATTTAAATATATATATTTTTCAAATATTTAAGTGTTTCATGGTACTTAATTTTTTTCACTTTTTTATCGTTTGACCATAACTATAAAATATATAAGTGTTCCGTGATACGAAAAAAGAGGCCAACAAATTTTAAAATATCATTTGTACTTAAAAGTTATATTTGTTAGGTTCCACTATAATAATTAATACTTAGAAGTTACATTTAACAAAATATAGAAGTTAAACAAATGTTACACACTTTCTTTTTCCAATTAGCATTTTCATAAATTAATCAGTACTTCAACTCTTAATACTAATATCCATTACAATACAATAGTGAATTATGGAGTACATAGCAATACAAATTCTAATCAATATTTCCCCCACCCATTACTTCAGACCACAAATTAAGACGTACTGTATAACGAGTTGCCCATCCCTTAGCTTCATCTGATGCATTTTGCCACCACCATACTGGGATAGGTGGTACAGGATAATGAGGTCTCAAGAAAACTTGTACGAAGTGTTGGCCAATACGTGCAATAGCAATTTCTCGACGCGCCCGAACTGCAACCGGAGGGGACCTCAATGGCAAGTGCGTAAAACAACCCGAAGCATTTATCTCAAATGTATGCAATACAAGGTTGTACCTTGATGTAATGACACATCCTAAAGTCATAGAATCCATCTAATGTTGAGTTGGCGCCGTAGGAGCAAACCAAAAGAAGAGTAAACAAAGTATTGGGAAATGGAAATTGTATTGGGAAGCACAATATGGATAAGGTGGGTTTTAATCCCCTACTTGTCATAATGTTACAATTATTATGAATTAATTATTTTGTACTTCACACTTTAATTTTTTTTTTACTAAAAATAAAAACGTAAGGATGAGTATTTGGAAATACTTGAACATTGGACCTTATTTTTTAAAGTAAGAAATTTTACCACTGAAATATATCACAACTTAATTACATTGGTTCATGTTTATTATTTATTATCATCTCCGCAAATTCTTTCTGATTAAAGAATAGTTACTTCTTTGGGGGAAGATAAATAAAAAAAATTATTTTTTTTAAATCTCAAACAAAAAAAATGTATGTATCGAATAATTAGCATATTATGACTTAATACACAAGGTACACCAGTGGGGTCAATCACATCCAGTAGCTCGAGTATTTAAGACATATCATACAAATCGGTATGAATCTTTCGGTATAAAAATTTACATGTAAAACTCCAAAAGTCCGAGCATGTTTTCAATGGTTTCCCATCTTCTGCGTCTCGCGTTATCAGATTGAACATGTATTGGGAAATGAGAAATGTATTGGGAAACACAATTTGGATAAGGTGGGTTTTAATCCCCTACTTCTTACAATGTTACAATTACTATGAATTAATTATTTAGTGCTTCACACTTTAATTTTTTATCAAAAATAAAAACGTAATGATGAATATTTCCAAAAAAATATTCAATTGTGTACATCACAAAAAAATACACAACTCTGAATTGATTAAAATAAAATTAAAAATTTACCTATACGTTAATGAATAGTTTTTAAAGATTAAATGTGGCATCCAATTTTATGATTCTTACAAAAAATAAAGAATTAGTGTGATAATAAATAGTTCAATTAATCAATTAAAAAAACCTTATTATTTAAAATTTATATTTAATCATATTTTTTTATTAAAATCAATTTGAAATAGTAAAAACAATAAAGTGGCAATTTTGGAATGGCATTTTTGTAATTTAATGATGAAGAAAAGAAGGAGTGGCACATTTGTAATTACATAACAAAAGTTGGGTATATGTTCAGGAGGTGCATGAGTTTTGTCTAGTGGGGGGGTGAGTAGCAATTTGCTTATTGAGTGATCACGTGCTGCCTTAATGTTTTTTTTTTAGGAATTTGATATTTATATTTTTTTTTGTCCATTTGACTCTTTTTTTTTTCCTATTATACAAAATTATTTAAATACCCTTATCTTATATAATTTTTATTCATATCTTTTGTTTAAATAGAAGAGTATTTCAGTAATTTTCTACAATAGGGACAAAAAGGAGTGCAAAATGGACAAAAGGGGTGTAAATATCATTTCCCTTTTTTAATTCCTACTAAAATTTGGTATGCTTTTTTTTTTTGTCTCGAATGCATATTCGTCCTACGTAGTAAAATTTTTGGTTCCGTCTCTGTCTCGCATACTGTTAAAGTCAGTCAAACGTTATTAAGTAAGTTGAAACTTTAAGTTCGGAACCTTTTTTAACAAAATAAATTACAGCATAATTTTTATCACGTCCAAAATAGCTTATGTTGAAATTTTAAAATTTTTCTAAAATTAAAATTTGAAGATAATTTTTGAAATTTACTCGTTTTGTTTTTTAAAAAATCAAAAAAAAATTATCACAAACTATTAGTTTGACCAATAATTGAATCTGAATCGTGTCATGAATTTATTTTCGTTAAAAGTATCGTAGACACTAATGATAACTTAAAATATTATGCGACGTGTTGTAAAACTAAGATTATGTGATGTTTGGATATAAAGCGTTAGATATAAAATTATGTGAAATTATGGGTGGATATCGTAATGAGTATAAGAGGAAAGATATCATATGTTTGTTTTGAATGAATATCTTAGGATATGAATTTTGATATGGTGAAACTTGAAACTTGTTCTCATATAACCATTACATGACAAGATTTTCCTCTAATTTCTTTTTTTACCAATTGTTAATTTTACAAAATAAAAATAAAATAACAACTAAAACATATTGGTTGGTTAAAAAAAAATTGAATTGAGTTACAATTAAATTGAGTTGTCTTTTCTTTTCTTCTATCGATTTTAATTAAAAATGTAGTCTTTCACTAGCCTTGAAATAGTTTAAAACGAATAAATTTAATATTTTTGTTTAAAAAAATACAAATCATATTGGAGGCGTAGAATTAGAACAATGGTTGTAGGTTTTTTTAGGAGTAATTTTGTTATTTTTGTCGTATCCCAATTAAGAGTATTTGTAATAACAAATTCCCTTAATATTGTCTATCATCTTCCCTCCAGAATATAATATCCAGAAAAATATTATATCTTAAATTTCACAAACAAAATAAACACCTTATTTATAGGCCCTATAATTTTATGTCCTAATCCTATCTTTTTTTATCCCTCCAACAAACAGGGTCTAAGAATTACTTACGCGTGGAGCGTGGAAAAATGTCCACTTTCAATTTTGTGCGTGGTGGGTCCCTTTTCATTACCATTGTTTTGACCGGTAATTGACCTTCTTTTGGTGGGCCTTTCACGTGTCCACATTTGTTTTTTTTGGTAAACTATTTACTTCATCCCTAAACTATGCTCAAAAATTTTAAAATATCCCTAAACTATTAATTTCATTTACTTAGTCCCTAAACTATCGATTTGAACTTTATTTAGTCCAATTGCTTATATCCATCTAAGATCCGCTAAAAATCGTTAAGAGGATAGTTTAACTGCAATTTAAGTCCGTTAGGAGGGGGTTTAAGTGCAATTTTAGTCTCTAAGAATAAATAAATAAATAAAATATTTACTTTGTCCCTAAACTATACTCAAAATTTTTAAAATATCCCTAAACTATCAACTTTATTTACTTAGTCCGTAAACCTCCATATGTGCATAATTACTACTCTAAGAAGACCTACATGCAAACCTATAAGCATGTGATGTATCCAATGAATGGCATGGACATGTGGGAGCCAGTGGACAAGCCTCTAATTAAACCTCCATATTACACTAGAAAGATTGGAAAACCCACGAAAATTAGGAGAAAAGAACCAGATGAGTAAGGCAAAGGGAAGGGTAAAGAAAAAGAATCAGAAGGCACCAACTTAAGAAGCAGATGAAGCAATTGAGTTGTCGAAAATGTGGAGAAAAAGGGCAAAACGGTCGAACTTGCAAAGCCACGGAAAAGGGCACGACCTAAGAATTGGTGTTTTGCAAATAATAGGGAAACAAATTATCATTTTTTGGCACATACTCTACTTAAAGATATTTGGCATTTTGTGTATTCATATTTTGTTAAGTTGAATTGATATTTTAATCATTTGTGAACCAGTCAGATTCTATATTTTGTTATGTTTTGAATGATGATTTTGAAAAAGTGTCTAAGTTATATTATTAATGTTATGAATGTTTCAATTTCTATATTGAGAGAGTTTTTCGTTTACACAAAAATTGAACAGATAGGACAATAGCCAATTTGTAATGCAAGCTCACTTTTTACTTGTTTTTTTAAGTCTATTTATATGGTAAGAGACCTTATCTATTACTTCAACAATTAGTGCTATGAGTTGTATTCAACTGATTACTTATTTGTATTCAACTCATTCCAGAAGTAATAGATTGGTTTTGTGTCTTTGCACTTAAAGACCAATCCTAGGGTATATTCGGTCGAGTGTTTCTGAAACAATTTTTGAAAAAAAAACTCTGAGATATTATTTGGTGTAAGTGTTCTAGAAAAAATCTGAAAGTTAAATTTTTTTGGCGTTTTCGAGGTGTTTCTTTCTCTCTCTTCTTTTATAAAGAGATGAAGTTATTTGAGAAATTTTTTCCAGAAACCTGTTTGGGAAAAAATTTCCCAAACAAGCAACCAAACACACTCCTAAATCATCAAGTTAATAGTTTAGGGACTAAGTAAATAAAATTGATAGTTTAGGGACATTTTAAAATTTTTGAGTATACTTTAAGGACGGCGTAAATATTTTATTTATTTTTTAATTCTTAGAGACTAAAATTGCACTTAAACCCCCTTCTAACGGACTGAACTTACAGTTAAACTATCCTCTTAATGATTTTTAACGGATCTTAGAAGAATATAAGTAAATTGGACTAAATAAAGTCTAAATCGATAGTTTAGGGACTAAGTAAATAAAATTAATAGTTTAGGGACATTTTAAAATTTTTGAGCATAGTTTAGGGATGAAGTAAATATTTTACTCTTTGTTTTTTTGCTATTCCATCTCTCCTCATTATTTCCCGTCATTTTTTACTATTTTATACTAGTAATTTAAATCAGTATTTTATTAGCTCAGACAACATAAGTTTTCATTTTATCTACTTTTTAAAATTATGTTTTTATCCTATTTTTATATGTTTTGATGTTTTTGCCATTAATTTTGAGTGTTAGTTTATGCTTTCAAATATAGTAAATATTTTTCAATTAATCTTGAAAATATCACTGGAAACGAAAGCATACTTATCGGAATCTTAAAAAAATTCATCGAAATCTGTTAATATGTCTGAATCTGTTGTAGTGATTTGGGTTACGAAAATCAGGATCCATAAAATCATATTTTGTAAATTTTTTTTTACCAAAATCTGTTAATATACTACTTTCACGAAATTTGTTAATAGGAAAGAATATATAGACAAACACTTTTTTAGACCAATATTAGACCGACATTTAAATTCTTTATTCCTGATTAAATTTGAATGATCATGAACTATTCAATGTGTTTAAAACATGTTTTTAAGGGTACCCACGAGAAATCAATTCAAAATATTATCGAAAAGGATTTGATCCAAACAGTGGTTCATAAAACAGTTCCTATCAGTATTTTTAACCACTACTTGGATCAAGTCCTTTCTAGTAATATTTTGAGCTGATTTCTCGCGCGTACCCTTAAAACCATGTTTTAAACGCGTTGAACTGTTCATATCGTTAAAATTTAATCAGGAATGAAGAGTTTAGATGTTTGTCTAATATTGGTCTAAAAAATATTGGTCCCTTGAGCCTCTCTCTTTGTTAATATACCACTTCCACGAAATTTATTTTAATAAGTCGCGAAAATCTTGAGAATATCACCAGATTTTATTTTTATCCTTGTATGAAATCATATTATTTTCATTTCTTTATGTTCCTAAATTCAAATTTCTTATATTCGTCATCTTATATGACATAGACTTGCCAATTTTCTATTCATTTTCACCGAAATCTGAGTGTTGCGAGTTAGAAGAAGAGATTTCATCGTCAAGCCTAAATAACATTTACCGAAGACAATTCAAATTTCGCAGTGAATGAAATTTATTTTATTGTTATTCCTATTCATAGTATCCGTTTAGGATGATATTGGTCGAACATTATACAACGAATTTTGTAAAAATTTATCATAATCTGTAAATTTACTGTCATAAAAGAACAAAATATTTTGGAGTTGCAAAAATTTATTATCATTTGCAAATTTAACATTGCAAAAGAACAAAATATGTTAGAGTTATAGAAATTTAACATGGTCTGTAAATTTATCATCGCAAAAGAAAAAATATTTTGGAGTGACAGAAATTTACTATCGCAAAAAAATAAAATGTTTTGCAGCGAGTTGGAGAGAGATTTATGGGCTAATCTGAAATATTTTCTCTAAATATTGACCCAGTGATCTCACGTTTTACTTGGTGTCCAAATTGATATGGTAACGAAATTTTAGTATTTTTTTTAGAAGTTGAGTGTTTGAATTGTACAATTTTTAAAATTAAGATCATTTGGGTATTATTTTTAAAGAAATGACCAAAATATAACCTTTAAAAGTGAATAGAATAAAAAACTAGTAAACACTTGTAAATAGGACCAAAAATAAGTGCCACTTAAAAATTTATCAATATTTTTTATTTATAATATTTTAAAATCATGAATCTTACTTGACGTATCCTAACTTTTATTAGCCAAAATAATTAATATCATACAAATGCTATAATTACAAAAAATAATTGAAAACATGCAAATTTAAAATTAGACAAATAAGTTAAGACAAAGAAAATATGTTTTATGGATATGGATTATTTCTTTTTAACCTTAAATAGTGTGTGTGTGAATTAAATTACTCTAAGTGATGTGAATAATGCTCCATTAAACATAATTAAAATTAGGGATGGCAACGGGACGGTTATTAGGATAACTGTACCCGATCTCTGAACATTATATCCTATTCGAAATCATTCCAATAATTGAACGGAGAGAAAATACTCCATAACCAAATCATTCGATTCGGAGAATATCCAAAAGGAACTAAACCCTAACTGAAATCGAAAAAAAATTGGTAAACAGCAAAATATGTATAAAAAAAAAAAATCTCATTAGATGAACGGGAAATGTCCAAACGGTTACGTTTCGAGAAAAATTAAGCAGTTCAGTTCGGATAATTATTAGTTCGTCTAAATTGTCATCCCCATGTAATTGAGCCTACTAATCTAATGAGATAATAATAGGTGTTTAACAGGATCATATTTGTTATAAAAGACAGAGCTAAAATCTAAATATTAAATTTTTATTCATATGATTTAATCCCAAAACT
The DNA here is from genome assembly GCA_019985065.2 of Arctostaphylos glauca. NCBI lineage: Eukaryota > Viridiplantae > Streptophyta > Magnoliopsida > Ericales > Ericaceae > Arctostaphylos > Arctostaphylos glauca. The sequence continues at coordinate 3,378,390 of JAHSPW020000002.1, forward strand.
CGCAGTATCTAAGTGTTATTATACAACTGTTGAGCCAACTATCCCAATTAGATAATATAGGCATTTGATAGGATTATATTTATTTTGAATGACATAATTTAAAATCCTAATTAGTCAATTCATTAGACTGAATACGATATTGTAATAGAAAATATTTGTTATGAGATATGGTGTTCACACATATCTCGTAACTATGGTCAAAATAAAACTCAGAAAATCGGGCCAGACCGGACTGATAGTTTTTGAGGATTGAAAAATCGAACCAGACCGAATGGGGATATAAATGTAAATATGTTATATTTTGATGTTTATGTGTTATAACTTATAACCTATTACTCCATAAGTTATTTAATCCATTAAAATTTAGGACCATTACCAAGTACAGAAAATGAAAAATCACCATTTACAGATAGTGAATGAAAATAAAAAACCATCAGTCTGGAAATAAAAAATAAGAGTCAGTTCGAACCAAAGTTATCAATCCCGTCAAGCACTGGCCGGTACCGGTGGTACGTCCCATACCGCCCTTGTAATAGTACCGGACCATTGGAGTACCGTTTTGGCCACTATTCCTGCCTGTTTCAGGTTGTTCCGGCCAGTACCATACCGTACCAGTCTGTATTTTAAAAAATAAAAAAATCCAGTTAATTATTTTTTTGAATAAATAGACATAAATTGATGCTAAAATCATCTTTTATTTTATATATATATATATATATATATATATATTGTGGTTTATTTATAAATTGTGATGCTTTATTTTATATATTTTAATATAATTTTTTGTTAAAAAATATATATTAATTTTAGTAATAAATCTAAAATGGTACGTCGGTACACACCGATACTGGTATGTACTGTACCATTAACAAAATCGATACGATGGCCGATACGAGATTGATAATTTTGGTTCGAACTGTTCAATCTTTTAGAATACTGTTTAATGCATTTTCATGATGAGAAATTTCACCCAAAACTATTCATTTTTTACTTCTTTTTGTGGTTGACCTGAAAATGTTGTTTCGAAAATTAAAAAGTCCAAACCGAACTAAAATCGGACCGAACAACCAGTTCGGTCTGATTTCAATTTATAAATTTTCAAACCGAACAATCAGTTCGGTCTTATGAATTCTACCAAACCGGACCGGTTACACCCTTACTCATAATAAATATTCAATACATATGGGCACATGAACTTACTCTTTTTGAATGGTCTACATATATTGTATAAACAACTCGAAGCATACAAATCAAAAAGATTCTATTTGGTGTGTGGTAATTATTGAATTATATTGTATGAAGTATAACTTAATTTGTAACGTCTCGATTTTTCAGAACATTATTTAAATTATTTAACTTATTTATTAAATCATTTAATTTATGAAATTACAAAAATGCCCTTGTTTTATTAAATTGACAAAAATAAAGTTAAATCGGAATTTAAGTGTAAAAAACAAAAATGATATAAATACCTCTTAGGATCTACATTCTTTTATTCAAAAACTAAAGTAGAGCTACTAAGAGTAAGGTAGCCAAACGTCACCGTTGTCTTTCTCGACACGTCTCGGCTCTTCATACTTGGGAAAGTACTATGGTTGCTCCGTAACATCTGATATGAAATACAAATAGCAGAAAAGTTACACTGAATGAGTTGTGACACTTAGTAGGAAAATGTCACCGAAAAACTAACCCATAGATATAGATATACAGTAAGTCATATACTTCATAAAAAATGTTAAAGTGCGTAAATAAAGTCACATAAGTTAATTATGTTCTTGTTCTTTTAAGTTTCTAGGAACGCCTTTTTCCCCCAATATTCTTTTTTACCCGATTGTCTAGCATAGAGTACTCGGTTGATATTGACAAATCCTTACCAAGACAAGGCAGAGACATTCTACCGTCTACTCGACTAAACTCGATCGAAAACATGACTTCGTCGAATTAGGTACCAACGATCCTTAGTTGCTTCCCCTTTACCAGCTCAAGATCGCCCAAAATAAGGTCGTCACTCTCTTGGGACTTGGAGTTGTCGACGCAGACACACCCTGAAGTCACCTCCAACCGAATACACACATCTCCTAGTTGGGGTCCTTAACAAACGAGACAACGCGCAGTAGAACTCAAATCCACATGAAACACAAATTTTGAATGACGCCCAAAACACATCATTAAGCACGACGACCAACAAACTTGGCACGACGGCCACCAATTTCATTTATTCCATTTAACGGTTCTACTTGTTCACTATATGTTCCACTAATTATAATGATCACCTAACACCCTTCGCTGTCTTGTTACGGTGACATTCGAACCAGTGTCCATAATCGTGGATTTTAGGTTTTCAAGTAAACACCAAGTCATGCTTTAATCCAGTTCTATTAATCTAACATTTTGTCTATACATGTGTTAATCCATCAGCGCAATGACCACAGTAAACCACAATTGGCACAACGGTCCAAAACTACTAAACCATTGGCACGACGACCGTACCATGTGTGTACCAAAAATACAGCAACTCACGAACCAACTATCACGCTACAATCAAAGTTTACAACATTATATACCTCATGGTCAAAATATGGTCAAATGCACACAAAGCTCCACAAAAACTCGTGATCATATAAAATCTGTTTGTGAATGCCTGTGCAGTGTAAACATATATAACAGTGTAGGACAAGATGTGAATATGCTACCCGAAGGCTTGAACAACATTATGTAATTTTCTATTTTTCATTATGTCGTTCGAGCGATTTGCCTAAAATTGGATTTTGGACTCTATTTTTCAAATGGTCAAAATTTGTCGAAATTTAGACAGGTCGAGTGAGCCTCCCTTTTCAGCAAGTTCTGATTTTCTGTTTTTCATCAAACTGAGTTCAAAACAAATCCCAAACAGATGATTTTCAACTCAAAACAAAAATTAAAACCACATACAGTGACCTTATACAACATAGATCAAAATCCCTATAACCATATCATGAATCATATAACAAATAGAACGAATTTTATGTTTTACCAATTACGAGGAACAAACCCTAGTTCATGTATTTCTACGAAATTAAAACAATATTCTTACTGTAATCTATCAATCCGAGGTTAGTAGTGATTTCTCCTACCTCAACTCATGTAGACTAAGCAATGAAATGACCACAGATTGACGAATTTAGCTCGGATAGAACATCTTCCTTCAAGAATTTATCAAGAATACTAAGAACTCATTTTCTCTCTCTAAAACTCTAACTCTCTGTGCCTCTGATACAAAATTGTGAATGGAATTCGTCCGATTACTCCTAGTTTAAATAGAGATTTCAACCATAAATCCGTAATCAAATTGATAACATTGGATTTTAATTCATAAACATTTCCCCCATTAATGGCTTTCAATAGCGCTTTGCCCGTTCAGGAATTCGAACAAGTCATTTGAGCGGTCTACAAAAACAAAGGCAGCTCGAGCCACCTGCCTCGCTCGAGCGGTCTATCAATATACAAAGCCAAATTAAAAATGAATAAAATTTAAACTATTAATAAAAAATTCTTTACTATTAATTAAAAATTATAAAAATTCGTGGGTTATTACATAATTTAACTAAATTCGTTTGGATTAAATTATTTGTGTTGTATTTTGATCAAATTTAAAGCCGAATTTTACTTGACACCGTAGAATAAATGATGAATTTACCCTCTAACATAACTAAACTTGACAATTTAGCCCAAATGATAACCAATAAGCCTATTACGTCTTTTATTTTTATTGTACACTCTTGCAATGTAGTACAAATCAAAGTCTAAAATCTTACTTTACTTAGAACAGTTCAATCCAAATAAGCGTAGATTTTTAATAATAAAGTAACTAATAAGTCAATAATTTGGTTTTGCCTCTTAAGATTTTCAGTCATGTGTAAGGTATGTGCTTTGTAAGAGCATACATATATATTTTTCAAATGATGTGTCGCCAAGATCTGTATTAGAAATAGATCTCTCTATTACATTTATTATAGCTGGGAGACTCTTAATTCCTTTTTCCATATTTCTTTTTTTGGTCGAGGGTAATTAAAGCCCTAAATTATGAAAGATTGAGGCCCAATGGATTTTAGAAAGAAAAAAATAATTGAAGTTCCAAACTGATGATGGAGATGCTCTCTGGACCTCAAATCCAATTCCACAAGGGATTTTGAGAACAGTGGTTTTTTTGAGCCGATTTCTTGCGGGTACCCTTAAAAACATGTTTTAAACACATTGAACGGTTCCGATTATCAATATTTGATCAGGAAATGGGAGGTCCTCATTTTGTTAAAATGAGGGATCCCTCAATAGAAGGGGACTCTATATATATATATATATATATTTGATAAGGGCCCATTTATTTGTCCGAATGTGGGCTACATATATTATTTTTTTAACTAATACTTAAAATATTTTTGGGCAAATGTAACTAATTGAAAGGGCATTAAAAATATTGAATTTGATAAGTAACCAGTTGCATTACTAGTCTCCTGCTCTTCAACTCTTCTGCTATATGGGTTACCATAATCCAGAAATACTATGTATTCAAAATACACACACACACAATCCTCCAAAGGAGAAAACTAGTGTGTAGTACAATACATTCAACACCTTCATTGGTGACGGTGTTCCTTCATTCTGTCTTCCTACTCGAGAAGATCGAAAAGATTAAGGGTCACTTTAATTACGTCTGATCACCTGGGTAAGAATTCAATAAAACGCGTTATATGTGACAACCCAATAGAAATATAACATTAATAACCTAAATATGGCGCAGATTGGGTGCCTACGGGTATGAATACAAGAATATAAGTTATATAACCATCCTATAATCGTGTAGCATATACCTTTTTTGATAATTTCGTATGTCCCTACATAACTCCCCGATTCTCTTTCACTCAATATTTTTTCATGGGTATTGATCCAAAAGAATAAGATCTTAGGCATGTTCCTCTTGGTTGGAAGAAGATAGCCATTGGCCTTGTCAATTTCCAGATTTGAGCAGAGAGACACAAATGCAAAGGAAGTGTGAAGTCTTTGGATACTTATATTTTCTGCCTTCTGTCCAGTTCAGATTGTCCAGTACTATTATATTATAAATCCAAAAGCCACTTACACTCATATATATGGCCTATGCCTAACTAGGCCTCATAGGGATTGAATGCTGTGTGGACTGAAGAGATGCAATGATTAGGTCTTTGTGCTTCGACTGCAGATATATATATATAGAAATAAATAAGCACAAAAGTAGAAAGGGAATAATAGCCACGAGTAATGCTACATACAGACCTAAACACACAGATCTTACATAGATAGTTTCGGAATTATTGGATGCATATGGGATCCTTTGTATATTGAGAATCTCACCCGCATCTAACAGTTCCGGGACCATCTGTGTAACATTTGTGTCTTTAAACTTTGTGTTTCTAGACTTAATGAATGGCCACTGGCATAAAAGATTTAAATGAAAAATTAAGTTGATCCAATATAAGATTTAAATTGAATGCGTGGGTCATAAAAGAAATAGACGGTCAAAAATTAATCATTCATTTCTCGTGTCAAATATGCTTGGGTCAAATTGATTACTGATATTTTACGCAAGTGATAGGGTCTAAACCCTTGTTGTGCATGTTAAAATAGTGTCGTTTTGACCACCATAAGCTAACCAAATGGTATGACAATAGATTCATAGTATTTGAATATGATTTTGACGGTGAAAATGATACCGTTTTGACACATAATTCACTCTATTGTGCGTTGTGCACAATAGTCTTTGATTCCTAAACACCTCGACTCTTAAAAAGTGGATGGATCAAAAGTTATCAATCTTGATATATTATGTATCGGTACTGGTGCATACTAACATACCATTTTGTATTTATCGTTACAATTAATATGTATTTTTCAAATAACATTTTTTTAACAAAAATTATATTGAACATATAAAGTAAAGCCTCACAAATTAGAAACATATCACAAAAATGATTTTAATATGATTTTATGTGTAATTATCTAAAAAAAATTATAAATTATAAATATAAAATATAAACCATTGTCCCGTACGGTGCAAAAACTGCCAAAACAATGGTCGAAACAATACAAAATATGTGCCAATAACGTGAGGTGGCTGGTATAGTACGAGATAAATTACTTTAGATGGATCATATCATCATTTTAAATGGTACAAGACCTCAATTTACAGAACAGGGGCCTTGTGCGCATTGTGCACGGCGTTGTTTTAGCACGCAAAACATTGTCCGAATAGTTATTTGTTGATCGAGAAATTTGCAGTCAGTATTTTACGCGTCAAAATGATGCTTTTTTAGCGCGCACATGTCTTACTGTGCGCAAGGGCATAGGGTTCCCAATTCCCCAATTTACATCACTATGAGGATAATACCAAACTACTGGCTGTGCAAAAAGTAGAACAAAGAAATGCACGTGAGAGAACTTTTAAGTCTAAAAACTTACAGGTTAGGGTTTGGTCTGAAAAGTAAATATTACAAGAGAAGGTGCTTTGCATGTGTTTGATACTGCCAGGGGGACAAGGACAGCCCAAGGAATGCATTAGTACTAAAACTTACAGCACGCCTGGTAAAATAGACTTACAACACGCTTGGAAACTTTGATTGCAACCAAACAGAACCTGAGACATGAACCAACACACACATACCAAAAATCATTTTACTTAAATACCCCTTCTTTGACTTGGGGCCAAAAGAATTCCTCAAATCTGTTGTGCGCAATGTACAACAGTCTCTCCTATTTCGGGTGAGCTAATCTATGTAAGGTTAGTAGGACAACTCTGGTGAACTTATGGAGACACGAGATGATTCCGCAAATGAAAAGGAGATTTTTTTTAAGTAAGGCATGCCCTCACCCTTGTAAGACTCATAAAAAGATCTACGTCTTATTCATTCCCTATTAATCCGAGGTGTCCAAGTAAACAGGCTCCCCTAGGCTTGAAGCAAGGAAAAATGAAGTCCATCGAAAGCAAAACCTAATTACTCAAATCAAAGGATTAAAGACTGGGTCGATAGTAGTAAAACCTCATCTTAAAAGAAGAGGTGAGTATTTCTATGATCAACTCGACCAATGTAGCAAGTTAGGTGGTTACCACTACATTGGTCGAGCAAGTAGCAATGTAGCAACTAGCAAGTTAGCAACCACTGGAAGCGACCCTTGTGATCTTTGCTCGAGGGGTCACCGTCGTGGTCAAGGACTCTATATATATGCATATGAGAAATAAAACCCTAGATGGTGTTCCCCATGGAAAGCATATTCAATGTAATTAAAGCTATAGAAACAAGCCCAACCCTGTAAATTTTAGCATCAGAAGGGCCAAATCCAAAAACTAACAATCACACCCACGTATGATGTGAATTTTCGAGTTGACAGCAGAGAGTCCAGACCTGGAACCCCAAATTCACAACTTACCCTAAAAATGAAACAAAGGTCAAGAAAGTAAATGGAGTGACAGGTAAAGAGAGCAAGAAAAGTAAAAGTGAGGGTGAGCAATAGAGCAGTAAAAGCTGAAACCGTACAATCTTCTCATGATCCATGCACTGGGGGGCTTCAGATACCCACTCTCTGATTCTTGCATAAAATAAAGGAAAATGCTTACCAGTGGTAAATACTAAATACAAAAACTCTTACCTTTGTTTGTTTAATCCCCTCACCACTTTAGTTTATGGGTTTCCGAACAGGTGTCAGAGACAAGAGCTGCCACAAAGGCAGTATAGTTCTGCAGAGGCAGCAGGTGCAACAGAGAGGTGCAGTCATAAATCATAATATGAGCACAGTATACACTCAGAGGATAGAGAGAGAGAGAGAGAGAGTGGCAGGTGCAGGACTCTGTGATCAGAACCATTAGTTTTATCCATGTACAGAAGATTCTGCAACCCCATGGTCCCTGAAATAAATATACCTACTACAGCAAGGGGGCTCTGAAACTACACAACCCACTTCTCAGTTCTCTCTTTCTGAAAATTGATTTTTTCCCTCAAAGCTCTCTCTCTCTCTCTCTGCTTCTGTGATGAGTGGGAGAAATAGGTTCCCCTTCACTGCAACTCAGTGGCAAGAACTTGAGCACCAGGCTCTCATCTTCAAGTACATGGTCTCTGGCACCCCCATCCCACCTGATCTCCTCTTCACTGTCAAAAGCAGCTTGGAGTCATCTCTCTCTTCAAAGTTCATCCTTCACCAACCTCAACACTGTAAGTCCACTGTAGACCTTTGCGCTTATCACAAAAACTAGATTCTTGGTGTGTGTGTGTACACACACGCACATATTTATATACATATAAAAATACTTATATGAATATACGCTTATTTAGAGGAAATGGGTTTTTACTTTACTCGTGGGTGCAGTGGGATGGAACTGTTTTCAGATGGGTTTGGGGAGGAAAATTGATCCAGAGCCAGGGAGGTGCAGGAGAACAGATGGAAAGAAATGGAGATGCTCAAAAGAAGCATACCCAGATTCGAAGTACTGTGAAAGACACATGCACAGAGGCAGAAACCGTTCAAGAAAGCCTGTGGAAGCTATAACAACATCTACCACTGCTGATACTAATGGATCAGTAACCCAAAATCCAAACCCCTCAACTTTTAGTAGCCCCTCATCTATCTCTTCCCTCTCATCAGTAGTAGCCTCTGACCACCACAACCATCCTAGTTACAACAACACTCATCTCCACCACTCTTTCCTTTATCCCCATTCATCTTCTTCAAGACCTCCTGGGCTTGATTTTACGTCCCAAGAAATCAATACCCATTTGCTCTTGGACTCTAGTACTTGTTCCTATGAAGGCAAAGATAACAGGTTCGTTTATATCCATGTATCATGGTAATTGATTATTCTTGTTTTCTTGCTTTGAAACTTTAACTCAGAGTGAACAAATAACAGGTATGGGTATGGGTATGGCTACGGCTATGGCATGAAAGAGGAGGTTAATGAGCATGCTTTCTTCTCTGAAAGTTCTTCAATGGAAGATCCTTGGAAACTGACACCACTGACTATGGGTTCATCTCTTGCCCATATGAAACAGAGGGCATGCTCTGGTCTACAGAGCGGTGGGTATCCGTTCTTGCAGCATCAAGGACTCAACGATACATCGAAACAACAAAAGAATTTTTTTGAAACGCCCCTGAAAGTAGAGCGGGAAGATAAACCCAGGAAAGTAATGCACCATTTTTTCGACGAGTGGCCGAAAAACAAAGATTCATGGGCTGATTCAGAGGGAAAATCTTCAGATTATGTGCCAGTTTCAACTACCCAGCTTTCAATTTCAATACCCAACTCTTCCTATGATTTCTTCATGACCCATAATGGCAACTGAACTTGCAGGGTGAAGGAAAAAAAAACCCAGTGTCCATTGTACTTGCGTTCCTGAATTTGAATTCTAATCTACTCGAGTCATTTTTGGTCTGCATAGTTACACTTTGTTTTGCAGAGAAATAAGTTCAGTAGTGGGTTTCCGAGACAAAAGCCAAAAGAGCACTTGCAGAGTGGTGGGTCAGTGCTTTTACTCCTATTGATTTCATATTACGACTCTCTGTGTATGGGGTGTAGCAAGAACTGGACCTCTCTCTCTCTGTTTCAAATGTGTGTTTTAAGTGAAGGATGAACATGTTTAGCTTTCTTGATTCCATTACTCTTTTTCCACATGCTTTGAATGGTTCAGGATTTATCCAGATGCTTGAAAGTTTTTGTTGGAAGACATCTTAAAACATGTTTTAGCCTATCCATAGTTGCTTCCGAGCAACACTCCAAAAGTGAGGGACCCGGTGGTTGTTTGGGAAGGGGTTCGGAAACAGGCTTGGCCTAGGGGCGAATCACACGTGGTCCTATATCGCATAAGGAGGTTCTTTCAGTAATTCCACGAGAATTTCTCCTGTGGCCATCCCATAATTGAGTGAAAACACATAGGGAGAAAATAGGACAAGATAAGAAAAGCTATTCCTCTAGTTTGTTCAGTTATTTGAGGATGACTACTTTTAACGGGAGAATTTGTTTTCCCACATCTTCCTAATAGTCACATGGCTTCTAAAAAAAAAGGCAGAAAAATGTCTTAGTGCATTTTCTTAGGGATCATACAAGGTCCATTGCTATCGTTCTTGAATATGGCTGAGTGTACCTTATCCGGAGTTTTTTTAGTTCTTTCGATCCAAGTATGATATCCTTTTGATTGTTTTATCTTCTTGGAGGGAATGAAATTATCTAGGAGTGAATGAAAAATTGAAAAAATTGAACCAATTGAAAAAATTCGGTTCAGTCTTTCGTCAGTCCAGAACGGTCTGCGGTCGGGTTCGGTCCCCGATGGATTTTAAAAAAATTATTTGGTTTGGTCTCAATTTTTTGTAATTTAAACCAAACCGAACCAAAAGTGAACTCAAACCATAATGGACCGAACAAAGTTTTTGACAAAGAAACAGGTGAAAAACACGTGAAAAAAAACTCAAAAGTGACCCATTTGATGTTTAATAGAAATAAATTCAAATATAGGCTCATTTGATAGTAGATTTTCTATATTCGGAGTAAATTTTCTTCAGTAGTGAACAAGTCTAATATGGACAAAACAAGTCTAACGAACGTAGCTAAGGTTTTTTTATTAACAGCAGAGAATATCTAATTTATCATTCATAAATCTAGATCAAAACTTTTGGCAAATTAAATATACAAATATGTTTATATAGATATTTTAGGGTTTCGAACTGTTTTGGTCATTGTGACTAGGAGAAGGGATATAATGGTCATTGGGAATGGAGCCAAGCCAACCCAGGGGCAATCAGATTGGACAGTGGCAAAAAGACAGCACTGTGGTTTTGGTTGTGTTGAGTCTGGTCCATGACTAGGCTATATTAAAGGAGGTCTGCTCAGACTTCACCACCAGTCCTTGTACAGACTTTTAACACACAAACAAACATCAGTACCTATAAAACTTATTTACCGTACTGTTTTCAGACACCACAGAGGCACAGGTGACTCTCTTATTGTCAGGTCAGTCTACAGAAAGTCAGAAACTGACACAGAACATGAACCCTCAGCCCCACCATTTTCAACTTTTTCTCAAAACGCCACCGTTCTCTCTCTGTCATATTCCCAACTTTTCCCCACCCCACCCATTCTGTGGTCAAACTTGCATCTTAATTTTGTCCATTTCGGACCACGCACAAGTAAGCTGCAAATGCTCAGCATTCGCAAAGAGCATATTGGTTTCTAGGCATCACTAAACAATGTTAACCCTAAGGTTGTCTGAGTTGTAGAGCGAACAAGCCGTTAACCCGAACGTCTTGCGACCTTGAAGGATTTGACTTGTCATTTCTACCCAGAGTCTCGAGGATTGGTCGGTAATTTAGGTGGGAACTCTCCCAAACTTTATCACAGCTTGTTTCTAAGCCGACTGAATACCTCGGTTATCAAAAATACTAAACAATATTGTGATTCCAGCAAGAGGCATACAATATCAAGAGGACAGCATATACATAAATAGCTTTATGCAAGGAAAGAAACATGAACCAGAGAAATTCACTGAATCATTTCTAAACACAGCTATTACCCAACCCTAATCTTAGAAGCAAAGATATCTCTAATTCTTGTGTGGATACAATCAGATTGTAATGGCTAACCTGCTAAATTAGTTTCTAGGCATGTTTGGTTTCATTCTTCTTCATCAGCAGCAGCATCCGCATTAAGCTTGTCATCATCTCCCCCCACTTCCCCATCACTTAGCTGCATCTCAGGTGAATGCTCTCCATTAGGACTGGATTGCGGCTGCCTCTGTTGTGGCTCATCGTCATCTGATTCGGACCATGCATGCCTCCTTCGACTGATGTTTGAAGGAGCATCCTTCAAATAGACATAAAAACATTGGTAAGAAATCTATTAGGGAAATGACTTGCACTCCCCTTTTATTCAGATGCGCACACGTTTTTGTGCTTTAGGTTAAATGACAAAAAATCTCCTGCTTTATAAGGTATTTGGGAAAATAAAATAAGGAACTAAATATATATAAAACAAGGAAATAAAATGTATATAAATTAAGGACCTAACATGTACAAGGGTAAGTGTCTAACCTTGTATGCAGAAAAAGGAGTGCGATTGGATTAAAGGGAAGTGCCTAAATCACTTCCCAAAATATTAATATGTTGGATGAAAAATGATAACATAAAAAATCTTGGTGGAAAAAATGAACGATACCAGTTCTAGACAAACAATAACAGATAAACTCTTTCTGGTTAGTTTTCATACTTGGAACAAAAGTCTGGCTGATACTTCAGTCCTAGACAAATTAGAATTGTCAAAATTATTCCAAGTATCTCCTAAATATAACATAGACATGCAGAGAAAGATTACCACATCATCCTCAGCGTCAGAATCTTCAAGTCCAGCTGCTGCGAGTAAATCCTGAGCATTTTCTTCCCCTTCGTCTTCTTGATCATTCATCGGATTAGAGGGATCCCTGTTATTCATGTTGCCATCTTCATCATCCAATTCTTCGTGACCATCCATAATGTCACCTTCAGCTTCGTCTGTCTCATAACGTGACTTAGAGCCCCTGTCCCTCTTTCGTTTCTTTCCACCCTTTTTCCTCCTCTTCTCATTCTGGCCTCCCTCCTCATCTTCAAAGTGGGACCTATCCTTCCTCTTAGTGCCAGGCCCGATACTCTTCCATTGTTCCTGAAGACACGGCATATTTTATGTGTACAGAATTCAATGATAAGACATATCTGCACAAAGATGGAAGCATAATAATCTCAAGAAAAACATGTCAGACAAGATAGCTGGTCAGGTTCAGAAAAAACAAGATGAAGATTAGCTGAAACAAGTTAAGGAAACAGAACATTCAATGCTACAGACCCTTACAAAACGATATAGAAGAGAACCCTATACAAATAGAACACACAATGTTGCGAACCCTTACCTTTATGCGCTCTAAATGTTTCTCTTGTTGCATCACTTGCTTAAGCTCGTCTTCTTGTTTCCTTCTCTCCATCTGCTTCCCCAAAGTAGTATGAGTGAATGCATCAAGCAACAATGATATGAGAACTATACTTGAAGTTAAAACCAGCTGACCTGGAATTTCCTCTGTTCCTCAGCTTTTCGACGGGCTTCCTCGGCCAATGAGACCTGGCGTGCAAGTTCTATTCTCTGCCTATTCTGCTGCTCTTCACGCTCAGCTACATCACAGTGAACTTTAGAAGCCTCAAGCAAGTGCTTGCAATAATTAACGTGGGTGTCAATTTTCTTCTCATCAAACCCATGAAACTGAAGGTTTGAAGCTGAAGATAATTGACTAAACACCCTAACTGCATTTTTCAGCTCCGCCACTGTTGAACGCACCTATTACGCAAGATTGATATCATAGAGAGAGAGAGAGAGAGAGAGAGAGAGAGACTGTTAACATAATTCGGCAAGATTTCCAGCATTAGGGACAAGTACTACTACGCATCACATAAAATATGAAAATTTTAAACACAGATGATTCACAGTGCAACTAGAAGAACAGACCACATTAGCAACATATGCCTGCACAATCACTAATATAATAGCCATAGGAAATATATGATGGTAGGGAGGAAACTGACATCCGTTAATGAGGTGGTCGAACTGGGTTGCTCGTTTACTAGTTATTTTTCTTTACACAAGTTCATTGAACTCCACTGTTTTTTTTTGGTTAGTAAACCCAATGATTTTTGTCCATGCAAGGCAGCTCAAAAGCATCAAGTTAATAATGTAAATGGCCACAGTAAGTCTGATGTGAGCAACAACAAATATAATAAAACTAATAATGTACACATTCAGGTAGTAGAAGTAGTGCCTCTTCGAAGTCTGAATAAACCATTGAAAACCAAGATGTTTTAGCTATTTCAACCGTGGACCAGTGACTGAGAAATGTGTGACATGGTCGGCATGACAAAAATTCAAGGGGAAAGAATAGAGTCCAGGTTCTCATAATATTAGTACCAAGGACTAGGATGACCCTAACAGAAAGCAGTTTTAGTTTTTGAAAAATAAAGTGTTCCATGTTCAAGCACCACTAGCAGAAAGACAAAGAAAACTGCAAGGAAAGGTTTCATCATTATTAACCTCATCCACAGTCCTCTTCTGCTTTTGCAATGTCGATGCTGAGAACTTTTGCATTGCAACACCTGCGTCAAACTTCAATGTGTAATTTGAAGGTGCCAAGTGAATAGCTCGTAGCAAAGTCTTTTTGCAGTCTTGCCATTGTTCAGCTTCATAGTGAGTACGAGCTAGGTAGAGAAGAACTTGACTGTCTGTATTATAGTAAAACTTCCGCAAGCAGTTTTGATACTGCAAAAAAGGAAATGCCACCAACACAAGCAAAATGTTAAAATTGCCGTAAACAAAATGATATTCAAGTTATCCACATAAAAATAGATTCTGTAGAGAACCATTTTCACAGCTAATGGAAAATCGCCATGAGCAAAATGCATATGAGCCACATTTATCCGCACATCTGGCATCTCATCAAAAATGCTTCCACTTGCAGCTTGTTGGACCTACAATGCAGTAAAAGATAAGAGGGGAACTAATAAAGTTTGATCAACACCCAAAACGAAATGAATCAGCTAACCTGCGTAAACAGGTCCTTTGAAACATCGAATTGACCTTTTTCTGCCAAAACCACTCCAGCACCGTTGGCAGCATATAGATTAGCTTTATGATCACTCAGAACCTGCAAACATAAAAATCATTAAAATTCAATCATGATCACGAGGACATTTATTGGGACGTCAGAGACATTGTACAGAAAAAAGATAAATCAGAGATCCTCTAGAGGACACGTAAATGAGCATATCTACCCAAAGTACTGATACTTGCACATAAAAGCCAGATAAGTGTAATGGACAAAAAGTCAACAATGTAAATGCAGTTTCAATATACAGGCATACAAAGATCACATATCATATGCGTGGTACTTGACCTGGGATCAATTGTCACCTATGATACTGACTTGCTCAGCGCCAGCTTCTACTCCTACATCTAAGGACTGAGGACCCAAGGACACTGCTAAATATTCACCTTCCTTACTATTCTTCATTAATTTTCTTTTGTAAAATAATACTAATGAGGTTATGCATAGCATTTTGGCAGAACATTAAAATCATATAGATTCTCCTATAGTAAACTCAATCACTAGATATGATCGCTAGGTGAGATTCCATATATCAGGGATCCCACCTCCACCGACTTTGGGGAGTTTGTGAGCAGGAGGGTGACCAATATTGAGCAGCTCATCACAATTGGATGAAAAATAAAGGATCATTTGTCTCATTTCCTTCATTTTCATGATCTCGTAACTGATTTTTTTAACCCAAATCTCGCTTCAATAACACAATCATAAGATCTTCCATCTTAAGAGAAGGTAACATCAACCATATCAACTTTCAGTTTGTAACGTGACATTAAGTGAAAAAACAAAAAGTTGATAACTGCTGCAAGAACATAATCAGATCAAATGCAAAATATTAAAGAATATGGCTTTCCAAACAGAAGGTTTAAGAGCAAAAAAGGCGCATAAGTTACGGTAGCAATAGCAAACTTTAAGTACACAGGACTATCATACTTTTGTGTACAGCTCCTTGGCTTTTTCTAGATGAGTGGCTTCCAACTTAGGAGCTCTTTTCTCTGAGCGAACTGCTGCAAAGTAGTTCCAGTTTCCCTAACAATGACAAAGTAAACAATTTTTTTAGTTGATATGAATAACAAATATTATAAGTGAGAGAATGACGAAATAACAAAAACCATCATCATTATGTTAATTATTCAACAATTTACTAACATCCCTCCAGATATAGACAACATGCAGATATGAAAAAGTCAATCTCCAAAATGAAGTTCAAGCTGGCTTAAAAACTAGAAGAGAAGGCAATCGGAATAACGTATGCACCAGACAAAGAGTAGCATAAGAATCTTTTCCGTCACTTGCATCCTTAGCAGCCTTGAAGGTATCTTTTGCCTTAACCCAGTCATCATTTTTTAGCTCCAAGTCACCGAGCATCAGTAATGCATTTGGGCACTTATCATCCACCTTCAGAGCATCGGCAATCTACCCAAAAAACCAATATCAATTAACCGTAAAGCATAAAAAGGCATAGTAAGATAAAGAATACATGAATAAGATTGCAAGAAAAGCAAAAACAACCAGCTCAATGCTTATCTGGACATTATTTCGAGCTTTTGCAATGGCAGCAAGCCTCAGATAAGCATCAATATAATCTGGATACTGCAAAATGGAACGCACAGGTTAGATGAATTGGCAAAATATGGGCGTAGTAACGAGGCATCAAACAAAATTCAGAAACGAGTGCTAAAACACTATTGCAAACAGATGTTTGGGACAAAATTTCACAAAAAGTAGAAGACTGACAATAATAACGTTACCTAAGGACTTGCAGAAGTCCTATCAACTATGCTAATACCAATTAGAACCAAATGTATGCAACAGCAGATGAATACCTCAAACCAGCAATACAAGCGTACACAGATGCAATGAAATAGCTCTCTCAATGAAAGCACATAATAGAAAGAACATAAAGCCATATTGCAGTTAAGACACAATAGGGTCCAACTCAGACAACTGAAGAACAATAGGATGGCTAGAAAAAACATAAAGTAAGTGGCGAGAAAAATAGAAGATGCAAACATAATAGAGGGTGATGTGGAAGATTATTCAGGTGGCCGGTCTCAAGGAGGTAATGCTTCATTGATTAAATTTTAGCATGAAAAGTTCCTCTAAATGATTGGAATTAAGGATCGCAATCAATGCTGAGCTCAAATTGCCCATTATGCCAAAAATAATACCAAGAGAAGTACATGGAAGAATAAATCAAATGGAAGTGCTAGGATAACTGCAAGTTTCATTACTATTGCGAGTAGCAAAGCTGAGGTGGATAATTGCAAAAACCAAAGGTTAACAAGCGTACCTTGAACAAGATCAAACGGTATAAAATGCTTGCCCTTTCAGTGTTATTTAACTGCTCAAATAGCCTAGCTAAGTTAAATAGTACTGAGACTTTGTCCCAAGGTACTTCCACTGTAAAACCATCTTCCTCAAGTCGATGGAAAAACTGCATGTCCTTGTACTGATAGATGGATGCACTAGCATCAATGGGATACGGTTGTGCTTTACCATCAATGAGGGTGCGCCATATACCATCAGCTAGAGCCTCTCCATAAGTCTGTTCAGCCAGCTGAAATATAGGAGAACAGCAAGATGATTTGTCATTTAATTTCAAATTCATTCTCTGTACCGAAGGGTAAAGTAATAAACGGATTATTCTACTCTAACCAAGTCAACGAAAGCACAAGACATATCTAATGAGAACCTCAAACTCTCCTCTTTCAAAATGTAGGACTCCAATATTATTGAGCAGCTCTACTGGTACTTCTTCACGTCCCTTTTCCAAAAGACCACGGCCCTGTAACAACATCCAAAAGTGAAAAGGAAAATGTATATTTCTTAGCTAAAATAACAAATGGTACGGTGAAAACATAACATATGTTATTCTTGAAACTGAAAAAGATGGTTCAACCACAACTGTTCAAGACAATGTCAGTGAACCGATGGTCATCGCGTCACAAAATACATATTCTTCCAACAAATATAGAAGGTAATTTTAAATATCTAACTTAAAGGGTTAGCTCTAGTAGTAAAGAGCGCGGAGATAAATGTCTTATTAGCACAAGTCTTTAGCTGTGCTTGGAAGTGGACTCTAGTTTACACTTTACAGTGCGGCCACGAGACTAAGGTCGCGGTTGGTGGGATCGGTTCATGATTACCAAACAACAACAAAATTTGTTAAACATCTACAGGGATTTCTGAACCACTAAATAAAGGTTGTCATTGAAACTGCCCATCCAATCCTTCAGTTACACAGATTAATATGTTCGAGGTGTAGAAAAACCCAATGTCTACAATTCAGAAAAGATTAACAAGAAAATGCCCTTACTGTTTTGAAGGCCTCTAACGCTGCACCTGAATCAGTTGCAATCAGCAATTCTCCAAGATCCAGAAATCCCTGCAATAAGGTCAGGTGAGTGAAAGAATGCGAACTCTATCAACAAGGAATGTAGCTGACAAACATGTAAATCTCCGAGGAGAAAAAGTCAATTGGATATGGTCAAGATGGCTTGGGTAGAGAATGAATATAGGAAACTTACCAATCAAAATATGAAGGGGCGGAAATTAATAAAGAAAATATGGATAAAAAATGTTAACAAGTACTAAAAACGTACAACAACAAAAAATGCATTGCTTGAAGGGCCAAACGTATTCAGTCTCATTATGCATACAATGTTGCACTTTCACCAACAAATCCTGTTTTGCAATTTGATAGTTTTTTTTCACCACGCTCTCGAAATTGGTTTCCATTCTTCATTTTCTAATTATAACTAAACTACTGCATCCTGTTATAACAGATATATTACATAGTTTTGAACACCCATCTACGAATTATATGCAGGTCCTTTCTATCTTGAATCTACTACCCACACAATTAACTTCAGTACTAAGCAGAAACTAAAAAGGTACCCTCGTCATTTCAAAACAGGATTACAACCCAACAGCAATTATCTACTTAATTACAACAAAATATGTACATGTCACAGCAGGTTCCAACTTGTTACCTACCGAAAACTATGGTTATCCAAGGCATCTAACAGATTAGATGGAGCCCAACACGTGTTACCTTTTTTGGGTCGCGGGGGGCGGGGCCGGGCCGGGGGGGGGGGGGGTAGCAATAAAGATGGTTATAAAATAAAAAAGAAATAGGTAAAATAGATAAAAGCATTTTGATAAGACATCCCCTGAAAGAGTAAACAAAAAGATAAAAAGTAAAAAATAAACATCACAAACTGCTCTCCAATCTCTATTAATAAAAAATTAAAGGAATCCCTTCAAAGGGCGAGGACATTGATCCACACCACAAAGACAACTAACAATTTCTTTCCCACAAATCTCCTACTTCTCCAAAATTACCATAAAAATTCTCGTCAAGAACATGAACCTATAGTTAATAACCAACAAGTGAACACAAACAGGGAGAACTGCCCAACCAACATCCACCATCCAAAACAACGTATAGCATAGGGCCACAACATATCCTCACTCCTCCTAATATGAATGCATTGTTATAGAAGTATTGGCCTTTAGGCCTCTTCTTCTGAAAGATGTCATTAGTCAAGCTATTTGCGAGCAATAGACCATGCAAATAACTGTACCTTAAGAGGCAAGCACGGCCTCTAAGTCATAGGATGTTGACAAGTTAGAACATTAGGAACATCAATAATATTATGAAAAAGTGACCTATAAGAGAATGAGTCGTCCAAATTGTCTTATTCGGTAGCATCATGTCTCAAAATGAAAGGAACTTGTACATACATGTTAAGTGCACCTTTCTTTTGGTGGGAAACAGAAGAGAAATATGTATCGCTGTCCAAACAAAAGCAGAATTGTATACATACTCCATAGTGTTATTGGACTGCTATAATTTAAACCCATAATCTCATCAGACGGCAGAATAGAATTCCCCAACACTCTTCATGCATGTCTACAAGAGTTAGACATATGTTTCTTAATTGGAAAATGCTAACCACTGCCTAGTGAGTGGTGGATAATGCGTAAAAGGTACCTCAATATTCTTAAATTGTGTATTGATATCCGTGAACATACATTAATATTCATAAAATGTGCGTTAATGTTCGAGTTTATTTGGCATTATGTGTATATTATCCACCGCCTAATGGGCGGTGGTTAGCAAGACCCTAAAACAAGAGCCTAACTGACCTGTGCATCACGTGGATCTATCTTAGTAGCTTTCTTGAGGAACTCATGGGCCTTCTCAGTCTGCCCAAGCTGAATGTAAATATGCCCAAGAGCCTACAAGAAGAAAAACTGAAACTCAGCCGCCAAAAGGATACAAGCATAGAAACCATAAATGTAGAAACAGGTTAAAAATTAAAGCAAGAACTGCAAACATATTTTCTTTCATTAAACTTACTTTCAATGTCTCACAGCTATCAGGGTAAACTTCCAAGACCTTTTCAAAGTTCGAAAGAGAACTTTTAAAATCTCCGAGTTTCAATTGTACTTGTCCCAAGCCTGTTCCAAATTAACCAAATGTGCAGAATGAATAGATGAGAGAGGATGGATCAAAACAGAATGGACATGAAGTCCACAAAATAAATTCCAATAATGCGGGTAGTAAGGTATGTTCAACAACATCTTGGTTACTTCATATGATCTAAATCATGCACTCTTTGAACGATAGTTGATTCATAAAGAAGGAATCCTGTGGGTAAGTTATACAGAATTTCAAAAAAATAGAAGATTACTGGGCCAAACGGTTTATGGATTATCCACTAATTCAAATGCATTTGAGCATATAACACATGTTTGAAAATAACTATAAGGCGCTGCAAGCACATTTCAGTCCTTCATTTATTACTAACCAAAACTATGTTAACAACAGAGAGATGCATGGTTGATGGCACACCCAGTAGATTCTAGGAAATCAAAAGACAAACTAACTGCAGCTTGAGTTAACATCAAACAATAGTAGTGATATGCCACTATCCCAAAGGAAGGAAGGAAAGAAAGATAAGTATATAAACTAGTAAAACAAAGACGGCAAGATGCAACAATTTATCAAGCTTTGGAAAATCAACAGACCATAATAAGGTAATACAAATTCCTGAGGCTTATTGCTTTCCTTCACAGATGCCATGTAGTAGAATCCAGCTTTTTCATAGTCCCCCTACAGTCCAGAAATAGAAGTACTAGTCCCATTAGGAGAATTACTACAAGGAGATATATATGTAAATATCTACATACATACATAGATGTTGCTTTCCAATTTCAGCCGCAAAGGTGATACAATATCTATAGATTTTTATGCATAACTAAAATATGCAGCAAGTAATTAGTAAAAAAATTACAAAACAAAAAAAGTTGAAGAGAAAAGAATCCTGTGACGTACCTTGCTATGGTACGATCGTGCCAAATTGTAGTAAGAATGTGACTTTGTTGGCCCGTGATTAGTTATAGCAAGTGCAGTTTCAGTCAGTTGCTCAACTAGGAAATGTTGACCAGTGAAGAAGAAGTGGTTCGCTAGATAATTCAGCGACATTGCACAGTACGGGTATATCTCAAAAGCTCTTTGCATATTTTTCATTCCTCTCCTAATATCATTAGCTGCATAGATAATTGAAACACGCAAGTAAAAGAAAGGGAGATTTACCATCCAAACCTATCCAATAGAGTTGAAGTCCAAAAACTACACTATCTTTATTTGTAGCTCTAAAAGTCCTCTGGGATGATAATTTTCCTGATTTACCCTTTTAATATAATGTTGTGAATATTCACGATCCCTAAAAATGTGCAAAATCGTTAGTTATTTTCCTAAAATACTCCTATAATTTACCTTTCAAAAGTAGAATGTATAACCACATGAGATCCCATTAAAAACAAAAAACAAATTCCCCATAAATAGCAACTATCTATGAGTCGCTGGCTCATTCTTCAACGGGATTTATGGCAACAGCAGTACAGCAATGAAATCAAAATGCATCGGCGTAACCTCAACTATATCAAGGGACTGTGATTACAAGACCGCATTTGCGAACTTGAAAAAGAATACTACTGAAATAAGAAGCTGCAAGGATCGGTTGATTTACTTGATTGGCCAGTCAAGCACAAACTCTTAAGAACGGTCATGAGTGGGCGGGTTAGGTCCCGTGATCTCTGGGCAAGGACTAAACACACAAATTCGGTGGGCTTGTGCAAATGATGGAGGGAGTGGTGGAGGTTATGATCGAGAGAGATAGCGGTTGTGAGAGAGAGTGAGAGAGAGAGAGAGAGAGAGAGAAGAAGGAGAGAGAGGGGGGGGGGGGGGGGGGGGGGGGGGTTGTATAGATTAGGAGAAGGTTAAGAAATGATTAATGTCTATCTTAATTGGTAGCATCCGCTATTATGAAAGATATCTTTACATAATTTTTTTTATCTCTCTAATAGCCTTTATTTTATTTTTTTGCAAATGGGCATATTAGTCAATATACATAGTTATTTTAGGAAAAAATGACTTTATGGTGTGATAATCTTGTCCATGGATTTTTCTGATTGTTTGACATAGAAATTGGATGTTTAGGTAATTATCTATGGAAGAAAATGGCTGCACTGAACACATTTCCAACAAAGCATAGCCGAAAACAGTTTAACGACAGTTTATATTTGTTATTCAGTATACTTTCTGGTCAAGGATATTTATGTAATACAATCATATCGTGATTAAACTAAATGCATGAGCTCAAAGGGCTGTTTAGGTTCCCAAAAGCCTATTTCTTGTTTCTCTCTTCTTCTCTTTATATACAAACCTTAGTTTCACATTATAAAATTCACCTAGTTTCAAATTCAACAGCTAGGAACTAATAGGTATATACAAATGTTAGTATGTCTATAAAATGTATGCTCTACGTATTTAAGCACTTTTGTATGTAGAAAAGCTCACCTTCACTTGTATGCAAATCCAAAATTCCAAGTGCCACAAGAGCTTCAACATTTTCTGGATCTAGCTACAGTTATTCATTTTAACAAAATTTATAATCAATGTCAGCCAAACTTGCAGCTTGTACAACAGAGAGATATCATTCAACACAAACAACTATGCACTATTGACTTGCCTGCAAAACTCTCTGAAAGGCTTGCTTTGCCTTTTGATATTGTCCCAACTTGTAACGACAGAGACCGATGCCTAGTCTTACAGCTCCAGGACAATGTGGATAGACTTGCAAAGCTCTCTTGAAAAACACGCAAGTTAACAGCAACGACAAATGAGAACATGTCTACAGACAATTATTCTATGCGAGAAAGAGTCTCAAATGACCCGAAACTAAAATAAAATGCAACAAGCTAGCAAACTCTGCATAGCACCCACGGTTGAATTCATGTGGTTAATCAACAAACCTTGTACAACTCCAATGAATCAGAATATCGACCACGGCTAAATTGAACACAAGCCTGGAAAAAGACCAAAGGCTAGTCAACTGCAGTAAAATCAAAAGCAAACATTTGCACGCAATCAGGAATATTTATGTACAAACAATTTATTTGAAATTGAATTTCAGTAACACGAGAAAGTGGAGAATAGACCATAGTGAATCAAGTAGATCTGAAATCGTGTCAAACCCGAGAGAAAGAGCACTATGTAATAAAGGAAACTAACTACATCAAAAGTGAAGATTTCCGTGTTAACCTAATACTGTTAGGATGCCACCATGGGACATCCTATTACAAGTTTTAGGTGAAAATTGAAAACAAATCATCTTCAGGATAATTACCTGACCAAGAAGAGCAGAAACATTATCACGATCGCCATCCAACACAATCTTGAAAGCATTAAATGCCTGTTCTACATCACCTTTAGCCAGCAAAAGCTGACCTGTAACCAGAACCAACCAGAAGTTTAGTTGTGATCTCTACAGTCCACAATCGCTAAACACGAAGTTCTATAATGCTACAGATTAGATTGAAGCACTACTACTCCATGATCAAATGCATGCAGAATTAAAGCCACACCAGCCGATGACAGAAAATTCAGCAAGCCAATGAGTAATAGACAAAATTATCGACATGACATTATTTAACATCGGTTTAAATTCCTTCAGATGTATCACCACACCTTCTGGGAAGAGGGTATAAAGCACAATCTTTGTGTGAAAATCTTGGGATTGTGGCTCGTGAAGAATAGCTTGAAAAAATGCGGATTTTGTAATTGGGTGCAGTAAATTAGGCTGTGCATCCAACAGAACAAGATATTCAGCTTCTCGTGATAACAACCATGAATTTTCAACACAAACAGCCATTTGACATTCCTTCGTACTCTCTTTTTGTTATACCAATAGCAAGCCTCTTGTTGAGACTAATATCTCACATAACCAATGTTTTCACACAATTACTCTGTTAATTTTCTAACTAATCAATACAGGTGTAACGAAAATTTGCACAACTTGCATTGAAACTCAAAACCAATTAAATTCAAAAAGACTATATTTTAGATTCCATAGATGACACTTCTTGATCTCCATTATACATCTAATCAGTACTCACAGAAAAAAGAGCCCCATATGTATTGGGTTCCCCGCATTGAATGCACCTGCAGAATAAGTAAATCCTTCAAACAGTTGTCACTAACGTAAGTAGCCAAATGATGCTAACCTTTTCCGACCCAAGTAGAAGGTTCATGCATGTCGATTCTCGATGCCTTGTTGTAGTACTTAGTCGCCTTGATAAAATGCTCTTCCTTTTCTCTTTGTTTCGTCTCAATTTTTCCAAGGTAACTATAATATGCGCCTAAAGCATTTAGGATGGCAATCCTCTCATATCTCACATCCGCGTAATATTCATCAATTTCTTCAAAAGCAACAAAGCCATAATCAGAAAATACGATGATATCAAGAAAAAAAACGTACCGTAAACATGGAAAATTTGTATTATAAACATGGAAAAAAGGAATGCCAATATGGGGAGAGAAACAACGTCATGAATACCAGGACTAGATCCTTCCTCCAGAATTTGGCGGAATTGCTCTATTTTCCCTTGCTTGAAATACTCCCTCTGTATCAACAAAAATAACAACACCCAACTATCAACAACCATAATAAGAGAAGTCAATTTTTGGACAGCTTCCTAAGGCAAAGCCATAAACTAAACCTAATGTTACAAGACCGATGTCCGGTTCTTATCAAATCAAATGGCCACTTGACAAAAAAGAAAAAGAAATCCTCAACAACAACAAAATAAAACAAGCGGTAGGAAATTAACCGTCTGAAATACCAACTGATGAAAACTAAATGGCCAATTTCAGTTTGAATGCCGATGAGCCAAACTTTCAAATTGGCTTGAAAACTTAACAAGCTTAATAAAATGTGTTCCTCGTTCTTCAATCTGAACCAAACGCCACTAATCACCCCTGACCATTACAATTCTATGAACATCGAATACTTTAAACAGATTATTCATGATGCCAACACATACGAGTGTGTAGTTCCGTGCTTTTATATACATATAGTGGAACTAACCGCGATTATGAGCCAAAGATCGAGGGGCGCTTGTTCGGCCTTGAGAATGTCGAGTATATCAGAAGCGTCTCTGGGGAGTTGGTCGAGCACGACCCTGACCTCCTCTTCGGAGTTCTGCACCGGAATATACACGGACGCCATTCAATCACCGGAGACTATGGCGTCGATTTCCGACCGATATTCAAATTCTCCTCTGAAACAAAACCTATATCTGAAATTCCGTCGGTCCTAACTCTTGTGACGACGCTGAACGGAAAGATCGACCGGAGTAACAAGTAGCAGGACCTCCGCTGTGGGGTGCTATATATCTGTGTGCCTCCTAACTTTTGAGTATTTGTGAAAAGAGCCTCCAATGTTCCCGTAATTGAACCCGGGGCCCTTGCTAAGGCTCTATTTGCCTTAACTAGATTATTTGGATTGTCTGGATTATTCGGGAAATAATCTAGCCCCATTTGGCCTAAATTATTTACCCAAATAATCTGGATTAATCTAGCTCCAAACACAACATAACTTCTATATCCACAAATAATTTAGTCCAAACACTTTGAGCTAGATTATTCCGTCCGGCACCCAACATAATCCAACAATCCAATAATCTCATAATCTAGTTACGCCAAATGGACCTTAAGTCTGTGAATACCTTTTTCGGTCTTTGAAGTACACTAAATTCCATTTTAAACCTTAATTTCTTGTTGTGTTTGTACTTTGAAATTGTCCTTCAACTTCAATCCTAAATAAAATGTAAAAGTTAAAACATTTTATAATGTGGCAGCCATATGTACTGTGGCAAGGTTATTTGATGAATTATATGTGAATTATAGTAAGAGATATACGGAAGCTTTAGTTGGATTTGGAAGACGGATTCGTAATTTACAAAAGAAATAGTAAAAAGACCTTAACGTAAGATAAAAAAATTCTCAATCGCTCTTCATTTTCTAATTTTGAAAAAATCATATACAAATCCATGATTTAGATACAATCTTAAGCCGGTGTGTTTTTAGGGATTAAATGAATTGTATAAAATTTTAACTCCGGATATAACAGGATATGACAATCTGAGTTGTCATATCCAGAGTTTGTTAGCAACTTTTGAACCCAAATATGATATGTGGGTCCAAATTTAATCTTCTTGAAGAGGGATACAAATTGGACATTGATATGTGCGTAAATGTTGACATTTGCACGTCTAGTTTGCCTTTGTTAAGTCCCTTTAGCCATTATTACTTGTTGTTAGGGGTGTAAGACTAAACCAGAAAACCGGTAAACTGGACCAAACCTTCGGTTTGGTCCGGTTTTGGAAGCAGACCGGTCCGGTCCGGTTCGATCTGGTTTGATTTTTTTTTGAATTTTTTCGGTTTGGTTTTCGGTTTTTGAGTTTTTGGGGACGGACCGGACCGGTTTAACCCTAAGTCATTTTATACTTTATAGTTTTAAGTGTTTAGGTTCTTTATGTCTCACTCCCTCTGATTTTTTATTTTTTTTATTGAGTTCGTGTACTTATTTTAGTGATTTCTGAGTTCTGGTCTTCATATACTGAGTTATGTTTTTGAGTTATTTGTTTACTGATTTCGCATTTGATTTGTGGGTTCATATACTAAGTTATTTTTCTGATTTCTGAGTTATTTTTTATATTTTTTTGATGATTTTGGCCCAAGACCACCCAAACCGGAAACCGGACCAAACCGGAGCCAAAACTGACCGAGCCGAACACCATCGGTCCGGTTTTCGGTTTACGTTTTTCTCAAACCGGTCAACTGGTTTGGTCCGAGTTTATAGGACAAACCGGACCGATAACACTCCTACTTGTTGTTTAATTGTATTTTGATATTTAGAGACAAGTGTGGGTGCTTTGAAGTAGAAATTGAAGTTTTTTAGTCAAAATTCAACCAATGTTCGGTATGTTTGAACAGATGTCTGGACGGACATATAATTTAACTTCTAGAAAAATTCATGGGCCAGATGTCCAGACAAGAGATTGTACGGGACTAGACGGGCCAAGAATTCAACTTCTGAAAAAATGCCTTGGCCAAGTGTCCAGTCGGGCGTCCGGATAGACGAGAGGACGAATTTCTCCACTAATGACATGACGCCAGTTCAACAAAAACACGTCATTAATCGCCTTGTAGGCGTCCGAAAGGGAAAGTCGGGCGTGCGAATGGATTTGCCGCCCCAAGTCTCGTCATGCTTACGCCAGCCCTAATCTCGAATGACATAGACGTCTGGACAAGAGAACATGTGTCTAGGCAAATTCACTTCGCAGCTTCTTGCCAATTCCCTCGTAGAGATGTCCGAACGCCCGTGACTCCCATCCGAACGAATTAAGACGGTCGAGATTTCTATAAATATGGGATTTTCATATTCTTTTAGGGCATTTGATATTTTCGCATACTTTTTAACCATATGTCATATAAAAGCTACCTTCAATGGGAATGAAGCTTAAGAAGAAATATAAAGTGATAGGAAGAGCGGGAGAAGTGATAAGCACTATGCGCATTGCAGTTAGGCTCCTTGTAACAATGTATTTCAATTCAAGATCAGTAGAATCGAGTTCAATGGCCGACTAACCGTCCATCTAGGGCAAAGATGGGGCTCCAATTTCAAATGATGTGTTTTTTTAATTAGCTTTTGATTTTGGTTATCCAAATCGATGTTGTACGAAATAGAACCCGACTTTTACAAAGGTTTTCCTATTCTTCTTCTAAATTATTTTTCGTGTTTTCACGACAAACAATAAGTACTCCATTGATTCATATAACTCAAATGAGATACATTATATCTCGTATGACGTGTTGTACTACTAGACGATCCGTGCCTTAAAGATGGATTGTGCTAGTAAGGTAACTCGTGCTAAGTCATGATAATTTATGTCAGTTGGTAAACAGGAATATCTTTAGAATAATATTGTGTGGACTTGCTACTTGCACGGTGTTTAATGAATCCAGATAATAAACATTAGATATCCTGAAATTATTATTATAAATGGTTAGAGCGAATTCAAGTCTTAAATCATTTCTCTCTCAAAATCTTAATATTTCAATTACTGTTTGTACTTTCATATTTAAACTAAACTTCATTTGTAAGAATAAAAAATATAATCAAAATTGAAATTGTGATAACCAATTAACATTGTTCCTGTGAATCAATACTCAACATGTTGCTATACATTTTTTATTTATAAAGATCACAAGTAATTTTAAATAAACATTTTGATACGACATAACAACGATACACTTCTATCGCGATTAGACACGTATTTCATTATCCATAGCTTATCTTCTTCCATATCCCCCTTCTATTTGTAGAAATGTCATTATTAATTACAATAATGTTATGATTAATGATGAGAATATCATCTACATACTCATATCTATTATATATTCATTTATAAAAAAATATCAAAACAAACCATTTATAACTATTCACACATCTAGAATAAATATCTCATTCTTTTATATTTTTCTTCTTATTATATTTGTCTTATCTTTTCCATAATCATAACCGCTAATAAAGGAGTAGTAAAGGACTAAATAATAACCTTCCTAAAAGAAATATGAATACAAAGCATTTTTCATAGAAAATTAAGATACGTGTCAAAAAAGGAAAAAAAAAATATAAGTATTCTTTAATCAAAAGTTGAACACCAAATAACCTCAAGGGGTTGTCTGAGCGGTAGAACAGGCAAGCTGTAAACCCCAGATGCCCCGTTCGAAACTCGGTAACAACTATAAAAACCTTGGGGCCACTGGGGGTGTACAAGTGGTCGACTCACCAGGGCCTCGAGGACTAGTCGGCGGTGGGGACTCCCCAAGCCGTTACCCCCGGCTTGGTCCCAAGCCGTACCGGATACCTCGGTTATCAAAAAAAAAAAAGTTGAACACCAAATAGAGAGATTTCTAGATTATACATGATGGATTAAAAGGAAATGAACATTCAACTTGACTGGACAATATCAATCCAAGGTTTAAAAAGTCAAAACATAACGGATCGGGATAATAATAGCGTATTATTCTTGCCTGCGGCATTATCAATAATATTAAATTTATATTAAAATTATAATTTAAGTTATTAGCATGCTATAATATGTAACTTTTTTTTTTTATAATAAACACAAGTTAGTTAAATCAGAATAATATAAAACCAGCTTAGTGCTCTCATAAAATTTACGAAGAATATTAATTTTAAAAAACGAGATAGAAAAACAAAAGAACTCAAGACACTCCCTCCAAAATTACTTAATTTATTCT
The DNA here is from genome assembly GCA_019985065.2 of Arctostaphylos glauca. Classification (NCBI taxonomy): domain Eukaryota; kingdom Viridiplantae; phylum Streptophyta; class Magnoliopsida; order Ericales; family Ericaceae; genus Arctostaphylos; species Arctostaphylos glauca. Next base: position 3,407,736 of record JAHSPW020000002.1, read on the forward strand.
TCAATAAAATTGCAATTTGCCGGTACTTGAGGGATGAAATGAAGAAAATTATGCAATAAAGGTGAAATTAAGCCGATAAAAAATAAATGTGAAATTAACCTTTTAAGAAAGAACACAATAAAAACCAGACGGCAAGACGCGAGAACGACGTCGTGTCGTACCTTCTTCCCCCCAAAACCCTCCATCCCCTGCACCGATCGCTGCGTCTCCGACTGTTACCCTCTCACTAAGCTATGCCCATCAAATGGTAACGACGAGTACCCCAATCCCATAACTTCTCGATTCGCATTTTTTTAAATGTAATTCATATATACATGCATTTGAATCTATATGTGTAAGCACTTGAATGCAATTCTCTCACAGCTCTCTCTCCAACCGATATTTCTAGGGTTTTACAGTGGCAACCCAATGCCGGAACGACCATCAATAGCCAAATCCTAAACGAAGTCTGTCAGTGTGTCGAGGGCATCAATGGCATCAAGGAAGGAAGGTGGAAAGCTACCCTAACCTTTTACAGGCCCATCCTTAGAGGTATTTGTCCCATCTATCTCTTCCAATGAGTTGCGCATAATCTTGCATACATGGGGTATATCCATACCTTGGTTTTGTATGTGTTTGAAATTTACATGATTTGTTTCCATTTTATTGTTAGAACACGCATCGGTAGCTGAATTTATCATCGCTCTCTTTGATTGAAGCGCGTGAAAGTGTTTGTTTGCCTGTACAGATACATGTGTTGTATATATTGTGGGTTGTCCTCTATATGCTGGTTTTGGATTTATATTGCTAGAACGAGCGTCGCTAGCTGAATTTCCTCGCCTCTCTAGGTCTCTCTTCGATTGAAGTACATATATACGTATTTATCTGTATGTAGATGCACACACATAATTTTATAAATGTCGGATGGGTTTTGTGTTGTCATTTATATGCAAGTTTTCGGTGAATTCGTAGAACAAGCATCGGCAGCTGAATTTCCTCGAGAGTTCCTGGGGATTTCGCTTCCAGAGCAGCCCAATAAGTACTACTTCGTAATTCGAGGGCAAAAGGTAGTTCTTGAGGCTGAGCAGACGATTCAAACAATTATGGAAAAGCTGCAGTCTTACAAAACAAGGGTGGCGCTCAATTTCGAGGTTTGTTAACTTTGATGACCATGTAAATGATCTGGTTGCCCTTCATTTTGCGTTTTGTAATGTGTTATTGGGTTGAATTGAAGTTGATGCCTAACTTGAGGTTTGTAGTAATAATGTTTCTGTCTTTAATTTTCGATACCAAAGAAAATCTCATTAGTATCTCGGATGAGGGGGAAGAATGCCAGGGATGGAACCCGCAGCCGAAGTCCAACAGAGGCTGTAGCAATTGTTCATTATGTTCGTCACCAGTCTGGCTTTGATGAATATTGCTAAATAACACAACTGGACAACTACATCAACTTTTACACCATTTTTTACCACGTTGCATCATTTGCTTTTTTGTTTGACTACTAACCGGTGTGTATGGTGCTATTATGTAGGGGTTTCAGTATCAACTTGGTGACTTCCAGTTGAGAGTTGGGAAAGTAGTTCCAATGCAGTCTGAGAGTTTGAGGGGAATAGTTATGGAGGTATGAAGCTCTTATCCTTACTCGTTTAAAAAGAAGAAGGGAAAGCTTGTCAGATTCCAGACCTGGTAAAGTTGGGTGCAATTCAAAAGATTAGCAAGAACGTTTTTCTGTGCTTTACCGATGAAAATGTAGGTTTTGCTTCCTAGCAACCATTTTATTCAGAAGAACTGCTACACAAATAACTTAAGAAGTTTTACTATAGGGGTTGCTCAACACATGCTAGAGATTGGAAGTTGTAGGATAAACAAATACTTTGAGATCTTTTAAGAAGTTGGTGATAAGGTGTCATTTACTTTATGTTAGTGTTGATAAATGTTGATTCAGATTTGAACTTATGTTTGGACCTCATTTGTTTCGTTTTATTCCTGAACTGTTGCTAAATTAGAGGAACGATTGCTCCCAGTCATCATCTTAATGCGGTATTCTCTAAATCTTATTTTTTCAGGGAACCCAAAGATATGTCCCCACTATAATACAAAATCTCCATTGTAGTGTTTTTCCTTTTCCTGGTATATCGTGTATTCCTATATAAGTACCGCCCAATAAATTCCTCCCAAAAGTAATGACTTGCTCAAAAGGGTCTTCCCTCGCAATAAAGAGTAATGCTAGGAACACAAATTGGGGACTAATCCTCAACTGGGGACTAATGGTGGACAGTGACCAGAGTAAACTACTGCAATGTAAAATGGTAGATTTGAAAATTCGAGTTATGAAGAGTCATCAAAGGGTAATTCATACGGGAAATGAAGTAGCGTTGTGAACTATTGGGCTGTAGAATGGTCGTTTCAGACTATAAAATTAGGAGGCAGCCTGAAGCCCTGAAATGGTGGTTTCTCTACATCATTGGTAGCTGATTTGCTTATTGCACCACAATATTAATTTCCTTCCGTTTATTTTTCGTGTGTGTGTGTTTGTGTGGTGGTGGTGGGGGGTTTAGTGTTTAGCTTGAGCAGGCCATTCATCAAGAAAACAATTAGTATCGTAGTCACTCACGAACTGAGCTAGCCAAAGAAGCAAGAGATACTGAAAGCGATTCACTGATTGATTCATTGATTGCGCCTTTCCTCTGGAATTCCACTTTAGAAAAGTCTAGCATTAAATGGGCATCCTGGTCTGTCTTCAATCTCTCTCCTCCCGACCCAACCACTCGACCATCGATAGCGAGAGGAGAACGCTTTATCCGAGAGGTCTTGTAATCGACCGGAAGGCAGGAAGTATATCAGTGATTGAATCCCCGCCTCTACCTCTGTTCGTCCCAAATGTGTCCCCTTCTCTCCAGTGTTTTATGTCTATCATCCCGTCTATCTGGATGAGTATGCCCCCCATAAAGACATAGAGAGCTTGCTAGTTCAGAATGAGTGCTTCTATCGGCTTTTCCGAGTTCCGCTTGTGGACTCTCTGTGACTGTCTATTTCGTTACCCGACCAATTGACTCCCGCTCCTGCCTTCTATCCCTGCTTCTGTCCTCGCGGAATCTCGATATCGATCTCAATCAACAGGCTCTGGTTCAACTGTCTCCACCTCCGCTACCTAAACTCAATCAAATACAATTATGGGTGATACTTCAACCGGAACTGGGCCTTACGTGCCACACCAACCCTCCACCTTTACCTATGCCTTCGCATCTGATGCTTTTTTACGATCAACCACCCCCCCTTTCCTTAGCACAAGCGCTAAGCGAGAATAATTCCTTTGAGTCTCAGTCTTCTTCTGTTAATGATTCACCGGGACGTTCTGAGTCAATAGGACTTGCTCTTCGATCTGAGAGAAGCTGCATTTATTTTGTCAAAGATAGGGTAAAACATAGGGCATTAGAATTGGCCAAAGTTACAATCCCAGAAGGATACCTCTTAGGTTTCTAATTGAGTAATTGTCTTTGCCTTAGCTTTACAAGAACTGTTTCTTTCCTCTCCAAAATGAACAGAACCGTTTTCCTATTACGCTTGATTTTATCAAGCACATTCAGAAACTTCCACAAATGCCAGTTTACCCGGAAGGGACTTCTATCTCCCCCGAACATAACTTTTTTGTAGTGTATCCGTTTCTTGCCGTTGTTTGCTGATATGTGGTGTTAAGTATCCAAACCAGGCATATCAGGTTGCTCATTGACTGCCTAGCCTTCGACATCATAGTGAATGGCTGGCGTTATTAAATCTTCAAGAGCTAACTAGTTCCTTTTGCAGATGGAGTATCTTCCCCTTTCATCACTGGACGTATCACGACAGATCATGGAGGAGTTCTACGATATATGGCAAGAAGCTCTGTCGAAAAGATCGTTACCAGGTCATTTTACTCATATAGAACCAAACTTCACTGAGTATGGCCTCTCAGATAACTATACTTCACAACACACGTCTGTTCAATACGCAACTGTCATGGCTCAGCTTATAGCAACAGCCCAAGCCGTGCAAGCGGGGAGAAATTAGATGATGAGTGATTCCAGCAACCCTTGTTCTTTATGATATTTGTATGAACGATCCTGCCCTTTAAGTGGATGCAACTGTGGTCAAGTTCATGCATTGCTTCACAATAGAGCTTTTTTGGGTGTCCTTTAGCATGATGTCAAATGCGATGTAGCTGATTTTTCCGAGTTTCCTGAATTAAGTGACTATGCTTTTGGAAAAAGCAGTATTGTATTTATTCGTATGGTATGAACATTTTATTGAAGTTACATGTACCGAAATCTCGAATTATGTATCCTACCAGATATCGCGTTTGACTCATGCTGCAACACCTTGACTTATTGGATTTTTCGAATATGGCTATATTTAGAAACCATCGGGGCGGAGTCAAAATTTTATTTTTGGGGGCAAATTCACATGAAATGAAAACCTGAAGATGACAATTCCTACGGATGTGTGATATCTTTTAACAATAAAGAATAATATAATTATAAATATCTTCTAGCTAACAGCTTTGTGTTTTCCCTTTTCTTTTTACAGCAAAAATAATTAACACTAAAAATTGTATTTCCATTATAATGTATTAGTTCTGTCTCTACGCAGTATGTGCAGCACAACACCAAAGTATTTTGCCGTAATTTTAGAAAAAAAAAACATACAATTGTAATTTGTTAACAAGACAGTTTAGCTCACATGTTTTGTGTAGCTAAACTGTATGCTCTCAGCTGTTATTGCCTCATCAGTCCAGTTAGTTAGAAAATCAGTTAGTATCCGTGGCCAATCTGTTTAGGCAGTTAAGTAGTTTAGCAATCAATTCTGTTATCAATCAAATTCTGTCAGCACGTTTTCTGGAAAGGCTGTTAGTCTAGACTGGACTAAGTGTGTATAAATAGCAGTAAGTCAGTATGTTAAATACACACAAAAATGCAGAGTTGGTTTTCCAGCTTCTAGCTAATGAAATTCATTTATTCTCTACTTAAGTTTTTCATACAAAGTCTAGTTTGTCTTTATGGTATCAGAGCTGAATCATGACCAACGTCTACTGATCCTGTGAATGAATGTTTGATCAAACAAAGATCAAATCAGGAGGCAAGAATCTTTGTCAAATTTTCAGTCATTTGCAAAGAATCAGTTATCAATGGATTCTCAAAACTCAAGTGAAACAGGTACTAGAAGCCAACCAGTGACAATTCCTTCATCCTTGGTGTTTCTAGTGTCCAATTTTCATAGTTTAGTTACAATCAAATTGGATTCAAACAATTATATTATGTGGAAAACACAAGTTCAAAATGCCACACGACCTAATGGATATCTAGGATACATTGATGGCTCTATATGTTGTCCTGTACAAGAAGTTGTTTCAAATGGTCAATTACTTTCTAATCCAGAATTTCTGACCTGGTCTGTTGTTGATGGCCACTTACTTTCATGCCTTACTGCTTCAATTTCTGCATCCACCTTACAACATGTTCTAAGTTGTAAACATGCGTCTGAAGTCTGGAATTCCTTGGAAAACAGATTTGGTTTACTCTCTCGATCACATATTCATGTGTTAAAAAGACGCCTGTTTGATGCCTCTAAAACTTCTACCATGGAGAATTATCTTGACTTTATCAAAGATTGTGCACAAAAGTTAGCAAGTTCCAGATGTCCAGTGACTGATGATGACCTTGTGTTTCATACACTACATGGCCTACCAGATGAATTCAAAGGCATTACAACAGCACTTAAAACTAGAACTGAACCTATAGTGTTTGAAGATCTGGTTCTCTCCTTCAGTCAGAAGATCTAGATTCTAATGCTCAAAAGAATGAGAAGGAGTCCCCCACGTCTGTATTTTTTGCAAATCAACAACACATTGCTGAGAATAAGGATGATCTCTCAAAAGTTCATTCATCAGGGACTTCATTCCCAGGCCAGCAGTTTTCTGTAGGTTCATCTCAGCCTCAGTATCAGATTCCTTCTCAATCTGGAATCATTGTTCAACAACATCCTTATGGTTATAATTTTAGTAATTCTCAGGGTAGAGGATACTCAAAAGACAAGAGGAGGAATTTTAGAGGATTCTCTCCAGGTTTTTCCTCTAGTTTTGGAAAGAGTGGTTGTCAAATTTGTGGAAGAGATAATCATATGGCAAACACTTGTCAACATAGGTTAAATCTTTCTTATCAAACTCCACAACAAATGATGAATACTCATCAGTTTTCGAACACTCCACAGCAAATGGTGCATACTCAACAATTTTCAAATTTTAGGCCAAGTTTTAATCTCCCAGGGGCCCAGTTTAGGCCTGTTCAGCAGTATCCAATGTATAATGTTCCTATGGTTCAAGGAGGTCAGTTTTCACAGCCTCAGTCTCAGTTTTCTCTCAGTGGATCAGGAAGTGGTGTTGCTCAGACTCCTGTTGGTGTTCATCAAGCCAATATAGCAGAGTTCCAAAGTTTTGCTCAACCAAATTCTCCTCAAACCACTACACCAGTACCTTGGTTTTTTGACAGTGGGGCTACTGGTCATGTTACCAACAGTTTAGCAAATTTATCTCTTCAGCAACAGCCTTATAATGGTCAAGGAATTCTAGTTGGAAATGGATCAATTGTTCTTATCACACATGCTGGTGAGGGACAGATTGTTACATCTTCTTCTGCCTTTTCTCTATCCAAGATTTTACACTCACCACAGATTAGTCACAATCTTCTCTCAGTTTTTCAGTTTGCTAAGGACAATCATTGCCGAATCATTTTTGATGAATCTGGCTTTGTGATTCAGGACAAAGTGACCAACAAAATTCTGCACACAAGCCCATGTCTGAAGGGATTGTATCCAATACAGAGTTACTCTAGACTTTCAACTACAGCTGGTCCTGCTACTGCTCTGGTTGGACAGCTTGGTTCTTCTTTTTCTCTCTGGCATGCTAGGCTTGGTCATCCTCATAGTGATTTGATGACACATCTCCAGAAACAGGATCTGATTTCCAGAATCAAACAGGATACACTTTCATGTGTTTCTTGTAATACTATCAAAAGTCATAAGCTCCCTTTCACTTTGTCTACATTTCATTCTTCTAAGCTGTTTGAGCTCGTTCATGTTGATGTTTGGGGACTGGCACCAATTCCCTCTAATAAAGGTTTCAGGTACTATCTGTTAATCATGGATGATTGTTCTAGATACATTTTGTTGTATCCAATGCATTACAAATCAGAGGTAAAGGATCATCTTGTGCATTTTAAGGCCTATGTTGCAAATCAATTTCATACCTCGGTTAAAACTGTGCGAAGTGATAATGGTGGTGAGTTTATTAACAATTATCTGCATAGTTTGTTTCTTCAAGCTGGGATTGTGCATCAAACTACATGTCCTCACACGGCTGAACAGAATGGGAGAGCTGAAAGCGCTCACAGACAGTTAATGGAAACCACACTTACATTGCTTCATCAAGCCAGGTTGCCTCTTTCTTTTTGGCTTGAAGCCTTGATGACTTCTTTGTATCTTGTTAATAGGCTTCCTCATAGTGCTTTAAAGTTTTAAATCCCCTATTATCTCTTGTTCAGCACTAAACCAGACTATACTTTCTTAAAGGTCTTTGGTTGTTCTTGTTTTCCTTGGCTCAAGCCTTACACCTCTCATAAGCTTGAACCTAAGTCCGTTCACTGTGTGTTTTTAGGCTACTGTTTAACAACCAAGGGCTACAGATGTTATGATCCAGTCAGTCAAAAAGTGTTTATATCCAGACATGTTAAGTTTGATGAATACACTTTTCCTTATGCCTCTCTTGTTTCTCAGTCTTCTCCTTCTCCCATTTCCTTTGTGGTTCCCCTTACTGAGTATGAGTCCTTTTCAGTTCATATTCCCTTTCATCCAGTTTCTCAGCCTACTTCTTCTCCAGTGCCTAGCTCTTTGTCTCCGGCTTCTCCATTGCCTAGTTCTTCCATCCAGTCTTCTCCAGTGACTAGTCCTACAATGCCTTCACCTATTTCTGTTGCAGAAGTGCCTCATAGTTCAGCTCCAGTTTCTAATACTCATCCTATGCTTACACGTTCAAAACATGGTATTTTTAAGCCCAAAATACCAGTGTCTCTCTTGGCTCACCATATTTCTGAACCTGTGGTTGTTGAACCCAAGACTTTCTCTGCCGCTTCTAAGTTTGATGTCTGGAAATCTGCTATGGATGAGGAATATTCAGCTCTTCTTCAACAAGGGACTTGGTCTCTTGTATCTTTACCTCCACATGCTCACCTTATTGGTTGTCAATGGATTTATAAGATCAAGAGGCATTCTAATGGCAAGATTGCTCGTTATAAGGCTCGTTTGGTTGCCAATGGTAATCAACAAACAGAGGGTGGTGTGGATTATGCAGAGACGTTTAGCCCTGTAGTCAAACATACCACTGTCCGAGTGGTACTTTCTTTGGCTCTAACTCATGGGTGGAAATTGAGACAACTTGATGTCTCTAATGCTTTTCTTCATGGCACTCTTGATGAAGTCGTTTATATGCGTCAGCCTCAAGGTTACAAAGATCCATCCAAACCTCACTTTGTGTGCAAGTTACATAAAGCTCTATATGGTTTAAAACAAGCTCCTCGAGCATGGTATTCTGCCTTCAGCTCATTTTTACTTGAACAGGGTTTCTGTAATAGTGTTGCTGATACATCATTGTTTGTATTACGTCAAGGTGCATCTGTTATTCTTCTTTTAGTGTACGTGGATGACATTATTCTTACTGGGAATGATGATGGCCTTGTTACTAAGCTTCTTGTTACACTTAATACCAAATTTGCTATGAAAGATCTTGGTGACTTGCATTACTTTTTGGGGATAGAAATCAGTCGTACCTCTTCTGGTTTATTCTTGTCTCAGCATAAGTATGCTCAAGATATTCTGGTCAAGGCAGGGATGGTCAATTGCAAATCCAGTCGTTCTCCAGAATCTATTAAATCTGTTTCTGTCTCTGGCTCCTTGTTTGCTGATCCTACTTTGTATAGAATGTTGGTGGGATCTTTGCAATATCTCACTATTACTCGCCCTGACTTAGCTCATTTTGTGAACAAGGTTTGCCAACATATGCACTCTCCCACTGATGATCACTTTGGTGCTGTCAAACGTTTGTTAAGATATGTTCAAGGGACAATGGATCATGGTCTGCAATTTTCTCCTGGTTCTTCTAATTTTACTGCCTATGCTGATGCAGACTGGGCTGGTGATGTGGTGGATCGTCGTTCCACTTCTGGTTTCTGCATTTATTTTGGTCCTAATTTGGTCTCTTGGTCAGCTAAGAAACAGCCAACAGTTGCTAGATCTACAACTGAAGCTGAGTATAGAGCTTTAGCCAATGCTGCAGCTGAATTGTCCTGGCTTTCTCAGTTAGTCAAGGATTTGGACTTGTCTTGTCCCTCTCCTTTTCTGATTTGGTGTGATAATCAGAGTGCTATAGCCCTTGCTTCTAATCCCCTTTTTCATGCTCGTACTAAGCATATAGAAATTGACTACCATTTTATTCGTGAAAAGGTGTTGAGCAAACAAATTGTGGTTCATTATGTTCCTTCCAATCGTCAGGTTGCTGATATCTTTACCAAAGCCTTGCCTATTGATCAGTTTTTGGTTCTTAAGTCCAAACTACTGGTGGTTGCCCCCATTTGTTTGAGGGAGGATGTTAACAAGACAGTTTAGCTCACATGTTTTGTGTAGCTAAACTGTATGCTCTCAGCTGTTATTGCCTCATCAGTCCAGTTAGTTAGAAAATCAGTTAGTATCCGTGACCAATCTGTTTAGGCAGTTAAGTAGTTTAGCAATCAATTCTGTTATTAATCAAATTCTGTTAGCACGTTTTTTGGAAAGGCTGTTAGTCTAGACTGGACTAAGTGTGCATAAATAGCAGTAAGTCAGTATGTTAAATACACACAAAAATGCAGAGTTGGTTTTCCAGCTTCTAGCTAATGAAATTCATTTATTCTCTACTTAAGTTTTTCATACAAAGTCTAGTTTGTCTTTATAATTGTCCAGCACAAAAGTTTAGAAGAGGAGCCGTTGCATTTTCACGAAATTAAACATGTAATGTGAAAATATTTTTCGCAATTAACACTTGCATAATAAAGAGGTTTTGTTTTCCTCCTTCCAATATTACACACGGGTTGAGTTTAGACTAAACTAATTTTTAATAAAAAATAGACATAATTTTCTGTTTCACATATTTTGATAATTTTTTATATTTTATGAATGAAAATTAAAAAAAATTCAAATAAGGCGACGATAAAGAAACTAAAAACTAAAAATAGTAAAAAAAAAAAATTGCACTTTTGCGTCTTTAGTGAATTTTGTGAGGTTGTTGGTCATAATTTCTTACTGTCTAAATTCATTTTGACGAACTATTAATTAAAAAAAATTTAGACGAACTTAATAAAATTTGAGAAAAAATGACAAAAAAAAAAAAAAAGACATTAATATTCAAAGAAAGGGAATGCGGAATAGCCCAATAGCCCAGGGAGAAAAAAGAAAAAGATTTGACCAAATCTTGACTCATTGACAACCCAACCCGTTTCTAAGGACTGAATTGGGCCGGACCCAATAAGAGCCCAAACTGTAACTACCTTGCTCTCTGTCTAAAACCCTGCTCATGGAGGGAGAGAGTGAGACAGGGAGAGAGAAACGTATAAAAGCGTTAAGAGAGCCAGCTCCAAAACCCTAGATTAACACAGAGTCATTGAAAGAGGCTAATTGATTATTCATCCGCAATCAATCTCGATTGACTTGTTTATCAATCGTCATCTATTTGTACGTCCTTCTAGCCCACTTTGTTGGATTTTCAAGTAGTATATCATTGGTTTCTTCCATATCTGCATTCAAATACGTTCATACGTCCTGTAAATGTTCACTCTGTGATGGTTTGGATCATTCAATAATCAGTTTGTTTTATGCATTGTCAGTTTCTTGCCAATAGGTGGTTTATGGATAATTTTTTAACTTGGAAACAAAAGTTGATGGATTGATCATACAAATTTTCCTTTGGTATATACATATATTCATATAATGTGGAATATGTGCATCATGTGTATATATTTTGCCATGCCCTTCTGTCCAAGTGGTATTTCAGACTCTCCAAAATCAATTGATATTTCATCCAAACTCTCGGTAACCATTGGCCAAACTTGGTTTTTTGTATGGCCCACTTGGTGAAGCAGTTTGTTGTCTTGTAACTGGTGTATCTATTAACATATTATCTTGCATATGTTAACAGGTTTTTTTCATTCATTCAACTTTAATGGATTCAGAGTTTCCGGGAAATACTACTACCAGGGCTCCCAGGAAGGTTTGGTTCCATTCCATTCATTGGTCCAAATACTGCTTCAATTCCCTCCCTGCATTTTTCTGATGAATTACTTTGAACTGATGCAGGTTAAATTTGCTCCAAAAGTTCCTCGCAAAGTGGCAAACCCTGTCGTGCCAAAAATGTAATAGTTGTTCTGTGTATAACTTAAATTCTATTGCTTAATGCTACTTGATGTTAACTATCGTTGGACCTTTGCTGTTTGCAGTGAAAAGACCGAAACTATCATTCCTGATGACGCCCAGGCACAAGCGTTGTTGCGGCGGTTCAATGTATAACTCATATTCAGTTATGTTGCACTTGGTTCTCTTGCATTCTTCTTTGTCTAATGTTGGACTCGGTGGTTTTCATTTACAGGAAGCTTCTTTGAAAGCACATCCTAAAGTTGAGAAGAAAGGTATGTGTCTATTTCGAGCCTCGTGCTTATTAAGACTTGATTCAGAATTTGGTGTGGTTATTATGTGTGGATCAGCTATTTTATGTTTTCTATCTGTACCAGTTTTTTATTTTTGGGGAATTTGTTCTGCATCGGTTATGTGTCATAAAGGAACAAACTCTACAGCTATGCTGCATTATTTTCTTTTTCGTGTTTCTAATCTGTTTCTTTGGGTTAGAGGCTTGATATAGTGGTTTGTATGCTTCAGAACATGTTTGATAAGATGATTGCAGCTTCTCTCCCAAAGCCCTTGAAGTCAGATGGAACATAGCCAATCATTATTTCCCCCCAAAAGATATAAATAGTACTTCTTAAGTTCTTCCTGGAAATGATAGACATTAAACAACCCCAGGTCTTGGAATTAACTTGAGATCTAGATGCATTGCTATCATTTTATTTCTAAAATCTAGACCCTTACTGATTTCTTCTCAAATCTATCATGGGCAATGCCTGCTATTGATATGGTGCCATCACTGCATGATGGATGGTTTTCTTGTATCCTGCATTTACCATCTGTATTTTCTCAAGAAGCACTTGTTTTGCTTTGGCTATTGCTACCCCAATCAATAGTTCTGAGATCATTTTTCCCTTCTACAATTTGCAGCTGCAGCAGCACAAGTTGCATTTGGTTATGGAGGTGCATCGGCCAAAATAAAGTCATACGGTTCTAAAAAGGGTGGAATTGGTATTAATGGCTTCGAAGGTCCTGAGGGTTAGTGACCTTCTCACCATACACATTTAGCTGCTTCCAACTCTCCCAAGTGTATTTTATCGGAAAACGTTTTTTTGCAGGCGGGGGGGCCTATTCCTCAGGCTCGAGAGGGGACAAGGAATACCAGGAACCATGGGTAGGTTTTAAAACCTGATTTCAGTACACAGTTCCACATGCATAGTTATAACTACCCTGATTCTAGTAACTCCTTGTGCTTCTTGGTATGTTTCTTCAATGTTGCTGCAGGATTACTACAGTTCTTATCCAGTAACTCTGCCTTTGAGGAGGCCATATTCAGGAAATCCAGGTACTTCTTTAGGTGCACTACATTGAAGTGAAAGTACGGAATGCTGATACATTTGATGGTGGCTATCCACCTCATTTGATTACTAGTGAGTGCATTGAACTTGCTTCTTTCACTTGTAGAATTTCTTGATGAAGAAGAATTTGGGGAAGCTGCAGAAAGCATCACACACGATGAAAATTCAACAACAGCTGCAAGAGATCTTGGTCTCATGGTTGGTACTTGCGTTATTAATAAATGTTAAAACCATGTAACTTGCTTACATGAAAATGTTACGAATTTTTTACCAATGGTTTGCAGGAAGAGAATCCGGAACCAAACATGTTCTTTCTCCAGTTGCCACCAAATATGCCGATGGTAAAGCAATCTCCTAATGCAGAGGGCAAGGAGATGGCTGGCAGCTCTAAGCCACCACCAAAGGGTGCAGGCCCCAAACAAAAGACGCGTAGTTTGGATGAGCTACCAGCAGGCTTTATGGGGAAAATGTTAGTCTACAAAAGTGGCGCTGTCAAGCTGAAGCTTGGCGATATCCTTTATGATGTGAGTCAGGCTCTAATTGTATGCAAATCTCTTACTTTTGTGTAATTCAATGTACGGTCAAAAAATGGAGCCCATTATAATATTTCTCTTCTTTTGAACTCGCCGAAATGCCCAAAAGGCTACAAAAGGCTATAAACCCGTAGAAGGGGGTTATCATCAGAAAAAATAGACACTAAATCAATAGGAGGGTAAGAAATCCAATTTAGGTTCAAAGCATCTCTATAAGAGGCCCTTTGGATCTTAGTAGCTGCTTTATTTGTCATTCGTGGGCACCACTTAAACATGAGGGATGCCTCCAATCTCATGGATCGAATATCCAATATCACTGTAGCACAATATCATGGTTGATAATCTTTGGACACAAACAGTAAAATGGTAATTTTGTTGTCACCATGCGCACAAACCACGTAATAAGAGGCCTTAGTCAGAAGCCCTATGAAGAGTTTTTTTTCTTGGATCACATATGAAGAGTTTATGTGCACAATGTTTCAGCTATGTTCTCTCGGAAAGATTTTAAGACAGGTAAACTATCTGTATTACTGCAAATTAGGAAGGGTATTTGGGTTGTGGATTATGTCACCAGGAATGCAAAAACCCTAGCGAACTACGTTGTAGTATGCACGTTTCGAAACAGGATACTACTTGCGTTCGAAAGCAGTAAATTTATCGATTCAATGCTTTTTTCCAATTTTTTTTCAATACCCAACTGTATTAAGGCAAAAATCTAGATATAGTGGAGTTTTGGCAAGATAAATAAAGAAACCAATCACTTGTTATACTTCTAGAAATATGTGTTGCATGGATCACTTGAAAAATTAGTTCTTAGTTTTATTAAATATTCATTGCTTGTAAGAGTAAGTTCTAAATTTGTTAGCTATAGAAATTCATCCTTCACCTATGATATACCAAATGCATGCGGCGTATCACAATTTAGCGTCCCACATTTTCATTTTTATGTTTCATACCGATACGATCCACGTTCCAGCTAACGTATGTTGTGGATTCTATGTAAGAAGTGTTCTTATATTTTGAAGTGGGTGCAGGTATCTAGTGGCTTGGAGTGTGTGTTTGCCCAGGATGTTGTTGCCATTAACACAGAAGAGAAGGATTGTTGTGTTCTTGGTGAACTCAGCAAGCGTGCCGTTATAACCCCAGATGTGGACTCCATCTTAAACAGTATATCTGATTCGTTGTAGTTTTAACCATGCTATTTGCAAGAAAGAGCATTCCGAATCATGCACCAATCCCTTTGAGGTGTTAAATTATTTGCGCGAATAGTTTAACTCCTCAAAAGACATCGGTGGAAGGTTCGGGATACACTTCCCTACAAATAGCATTTTTGTCGTAGTTTGGGTTCCTTGCTTCAAAAATTTTGATTCTATATTCAATATTTATCATTTTTCCTGCCAAAAAAAGCAAAAGAGTGGCAGCTTTAGGATACATTCATTCAATATTTTTCATCATGAACATTTAAAGTTAGCCCGATCTGACCTAATTTTCTTTTTTGATTATTATTCTTGTCCTTATTTGATAATTTTTTGGAGAGAAATATACGAATAATACATTCATTTAGTATTTCACATTGTGTTTATAATTTCCTAATAGAGCATGGTGTTTTATACCTGAATTGGGAACAAGTCTTATTGTTCGGTTACTTGGGGAGCCCTTTTTTGATAGTGGTAATAGTGAAGGAATATATACATCCCATTTGTTAATTCCTATAATTAAATTTATCTAGTTTATTTATTTCAAAAAACTTAATAAATAATGTTTGATAACAATTGTAAATAAATAATTTACTTAACTTTTCTAACTTATTTGACCAAATAAGAGCATCCATA
Source organism: Arctostaphylos glauca (assembly GCA_019985065.2). NCBI lineage: Eukaryota > Viridiplantae > Streptophyta > Magnoliopsida > Ericales > Ericaceae > Arctostaphylos > Arctostaphylos glauca. The sequence goes on from JAHSPW020000002.1 coordinate 3,422,889, forward strand.
TCAATTTCTCTATTTTTTGGATTAAATTAGAGAGAAATTTCTACTTTTTTATTTTAGAGAGCCACATTTTTTAATATCTCATGTATAAAACTCTCTAATTTATTGATATTTTATTAAAATAAATATTTTTTTCTTTTCATATTCAATTCAAATGGCTGGAGAAGAAAGAAAATGGAAGAAAAATATAACGAGGCTATAGTGACTCCTCGAATATAAGAAGTAACTGCAGTATCCACAGAATAGCGAGACCATCAAGAGGCTAACAAAGAACACGTATGAAAGAATTGTTTATCAAAATAGAGAAAACTGAGCTTTGAGGAAGCTTACGTGGATCGATGCTCTTTATTGAATTTTACTATGGGTACAAATGAGAGTGTACAAATATGAGAGGAGTGCGGGTCCCTCCATCCCTCCGGATGGGCTCCCATCGTCTCTCATATTTGTACTCTATTTGTGAACTCTCATTTGTATTCATTAGCAAAATTCCTCATTATTTTATGTTTCAATTTGTAGCTTTCTTTACTCAACAAAAAGTTGGATGACACGTCATAATCTAAACAAAGTAAACACATAATATATATACTCATTCAGTCGTTTGATTGCGACAGTTGGAATAATTCATGTACTAAATTTCTAAAAATGAATATGACAAATTACCCTCCTCTAATATGATACGTGGACTGGGAAGTATCTATCACTTTTTAATTCAGCGTATATACGGTAAACATTCCTAAATCACTTTAAATTCATAAAATTTAAATAAAAATTGTATCATAGGTATTTAAATATTTATTTTTTACAGTAGTTTATAATATTTGCATAAAATTTCATATATCCTGACAAAGAATTCAAGGCTGATTTTCTAACTATAAGGGCAAGTGTTATGAATTCAATATATTGTTATAAAGGGTTTGAATTCTCTTCTCCCAAATAATTCAACAATTTTCTTATAACGTAGAAGATTCTTTCGGGGTTTTTTTTAGGTGGAACCCAAATTTATGAGATAGCCTCCAGCAACTGTCTGAGACAGTTACTTAAGGACGGAACTATATGGAGATCGAAGGGCGAACTTAGGTATAAATATAAAAATTATTAAAAAATTTACATTTTGACCTCTTTCAAATTACATTCAGCCCTCTTTCTTTTTCCAAAAAAAATATTGACCCTGCCAAACGTGAAATTCTAATTTTGCCCCTGTACTTACTAAAGAGAATCTAAATATTATTATGAACTTCTATAGATTTTGACAAATATGTATTCAATTAGAATTTAAAATGGATTTTTAAAATACTTAAGAATATTTTTTTTCTCTAAAATATAGGTAGTAAAAAGGAGATCTGGTAATCAATTATTTAATCAAAGATAGGACTTTGTGCTTTTGTCTCTTGCGTGCTGGGTGATTAGAAAACGGGATTAGGTTTAATTTGACTGATTATGATTCGTGGGGCAGTTGATTTTGTAGGGAAGAAAACGTGCATCGAAATAATATTATTGTGTGGCTGGACATGGGACCGCTGTGGTCCACCAACGTTCCTCACCGTCCACAAAATCTGGTAAACGACGTAAATGTCATATCATAATGGGTGTGATTATGTGAGCCTAGCAAACTTATGTGACTTTATGTGTAGGTAAGTACACTAGATTTTGTATTTGTCTCTCTCCAATAATTGATATCGGTTGGTACGTACTGTATTAAAAAAGAGAAATGATATTTTTAACTTTATGTATCGAAGCAAAAAAGTTATCGAGATTTACCGATTGATTCTGTCAGTACCGGGTATTTGCTAGATATCAACCAGTACATATTTTTTTAAAAATTATTAATTGTTTATTTATTTTAAATACAACATTTAAATACTATGCTTGGAGATTTATTTTTAAGTTGAGTTTTTATTTTATATGTATACTATAATTTTTGATAATTCTTTAATTTTGTAAATTATTTTTAGCGATAAATTCGAAACGATACACCGAAAAATATCAGTATTAGTATCTATTGTATCATAAACAAAAAGAGTACGTTTGCGAGTATGAGATTGATACCTTTGATCTTATATGACGATTCCTCATGTGAGTCTCGTGCGATACAAAATATAATATAGTATAATTTTATTCAATTATCGAAACCGTTCATTTTGTAGATATTGATATGTAGATTGTCCATGTAAAAAATTAGTTCGATCAAATATCGGCATTTATTTCAACAAATAATAGTTGTCTCAAGAGCAATGAGTAGTCAAACTCGGCCAACCCATTGCTATAAGAGAAAATATTATTTTTCTAAATATTTATGAATGTCTATTTTTTTGCATGGATAATTTACGCGCGTCAAAGACTAGTTTCATTTTTCTCGTTTTCTTCTTATGATTACAAAAATAATAATTTATTATAATATTGAAAGAGAGAACACTTTTGGTGTTAATAAAATGTGAAGTTCTGTCACAAAAATACTTTCTAAGATCACTTAACAAAATATAAATTTTTACAACTATTATTATTATACTTCTACATTAATTATCAGGCAAATTTTCCACCCTCGCATCCCGCTCTCATATTTTCCTCACACACTCCACTTCACTCACACACCCCATATATTCGACTACACACTACACTTCGCATCCTACTTAAATTGTGAGAATATAATAATTCCTTCAAGGTTTATTAAAAATCAACTTATTCGAACCGACTGGTCTTCTTAGCGGATGAATTGTGAAAATTAGTGAGTGGAGAAATCAATACGTCGACATAAGCCAAGAGGCAAATCTTCTGACACTTCACTTGGTCGTCTAAAATCGGCATGAATCTTGGCTCTTGAGACTCTTTCATAGAATTTCAATAATTTCTCCCGCTCCTCAAAAGCCCATAGCAAGGGAGTTAATGCTCCCACATCCATAGGATGAATAGTTAAAGCAAATGAATGATTTAAAATTCAGGTTATTTCACGGAAACATTCTTACATATTGAGCTCATAATATAGTACTTCGCAATTCAAAAGTCTCTCGACAACTGAAAAATGGGCGTGTTCTTGGGCCATCATAAAAACATAAATAGGGTCGACGACCGAACGAGTAACGAAACTTTACGACAACTTTTTATCGTACATAGTCACTTACATCACATACACAAGTGCTCTCTAAACCGTACAATAACACGACTCTCCCACTTGAGTTACTATAACAATGCTGAAAGTATTTGCATCATCAACGCCTGCTAATTTATTTAATCTACTAATCTTAATTACCCTCACAGGTTTTCCATGAATATTACATGCATATACATACATACATACATACATGTATGTATGTATGTATGTATGTATATAACGAATGCATGGATTAATCTGCTAGCCAATCAACTCCATACTCGAGAAAAGAAGTCAAACCATGGGGATTTGAATTTGGGTGAAGGAAACTATTTCCATTTCCACTCCAATTCTCCATCAGGTCTTCAGAAACCATCATAACATCTTCCGAATTGAGAAAATTCGTCAACCAAACATCCCCCATATTCCCATCCAAATCAAAATCTCTCAATCTATCTTCTTCTTCTTCTTCTTCAATCATTTCCAATGGTTCAGTAGCCGCCATTAATGGTTCAGGTAATTTCTTGTCTGGTTGTGGAGGAGTATTAATGAGGACTTTGGAGCACCTTACTGCCTTGGTCCTGACCACATTGGATGATTCTTTATTGGTCTGTTGGTCCATACTGGACTTACCCTTGTTTCTCCCATGGTCTGATTGGGTTGGACTTTTTCTTGAGTTGACCATGGAAGTGCTTTGGTCATTCATCTTCTTCGATAAATTTGTGTTCCAATAGTTTTTGATTTCATTGTCTGTTCGCCCTGGAAGCCTCCCAGCTATTAGAGACCATCTACTCGATTTTTCAAAAACAATACGTCAATTATACGGAACCAATAATTCATAGACTATCGTCTGTACAAATTGGAATTTTTTCTTCAACCGACAAATCCAAATATATTATAAAATAACTACGATTTTTGACTGTTTATGGTTTATGCAATGTATTGTTTTTTTGTTCTGTCCTTTTTTATTAGTTAGTGTTCTTAATCACGCTTATAGCTCTTTAATAACATTCAATTGGCCAAAATTACGTTGTAGATTTTCACTTTGCCTGTGCCCGATTAGACCCATTTTTTATTAATTTCAAAAACTCAAAAATCCGAACAGAACCAATCACCCTAAGCCGGTGTCAGTCTTTTAATAATTTTGTTCAGGAAAAATTTGCAAAATATTAACCTGAATCGAGCAGTTTTGGAGAGCGTTTACATGCTCCAAAACGGACCGAATCCGAACCAACACTTCTAAAATTCTTAGCCACAGTAAGAATTGTTTTGGTTTAAAAGGAAGTGTCGGTACTAAAAGACATATAATATGCATGAAAATCTTACATAATATTTCTGGCTAGCCGCTAGCATGTGTGAGAGAGAGAGAGAGAGAGAGAGAGAGAGAGAGAGAGAGAGAGAGACCTGTTCCCCAAGAGCTTGTGAAGCCTGATGATGAGGTCTTCTTCATCAAGGGAAATATTCCCTCTCTTGATATCTGGCCTTAGATAATTTAACCACCGCAACCTACAACTCTTCCCACACCTCTTTAGACCTGCAATTCATTTCAACCATTTTCATTTAATTTCTTTCACTAATTCAACATAAGTTTTTAAAAAACCAAGAGAGAGAGAGAGAGAGAGAGAGAGAGAGAGAGTGGTCACCTGCTCTTTTGGGAAGGTTTCTCCACTTGCCTTCACCATGGAGGGTAATGTAGTCTTTAAGAATTTTATCCTCAGAAGCAGTCCATGCCCCTCTGTTCAACCCCTCCTTCGAGCAACATGGGCTTCTCCCCATCGATCTACCCTCTGGTTCTATGGAGATACACTAAATCTTCTCTCTCTCTCTCTCTCTCTCTCTCTCTCTCTCGCTCTTCTTGTGGTTTGTCTACTCATAACTTGAGAGGAGACTTTGCATAGTGTTATGCAAATATGATTAGTCCCCTCTGATTTAGTAGTTGGGAAGCCGGCTCTTATTTCTTTATACTACTAGTTGGTCTCTTCTCACACTCCATATATATACAATATAAAGTTCAATTAATGGACATGTCAACTGGTGGACCCAATAATTAGATTCCGGTGTACCATATCTTATTCACTCGCCACTCTTCACTGTTCACTCGTGATTCGTCGATCATTTCGAATTCTCTTTCTTGTGTATGTTTGATTAATTTGTTAATTAATCTTTAAAAAAATCATTCCGTTGCTTCACAACGAGGTGCCCGAGATTTTCTTTTTTCTTTCACAAACATCCGTGACGATATTTTAAGAGCACTAAATAACTCCCCCTTCTATGGTTCTCTCCACCTGTCAACAAAATCTGGTAATGAGAGTTGGCCTAATTACCTCTGTGTGTCGTCATTCTCATTCCCATGGTCCAATCCTTTTTAACAAGTGTGTGTTGGAATTAATTTTTCAGACTTGTACAAAAAAAAAGAATTCGTTTGCGCACGATATTGTCGTTATTAAAGGTTTGAAAAAGACTTGAAAGTACATACCGACAACCTTATTTTCACAAGGCGAACCCGTGACCACTAGGTCACACTGGGAAAACCTTACCGTAAATGTAAAACGCATATTTTTTTTCATATTACGCACACTTCATTTGATTTTTGGAAAACCAATCACACATCTCGCTCGTTGAGGGCCGGCTACTAATTCTGAGTTCATCCCAGTTGTTAAATATGGTCCTATAATTTTTGAAAAAAAATAATAATAACAAAGGATGCAAGTTGTAGAGATTTCACACTACTGTAATAATTAGATTCTAAAATAAATAGTTTTTTGTATGGATATAATAATCTATAGCTACTCGATCGCAGTTAAAAAGGCCAATAGGATTGAATATTCGATAATACAAAAAAATCTGAGGCAACCAAAAGAGCCGGCCTCTTGAATGCATGCACGTGCCCTGGGGACCAATTGGTCGGGCAGTAATAAAAATATACAACTACAGTCTGCGTATAGTAGATAGAATAATAACTACGTAGTTTTACATATATATATATATATATATATATATATATATATATGTGTGTGTGTGTGTGTGTGTGTGTGTGTGTGTGTGTGAAAATAGCAACTTGACTACGATTGCTCTTCTTGGATACCCACACGAAAAAAGAAATCGTAAAGACTTATCCTTAGTAACTAAAGTTTATTGGCCACCTCAAGTGTCAGTCCAGCAGGAGTTCACTCCCGATCTTATATATATAAAGAAATTTTCTTTATTCTTCACGTATAAGAACTCTTTGTTTAAAAATCTCTACAGTTTTCTATTAATATCATTTTTTCTAAAATTCTAACTGATTTTGGTATCAAAGATATATATTGGTTGACACCATACCGGTATCCTTAGTATTTTTTACAAGTATCCCATCTCGGCTTAGACCATCCTGAGGATTAGATGAATGGATGGAAGCTCAGTCTCGAAAGGGTTGAAAATCGCTTCATCAATATACATATATTATATAGACTTATATATGTGTGTGTGTGTCTATGTATATGTCTATGGCTTACTGTTTGGGGAGGGTAACAGACTAGTGTGGAAATTATATGATATCTCTATCACGTGCCCTGTATCATACCCAATAATTACTACTTTCTCCTCAGCTAACTTTCTTCCATTCTCTTGAAAGTTGGTTGCAGCCAGCTCTCTCTCTCTCTCTCTCTCTCTCTCTATAAAAAAAGGTTTCACGTTATTCATGAAAGGCACCCTGTACTATCAAGGACAAGACTCCCATCACCAATCTTTGGCCCGACGTTAATTTGAACCATTCATTTCACAATCATAAAATGATAAACATTAAGGCAGGACAAAAAAATATACAGGCAAAAAAGGGCCTAGTATATATATGCTTCCAGAAATAGCTAAATTACCGAATCAGGGTGTAATTGACTACCAAAATTGAACATTTTGGGGGTGAAAAATGTCACATTTTAGGCTTGCCTTTTTATTACAATTGCCAAGTTCTTATTTGTCTGTGCGCGCGCGGCATGTAGTTTTAAAGAATCACCTTCAATTTCATAACATTTTGAACAAAAATTCATATAATTAATCTTCAATTTATATCTTTCGTATTTTGATTCAGAACATGTAGACATAAATACTGCATACATTAATTTTTGCAAAGAAATAATTCTCTCATTTATGTTAGTAGGATGTCACGTTTTCCGATTGTCCTTTTTGAAGACAATAACTCCGTCAGAAGACCTTTCGTCTTCAATCTCAATGCCTGTAATATTACAGTCTACGTCTACCCTTAGGATATGTTTCGAGGTTCTTCTTCGCCGTCTTTGAATCCCTACTAACCATTAATTTTTCATTAATAATTGTATTTTTCCTGAATTTTAAATTTTTCTAGAGCAAAAACCAAACATAGCAGTATAAATACTGGCTTAAAGCAATGCAATCCCTTCTATCGTTCGCGCACATCCGGACAAAAATGTGCCCGAAACTATCAGATGCACATGTAATCCTTCATAATCATATATGAGTCATACTTATATTCGGAGATTTCAAACACATTTGTATCCAAATATATACAAATAATTTTTCATTCTTAAATACACGAATCACTAGAAAACCAGAAACTTCCATTCTGGAGTAGCACATGGATGCATTGACCTAATTGGTATCTTGTCTCGTTTATGGGGAGAATGGATGATAATTGTCAACCTTTTTTGATTAGACTAATATCTACCCTTCTCGAAAAAATTTCAAATTTCAAAATCTTCAGAATTATATTCAACTTTTAAATCCAAATAAAACATAATCTCTGATTTATTAAATTCGAAGATATTTTCTGAGAAATATTTTTGAAACAGTAGCACTCCTCTATCTATCCTCCTGGGTTTTTCTTTTTTTAACAGCCGAGGTATCCTTCGGTTTTGGGATTATTCCCAACCTGATGCTGACTAATTCTCGGGAACCAATTCCACCGTCCACTTGTGGCGTCCCCAATTAAAGGCATATGGACTAGTCGCAAACGAATTGATAACACTTGAGAAATTTCGAACCTAAAACCTAGGAAAAAATATATCTCTAAGTCTCAAATCTTGACCATCAGGCCAACCCCAAACATAGACATGTTTCTAGAATTTTGAAAAAAAAATATTTGTTAGTCAAATATCGACGATAAACTCATCTATATTGTTTACTTAGGAAAAATGCTACAATAAATATTCTCATTTGGGTATGTACCGTAAACACATTTTTCAATTGCTTAGAACTTATAAATATTCTGTATAAAAATTCGTAACATTTATAATAAATAACCTTTTCATAAAAATTCATGATATTTGCACAGAAATTCTCAATATTTTTGCTTATAAATTTCGAACATCAAGACAAAAGTTTATTTTTAAAATTATTTTCTTGGTTTAATTAGTAAGATATTTATAGAAAACTAATGTTTCTCGTTTAGTTTTGAGTCAAAATAAGTACGTACGATGTTTCAATTTGAATAAGCAGAAATAGTCTCTCCTTTGTATATAATCAAAGAAAAATTAAAAGAAATGGTTTAAAAGGAAGGGATTTGTTTTTTATTTTTGATGTCAAGCATAAGAGGACTGTAATTAAATAGAAAAATTCAAATAGAGACAAATTTCTTTTTAAAAAATAATTTTTAGAGATAAATTTGGACTTTTTCAATTTTGTTTCATAATTTTATGTTTTTCTTATTTCTCTTAGCGAGCTGAATGAGAAAACGGAAAAAAAAAATTAAAAAAATTAGAAAAACATCAAATAATACCTACTTTATTTTTAAAATAATAAGTAAAAAGTCAACTATACGGAGATATAGAACCGTGGTCAAACAAGCCTAACAAGGTGATATTCATCAACACAATACTTGAATTGCCAACTGGGAATTTGGTTAGCTCTACGTTAGCAACGACGTCATAAAATTAGCTGATTAACGAAATAATATTTATTCTTCCTTTATTTTTTTTAAAAAATTATTTCTTATTTTATGATTTTTTAATTTTTTAATTTTTGTTTTTGGAATTCAGCCGCCGCCTTAATTTTGGCATTTTCCCACTTTTTGAAAATGAACAGAGGGGCCACGATATATTATTGTGATCATGCGATGTTACATATAATATAGCATTTGGCTTAACTTTCTAAAAAATGGTAAATGTTGTCTCTATTCAAATTTTTTGTATTTATTATTTTTGCCTCAATTTTTTTATGGATTATTAGTCCGTCTTGGTGAAACTAATCTAAAAAGTATAAAATTATGTTCAAAAGTTAAAAAAAATCACTAATTACGATAAAAAAGCACAAAGACCCTATTTTTGGATTATATTTGTCTTTTCTGAACTTTTTCCAAATTTGGTCCATTATTTATAATTTTTCTAAAATTTCTCGTCAAAATAAACTAATAATCCATAAAAATTGACGAAAAATAAAAAATATGGACGAAACAATAACTAAATAATCAAGTCAAGTCAAATCCATTCCCCCACAATAGACTTGATACGCACAAAGATGGATCTACGGTCCATACGTATGCTTGGTCATCTTGATCTTGAGATGGGATGGGTTGATTCCAGTTGGACCAATTGATACCGAGTAGAGAGGTTCGACGAGTTCATTTGGCATGCCTAAAGTCTTATCGGACACATGATCACTAATTGGAATGAGTCTACTCATACCGTCAGTGTTTAGGGAGCTTCATGAAGTAATTTCCCAAGAGATGTTGCTCAGTCGTGTTGCCGTGGACATGATGCTCGACATAGCTTTGAGTAATACAATTGCCCACATGGCGAGCAGTTACCGAGAAAGATGTGGGGATGTTGCGATCGCCAAACGTGGTGGGGCATTACCCGATTTACACGTGCGTGGGGCACGTGACGAAAACATCGTGAATTGAGGTCCATGGGGGCGACAATTTCGGCACTGTGTACTTTGTGCTTTGGTAGACGTCTTTGTAAATAGGCCAAGGCACTTACACGCGAAACACTTACTCTTGCTGTCAGTTGCTTTTTTTCATCTCAAACAATGATTAATTTAAGTATCGAAGTGCCTTCTGAAGACTCACGTCCTATAAGTACTAACTTAGAGTTCAATATTTTACAGTTTAGGCGAGGAATACATTTGAGCTTAACCAGATAAACACAACAAAGATTCAGACTCTATATTTAGTTAATTTTATGGAAGAAAAATAAAAGGAAACTCATTTCTTTAGTGTCGTTACCCACAAACCATAGTATACGTGTTGTTTTTTTTTATAACTCGAAGTGTTCGGATTAGCTTACATGTATCTTAATTAATCTATAAAGAACTAATACCACCCTCCACTAGCGGGGGACATTCAAAGTCAAGAGAAAGCTTGTAAGAATTGGCTGAATAAAATTGATAACACTTGAAAAGTTTCGAACTTAAAATCTTAAGAGTGATCCAACTCCTAAATCTCATACTTATTATTAGGCCAACTCCAAAATAATCCAACAAAAATAATCTCACGAAGAATAGTTAGGCAAGGAACACAAATAAAAGAGTACGACATAAAAAATTTAAGTGGCTCCCAATTGGTTATCTTCACAGCCCGCATCTATTTTCAATAAATATGGAATTAGAGCTAACAACAGGGCAGATTGGAAGTAGATATTATTATTTCCATCCCTAATTCCCAAATCTATATCTAATTCTCGTCCTCGCCCCGACCCCCTAACATTAATTATTTTTACCCTCCACCCCCACTCCGAACGGGGAATGGAGTTCTCCAAATGTAGAACGAAGATTTGAAAATTTAAAAAGAAAACTAATATTTTTGTTACTGTTAAAAAAAAAAACTAATAATATCTACCTGTATTTGAATTTTTTGAATGACAGTTCGTATTGTTTAAGAAATTTCATCATTCCTTACAGTAAAATCTATATGAAATTTCTGCTACCAAAACAAATGAGTTGCCTTTCATATATCTTTGAGAGAGACTGTGATTGAAAGTTACAAAACTCCAGTCGTTTTATGATGTTTCGTAAATCTCAATTTGGGTGGAAGTTAGATGTGTGACTGTGATTAAAAATTGACACAAAGTAAAAAGTAAAATACTAATTGAATTCCACACTCTTACAAATACACGGGACGGGAAATGATGTAATATTCCAATTTCTTGAAATATTATTTAAAATATTTTTTTATCTAATTATTAAATCAAATGAAGTGTAATTAAAAATGCTCTTTTATTATTAAACAATAGCAGAGTTATATTAAATCAGAGTTAAAGTGTAAAAATAGAAATGACATAAATACCCTTTAGGGTTTACATTCTTTTATTCTAAAATAAAGTAATGAAACAGAGCTACTACGGTTAAGGTAGTCAAACGCCAACAATATCTTCCTTGACAAGTCCCGGCTCTCCATGCTTGGGAGGGTACTTTGGCTACTACACAACATCTGGTATAAAATATCACGGGCAGAAAAGTTACACCGAGTGAGTTGTGACATTTGGTAGGAAAAAGTCACCGAAAAAATCAACTCACATATATAGATATACAATAAGACATATAATTCATGTGAGAAATGTTAAAGTGCATAAGTAAAGTCACGTAAATTCATTATACTCTCGTTCTTTTAAGTTTCTAAAAATACCATTTTCTCCCAATATCCCTTGTTACCCAACTATATAGTATACAGTACTCGGTTGATATTGACAAGTCTTTACCATGACAAGGCAGAGACTTTCTACCGTTTACTCGGGTCAATACCTACTTCACTCTAACTAAATCTAACCGAAAATGTGATTTCGCTGACTCAAGTACCAATGATCCTTAACCGCTTTCCCTTTACCGGCTCAAGGTCACCAAGATAAGGCCGTTACTCCCTCGGGGCCCGAAGCTGTTAACGTAGATGCACCTCAAAGTCACCTCCAATTGAATACATCCATCTCCTAGTTGGTGTCTTTAATCAAACGAAACGATGCCAAACCCACACGGAATACAAATTTGGGACGATGCCTAGAACATAACACTAGGCACGACAGCCAACAAACTTGGCTCGACAGTAAACAATTATCCATTTATCTAGTTAACGAATTGACTTGTTCATTACATGTTCTACTACTTATAATGATCACTTAACACCCTCTGCTTTCGTGTTACGGTAGCATTCGAGCTGGTGTCCCTAACATAAATTCTAGGTTGTCACATATTCACCAAAATATGTTTTGTTCCAACTACTAGAATTTAACCATTCATCAATCTTTCTACGTTAAATTATCGGCACGACGACCACACATTCCCAACATTTGGCACGACGGCCTAATTACATTCAACCATTGACACGACGGCTGAAAAAACTTTAACGATTAGCACAACAGCCTATTATTGAATACACCAATATTTCAACAATTTAATAATGAATATACTTTGACTACTTGTTCCATGATCATAGATTACCCATCACATATCTTGTGGTCAAAGTTCGGTCAAACGCACACACGAAGTCCCATGGGGACTCGTGGTCACACATTTTGTGTTCGTGGATGTCTGTGCTAAGTATACATATAAAATAGTGGGGTACATGGATTAGATTTGCTGCCGGAAATCCCTGACAGCAATCTGTGAACTTTCTATATTTCAGTAGGTCGTTCGAGCAGTCTGCATAAATCTCATGTTCTAGATTCTGTTTTCAAAAATATCAGAATCCGACAGAAATCAGTCAGGTTGTTCAAGCGGCTTATAGCTCGTTCGAGCAAGCCTTCGTTTCTTATAGATTCCAGTTTTAGGATTTCTGCACTAAATAGCTCGATCTAAACCCTAACATGGTGATTTCTGAAATAAAATTGAAATTAAAACCACGTACAACAATCTTATACAACATAGATCAAATCCCCTCTAACTATTTTAGAAATCGATTAACAAATAAAATGATTTTCATGCTTTTAACATGATGAACGGAAAAACTCTAAACTCTAGCATGATTCTTAAAATCAAAAATTGACATTCGATCCTATTGTAATCTTCAATCTAAGAGTTGGTAGCGAATTTGCCTACCTGGATCCTAACGATTAAAGCAACAAACGACCTCGATTATGATGATTCATGCACGGATTGAACCTCTCAGAGCAAGAACACCCAAGAACTCAAGAACAATTCTATTTCTCTCTCAAACTTTCTAATAACTCTCAATATGCAATTTTTGTGTAGAAAAATTGTAGAACTGTGTTTAAGTAGAGAATAATCTCATTAACACGTAATAAAATCGAATAACCACAGAATAAATCTCGATTCCAAAATGTTCACCCACCATCAATGCAATATCACTGCAGTTGTTTTGATTTGAAATTCGAACAGGCCACTCGAGCTCACTCGAGCAGTCTCCAAATACTCAAAATACGAATTAAAGTAATTAAAACTATTAATAGAAAATTCTTATTATTAGTTAGAAGTCAATTAAAAATCTTAGGTTATTACAAGAGAGGGGGGAGGAGATCAGGGACAGAGACACATACATCCAAAACCTATTCGTTCCCTGATTTTTTCTCGAACAAATTCTCAAATTCTACCCAATTTTCCCAATCCATTCGGAGTAGAGAACGGGAAAGAGGCAGACGGGGTGGGTATTAATGGAATAAAGAAGAAGAGTGAGTAAAGCGCATTATTAGTATTCTCGAATTTTACACTATTAATTCTTGTATACTCGTGCTTAGATTTTGTTAGTCGATGAAATAATAAATTGCATTACTATTTGATGTTGGTACGATCGTACCATTAAATCTAAACACGCTTTACAAACCTATTACTTTTTAAATTTTTTAATTGGTAAATAAAAGATTCAGACAAAATAATTACTCCTAAAAAGGTTGAAATCTGCTTTGCATAATATAGCAATAATGGAGGATCAACAGCGCACTCCCTCGGTCCCTCCTGCTACTCATGCCAGCTAATACGATATTTTTCCGTCGGCTAATAATTATGCCTTGTTTGGTTTACTGCAAAGTGAAAAGATACGAAACCAACGGGTCAAAACTCAAAACCCAGTTATGGTGTTTTTGTTAGTGCACGTTGTTCTTTTTTTCTTTTTCCACTCGTTGGAATAAGTGGGACGGGGTGTACTGAGAAAATATTTATGTTTACTAGTGGTCAAAATTTTAGAATAGATATGGTACATAGAGAAATTTGTATAGAGTGGTGAATAATTATAAAATATTTTATTTGAATATTTTATTTTAAGAATGAGAATATAATAGATATGAGTACGTAAATATATTTTTTGTAATTTGAAAGAATTATTGAGAGAGAAAATAAACTCTGTATATAATTGTGTGTTAAATCAATGTACAAAGGCTCCTATATATAGGAGAGATAGAGATAGAGATAGAGATAGAGATAGAGATAGAGATAAAGATAGAGATTAGGATACATAATCCTAATCCTAAACTAACTAGAATATTCTAATATATTCTAACAGCCCCCCTCAAACTCAAGGAGGGTAAACATCAACCAACTTGAGTTTGGAAACGAAATCAAGGAGGCGGCTCGAAGGTTGAGTTAGGCGGATATAGCGAGGCGCTGTTGTGGCCAATGACGTAGGCGCTGATGTGGCCTATGACGAAGGTACTGGTAAGGCGCTGTCGTGGCCAATGACGTAGGCGCTGATGTGACCTATGACGAAGGTACTGGTAAGGCGCTGTCGTGGCCGATAACGTAGGCGCTGATGTGACCTATGACGAAGGTACTGGTAAGGCGCTGTCGTGGCCGATGACGTAGGCGCTGATGTGACCTATGATGAAGGTGCTGGTAAGGCGCTGTCGTGGCCAATGACGTAGGCGCTGATGTGACCTATGATGAAGGTACTGGTAAGGCGCTGTCGTGGCCGATGACGTAGGCGCTGATGTGACCTATGATGAAGGTGCTGGTAAGGCGCTGTCGTGGCGAATGTTGAGCACAGAAGTTGGTGCAAGACCGTGTGATGCCGCATGCGTAACGAAGGCGGAAGCAATTGTAGCACAGAAATTGACATAGGTGCGCGTGATGGCGCGTGATGAACATTAACAAAACAAGGAATGGCCCGGCGGATGGCAGGAAAGGTAAGGCCACCCGCCGGTGAACTAAAATCAAATAGATTTTAACCTATAGCTCTGATACCATGAAAGAATTATTGAGAGAGAAAGAAACTCTGTATATAATTGTGTGTTAAATCAATGTACAAAGGCTCCTATATATAGGAGAGATAGAGATAGAGATTGAGATAGAGATAGAGATAGAGATAGAGATACATAATCCTAATCCTAACTAACTAGAAGGATAGAGATAGAGATAGAGATAGAGATAGAGATAGAGATAAAGATAGAGATTAGGATACATAATCCTAATCCTAAACTAACTAGAATATTCTAATATATTCTAACATAATTGATGATGAGATTCTCATAATTAATAATGACGCTTTTGTAAATAGAAAGAAGACGAAATAGGAGAATAAGATATATATGAGAGAAAAAATATGATAATTTTATCTTCCTACAAAGGAATAAAATAATTTCTTGAATATCATTTCCTGAGTATAAAGAATTAAACAAATTTTGAATATGGTGAACTCAGATAGTTATATCCGAGGGATAACATTGAATTCTTTCTACTACAAACAGGGACATATGACCTTATTTTGCACTACATAGAAAAGCATGTTGTGCGTCAAAAGAGTGTCATTTAGGCACTGCAAAAACCGCTCACAGTTAGACAATATTCGGGTAGGTTTTCGAGCAAATTTTTGAGCTCTAAAATTGGAGTTCTGTTTTGTTCACTCTAGGGTGAACAAACTTTGCTCACCCTCTGCCATGTCGGAGCAACTTGAAATGTCACTTCGATGATCAAAATCATTTATTTTGTTTTGATTTACTTATTTAGTTATCACAAAAAAAATCAAGTCAATTAGATATCGAAAAATGTTTGACATAAATAGTTACTGATGTCGAATTGAGCTGAATTTTTTCGTGAAACTAAAAAAATTAATCAAAACAAAATAAACGATTTTGATCATCGAAATAAAATCTCTCATTGATCCAAATGGTAGAAGGTAAACAAAATTAAACTCCAAAAACTGAGTTGTTTGATACGCAGCAGACAACAGGATTTTCAGCTCCAATAAACAAGCCCCAAGGATTTAGCGCGTAGAGCCCATTAGATTGATTTATTTTTTATTATTTGATTCGCTTGCTTTATATTTAAATCCAGACATATAAGTTTTAACTTACAAAGAAAAAAATAATAATCATAATAAGCAACTGGTGACGTATACAGAATGGATATTTTAAGCCAATAGATTCCAATTCAGAAAAGTCAACGAAATTGGGGTCAACTTTATTTGAATAAATTAACAACGAATCAAAGTAACTTAATACCGTGATTATAGGAATATATGTAAGCCTCACATTCTACGATGATAGATCGGTGTGCAGACACAAACAAGAAGCAGTGATGAGGGGTTAATTAAATGGTCACAAAATCCAAAAGGACTGTTTGGGTGATTCATTCATTGAGCTTTAAACCCCCTTTTTTTGTTGTCTTGTTTGTGAGACAAATTGGGTGGGGTTGGTGGGTCATCAAAATCCAGTGGTCCTTGATTTGTTTTCCTTAACAAACAAGGTATCAATTCATATAGTAAACGTGACTAATCTCTTGGGATGTGACTAATGAAGCCTGATTCTTGATAACTACTCTTTACTGGGCGGTGAATAATGTACACATAATCTCAAATAACTGGATTTGAAAGAGTTATAGTGCACCTTCTTGTTTTATTCTCGAAAATATATTGTTTCGATATCATGCATTTTAATAACAATGCGCGGAATAAGATAAATCGGTATAGTTTTGAGGACAAAATAGACAGAACTATTGCGTTTTGTTCGTGCTACACGCGCACTAGATGAAAATGCACTACAGTCTCCCTGAATTTTAAATAAACACGGATATCTATACATATTTACAAAAATTAAGACACTTTTCTCGAATATCGATATACATTTTGCACATTATTCATGACTGCCTAGTGGACGGTAGTTAGTATTTTTCTTAAAATAAGAGATTTTATTAAAACGAGTGTTGTGTGGTCCAAGAAAAGTTTTTCTAAAAACATCACTGTATTTAAAATCAAAGATTAGAATTCATTTGGATTTGGAGACTTACACACTAAGGTAAATCTACTTCGTTCATTTTGAATTCAGAAAAGTTTGTGGGACCAAAAACTTTCTATTGTATTAATGGTCAATGCTTGAAATTTAAAAATTTGTTCCCTTTCAAGTTTTAATATTATCTTTGATTATTTTTTTAAATTTTTATTGAGTTTTTATTAAATTTTTTAAATTAATTACTTATGTTTGGGGAAAAAAAAATCTAAAACATAGTCTATGAATTACCATGGCTTACCCCAAAATTTTCGATCATTTGTTGTGCCTACTTGGTTGAGTGAACTTAATATTTTGTTTGTTGACAATTTGGAAACATAATCTTTGCATATGTTGGAGATTAGGTATAACTCAGTAACCACTATCTCATTTGGCATGTCGACATGTAAGAAATCATGTCAGTACCTAGGAAACATGTAAGGCAATATCGAGAGCATGCACGGCTTGACATGTCAACGTGCAAGAAGTCAAGTTGCTATCTATGTACGTGCAAGTCAACGGTGAGATAATTCTATTCCTATAATAAATCTCTACCTGTACTATATTATCTGTTTTACTATATCTATCATATCTCTTCCAGCGGTAGATCCAAGAATTTTATACTGGAAGTTAATTTATTTAGAATAAACTTTAAAAAAATGTTCATAAGTCACGCTGTAATATAATGAGAGTAAGTTTCGCTTAAACTTAAATTTAAATCGCATGGCAAAAATATGAAAATGGGTATATTTTGTGTGAGAAAAATGGTATCACTTCTTTTGTGTTGTGCATACAACCGTCAAATAAGTTTTATTTTAAACTTGTTAATTTGTGTTTAATCTCGAAATTTTTTTTAGGTACAAAATAATAAATTTTTAGAATTTTTTTGAAAATAAAATTCAGAGAATATGACCGAAAGAGGTTCAAATGAGCAGTGTCAGTCATTTTTTCTTAATGTGGTGGTATAAAAAGAAAAGCAAAAATATATGCCATTTTACTACCACCGCATTAAAAAAGATGACACTACTCATTTAATTCTCTTTCGGTCATAATTTCTAGATTTTATTTTCGAAAAAATTCTACAAATTCACCGTTGCCTTACAAAGATATTTCGAGATTAAGCGCAAACACAAAATTTTAAAATAATTTTTTGTTAGCAATACGCACACCACCCATCCCAAAAAATACACACACACACATATAAAATAAAAAATAAAAAGAGGGAGAGAATTTCAATCGGGTCGCGTGACCCCCTAGTGCCCTAACTAAATCCGCTAATGATTCCTTCTAAAATTTTGTCCACTAGAGTCAATGGACCTTCTAAGCCATTCAAATCATAGGCCAGTTACTCGATTGCCTCTCAATGGAATTCCATCGACTTTGATTCCTACTTAAATGATTGATGAGTTTTCAGCTCCTAGTCCAGCAACCCCCATGGATCCTAGCTTCCTATCTACTCAAAAGAGGTTCCTAAAGTTTATATGGTCTTTGGTCATCTACTGGACACCTGCTAATGGAAAGCGATGAGATTAGTCCTCTAAAAATTAATCGAGGTGCAAATAAATTGGCTCGGACGCTCTGAATTGTCAAAAAATAAAGCCCATTCTAAATAATTATCCCCAAATGAACAGTTTCAAGAACGGAGTCAATATTTTGATTTAATATTTTAAGAATATCAAAATTTGACCCAAAAAAAATCACAAGTTGATATAAATCGATGTAATTTGTATGGTATCTTTTAAGGTTTTCTTGCTCATTTTTCAAGTCCAAATATAATAGAACAAATTTATTTATCTATATTATTTCTGATCGAATGAAATGATTTCTTTTCACAGAAAAAATATACATTTGCATTATAAGATAGGATTTGATTTTCATACACTCTTTTTGTCCCTTTGCGTTTCATTTTTTCCTCTTTATTATATAAAATTACTGAAATACCCGTCTATTTAAACACAAGAGAGGAATAAAGATTATTTAACAGAAAGACATTTTAGTAATCTTGTATAATAAAGACAAAAAAAAGAGTGCAAATGTACAAAAGGGGTGTGTGAAAATCAAATCCCCATCTTATAATGCAAATGTATACTTGTTCTGTGAAAGGAAATCATTTTCATTCGATCATAAATAATACAGATAAATAAATTTGTTCTATTGTATTTGTACTTTCTATATACACACACACATACACAACCTGAGAAGTTGTCACGCTATAGCTCATTCCCTGTTACTCTTACTCGTTTAAGGCTCACGCTCAATTCTCAAGATTCATAAACCGAAAAGAACCAATGTGATTGAGCAGTAACGAGAGGCATAGCGAAAGTGTGATTCATGTTCAAAAAGAAAGTATTTGCGAAGGTCCGGACCAAAGGTATACCAATTAGCTTGATTTCAAATACATAGTTCAAACCAATTGACTTCATGATGTTCAGATCAATTTTGACATTGGGTTTAAAAATGACATGCAAATGGGCTACGTTGAAATGGTCCATTATTATGTATAGCCTTCAATTTAGATCACCTTCAATGGTCCATTATCAATGGCTATTAATGTCTCGGACTTTAAAAATCTATTCAATCTCATGAGTAACGTAAACAGGTAGTACTAGCTAGCATCAATGAGTAACAAACATGGTCCATTATTAGGATTTGGAGTTTTTCTATAGTGTGAATAAAATCACATAATTTTATCTGTTTTGTCCTCGAAATTACGTTTGACTTATTACGCAAATTGTTATCAAAATGCACGAGATCGAATCGATGTAGCTTTGAAGGAAAAACAGATAAAATTACATCGTTTTGCCTGCACTATACGCGCACTATAAAAAACTGCACTACAGCCTACTCGAATCCCATTATTATGTATACCACTCACTCTCTCTCACTGGTTGTTTTTCTGAAGTTCTTTCTTGGGTTCATTATTAGAGGTGTCGTTTAGACGAATTGTAAATAATTTAGATACTTAATAAGTTATTGACCTATTTACAACTCAATTAGTTAAATAAATACTACCCATTTCAATACCCATACTCATACCCAATTATTTAAAAAGCAAAACTCAACCCACTCATTAATCCAATTCCATATAATTGCATATGATTATACATGAATTGATGGTAACGCAACTATAACTATTTTTTAGATAGCATTCATAAATTTTGAGTGCGGTTACTAATTTTTGGGGTGATAATAGTAAATTTTGCGTGTAATTGGTATTTTAGAGTGCCATTAGTAATTTTGGGTGACATTTTTAAAAAGTAGAGGCATTAATAATTTTTAGTGTGGTAATATTAAAAGTGGTGTGGCCCTAGCATTTTGTGTAGGAAATAACTTATTGAGTAAAATACTCATTTGACCAATTTAATTCACTTAATTATTTAAGACTCATTTAAGATGAGCCAAACTGAATTATGATTCATTATGAGCCATCTAATAATTGGGTCAAAGGGAGTTCATAAAATTAGGTGGGTTTAGGTCAAAATTGTCATCCCTAATATCATCCATCCAAGTCTCTTCTACTCCGACACAGGGACGGAGTCAAAAAATTCAGTGAAAATATATTCACTATTTCAAAATATTTAACAGGAATGAATCTATATACTTCATACGAATTTTTTTCTATATAATAATAAAGATTTTTTTCTCTCTTACAAAGGCGATTGCTCTTACTGGCTCTTCCCTGCTCCGACAAGTTCCTTTTGTTACGATGGCTGTAACTTATCCGACTTGTGACGAAAACATCATTTTCGTTCGATTTGTATGTGTCAAGCATGTCATCAATATTCATCTCAAACCAGAATCAGGTTCAATGAGATTCATAGTTGTATTATTTTTAATTTTTTTGTTCCTAGGCAAAAAAAATTTTATGTAATCTTTTATTTTAAAACATAACGTGTATCCACGCGTTTCATATTCGCGACAACTATTGTGTGAGTTCATTGAAAAATCAATTATCGAACAAATACGGACGTCCTCCTACCTCCCTTGCTTCGAGCACCCGAACGAAGCAAACCAAACCTATGAAACCGACCAACGGCCGTAGTGTTAGGAATCAAAGAATCACACACACACAAAATGAAACAACACTTAGAGAAAAAAAATTCACTTTATATTTATAAAATACAAAGTTTAAAAAACACTCTCGAAAGAGGAGGTTCACACCGACAACCTGGACTCTACTCTCTCACACACTTATTAGTTCCTCACCACTCTTCTAGCCGCCTTTTTCACACGCGCATAGCCACTACTACTTATAGTTACAATTTATAGGCAAAAATAAGAACAAAAACATTAAAAATTCCTTGAACATTGTGAGAAACCAAATAGACTTTAATTCTCCATCCTAAGACAACAAAGACAGTCAAAATCCTTTACACGAGGAGAATTCCAACACCTAGCTTTTGTCTATTTTGTGAGCATTACTTGCTCTCAAATAATTTCATCATTTGGATTACAAATAACTAAGAAAATCACCCCCATTAAAAGTATCACGGCCAATGTATTTTTTTCAAAAAAGTCCAGAAACAAAAAAAATTCGTGCACAGATTCGAACACAAATACATTCAGAACCGTCGAACGTACCTAAAATCCTTCAAAATAATTGAAGGATTTTTGAAGGAGCCGTACATATGTACAAAAATTGGGTTCCACATTTTTCCATATGATATAACCACAATAAAAACACATAATCAATAGCAAGCAGCATTATTTAACCATCCGATTACGAGTCCATTACAGGATCATCCAACATTTCTCTAAAAACTAAGTACACTTTTTGACCTTTTCTCAAAGGCTTGCTGCACCCTGCTGCTGCGGAATCACATAATCCAAAACAATAACACTCTCCAGCAAATCCCTAACCTTATCTTTCTCCAAATTAGCCAGCTCCGAATTCGAATCCACCGCCTCCAATTCAGTCAATCCGGGCATAATCGCAATCGAAGCGATCGAAAACCCCTTTGCCCTCACCGGCGAGAAGTTTTCCCCATAACTAATCTGATCAATTATCGGAAAACTCTCCTTGATTCCCCCAATCACCTCCAATACTCCAGCTTTCTCGCTTTCCCCCAAACCCTCTTTCAGTTTCAAAAACGTCACCCTCATGGCCGAACCCGGAGGTGGGGCCACCGGGCCGTTTAAACCCTCGGCAACCCAATCGACGGCCATGATGTCTTCGCAGATCGGACGGACCCACTCGGTTACAACGCCAACGTGGCTCGGGTGACCCGAATAGCTATTTAGATCTTCTTTTGACTTGTACCGGCTGTGGAGCATGTGGGTGAAGGTGTAGGAGGATGATTTGTTGCGGAGGACTGCACCGGTGGTGAGGTGGACGACTTGATCGAGGGAGTTGAGGCCGTTTAGGTTGTTGACCATGGAGTCGATCTTCGATGGGTCTGTGTCGGGTTTCACTTTGAAGAGGACGATGTGTTCAATGATTTGTGGGGTCGCAGACATTTTGATCGTAGGGGCTGAGGGTTGTGATGAGGAGTAGGATTTGAAGCGGCGGAGGAGAGGGAGGTGAGAGAGGGAGGAGAGAGAGAGTGGAGGAGGAGATAAGAAGTGGGTGCTTGCTCGCATTACGCACAGCTTTGATACCATGGTGTTGTTTGACAGTGAGATGTGGTTTGAATGAGAGTGTGTAAGAGAGTGTTATGGCTGGGTGAGGAATGGGCTGTGGGCCTGACTGAGGGTTTAGCCCAGCCTGGTTTAGCCTTTTTGTAACCTTGTACTAAAACGTAAGGGCCAATTGAATACCGCCTTAATTTTTTGTGTGTTAAATAATCGGGCGTGTTAAATAAGACGGGGTGATTTATATTGATTTAAACAGCTATTCTCAAGTGTTGTTTCATTTTGTGTGTGTGATTCTTTGATTCCTAACACTACGGCCGTTGGTCGGTTTCATAGGTTTGGTTTGCTCAAAGCAAGGGAGGTAGGAGGACGTCTGTATTTGAACCTAATTGATTTTCCGATGAACTCACACAATAGTTGTTGCAAATTTAAAATCATGGATATATGTTATGTTTTCGAATAAAAGATTACATTAAATCTTTTTTGTCTAGGAACAAAAAAATTAAAAATAATACAACTATGAATCTCATGGAGTTTGATTCTAGTTCGAGATGAATATTGATGACATGCTTGACACATGTAAATCAGACGAAAATGATGTTTTTGTCACAAGTCGTAGAAGTTAAAGGAATTCAAATGAGTAGTATCGGTTATTTTTTTTAATGCGGCGGTGACAAAATAGACATATTTTTGTAGTTTTTTTTTTTTTACTGTTGCCACCGCCACATTTAAAAAAATAACCGATACCACTCATTTGAATCCCTTTAGGTCGTGTTTTCTGAAATTTATTTTTTAAAAAAATAAAAAAATTCACTGTCGCATTAAAAGAATATTTTGAAATTAACCGTGAACTCAAAATTTTAAAATAAAATTTTGTTAACAGGTTACGTGAACAAAACACACAAAAAGGAGTTTGGAGTTGGCACAAAACTGTGCCGTTTGAGTGCACAACATGTGGTGCACAGCACCTCCCCCGAATCCGTCTTGGAGGAGAGCGCTAAATAAGAATTTTCTAGGGGCCTTAAATAGGGATTCAGGGAGGTTGTAGTGCACTTTCTTGTAGTACACATGTAGTGCGGGTAAAAAGACATAATTTTGTTCTTAAAACTATATCATTTTATCTTATCATGTAAATCGTTATCAAAATACATGAGAATCAAAATGATATAGCTTTGAGGACAAAGCAACCAAAGTTATATCGCTTTGTCTGCACTACATGCGCACTACAAGAAAGTGAACTACAGTTCCCCCAAATTCCTTAATTAGTCCACGAACTAATTAATACAGGATAAATTTATTTCCCAATCAATGACTTAGCTGTTAGCCCAATCTTAAATAAGATTTGTGTTAATTAAGGCACCACCTAAAGCTAGTGGTAATCGAGCCCTAAGGGTGTATTTGGAAGCCATAGTGCTGCATTTTAATTATGCAATTTTTTATTATGAATATTTGGTTGCTAATTTTAAAATGCATTGAAATACAAAACGGAGAATGCATAACAAAATTGTCGTCTCCCTATGGGTGTTACAGAATCGCATCAGCGTTTGTTTCCTAGGATAAAATGGTTCATCAGTCGAAGAAATATCGACCGTCGACTAGCTATTGAACTTAGTGTGCGTGTATCCCTCTCTCTCTCTCTCTCTCTCTCTCTCTCTCACACACACACACACACACACACACAAATAGCATGAAACTTGAATATTTTCGTAGATAGTGGAAATTCGGTAATTCTCAAAAACTTGGAATGAACCAAATAAATATACAAACAAGGATACTTTTCTCTTTATGAACAAACGAGACCTTTAATTGATGGTGTAATAAGCCGAAATACACAACAGTGAGCCTTCGGCCCATTTGCGCTCGACTAGAGTTGGGCTAGGCCCAATAACTACATTACTAATTCTCGATTTATAGGCTGAACGACCCACAGTCTGCGTCTATCTTCAACCACTCTCACGGCCCCTCACTTACACGCTTAGCATCATCGTTCGGCTAAGCATTCAAATACTGCATCTCTTGCCTCTTGACCAAAACGCCTAACACTCTACACTTTTCAAGAGGACGTGTAGGCGTGCTCGCCAGATCCGCACGGATGTAGGACACGTGACAGCACCTCTGTGGTTCTCGAACCACAACGCTACATTCTCGATCGAAGCCTACGGCAAGCAGTTGGACCTCTACACTATAAATACCCAAAGGGCACTCCTACCTCAGGTAGATATACACTCGCGCTAAGACTACTTTCAAATTGCTTTCGTTCTTATTAGAGGCTAACTTAATTGTCGGAGTGCTTGCCGAAGATCCAACCCTGGTCGGCACTAACTTAGTGTTAAGTGTTTTGCAGGTTCAGCCAGAGGTTTCGACATACGTTTTTGAGAAGTTTTTAATTTGAATTTCAGACTCAATAGATAGACATTAATGGTGTGCCAAAGGGCAAACTCAACAAGGGGAGGTGTCACGTGACACCCCCATAATCTATTTAAAAAAAAACTCAGGTTTAATAGTAAATCATATGTCCTTGTGGTACTTTTTTGTTGTATGTTGATGGACATTTTAAGTTTTATAAAAAATATTATAGTTGATTAGATTTTGAACACTCGTATTTTTTTATTATTGAATACAAATACTCTTAATTGTTTATTTATTTTGATGATAACACCCCCAATTTAAAATCTTGGGCCCACCAATGAGTGTGCATGGATGAGTAATCAACGGAGACTCTTGCAGTGCATAATGAATGAGACATTCTGGGTGCCGAGAGACGCTCTGGTGTTTTAATTCATTCACAAGCCTTTTGAATTTCCAATAAATAATCACCTCCGGGTCTATTATATAAATTTTACATCCTACAATTCAACAAAATATAATTTGATTTATAACTTAAAATAAAAAATCTAAAAAATAAAAAAATTGCTCCCAAATATTGCCTTATTTTATGCGCAAGAATTTTTCAATTTTTCAAAAATTCCATCTCTATTTATTCCTTTTGAAAAAAGAAAGAATTCTAAAGAATTGATTTTCTTTTATGTTGTTGAACCTTTTTTGATCAATCAATGTGTGAGATTCCAAATTTTCATTATTAATGAATTCGAATGGTTTCTGTAATGATTGAAATATCCTTATATTTACAATGTGAAACATTAACACTATGTTACGAGAATTAGTTGGGTCCAAAGTATAGACAATTACAAAATAGTACAAACACATGACTAAGACAATTCATTTCTTTTTTGTCACGTACTCCAAGAAGTTACACTAGCCTACATTTAAAGGGATGGGGAATTGAGGGTAGACTAAAACGGCCACCACAGAAATATTACTTTGCACCCGAAAGGGAGAACTTAGGAAATGTCATATGAACAATATTTATTTTAGAGCATGGTCCGTAGTTCTTTTTGTATTTACAGAAAATTTGAAATATTAATAATTAATTTTGAATAAACTGATTATATATACATTGACCCACTTTGTATATCCAATTTGATTTTACTAGCTTGATTTTTTGTACGTATTCTCACAATTCGAAGTTGACAGAGCCTCAATTTACTCCTCTCATTCCATAATATAAGTTCATCGTAGGGAGTCGCGCCATTTTACAAATTAAGAGATAAAATAATAAGATCTTTAAATTTATGAAACATTATCAACAAAAAAGTGTTTTATTTTCATGTATTTAAAATAAAAAACTATGGAATTGAAAAACTTAAATGGATTTTTATAATAGACTAAAAATTATTGGATGAATAAAGTATTAAAACTAGCTCTAATGTCAGAAAACGATATTGCAAGTTGGGATCAGGACATTAAAATGCAGAAGAAGACCAAACAAGGTCTTGTCGTGTTTAGATTGGGACGGCAGGCTGATTAGAAATTCAGGATAATGGGTCGGTCGGTTGGGTTATAGATCTCTTCCTTAGTGGGCTATCATTGGGTCCGACCCACATTTGATAATATATATACAGATACGGAAATCTTGTCATGCACAACTTATATCAGAATGTAATGCACTTTCAAACGATACTGTTTTAATTGTTCAACCATTTGAGTAATATTTTAATAGAAAAAATGGCCCAAAAAAGAGAATTTTCACTTTTTTAAGATTCAGGCCCAATTTGACCTAACTTGATTATTCATAATCAAATTTTGTCTCTATTAAAAAAAATCGCATTTATTATTTTGATTTTAATTTTTTGTAGATTATTAGTCCGTCTTGATGAGAATAATCTAAAAAGTATAAAAATATATTCAAAAGTTAAAAAACAAATCACTAAAGACGACAAATAAACACAAAAAAATCTTATTTTTAATTATTTTTGTCTTTTCTGAACTTTTTTAAATTTGGTCAAGTATTTATAACTTTTCTGAAACCTCTCATTGAGACAAACCAATAATCCACAAAAAATTAATAAAAAATAAAAAAATTTCAAACAAGGATGAAACAATAATCAAATAATCAAGTCAAGTCAAACCCAGACTGATTCAAATGTTTCTTTTATCACTTGATGATGAAGATTAAAATGAATGATAGTTGCAAAGGATTTAGATATTTTATGGAGCATCAACCAACAGGGGTTCGATTGGTTTGTAGGTATAAAAGACTGAATACGATCGGTTCGGGATGAAGATTTTGCATACTGGTGATTTTAGATAGAGATCAAAATCATTTTTGGTAGAATTGAGTCAGTCAATTTTTTTTTTTTTTTTTTCAAATGGACCGAAATGGGCTTAATTTTGGCCCACATGGGTAAAAAAATTGACTTAGTTTTTGAGCACATAAACCATAGACCAAAACTCTTGTATTTAAGAAAAAATCACCTAAAAATATTTAAAAAGATTGCAATGGACATTTATAAGCAAAACTGAAAAAATAATTTGCAGTTGATTTGATTAGGCCTGTGCGAACAAAAATTATGCAAAACCAAAATCGAATAAAAAAATTAAAAAATTGTAAATACTAAATGAAAACCGACCGAACCACAGTTTTTTTTTTTATCGATTTAGTTTTTTTTTTTTAAATTTATAATCCTTTCATTCCTGTCTACCAATATACCAGGGTCTGTCTGAAATTATCAAAACATTGGGGACGTAAAGTGTAGTTGGAAGTAGCAGTGGTAGTAGGTTAATACGTCAGGTGCATAACATCGGCGTTGGGTAGCGTGTCCACATGCGGCTTTTGTGTTGGGTCCCCACTTTTCCAGCAAATCAGTAGCCTCGGGAATCTAGGTAGCCTCGTAACCGAGCCTCTAGATCTCCCGAGCCTAAGCCAACACGCGTCTTCAGTTTACTGCTGCGGAAGGGGTTGTTCGCAAGATTTAATCGATCAGAATAGTATTAAAAATTCCATTTTCGGCCAAAACGAAAATCCAAAGTGCTCAATTACCAAAATACCTCTCTGGCTGCTGCTCTTTGGGAATAATTATTCAACGCTCTTGATGTATCTTGAAACATTTATAATTCCAGTTTTTAAAAATTTATGTAATAATAAATTATTTAAGTGAAACATCAACACATATTTGTGTGTGGTTTTGTTAGGAGTCAAGGGGTTACACCGCATAATGTGTGTGGCGATTTATTTTCTTTTATAGTTCAAAGTGTTCGGAGCAATTTACGCGCACTTTAATTATATTTATGGAGATTAATCCCGCCATTCACTAGCGGAGGGAGGGGGGCAAATAAAGGCACATTAGCATGGCGTACTCCTCCTGTTTGAACCGGGGTTTGAAACCAAACTCCTCCTTGAAAAGTCTTGTATAGACTAATTTCATAAAAATTAATAACACCTTAGAAGTTTTGAATTTGAAATCTTGAAATAAAGCAATTATGTACTCTGGAAATACCCAATTATTTATGCTTTCTTAGGCTAACAATTATGTATTCCATCCGCACCCAAAATATTCACCCTTATTAAATATCCAAGTAAAAGGTGTTCAAATTTTCAAAGAATGATCTTCAAAATTAATTAAAAAATATTGTAAAAATAATGAAAACTAATGGGCGTTATAAAATTTTAAAATTCTCAAAATAGACCAATCTTTAATTGATGGAAGAATTACTTGCTATCTCTTCTTCTTCTTCTTTTTGTGATGAAAATGATTAAATAAACTCATCTTATGATCTGCATCAAAGTATTATGAGCAATTGTGAATAAATAAAATTAACTACATGATGTGCCTAACAACTAAGCCTAATTGTATGTATCATTAAACGCGAATTAAACCAACATTTTATAATTATTCATTTCTGTATAACAAATCTCATTTTTTATTATACGCAATTCTCTTGCTATATCTATCATGTCTTCTATAGACCGCTAACAAATGAACAGTGTAGATAAGAATTTGAAACAAATTTGGAAAATAAATCAAGAAGAAGAAAACCAATGCCTTAATTAATAGCAGTTAGTGTTTGTTCTATTGCCATACACCCGATCGAGTGCACTTTAACTAATCGCGAAATCCTTCATCTACTTCCTTTGTTACGGCAAATTCATTATGTTATTGGGTTGTCTTGGAATCACACAATGTTGTACTCCAAGATTCTTCATCGTAAAACATTCATGTGGTGTTCAGTATCGAATGCATAGATCATACATGAATGTGTGGTGATAAAGCGTGTTGAGACGTCACGTGACGGTACTTTAAGACTACTTAATAACTACTTCATAAAGACGGGTTGGTCAGAGTTGATCTGGGTATTTTTATTTTTTTTAGGTTGAGGAGGTTGATTGGGATTTTGGGTCAGTGCAGTGCCCTAATTATGGACACACCTACCTTTTGTATTCATAATTTAAAGATTATGAAATGTTAGTTTGTAGGATTTACTAAAAAGGATTATTCAGGCTAATAATAAATTTCTTTGGTCATAACCCGACACTAATTATTTTAAACAAGAAAAATATTTCCGACACAAATGAGTACATTAAATTTACTTGGAGCCGTTAGATTTGTTTGAACCTTATATAATTTGTGACACCCTTTACATCGAATTAAAATCCCGGGCTCATTGGATATTATCAATATAAAATGTAGCTAATTAAAGAAACTATGAACTACAAGACATATTGTATATTTACATCTTATACTAATAAACCTACATTTTCATGCATTAATATGCTCGACTACGCCTACAAAGTATAAAAGTTAGAAATTATGAATACAGATTGTTGCTAGGCCCACAGGCGCTTAAGACACTGGAGAAATATAGTGACTTGGGGCCCTACAAAGGAGAGAAACTACATGGAGACTATGGAGGACTTAGACCCTCTCAAAAATTTTAAAATATTTTAAGACTTCGGTATAAATTTGAAAATTAAAAAAAAAAATTCAATTTGCCTCTCTCAAATTATATTCAGCCCCCTCCATTTCTTGGGGAAAAAAAAATCTCGACTCCCCCAAACCTCGAATCCTAATTCCGCCCCTGCCCTACATAGAACCCTAATCCTTCAATGGGCCTTGTATTTTCCTTGTGTTCCGAAATACAAACCCATTAGAATGAGTAATGATTCATCGCTCTTGGGATATTTTGTTTTTTATGTAACATTTTCAATAAATCATGCAGGGATAAGTTTTACACGACATTGAAACACACTTATATTGGGTTACTGAAGAACAATGAGTGACCTAATAACAGATGCTACGATGACCAGTAGCGGAACCATGTGGGAGCCGGGGGGGGGGGGGGGCGGACCCCTCCAAAAATTTCAAAATTTTTTAAAACCTAGGTAGAAAAAAATTAAAAATTAAAAATTATATAAAAAATTACATTTTGGCCCTCCCAAAATTATATTTAACCTTTTATTTCCAAAAAAAATTCCCCCCTCCAAAATTACAACCCGTTCCGCCCCTGACGATGACACATTGACCAGGACTAGCTACCACATGACCGATGCCACATGTCAATCTAACCCAATGATTAGTACCTTGGTATGCAATATTACTAATAATTCATTGGAAAGGAGAGTGATTAGGTAAAATATATTTTTAATAAGTAATTTTTTTTGGAGGTTTTTTTGAAAACACAGAGCGCAAACGGTTTGCCATGTTAATTTCAAGGTAAAATTTAAGATTTTGAACGTCTCGGGTGCTATTAACTCTTATACAACTAGATCATATGGAGTTTTGTTCGTATTTTAATTGGGCCCCTTTAATTAACAGTATGATTGGTCTCCTAAAAATTATGCACGACACGTGTAAACTGTCTCGAACACTGTGAGTAATAAAAAAACAGTTTACCATGTTTGAAATTGTTTGTCCAATTTAATTGCACTTTTTCTCCATTAAAAAGAGGCATAGCCTAACTGGTGTATAAACTGAATTATTGGTATCAACAAAGAGAGCTGGTAAATAATAATGCTGACAAGAACAACTCATCTCATAATATTAATTACACCTTTCTGAGGTTGTTATATTTGCATTTATGTCATTTATTATGTGTTATAAATAATAAAATAGTACAGAAAATGTATCCCAATTTCATCATTTGTGTTGGATTTGAAAATTCCAAATCTACAGCTGTACTTTTGCTGTAATTGTTTATTGGGAGTTGACTTCCTCAATATTTGCTAAGCCCTAAAACCAATATTATGAATCAGTATCGGTATCGGCATCAAACGAGACACTTTGTCACTGCGTATTATACCGCTTCAAATATTGGGTGTATCGATTTAAATCAGATGTTCCGAACCGTACCAAACATTTCTTAGATCTTGACAAGTGTGATTTTATTTATTTTTTATTATTTTTAAATTAATTTTTTTAAACTACTCTTGAGTCTCGAGATTAGCTATATAATGTTATTTTTAATGAGAACATTATCTTTAATACCAATGACAATGTTTCAAGCCTCTAAAGGATAATAAAATCTTATGATTGTTCACTTTGACTACATCTTTTTTTTTTTGCTAAGTCACTTTGACTACATCTTAGTATGCATATTGTCTCTTAAAAATGATTAAATGTTATAATTTATTATCTTCAATTGATTTTAAAGTTCTAATGCTCTATTTTTTTTATGTCTAAAATAATTTTATAGAGAATAACGTTATTTAAAAAATTATATACTATGTCATAGTACTAAATCAGAAAGAATACATCAAAATATACTGATAACGACACGTATTATATCCAAAATAAAAATAATGTGCTTACCGATGCGAGATTTACAACTCACTAATAACGAAAGCCTATAGTAAAAATCTCTACACCCTCTCATAATTAAGGCTGTGTTTGGATGACAAAAACATTGGGTGAGAGTAAATTAGCTACAAAATTCACGCATCAACCAAAATGACATAATTCATTTATCATAATTAAGGTTGCCGTTTTGCATGCTAAAATGATATGTACAAAATTGTCCGAAAATTTGGACACTGTTCGGGCAGCTACCAGGGCAATGTCGTTTTGGCGCGCAATACATGTTGTTGTGCACATGCACAGCAAGATCCCCATTCCCATTGGTATATATTGTTTTGAAGAAAAAACTCACGGCTGGTTCATAATTCATCAAGAATGTGAGATTATTAAGGAGATTGGGGACCAAATTAACAATTAATCACAAAATTCATGTGATTCCCGCTTGGTAGGCACTTGGCAATGACATTCATATTTTAATCTGTCCCAATCAATAGGGTTGATTTGGTTATTATTAAATTATTAAATTATGTTGCAAGAAGTATAATTTAATCTAACCCAATAAATTATATGTGGTGTGTTTAACCGAATTTAATGCAGAATTTTATTTGACTCCGTGGATAAACGACAGAATTACCTACCAACATAACTCTAGTTTGAACAATTTGACCCAAATGGAAGCCAATAAGTTAATAATTGAGGGTTATTGCGTCTTTTATTTTAACTGTACACTCATATCACGTGGTATAAACTAAAGACTACAATCCTACTTTACCAGGAACAATTTAACCCAAATAAACATAGATTTTTAGAAATAAAATCTCTAAAAATAGCCGATAAAACAATAATTTAGTTTGGCCACATAAAGCCATAAAATCACTAGGACTAGAATCATATTCTCAATAATTTTCTTATAACTTAGAGAGTTCGAGCCAGTTTACAAGCACTTACATTTAAAATTCTGCCGAATTACGATCCCACGGATATATTTCAAAAATAAAGGTAAGTAGGTTCGAGTAGATTACTCTGAAAAAATAGAGACAGTGAAATTGAAGAATACATCAAATGATGCATATAAAATTACTGAAAAAATTAATAATACTGATAAATAACACACACAAGAGAAAACTCTAAGGGATTCGCCTGATGGTCAAATTTTGGCACTTGCAGGTATGTTCCTTTTTAGGTCTCAGGTTCGAAATCTCTTATAGATGTTATTAGCTCTTATGAGATCAGTCCATACATGACAAAAGTTAGTAATTTCAAAGCCGGCCTACCTTGGCTATAAAAAATAAAATACAAATAAAAGAAAATAAACTTTAGACTTTCAATTTTTGCGGCTAGATTAGCTTTTTTGAAGTGGGACATAGAAAATTAAAGAGAAGACTCTTTTAAAATTGGTCAATATAAAATCTCAAAATTATAATGATAATGACAAATTGTTTCATTTTCTTAAAGACTTTCACTTTTATGGTGACCAATTAAAAATTAATATGAATTTAATATCGTACAGTTGAATATCACCTTCCATTACAAAAACTAAATAAAACAACCATTGGTCACGCATGGCAAGTATATTTCTTCAATATTTTCTCTTAGTTTTCAATAAGCTAAATGATTATAATTAGTTGCGCTTTACGTGTTAACACATCTAGATTTTGAGTATCTATTACGAATTTATAATGCGTTTTGATGAGGGCTTCGAGATATTACCATTACGATTAAAATCACTTACTTTATAAAGTTCACCGAGTACTTTAAAGTACAAAAATTCAAATTAATCCAATGTATTTAAAGTATAGCTGAGATAAGTTTGTCTTATAGTTCATTCTCTCAAACTATTCTGATCATCTAATTTAGATATCTGATCAACTTAATTTTTTTTCATAATAAACGTGCATGCTTAGTAATTTTTATTAAATAACTATTTAGATTATAAATATGATATCTCGAAAGATTCTATCAAAACGGCATTAAATCATTACAAAAAGACCCCAAGTCCTAAGCATTTATTATTTATTCTCCTTCGTGGGAAATATATATATATATATAAAATTAAGTTTTGTTTTTCTTCTTCTTTATGGGGCTATTTTTTGGGAATTCTTTAATTTTGAATTTGGTTTAGTTGTTATTGATTATGAGATGTTGCTCAAGCGGCCGAAAGTGAATATTTAAATTATCAGTATGTCTGATTTCATGTTCAAGTCAATGGAATGACGTTGGCGTACCGTAGTAATCTAACTCAACTAGCATACTGACTTCCTCCCGTGAGTCAAAAAATAACTCTATATATTGTAACTCATAATTTTTGAAATTATACTCAAAATTCGTAAAAATGTTTGAATAATATACATAGAATATATTTTGTAAAAGAATATGCTTGGTAGTATAATCTAGAATATAGTTTTTGTTTGTACTTTGAGCATTTTTATAATGCCCCATGTACATCCCTAGCCCAATAAATTATTAGAGACTAATTACGTGGTCCAAAATATTAAAATCTAAATTACAAGTAGTAGCATACATGGTTCCTTATATACCAAATATCACCTGTGTAGGCTTTCAATGTAGGACGAGATGTCGCAACTTTGTAGAACTGTTATAATACACGCGTAAAAATAGTTGCAATAATTACGCATAAAATCTATAAGCATATTTTATACTTAGACTCATTAATGAATGAATTATGGAAAATGAGAATTGAAAAAACTCCTCTAGAGATCTTGAGGTGATTTTTGTATTTTTTATCATCCAATTCATTTTTATTATATATTTTTGTATGATGAATTCTCACACATACACCCCAATATGCATAATTAAGCCTCTCTTTGTGATTCTAATGGTATTATTCGTTAGATTTTCTCTTAATGGTCCATCCGATCATCCTCAATTTGGCCCATAGTTCTGTAGGTCGAAATTATTAGAGGATATAAAATTACATTACAACCCTTGTATTCACCAAATGTTTTAGGGTTAGATGTGACCTCTCATGGATTGTACATTTTTCTTTCCAAGTTAAATAGAGATAAGAATTTACTACGGCAAAATTTTCGTTAAATAATTTAGTCCGAACGTGCTGGATTAAATTACATTTTATAAATAATTGTATAATCTAATAATGCATAATGGAAAATGGGATGACCAAACCCAACCTAGGGTCTGATTATTATATTTATGATAGATGCATATGCCACATAAACAGGCCGTAGAATCCAGTGATGGGATAAATGAAGCAGAAAAAATGTAGAACAAATTGCGATATAACAGGTGGAAAATAAGCGGAGAGAGAGAGAAATATATGTAGACAGGGAGGTGGGTCGGAGCGTGACTGTCAAATCTACATATTCTCTCTCTCTCTCTCTCTCTCTCTCTCTACAATTCAGAATTCAGAGAGGGGTCTCTCTTCCGCAGATTCGATTCAATCGCCGATCTTTCCTACTGTTTCTTGCGAATCCCTCGTCTTCTTCTTTCAATCTCTGTCTCTTCCCTCACTGATGTTCCCAGATTTTTAAGGTACGATAGGACAACATATATACTCTTACAATTAGTAATATATATCTATATCTATATCTATATATATATATAGTGATGACTTCACGAGATAATATTTTCTTTTGCTCTTGTTTTAGTTTCTGGAGTCTCCGTCGATAGTTTTGTTATCTCCCAAAGTTGCTGTATTGTTTTAATTAATTAATGTTGTTTTCCATTCAAACAATCGTCGATGTTTCACAGATGGATTTATATCCAATTCCCATAATATCTGAAATATTTTTCTGTTGGCTGAATCTTCAGTCGCTACTTGATTTTGATATCCATTAGTTTTAGCCATTTCAGTGGTCTAAATTACATGGGTTTATTGCCTTAGTTCTTCCTCCTATTTTAGGAATTTGTGCTCCTGCAACCTAAAGTACGGTTTCAACATTTGAATTCCCAATTCCGTCCTCTCTCTTCTTCTTCTTCTTCTTTTTTTTTTTTTTTCTGCTTTTCCTGATTTCAAGTAAAACCCATTTTGATTCCGAAATGGGTTTTCCTGTAATGTTATTTATTTTCAACAATTTGGGAGTTTTTTTTATTGACACACACAGACACACACTTTATAGATATATGTATGTATATATGTGTATATATAGATATGTTCATGTGTATCTGTCTGTGGGTAAGAATGGTGCCTGGATAGTACCCTAAGGCCATAAGTTCTCTCATCTGCATCATTGACTATTTTCTGGGGTCTTGAGATCCTGCTTTTGAAACTCTGAGCTTTAGGCCTTTAGGTGGGCATTTTCTTGAGTACAAATTGCAAAGGTTGCTTTTTATGGAAATGGGATCTGGTTTTTTACATCTCATCATGCCCCATTTAACAATAATTATGATAACAACAATAATGCTTCCAATAATTGAAAAATTCTTTTTCCTACATGGTCCTCTGTGAAAAAGAAGAACTCCATGGATATCATGATCTCTAGATCAGACCTTGTCTCTTACTTACAAAATGGCTTGAAACATTTCAAAGCATATCATATCCTGTCTGGGCCTTTGTTAATACAAACAAGTACAGATGAGAGTCCAAAATTGTGGGTTTTCTTTATTATGAATACATTAAACTTTTTTTATTTATAGAGATTGTCTGTTTTTTGACCCATCTTCTTATTTTTGTGCAGGAGTTTTGGTATTAATTTGATTGGGGATTGTAGTGAACCAAAAATGGATGGGGACCCATTTTCTGGATTTGGAAATGGCACACAGTTAGATGGGAAGGTTTTACAGACATTTCAGAAGAGCTTTGTTCAAGTTCAGCACATTTTGGATCAAAACAGGCTATTAATCAATGAGATCAACCAAAACCATGAGTCCAAAATCCCAGACAATCTCAGCAGGAATGTGGGTCTAATTAGAGAGCTCAACAACAACATCAGGAGAGTGGTTGATCTTTACTCTGATCTTTCTACGTCTTTCACCAAATCCATGGATAATTCCTCTGAAGGGGACTCAAGTGGTCTGAAATCAGATGGGAAAGCTGGACACAAGAGGAATAGGCCTGGTTAATATGGGTCCTACCCAATTATGTTCTAATTCTTTTGCATATTGAGGTAGTTGAACAAGATTAGCTTATGTAAGTCTGATGTACTAGTCACCTGTCCTTAGTGCTTCTCAAGCAAATAATTGTTCCAACTCTCTCTCTCTCCCTCTCTCTCTCTCACATTGCAAATCTGTGTAGCTGTGGATCTGAATGAAATCAGCCTTTTTGTGCCATATAATCTTTTTTCCCATCTTGTTCTTGTCCTTGAAAATGGTTGCCTGCTCTTTATACGAACACCCATTATTTATCCCTATTGCACTGTTTCGGGTACATGTGTTTGGTGTATGTGTCGAGTTCAACAGTGCTTATAAAGTTCCTCTATCAATACCCAGATAACCTATGATAAATTTGAATTACTAAAAACACTTTGGAGTATGATCCGAAGTGTTGAGTGTCTAATATGAGTATGTTGTATGTCTAGATGGGTTTAATGTAACAAAGATAATTATTCACTTTTTAGGTATCTTTTTCTGTTTAGAAAGTGATTTTATGAGCTGTTTACTTTTTTCAGTTTCTAAAAAAGCAATAATCTGATATGGACTTTTGTGGGTTTTCTGCTTTTCCTGTGGAGAGTTTGGCACTTCTTTCTTCTTCATCTTCTTTTTTAGAGGCAAAAATCTATTTATTCCCTTTTCACCCTCAGGCCAAAGGCCATTTTCTTTCTAGACCCCTTTAGCTGGTGGCAACAGAAGTAGTAGGAAGAGGGTGGCAGATACTGTTTTCAGCTCTCTCCCATGAATTCCCAAATCCCTTGTTTTCTGATTGGAAAACAACTGTTTACTAGTTTTTTTTTTTTTTTTCCTCTCTCTGCAGAAAGATGCTCTGAAACAGTAAGGGGAGGGGGGAAAAAAGCAGCTTTTTTAGATAATCTTTTTGGTTCCCAATCACACACCACCACAGGAACAGAATCTCAGATAAGAGAGATGATGGGCTTTTTGACCATTATTTTATTATTTTGTTTGTTCCAACCAATGACAATCTTAGATGATATTGATAGGGGGGAATTAATAAAGAAATCAATTGAGGAATAAAAAGTAGCTTTGGGTAGTTAAAAAACAAAGCCACTACAGTTTTTAATATAATATAATATAAAAGAAGAACATGGAAGTTTAACAGCGACCCCCCAACAACAAGACAAGGGACCCAAGAGGGGTTTTGTTGGGATTGAACTGAACTCCATGCTTATCCCTTGTACCTAGGTTCCTTTTTCTCTCCTCTCTTTTTTAGTAGTTTCTTTTTGCAATAAATGTCCTTTTTGTGATTTTTTTTCAACTTTCTAGGACCACAGAAATCGATATTGGAATCCCACTGAACTTTATGGTATAATATTGGTCATTTAATTAAAATAATCGTTATTTTTCAAACTATTATGCAGGTATTTTTCATATCAAATAGAGTTTTATACCAATATTAAGGTATAATTTTTAATATTTTTTTTAAAGTAGAAATTCGAACAGAGTTTTGAGATTTTTTTTTTGAATTTTGATTTAAAAAAATCTTTAAAATTTAATATAGACTATTTTATACGTGATAGAAATTATGTTACAGTTTATTTTGTCAAAATAAATCTCAAATTTAAATTTTTGATAGTTTAACTAATAACGTTTAATTAATTTTAATGACAGAGAAACTAACTACATAATAATCTAAAAGATAATAGAGGCGAGAGAGAGTAATTTCAAAAACCTTGAAAGGCATTCTATTTTTGTTAGAAACTTAAGAGGAGATTAGTGTAATTTATCCTAAATATTTGAATAAATAGCCAAACGTTCCATTCACTAGTCATAATATTATTCATTTACCCTAGATTTTTTATTTTTTATTTGGAAAAAAGAGGGGGCTGAAATGCAGTCATAAATAGCCAAACGTTCCATTCACTGGTCCTAAATTTTTATATTTTTCAAAATTTATCCCTTAATGGTCCCGTCCCTATATATATGTGTGTGTATATCAATGTTAAGGGTTGTCTTGGTGGTCTAGGTTTGAAACTTAGAAATTTGAAACTTTTCGTGTGCTATTAATTCTTATAGAGTCAATTTATATAAAGTTTTTACTTTGATTTTAATTGAAATTCCTGTAAGTAGATGGTGGGATTGATCTCCCAACTTATTCGGACATTTTGAATATAATATATGTAGATATAGATATAGATATAGAGTCAACATTATCATTCTCTCTGTTGGATTGCACAGGTGCCTATAATGGTGGACCATCTAAAATGGCATCCTAGTTTTCTGATATTAGTAGAGAGAGGCCCACATTAGTGACATTGTTCTTGGATGTATCTGAATATTTGTCGCTGTTTGTTTAAAATTAGTACTGTTTTCCACTTTTCATTGGGCATTGAGAAATATGCTATCAAAAAAGTCCTAAAATTCCAAACTCTCCACTGGATCCCTCCACCCTCTCTATGATTGAGCTATGAATTTCAAGTCTTATGATCAGACGAATCTGACAGCAGGCCGGCTGCGAATCCAGCCAACAACATGAGGCTCAACTACACCATAAATTAATGCCAAACCATAAGGCCCTGTTTGATGAATTAAAAAATATGAAATCCAAAATTACAAAAGTTGTTCATGGAGCCTGCTTTTTCGTTGTTGAAAATGCAACTATTAGGGAAATCTAATTATTTTAAAAAGCTCTATGGACATTCGTCGATTTCAAATATTTTTGTGTCCAAATTTATGTACAAAATGTCGTGTTCATATATATTTTTTCATTCAACAAAGTATATGCATGATAAAATAAAATCTAAGATGTAACTTTCTAAAAGATATTACGATCCAGCCACCCGTGGATTTTTCGAGACCAAAAGCAATGCCGTTACGGTATAAACGAAAATCAATCAAATCGAAAAATCAAATCAAACTGACTATTCGATTTGATTTTTCGACTAGCCTGCTTTGGTTTATTTATAAAACACTGGGTTCATTTTTTATTTTATGATCTTGAACATGGACCAAAACACTTGCAATATGTATTTCTTTAAAATTTTTGAAATGTATTGATGATTATTTTTCTACTTGTGAATTATTTCTTAGATTATAGATACTTGTATACAAGTTAATATATTTTTTTACATTGTGATTGACCCATTCATGACCCAATTATATGTACTAAAAATTTTAAAAAAATTTAAATTTTTTTTTGTTACTTTGGACTTGGTCCACTCGTGGCTTAACCAAACTGGTAAAATCAAAAACTGAGCTGAAACTGAGCAGATCGAAACTAAACCAAACCATATTAGTTTGCCTCGATTATGATTTCTATATTCCTAAGCTTAAAAAATATCGATTTGGTCTATTTTTCCTTATAACCGAACCCGATCAGCTACGTTCCTAAATATCATAAATTACGAGTCATAAGATGAATTTTTAGGTAAACTTACCGCAATAGAATTAAAAACACAGAGTATGATTAGGTTGATTACGTGTCAGTTAATTATTAATTGAGATAAATAAATAGGGTATTAGTTTAAATAAATTATAATCTCGTGGGCTTGCTTAAGATAATCATAAATAATTTGTTTAAGAAAAAAAGGGTAATCATAAGGGAGCTAGAAGATGAGGTTAGGTTGGTCCCCAGAGGCAAGCCAAGACAAAGACAAGCTATCATCAAAACACATAACATGTGAAGTGGGTATCTGCTGTTGTTTTTTCCTCCTTCTCTTTTCCCCTTTTGTTCCTTGCATTTCCAGCAAACAGGTTGAAAAAGAAGCTCAAACTCTAGTTTCAGCCTCACACCTATATTCAATAATTGGACCATTGATATTGAGGGACTTGGGACTTACAGTGCATTACGCATAATAAAACGTACTATGAGCGAAAATGATGTCATTTTGGTGTACGAAAAATTGTCCAAATAGTCGGACAATATTCGGATAGTGTTTGGATAATTTTTTGTGCATTAATATGACATCTTTTTTACGCACTACACAACACAGTCTCCCATTCCGAGATACCCCTTACTTTTGTTTTTTTAGTAATTTATTCATGCCCATGCACATGAGAATAATCAGTACTTATACTATTATCTTTTTTATAACTTGAGAGTGTCTCGGGTCAATTTATGCCAATTTCGACAACATTTGGGAGATAATTTCACTGTAATGTCTTGTCCCACATCGAAAGTATATATGAGTAATCTTTGGTATATAAGGAACCATATAAACTACTACTAACAACTTAAGTTTAAGCATTTTGGGTCACGTGGTTGAGTTTCAATAAGTTGCTAGGTCAGTGGTTTACGTGGGGCGTTACATTCACTGTTTACAAGTATAGAGTCTAACTAAAATAAAAGCAAAACACAATGTAGACTTGGCTTATAAAAGTTGATAGTACATAAGATATTTCAAATCTGAAACTTTAAGAAAAAATAAACATTTAAGTCTCAATCATTGACAACAAAACCAATACGGCCTTTTGTTAATATATAAATAATATATATATATATATATATTTATATACACACACATGTATGTATATGTATTTATTATATATTACTATTCACCCAATATAAAATAGCAATCAATTCTTGTTAAGAATATCGTTTTTCATAGATAGCATTAGTATGTAAATAAATATGTCAAATTACTAAATGGCCAAATGCTTGTCTATATGAATCAAACCCAAACTTGACCCATCAAAAACAGGTTACAAGACCGTTGGGCCAAACTCCAAGATTTTTTTATTAAGGCCCCGTTTGGATCGGGGATATCCCCCTCCAAAAATTATCACCCCTTATTATTAATTTTGGCATGGTTTGGATGGGAAAAAAGTGCCCCTCCAAAAATTATCCCTCCCTCTTATCCCCTCTTATCCCCTATTACCCCCTCTTATATTTCGCCCCCTCCCAAAATTATATTTTTCTCTTTTTTATTGTTAACTAAATTTTTCTCTTTTTCTCTTTTTTATTGTTAACTAAATTTACGCGAGCTAAATTATATATTTTTTCTTTTTAACTAAATTTTTTATTGTTTATTTATATTTTGTTGTTATTTATTTTTTTTTTTGTTAATTGGAAAACAAAGTTAAAAAATCCTTAAATTATTCAAAAATAGTCATTTGAGAGGCTGATTGGATAAGGGATTATAGGCCCCATTTGGGCTATAGTTTTTATTTATTTGTTATTTTTGTCTTTATTCATTTTTTTTTTACATTTGTTGTTTAAATGTCAATATTTTGTAGTTTATTAGTCCGTCTTGATGAAAGGAATCTAATGAGTATAAAATTATGTCCAAAAGTTAAAAAAAAGTCACTAAAGACGACGAATAAGTACAAAAAATTCTATTTTTTGATTTATTTTTGTCTTTTCTGAACTTTTTTCAAATTTAGCCGATGATTGATAACTTTTCTGAAAGCTCTTGTCGAGATGAATCAACAAATCAAAAAAATTGATGAAAAATAAAAAATTACAAAAAAATTTCAAATAAGGACGAAAAAAAGGGGATAAGTTATTGAGGGGGATAAGATAAGAGGGGTATTATTTTTAAAGGGTTGGCCCACATTGATGTGATATTTATAGAGGGGGTAATAAAAAGTAGATAGTTTGGATGAAGTATTAAAAAAGGGGGATAAAATAGTACTTGATTTGAATGGAGCATAAAATAGGGGGATGAGGTTATTTTGTATTTGTAATGAGGAAGAAGTGGTATTATTCTTGGATAATACCCCCTCCTCTCTTTATCCCTCCCCTCTTGGATTATTTTTGGGCACCCCCCCCCTACCCAAAAATTATCCCCCTTTATCCCTCTCCGGGGGATTATTTTTGGAGGGGTGAAAAATTATCCCCCTGCATTTTTTGCTCCCAAACCATGCTAAACATGTCACGTCGATCCTTTTACCCCCTCCAAAAATTATCCCCCTTCTTTTTTCCCCCATCCAAACGAGCAACAGTTTTTTTCCTTATCCATCCACTCTTATCCCCCTTTATCCCCTATTTAAACCCTCATCCAAACCATCTATTTTTTTACCCTCCCTCTATAAACATCACATCAAAGTGGGCCCTCCCTCTAAAACTAATACCCCCTCTTATCTTATACCCCCTCCAAAAATTATCTCCCTGAAAATA
Organism: Arctostaphylos glauca; assembly: GCA_019985065.2. Taxonomy (NCBI): domain Eukaryota; kingdom Viridiplantae; phylum Streptophyta; class Magnoliopsida; order Ericales; family Ericaceae; genus Arctostaphylos; species Arctostaphylos glauca. The sequence continues at coordinate 3,465,906 of JAHSPW020000002.1, forward strand.
ATACCCCATCCAAACGGGCCTAAGAGTCATGCATATGCCTGTTTATGGAGAGACCTTGCCATTCGTCCAACTTATCCATTGGCAGCTGATCAAGATTCATCAATTTCAAGTTTCTTTCTATTAGATGTTTGCTATCATAGTACACATAAAAGACCCCATGATGTGTTTTCTTTAAATAATTCAAAGTGTTCGGATCAACTTACGCACACCTCGACTAATCTTTGAGGAAGTCCTGTTACGTGTTGGTTCGATACATAAGAGTTAATTCATTCTTAAGATATTAGATTTGATTTTTCTTGTCCGAACTCTTAGCCGTTTCACCCCACGTAGAAGCATGTGAAGAGACTTTAGGAGGGATGAAGAAATTGGTCCGAAGTGCACACAAATTGGTTTGAGAGTATGCTAAAAACCCAACAAAAGAAGATACATTTATGGTTAGGGAAATAATTTCATACACCCCTTTTGTCCATTTGCACTCTTTTTTTTGTCCCTATTATACAAAATTATTGAAATATCCTTTTATTAAAACACAAGATTCCCTAAAATACCCTTTTATTAAAACACAAGATAGGAATCTTGTGTTTTAATAAAAGGGTATTTCAGTAATTTTTTATAATAAAAATAAAAAAAAGAGTGCAAATAGACAAAAGAGGTGTGTGAAAATCACATCCCTTATGGTTATGTTGGTAATTTTGCCAATGATCTAATCCTTTTGTTTGTACTAATGTTGCTTATTTATCACAAGTTGGGTCTTATGCCCATGATATGTTGCATGAGATCTTTGATAATATCCAGGTTGCTTATCTACCAATAAAAGAATCTTTCAATATAATCATATCATATCATGAGAAATTAAAATGAACCAATGGGATAATTATATTCTAGATTCACATAGATGTCGACCAAAAAAAAAAAAAAAGTGGATATGAAACAAGAGTGTATAAATTATTATAATTTCGCACGGTATCGTTTATTGTGTACAAAATACTTTTAAAAATGATAATGTGGTCCATTCCGTATTAACTACGCTGATCTGATTTGAGCGTTTTTTTTGTAATCATGCATTAATGTAAATTAATAAACTACATGTCTTTATGTGAGATGAATTTGATTCGATTAGCCGACAATTGATGTCTCAATCAATTTAATTTTTTGTATAAATAATTTTTCCGATTAACACTGCACAATACAAAATTATTTATGCAATTTAAAATTAAAACGACAAAAAATCTGCTTAAATTTAGAATATAGTATATGGTGACAAATTAAAGTTATCAATCTCGTGCAGGCAAATATATTGATTTTTTACTAATATGGTATGTACCGGTACTAGTGTGTACCGTTTTGGATTTAGTACTAAAATTAATTATATACATTTCTTAAATAATATTTTTTAACAAAAAATCACATTGGACATATTCCATAAAATAAAGTTTCACAACTTAAAAACAAATCACTAAATATAAAAGTTGATGATTTTAGTCCCAATTTATGTTTAATAATCTAAGAACCATTCTTTGAAAGAACCATTCTTTGAATATATATATATATATATATATATATATATATATATATATATATATATGGGAAAAGCTAAAGAAACTAATACTTTTTTAAACTAATATTAGACCAACATCTGAATTCTTCATTCCTGATTAAATTTTAATGATCCAAACCGTTCAATGTGTTTAAAACATATTTTTAAGGTCACCCGCGAGAAATCAGCTCAAAATATTACCAGAAAGGGCTTGATACAAACAGTGATTCATAAAACAGTTCCTGTCAGCATTTTGAACCACTACTTGGATCAAGCCATTTTCGGTACCGACCAGTATCGTTCGGAACAAGCCGAAATAGATCGGAATGATATGCCAATAGTCTAGTATCATTTCGAGATCAGTACAAAATGTACCGATTGGTGCGGGACAAAATTGACAACATTGTGATAAATGACTAGGCAAGCAATCCATGTGCCCATTTTTTGTTTTGTTTGATTGTACTGGATAGGGAAACTACTACAAAATCCTTGAGAGGTTTGAATCATGGAGTCATTATCAGTACAAGAAAAAATCTTCCGGAGTCCATTGTGCATCATGTGTTAGGTGGTGGGTCCACATTTCATCAGATGCAAATCATATCCCTTATAATAATAATTAATGTCTTTGAGGTCCCAATGGAAGAAGAAAAGTGTTTCCTCAGATACAATCATTTTGATTTTGTTTGCAGTCTAATTAAGAAAACCCAACTTGGTAGATACAATTTTAGATTTAATAATGGATTTGACTTTTTCTGATTACGTCGGAACTCTGAGCGTTGACTTAATCGTCAAGATCTGAAATTTAGAAAATTTTTAATGGAGAATCGATCATTTCATATTAGTCAGAATTTAATGTTAGGTAGCGCCGGATTTTAAGAAAAATTTACTTAATTTTTCAAGTATTATTAATTTTTATAGAATTTCAGTTCATTTTTTGATCGACAAATAAAATTTTATATATTATAAAGATAAATGGAATCATTAGAATAGGAAGAGAAGAATATAGAGAACTTCGAGGAAATGCACCTAAATAACCCACAAAATGCACCTAAAACCTAAACCCCCCTAAAAAAATCATAGATTTCCAAATACTTGAGTCAACTTACCCGAACTCAGAAATTACCCAACTAAGTCAACTCTTCCCGACTCAGGAATCCTCTAACTTAATCCTATTTTCCTCAATCCCCGACTAGAATTTCAATTCATACTTAAATTTATTTCGCTTGTAATTAGCCTATGCTATTAAACGATAGAATTAGTCATTCGAAAATTAATTAAGATATGTGTAAATTAGTAAAAACACCTTGATTTATGAGAAAATTGACATCCACATTCAAAAAATGGCATCCAATTATAATTTATCTACCATTTATTATCTTCTCACAGTCTCTCCTCCACTCTTCAAGTAGTTGGCCACACATTATTAATGTGTAAATTAACTACCAAAATTAAGAACAATTTTGTGAGTTGCAAAATACCCAAAAAGTTACGAAAAGTCTGCACCACAGTGGAATAAATACCATTAGAGAAATTATTAAATGAGGCTGGAACACCATTTTAGTGGTGCACTTAATGAATCAAAAAGTCTAGGAACACATGTTCCAGATACACAGATGTGTTCGGAACCGTTAGATGTGCGTGACACCATGGCTACATTGAGTATGAAATTTCATTGGATTATATATGAAATGACTCTCAAAATTAGAGTCCATAACATGGATTGTTCCTATTATTCGGGCCAAGCCCTTTCTTCTTGGTCCTCCCTTGGGCCTGGAAAGTAGGCCCTCAATAATGAGCCGATAGCCTGTAATTTTATACACGGGCCTTGGAGGAGGAGTATAAAACTACCTGATGGGCCCAACTCCTGCGCGACCCGTATGAACTGGGAACTCATCTCTACCGTCCAAACGAAAGTTACTTATCACCGTCCGATTAGTTAATATTATCGTTCCGTGCCCGATCCCAAAATCCTAACGAGACTAGGGTTTGCAGACCACCCGAATTCGGCAACTTCCGTCACTTCTCCCTTCAACAATTCACGAACATGGCGACTCAGATTAGCAAAAAGAGAAAGGTCAGCTCTTTATCACTTAGCAGACTACATATCTATGTATGTATAGATATCTATATGTTTATGTGTGTATATCTATGGATGAGTTGTAATCTGCTTACAGTTTGTGGCTGATGGAGTGTTCTTTGCGGAGCTAAACGAGGTATTGACCAGAGAGCTAGCAGAGGATGGATACTCTGGAGTGGAGGTCAGGGTAACTCCCATGCGGACAGAGATCATTATTAGGGCCACTAGAACTCAGAACGTTCTCGGTGATTATTCCCTTTTCCTTTTTGTTTTGTTTTGTTTCGTGGTTATGGACTGATAATTGTTCACAATCATCATCTGATCAATCTTGTTTCGGAGGATTGTTTTGAAATTATTCAATCCTTCACAATACCTTACATCCAATTTAAATTTACTTGTGAATTGACTAGAAGTGGGTTCCATGTGTTTGGTCAAATTGGTCTACGATAAAATAGTTTTCAACCAAAGTTGGTGAATAAAGATTTTGTGATGAGCTTGGGACTTTTAGAAGTTTTGATTGGTGAAATATGTAGTAGAGTATGGATTGGAGCGATTGAATTATTTTGTAAAGATTTGATTACAGTTTATTTGTGAGATACGTTGGGAATTTGTACGAGAGATCGGATGAAAAACCATTGGAGCATTCCATATCAATTCACGCATTTTAACAATATTTCTTCAAGAGTTTGGAGTGGAGATGGCCTTTATGTATCGCATATTTATCCTTAATTTCTGATTGATTTTAGGTGAGAAGGGAAGGAGGATCAGGGAGCTGACTTCTGTTGTACAGAAGCGGTTCAAGTTTCCAGAAGGCAATGTGGAGTTGTATGCCGAAAAAGTCAACAACAGGGGCCTTTGTGCTGTTGCTCAGGCCGAGTCTCTCCGATACAAGCTACTTGGTGGGCTTGCAGTTCGGAGGTACATATAATACCAATCTATTCATCTAATCATTCCTGTTCTTGTTTTTTCATCTGGTCTTAGTGTTACTAGGCAAAGGCTATTTAATTTGGAGTAGCATATGCTGACTATAAACATGGAGATAGACACAGTATATTCTTTCGTTAGACTCATGCCAAATTTGTTTTCTAAGTACAATTTTTGTTCTGATTTTAGATGTCATGTCTGCCTAGTATATTCTTTCGTTAGACACAGTATATTCTTTCGTTAGACTCATACCAAATTTGTTTTCTAAGTAGAATTTTTGTTCTGATTTTAGATGTCATGTCTGCCTAGTAGAAGTGCAGATAGATAATCAACTCCGACTTCTTTGGTTTGTAATCAATTTTCTGAAACTGGTGTTTGCTAATTTTGCTATTGCTTGGGACTTGGTGTTATATATTTTCGTGCCATTAGAAAAAAAAATTGGTGCTCTTGGACAACCTTCCTCCATGCTATTATCCTTCTAAAATATACCACTTGTCATATAAAACATTACAGAGGGTGCCTAATTAGAAAAAGTTGAAGGGTTTTCTAATTCAAAATTATGGTTCACCCTCATTTCAAATCTTTTGAGATTTTATGGGTATTGACCTCTGTACCAATGGTCTAACTTGTATGTTTTCCAATATAGGACTATTTATTTGCATTTTATGGGTGTTATATTCCTTTCTATTGGCTGAATCTTGTCGCATCATTGTATGACTGACTATTTTCTATTTTAGGGCCTGCTATGGTGTTTTGAGGTTTGTTATGGAGAGTGGGGCAAAGGGATGTGAGGTATTTTTATGGACACACTTTTTGCCTTCTCGTATACTACCAATCTAAATGTGAATCTAATCGGTTAATTAACAGGTGATTGTTAGTGGAAAGCTGAGGGCACAGCGTGCCAAGTCCATGAAGTTTAAGGATGGGTACATGATCTCTTCTGGTCAGCCAGTCAACGAATATATTGATTCAGCCGTTAGACATGTTCTTCTTAGACAGGTGTGTGTATTTTAGTAAACCCTCATAAAGGATATTCTGAGTCAATTACTAGCAGTTAAATTTTCTGGAGGTCTCCGAAAAATGGGTTAAAATGGGTTCTCAACCGTGTTTGGATTGGAGATTTGTGGTGGGAACTTATGGGAAAAAAACCTTCTTACCTTAACGATGTCTGTATCTTTTACTTAACCTTTTCATATTTCCTTCACGAACCAACGATCCCAATAGAGCCTGATGTTCTTTTCGTTCCAAATGCTCATAATGTTGTTGTTGTCGTCGTTTTTCTCATGAAGGGGGTACTTGGTATAAAGGTGAAGATCATGCTTGATTGGGATCCCAAGGGGAAGCAGGGTCCAACAACACCTCTTCCAGATGTCGTCATAATCCATACTCCTAAAGAGGAAGACGAATACATCAGGTCATCAGTGATCCAAACTGCTGAGGTTGAGGCCTCCTTGCCCCCCATTATGGTTTAAAGCATCAGTAGCAGGTCTTCTTCCAAAATATGTTATTTCACTTTTTGTGTATTGTTGAGTTATGTTACATTTCCCAATCACTCTTTTGAGTCTAGAAAAACATTGGCCGAGCATCAGCTTAGTTTAAGTTTTTCTCTAGTTTTTGTAATGGGATTTACCTCGTAGACTTGTCCTTTGATACTATATGCTGTTTGTAGCTTACACTTATCACATAGCTTGAAACTTGGACGATTGGTTTATCAATTCGTCTTTAGTTGCAAATCGTCTTTAGCTTGTTAAAAGTTTTTTGTTTCCTGTTGGCGTTACATATGAAATGAATATAGTTGGTTGGCATTACATACGTCTTTTAATTATGAAGGTTATGAAGGGTGGAAGATAAAGAAAAGTACAAGTGAAGGGCCAATCCTCCTATCACGAACCTATCCATTTACCTATCGAGTTGAGGCAGACATGAACCGGTCTGGTTGAAAAGCTTAGTATATGGCAATAAACTGAAAGTCTCAAGTATTTCCTAGGCCAGATTGGGTTCGTATGGATGGAATGCCATAAAAAAGCAACCATTGTATGCTAGCAAAGCTGTAAGAATGATTCAAAAGAAGCCCCGCGCGGGTAGTAGCGATATAAACCAACTTGCCTTGGTTTTTCATAACTATCAGTTGATTGTCAACTGATTTTATTAGTTACTGAAGGCTAAAATGTTAATTGATTTTTATTTCTCTGCATAAAGTAATGGTGAAACGATAATCCCATTATTTCCTGAAAATCGAATCAAATTTGATGAGCTCACACCAATTTCATTAGGAAAAAGTATGGTGAGGGAGATGCATGGATAGCTCTGTACGTGTGTTAGCACTTGGGTTTAGCCTAACATTACTCTATATTATTATTTTATTTATATTTGTTAATATTGTGTTAAATTTTAATAAATTACTATTTCCTCTTGACAATAAATTTTAAGAGAGTAAAACACTATGAATCAAATTGTAAAAAGTAAAGAAAAAATAGGAGTTCCATCCTATCTTTTTCCGCTGTGTTACACTGTGGGTGGGTGGTCTCCAGCTTGGCCCGGTTCTCGTCAAAGAAGTCGACAATAAATTTTAAGAGAGTAAAACACTATGAATCAAATTGTAAAAAGTAAAGAAAAAGTAAATAATTTTATCTACTCCATCTTTAAATAAATTTTTTTTTGGCTAAGTAAAGAATATATTGATAATCAAAGTAAGAAATATATGATTATCCAGGACACAACAGAAGGAGATGTTGGCCCGAAGAAGCATCAGTTGGATTCCTAAAGAAGGAGATGTTGGCCCGAAGCCAACTCCCTAAAGAAACAGAACCCACTATTCTTTCCTTCTCTCCCTATCTAAGATCTAACCTCCTTATCCCCTCTAGGCTCCGAACGATGTCATTTGCTGAGTAGTGTTTCAAGTTGAGTTTGGTCTTTGCCTAATTTGCTGCTCTGAACTTTACCAACTCTCCCACCTCAATCACTCGTATATGTTCACCTCTGAAGCTCCGATTGTTTTGCACGAGCCATATTGACCATATCATCGCGTTGATTGAAGCTTTTTCAGTTTTGTTGAAGCTTGACCCTAGGTATCCGATGAGTAATTGGTCTACTATTGATGGGATAACCCACGCCAAGTTCCACCACGCCATAATGCAATTCCATACTTTCCATGTGAAGTTACAATGCAAAAGAAGATGATTGGTTGTTTCCTTCTCCAAATTACATAACACGCAGGTTAGGCCCTCTTCCCCTTGGATTAGAATGCCTCTCTGTTGTAATACTGACCTCACGCCTATGGACTCTTGAGCTGCCCTCCACACGAATAGTTCTACTTTGGGGGGCTTATACCTTTCCACCCTCTGCGCAATCTCTCATTTAAAAATAATATTGTGGTCTTGAGACCTGAGCTAACACTTTCCAAACGTGTTATATATATATATATATATATATATATATATATATAATCCAAAAAATAACCAAATTGAGCCTTAATAGCATTGCTCTTCCGTTGTTGCAGCTTTCCTTCCTTTATTATCCTCCAATAATGGAAATTTGAGACACGAGATGAAATCATGAAAATATATTGAATGGTACCGAAATAGGTCTCCGGAGATATAAATTTCATGTTGTATCGTGGGGATTCACGTCTGGACAATTTCGGATACAAATGTGTTTAAAATTATCAATATTCTTGCTGGAATGAATTTGAGACAGCGGAGAGTGAAATTTGCATGCTTTTGACAGAATTGAAAAAGGTAATGGAGTACATAATAGAGGGTGAATAATTACTACAAACAGTAGCTTACTTTGGTTACATCATCAACAACGAAGTAGAAAAACCCAAATCATAAATCCAAAAACATTTCGATTTCAGCCCCTCTTCACAGGATCGAAATTGGAAACCCCAATTACAGCCCCAAGAATTACCACAAGCACCACTCCGCCAGCACCAATGCTGAGCAAGAAGTTCTTGAGCGACGGCGACAGCCCCGATCCAGCCGCCTCAGCCACTTCCGGAACCACCATCGACGCCGTCAGTGCCGCCGCTGTTAATCCCACTACCGCTTGCTCTTTCAGCGAAGCCCTGGCTACCAATTTCTCTACCGACCTGGCCGGTTTGGAAGGCCTCACCGGCAATGGCTTGAAGACGATGGCGCCGGAGCTCGGGAACCGCCTTTGGGTAGCCGAATATAGCGGCGTGGCGGCCGAAATAGCCGATGTAGAGGCCATTACTGGGTTACCCTTTTCCTTGAGTTGGAAAAAATGGATACGGTGTGTTGGAGTGAGAGGATGATGGTAGGTTGTGATATGGGTTGATTTTTGAGAGGTGGAAAATCGAGAATAGGGTATTTTGTCTGACGTGGCAGTTTCTCCACTTGTGTATGGTGGATATTGGATAAGGTTATCCCAGCCTATTTCCACATTCTGACGTGGCAGTTTCGATTTTTGTTTGTTATAACTGGTTGGGGATATTTGGTGGTTACCATCACGCAAGGGATGACAATTACATTCCGTTGGATTTGAACATTAGATTAGATTTGGAGATAAAAATTAAAAATGTTGAGATTGAATCGGAGGCAAGTCCACGTAATTTCGCTTCGGTCTGCACGATGTTAAATTTTTTTCAATAATTTAACATAAGTTGTTTTGGCCGTGATAGAAATTATATTGCTGTTTAACTGTCAAAAAAAATCTTACCCTCAAAATTTCAATAGCTTAGGCTAACTATGTTTTGACTAATTTTAATGACAACTATATAATAATTTAAAAAGTAAGAGAGATCAGACTAATTTAAAAAACTTTAAGAAAGTTATTGTCTCTGTTAGAAACCTAAGGGAAAGTTATTGTAATTTACCTTATTTTTTCGAACGTTGTGGGGTTGAAGGTGGTTTTTCGTTTGGAAAACGGGATGGGAGTTGAGATTAGGAGAGAAATCGGGTCGGTTTGCCCAAAAAATTTGGACAAAATCGATAATTTCGATTTGAGTTTTTTGTAAACCGAAACCGAACCGAACTATTTCAGTTGGATTCGATTTGATTTCTCCGGTTTCGGTTTGGTTTCGGTCCGGTTTCAATTTGGTTAGACTTGAATCCAAAATTAAAAAAACTTCTAAAAAACTAAGAGGCCCGTGTCAAATAGGTAAAATCCAGATTAGTTTTTATTTTAAAATAGATTTTAATTTGATTAGGCCTAACTCCAAGTTAAAAAACTTCTAAAAAATTAAAGCCCAGTAAAATTAATATATAAAATTCTAAATCATAATAAAATTAATACACCATAAAAATCAAAGTAAACAAAAAACCTAATTTGAGACTTAAAAAATCATGTATGAAACTAGATTTTTTATTTTTTAAGATTTAGTATAGGAACCAGTTCGGTCTAGTTTGGTTTGGTTCCTAAGTGACTAAAATTGAAAACCGAACCGAATTTTTTAAAAAATCTCAAACCGAACCGAACCGATTAGATAAAAAAACCGGACCAAACTGCCGGTTCGGTTCGATTTTTTTATTTAAATTTTCACCCCTAATTGAGATGGATATCAAATTTGGAAATTGATAAAATTCTTTCTCAATCCGTCCCAATACCATTCCTAATATCCCAAACATTTTTTTTCATCATAGAGATTCATGCAAGTAGTACCAAGTCTCACTTAAAATTGCATTACGAAAGGACGTTGAAGTTTTGATACCAATCGATAATTTTTTGAATATTTTGAGCTTGTCCATTTCAGTTTTAAACAGTTCTGTTAAGCAATCAAATTGCGAAGATGAATAAACTCTATGTGGCCAATTATTATATTGGAGAACTGTCTCGACATTAAGGAAAAATTGATTTTATATTTACATAATTATTTAATTTCTCACTATTAAAAAAATTAATTACACTTTTTTGTTGTTGTAATAAAAATTTAAAAATATCGTTCAAAATATAGCTACCCAAATGGGACCAAAAATTAAAGATGTAGAGAGTAACATATGAAAAATATTTTTGAGCTTAATTCTTATTTGTCTCATTATATGAGATTTTTACAATATACTCTCAATGATACATACAAAAATGTCAAATAATTTTTAGCTCAATTAATCTATGAACAATCCAATACTCGACTACATACACCAAATATAGTACAATAAATGAAGTTATTCGAGTTTACGTTGTCATCGAAGTGATCGATAAGCAAGTAAATTTAAACACGTTTTTTAAATTTGTTACGATTTCAAGTCAATTATTCATTTGGAGTTCAACAGTCGCTCAACGACCCTGGTAATAGCAGGGCCGGCTCTGAGTTTTCAGGAGTCATAGGCAAAATCTAAAAAAAGGGCCCTTTATATTTTTCAAACAGTAAACAAAAAATTACAATTGTTTTAAAGACAATATCACAAAAATTACTTAACATTATAAAATATTACAAAAATACAAGTCTAATATTAAAAATGGCCCTTTATTTATCTAATAGATTTTGTTTCTTACTTTTTGGACCAAAGAAAATTTAGGCCATAAACAGTTCAATTGGGCATTTTTTTAGTTGTTTGTTTGGAACCCAAAAACAATGCTCTTAAAAAAGAAATAAGCTTAAAAAAATTGGATTTTTTACTTCTACTCAAAAACTAAATTTTAGTAGAGGCCCTAAATTGTGGCTCATTTTGGAAGCCCTAAGCAATGGCCTCTTCGGCCTTGTCTTTGGGCCAACCCTGGGTAATAGCAGTAATAATCGGAAATTACAAGACAAGTAGGATATTGATCGACAATGAAAGCTCATCGGACATCCTTTAATTTTCTGAGGCCTTCAGCCAGATGGATGTCCGATTGGATAAGTTACAGTCGATTCAATCCCTACTAATCGGCTTCTCAGGAATTGACACTGCAAGCTACAGCTCATGACGGACAAAGAAAAGCATCAAATCTTCAAATATTTTCGAAAACTAAATGAGATTATACAACTGCAAAATAACTAAATGAAAGACTTGCTTATTTGCTAGTGTTCAAATGGTAACACTGCATTATTTTCTAGAAGAAAAAAAATTTCCAGCTGAAGAGTCTTAACAAAATTTCCAGCTTCCCCATTGCACTGGTTGGCAAATAAAATTAGCACCCAAAACCAATCTTTGATGTAGTAGAAGTGGTAGCTTGTGGTAGGCCAAAAAGAAAAACCAAGTCCCACCAGCGTTTCAGTGTAATATACATACCCTGAAGAGCACAAAAAAGAGGGGTTTAGGAAGTCAAATCCACATTATTAGATTAGAAGAAATTTTGAACTCTTTTTTTGTTGAGAAAGTGCGAAAAGATATTCGTTCTTTTCAGCAAATCGCTAGTTCGAGCAAAGAATGTAGTAATAAACCATCACAAAAACTTTCACAAAGACAACTGGGGGATGGTAGTGACTGTAATAAAGCTGGAGAGTTTGAGAATCACCCAAAACTCTCACTTTAGTATCTTGTTATCTCATAACATCACCCAAACAAGCCTTAATAAGTAGACCACTGTGGTTCAGATGCTCTTTGGTCTTTGTATAAGCGAAAATCAGGGATCAGGAATCAGATGCTCGTAGTCATGCGAATTCAAGAAGTGAATTACAGAGGAAAAGACACATACTTGTTGAGTGTTCTCACTCTAAGCAGCACGATGATATCACCGCGAATCAGCTGTAAATGTAGGGGCTGCAGAACCGACGTAGCTGAGCTGAACTTCTTGAGGAAGAAGATTATATTTGATACCAAGTTCGCTAAAGATTTTCTTGAGCTCGAATACTAGATCAGATCTTCGGCTGCTCTTGTCCCCGTAATTTTGAAAGTTTATGGTATGAGTGACATACAGACCCATTTTCATCTTGTTAACATCCTCAATGTCCTTAAGTTGCACACTGTGGCTGGGACGCCAATGTTGAGGCTTGCTCTCTATGTACCTGAAAGTACACAAAAGTTTTACTCATGATATTGTCTGACTATGACTGGAAGTCAGTTACGTAAGTCAAGTTAGTAAGCTAGTCGCGCACATCTGATTCAAAAGTTCGGCCTATATTTGAACCAAAATGCCGGACATCATTATCAAAAGAAGAAAACAAAATATTAACCGTCTGACAATAACATGATATTTTCACTAGTTGCCAGCAGGTTAAAGTACAAACATTAGCAAAACAACAACATATAAGTTTTTCACAAAATATGTTCAGAAGGGCTGGAGGTTCAGTTTGGAATCATTTGAAAAGTACTTTGAGAGAAACTTTGGAGAGAGAGGCAAGGTAATAGATAGATGTAAGCAAAAACTTTCCATGCCTCAATCTCTGCACAAAATAGAAAGTCTAACTTCTAAACAAACTATGGATTGCTGTCAAATGAGATACCATTCGAGTGAAAATATTTGATATATTTTAGTCATCGAGTTTTAGCTTGTATTGTGAAAGCGGAAGTATTATGGAGACTCAGAACGAACGGAGACATACGCTTTTATTCTATCTTTTAGAGCTACAATACTCTCAACTGAAGTTGAAAAATCAACTGAAAACTCCACAGAATCACTCTGCTCTGGGCTTCGATAAAAATTGCTGATTGCTTTGGTTGCCAAAACTGAATTTGGATAGATAATCTTTTCGTTGTCATATCTCAAGAAGATTGTTGTCAGAATGTTCACCTCTTCAACCACCATCTGTGAAATGTGAACATAATATACAGAACAACGTTAACCTGCATCCTACAAAGCTTTACATAGTATAGGCCGAGTGAGTTTACCTGTACCCCATCAACGACACAACGATCGCCTACATCAAAAGGGTGCATCACAAATACAAATATGAGGCCTTCAAATACAGTCTTACAAGTGTTGCTGAAGATAAATGCCACTAGTAAAAGCTGAGAAGAAATGAATACTAGCACTTGGGTTGATGCAAATCCCATCAAAAGTATCCACACAATGACGATCACCACCAGTGTAATTCCAGACAGAATTTTGTTCAATTCCTCAATGGCTGTTTTAGTGTCATTTAGAGAGTGAGCTAGTGCTTTGCGTTCATTGTAGACATTCACCTGCAGGCGAAGGCTAATTCATCAGATTTACAGCCAGAAAAAAGTTCCCTGCCTAGTGCCTTGTGCAGATTTCTGTCCCTTTATACAATGGGGTCCACAAAGTTTGCTATTTCTTAGGCAGGTTATGAACACCTTTTCCCATTTCAATTTTGTTGGCAAAAGGGGAATGTACTTCTTCTCAGCCATGTAAGCATATAGACCAGTTATTATCATGTTAAGAGACTCATCTCCAAAAAGAATCACTTGCAGACATGTGCTTTGTGGATGCAGATCTGATCCTTTGATATGCTGCCCGCATGCGTAAATCCTTTTGAAAACTAAAAGCAACCTCAAAACCAAGTGAAACTTGTGATTCACTTCTGATTTAAAAGTTTCCATTGATTTATGTTTTCACGAGCAGTGCCTCGATTGTTTCAGACTAATGCAAATCGTAATAGTCATAAATAATGTTCACAAGGGCCTCTTCTAACGCACCAACAAAAAAGAAGAAGAAAGGGATGGGTAGTCTTATTTCAAAACGCAAACTATCTGTGAAGGATAGATATTGTGACTATTATCAATCAAGTACTACCTAAAAGGTAGCTCTAGCTGATATTAGAGATCGACAACCTATGGGAATGATCAAGTGTTATTCAGTACACAAATCCAAGCTAGTTAAACTTTCTGATACTATTGTGATGCATGACAGGAAAGATGAAACTCTAATGACTCCTAAAACAGAAAAAAACACATGCTAATGTAGAAACTATGGAAAAATACAACTGAAACAAACAGAGATCTTACCACCCATTTCCTTAACAATGATTTCTTAATTTTTCCTGTTTCTGCTGCACCCTCAAACAAAGGGAGCACATTAACCGCTTCCTCCTTTCTCATGAAACGCAAGAGGTCCTCCTCGTAAATATACCTAGACCGTAACACCATCAAAAAAAATAAGAAGAAGCAAATATAGAAAACAATTTTACCATCCAAAAGGTAATTTCGTACTTGGATTCTGGACGTTTTACATTTTGAAAGATTCGATAAGCAGCAGCCTTTGCTTCCAACTCACTAGTAATCTCTTGCTCGAAGCCCTCCTCATCAACGCTCTCATCAAGGGCATTGGAAATGGTTGAAAGCCCTGAAGTCTGTATCACTTTAATCAACCCTCTCATGGTCCAAGCAGAAACTCTCTCTTGTTTCATATTATGAAGCTTCTCTACGTTAATCACCTCTCCATCCTCGACTTTTTTCCCTTTCTTCATACTCTTCAAACTCAATTGACCACTACTCCTAGATCTCCCAAAACTTTCTGCATATTCCATGAATGGTGGCCCCGAAAGGGTCTGAAGAACATACTGATGAAATATAGATTCTTGAATCCTGTCAAAGAATCTAGTCACATGAAAAGAAGAAGCTAATAGCTTTACTGCTAAAGTCTTCAACATCCACATACCTGCTCCAAAAAGAGTGGACGCGATACCCCTTGTGATGTGATTCCAAACCTTGGTAGTCTCCTTTGATTGCTCGACCCCCCGGTTTATCAACAGAACCCAAGCCAAAAGAACCAAAGCCAACCAAATGCAAACCCTCACGCTCTTTTTCAAACCATAGACAAAATACAGAACCTTCTTCTTAAGCAGAAAGTTCCTCTCAATCAAGAAAACCAAAACATTGATAAACCATCCGGTAAACAATCGACCACAGAAAATTACCAATACCAGCACACACCAGTTCCATATTGCCAAGCTCCAAATTGTGACATCCTTCCATTTCCTAACAGTTAAGCTAGAAATCAAAATAGCCATTATGCTCAGAAACGTAAACCACTCAAGTAAAACCGAGACCTTCCATTTCTTACCCGCTTTCTCTTCTAATTGAAGATTCGCGGTCTTATAAATATTTTCATCGTCCTCATCATCCTCTCCTCCTGGCGAAGCCATTAGTGGTGTTTTTGGAGTAATTGGGGCTGTGCTGATATTTCCTTTAGGAGTACTAGCACTGGTATTGGGAGAATTCCTATAAGGCGAGCTTGAAGTGATCAAATTGCTACTCTCTTTAACCACAGGAGAATTTACAGGATAAGATGGCTCCACTAATCTTGATTTGGGTTTCATGTATACAGACCTTACAACTGGTCTTGGTTGAGTAACAGCAGATTCTTCTGAGATTTTTGAAGGCCTGTTTGGAGTGGGACTTGATCTGGTTATCTCTGGATAAGAAGAAGAAGAAGAGCTTTTAATTGTAGACATTTGGATTCTGGATTTGAGACTCTCAACTTCCCTTGTTGGGGTACTCCTAGAAAAAGAGGGCGACCCACATTCTTGGAGTCCCAAAATTGAGACCACCACTTCATTGCTACTTTCCTTCAGCTCCACGCCTTTCCCACCTTCCATGCAAGGGCAGCAGCTCCAGGAATCCAGTCACTGGTCACATTCAAAAACTTCAATTATTCTCGACAAGAGTATATATGACTGAAGAATCACCCAAAATTGATCTTTATTCCGATTATGCAATCTAACTCTTTATCAATTTTATTCCTCAAAAAGCTATTCCTACAGTTACAATGGCGATTAAATGAATAAAAACTCGTGACAGAGAGAGTAATAAAGGCAAGATTCTTGTTTGTCTCTCCTCCGACTAATAAACAGGCAAGATTCTTGTCTCTCTCTCTTCCAATTTCCTTACTAATGTCACCAAGATCCTCTCCGATGCCATAATCTCTCATGCAACTTTATCACATGATGCAAAATGAGACTCATCGTGGTCCAAATCAATGATTAGAACTGTTTATTTTATGAATTAAACTATATCAATTATTCATACAAATATGTTTATTAGACTTGCTCTTAAAACAAATCATATATTTATATGACTAACACGCATATTGAGATCCACAAAATGAACAATTTATTTTATTAAATGAAACTACAGGATTCCCATCTCTGTTAGTCCATTCATCGAATACGTGGAAGGAGAAAATTAATTCAAATTGGGGTGCAAAAATAAAATTACCAGTTTTAGATTTTCCGGATAAGTTAGGAGTGCTTTTGAAGACTTCACAATGGCTACGACTTCAAGTTCAGTCCCCTGTTTTTTCTCTGAAACTAAACAGAGCTCTGAGCCAACGGCCAAACAAGGCTGCAATAAAACATGAGAGAGAGGGAGAGAGAGGGAGAGAGAGAAAGAGATATATATATATATATATATATATATATAGAGAGAGAGAGAGAGAGAGAAGAATTTCCAAGCATTGAAGATTGGGATTGGGATGGGCTAAATGACAGCAAATGTGCAAGTTGAAGAAAATTTTGACAAGTAGGTAAGGACTTTGAATGAGGATGAGGCTGCTGGGAGAGAATTTGTGCCTTCATAGTTGTTCTTCTGAGCCGGCTTCTGTTTATTACAAATTAAAAACTATTAATTGGGTTTGTCACGTGTTAATTATTCCGACAATTTTAGTAACAGTTTGCTCTGAAAAAATTACTCCAGAATTTTATAGACTGCAGGAAGCTCGCCATTGGATGAACTCAATATTAAAAGTCGTGCAACTGAAAAGTATGAGTTGGAGCCCACCATTGGCCTTGGGAATAAAAAAAGTGAACTTGTTTTTTTCTACTTTCCATTTTTAGAAACGGTTAAATAAACACAGGTGAAACGATACCTAACACGAAATTTACAGAAGAATATTATGGGTTTTAATATTAAATTGTCCGGATTAGTTTACACGTTTTTTGACTAATTTTTGAGGAATTAATTTTATCGTTCGTTTAGCGACGACCCCAATTAAAACTAGGATAAAACTCTATAGTTTCATACGAGTTGATAACCTGAGACGTTCAAATCTGAAACTTTAGGAGGAACAAAACCACTAAGTCTGAGGTTTTAACCACTGAGCCAACTCCTTAGAATTTACAGTACATAAGAACGTAATGTTATATAGGTACTGTGGAAATACAATTCAAAATTGTAAATGAAGTCAGAATTTTCAAAAGTCTAAGTCGTTCAGGATGTGCTCTAACAAACCTAGTTCCTGGTGGATGTGCTATAACAAAGGCGGTTTAGACGATATGGGACCTCTCAAGAGACGGAGTAGCGCATCTCTCTTTCTTTAAATGAATAGAAGTGCTTTTGGGGACATTTCTAACTGGGAGAAACATCGCAGCTTTGCTATCTTCCCAAAACTGGCATTTTCCAATATAATGGGTTTTGACGAAAGCAAGTATACAAAAACCTCTGGAAGAACTGACATTCATTTAGCAATAGATAGGACTAAGGCTTGTTGAATTACACATGCATTGTGAAGAAAAGTCCCGTATCGCCTGTACCTGGAAGTAATATGTACAATACAGAAGTGCGAGACTGTCTTCACCTCAATAGTTCACCGCAATAGCTAGCTTTTGGAGTTGAGCTCTACCCAAGATCACGTAAACATTAACTCTACATTAAGCTAATATTGAGCATCCAAAGTATTTTTTTGATAACATAAACGGCAACAAACCACTGGCTTGACATAGTTTCCGCAAATATTACAGAGGCAATACCAAATTTTCGTTTCCCAACAGGAGTCATCCACAAATTAATTACATTCTTCTCAAATTGTCTAACCTTGCCTGTAAATCACTGTCTATCCCAGTGTCGTCATTTCCTGTCGCTTCAGCTTGTGCAACCTTATTTTTTGAAGCTGGGGCAGCTACAGCGGATGAAGGTGCATTCAAAAGCTGCACATAAAAATCCACAAAACCGTCATACAATGACATTCTAGAGTAGTCATATTTAGCCAAACCTTTCAAGTAGATAAAGGAACTCGTAACATAAAATAAGTACCTCGGAATTGATATCAATTCCGATCTCATCAAGAACTTGATTCACTAGTTCTTCCGTTTCTTCTTCTTCCTCATCCCCTTCCAACGCATCATCAATGGCATCTCCCATGACCTCGGTAACCATTTCCATCTTCTCGTTCTGCCTTTCAAATTCTTGCATTATTTTCTGTAGTGCTGGCAAGTTCATTTGCCTATTCATCTGGCCCATTGCCTTTGTGACACCTTTCATTGCCTCCCCCATGGCTTGAGTTGACTTCAAAGTCTGGTAATTAAAAAATCAAAAGACCAATGTTTAGTGGCTCAAAATAATAACTAGCGAAATCACTATAAGCCCGTCATTGTGCGTAACTAGCTAGTTTGGTACGTTGCTACAAGAAGTTGTCATAAGTGATAAGACTCACAACCATCAGTCTTTTTAGCTAACATGGTTAACGGAGTATAAAGGCCAAAAGATTACTCAAAACAAACAAATATTTCTATATATCAAAATATGCACATCCAGATCAAAATGCCATATGAAGCAGAGAGGGCAGAAGATGAAAGTTGCATACCCCCTTCCATTATTTAGAACAGCACAAATATGCACAGGAATTTCAGAAAAATGTATTAATCTTAGGCTCCATATGAGCAACGACACACAAGGATCATGAGGATCCTTGGATGATATATCTAAATCAGTGTCTTTTTACCATTATCCCGCGGAAACGTAGTTAAAAGGGTACAAATTTAACAGGGCTGAGCTTACCACAAACAAGGGAAAGGCATTACAATAGAATGTTACATCACTTAAAATCAAATGATAGCAACTGATAACTAACCAAATCAAAACATACCTGAATTCTAAGAGCTACACCCTGGAGCTGGGATTTTAGCTTATAAAACTTTTCAATCTGATGCCGCGTTCTAATAAGGTCTTTGGCCATGATCTTAACAGCTCCCTGGAACAAAAGTACTTGCAACCATTATTTCATATGAATTTTATGTGGATACATGACTTAGTCCATCTGTCCACCTGTACTAATAAACGATGCCACAAACTTAATAGTTGAATCAAGCAAGAGATATGTGGATGTTAAAAACAACGCAGCAAGCTCCAGAGAATGATAACTTATAATGTTAAATTGTTCTGGCAAAGAGAGGGAGAAGGAGAAACAAATCTGTTCATCTTAAAATCATGATTCGAAAGGCAGGTAACTTTTGTGACATGAGAGATAAAGCTACATTTACTAAAACATGACACAGTTGCAATGAAATCCGCAGTCCTGAGACTTCCTGAAAATAAAGATGTCTAGTTCACGAATGTCAGCTGTTTTTCAATTGAAACTCATTTTTCTGATGGGAGAGCTGCTAAATGGGTAACAGCAAAGTTATGAAAACAAAATACCCTGAATAAAGTGCATGAATAACTAAATATCATGCTCCCGAAAAGAATACCGGTATAAGCAAAATGGTCATACCCCTCCAGCACTTCAAGAAAGGGAACCAGCAGATATGCCCTGACTCAACACTTCATATAGTGTTTGCATATTACTTTTTAGTTATAAATTACTTGTTAACCTACTTACAAACGAAAATGCTTTTCACACTTCCATGTACACATTACATAAATGGTATTAACGTAAACAATTTAGGCTACAAATATGCTTCCTGGTCAGATCAATGGCAGCAGCATATTGATTTGCAGCAAGACGCATACACCTTACATTTCAGTATATAGGTCCATTGTTCACCAACCTTTGAGATTAGCCAATGAACAATGCTGTCTAAATTAGTTTGAGTTTGCAAGTGAAAAGAAAGGGGGAAAGATGAAACTTACAAGATAACTCAGACCAGAACGAAGTTCATGTTTCATTGGGACTATACAGTTTTTGAACATATCATGCAGCACACAGGAATGTAGATATGGAAAAAGTACATACCATCTGTCCTTGTTTGGCACTTTTCTTCATCTCCGCAATCAGCTTTTTCTCTTGTGTTTGTAAGCCTTGTCTCTCTCTTTCTATTTCTCTAATAGATTTGTCCAGCATCCTCTTATTTTCCCGCAGTAGTTCTGAAAATTACAATAACCAATTCAACTCACACAGGGGCATAGAGCCTTCAGAGTAATCATAACTCGATGAAGTATGACATGAAACCATTCTTTCTTTGACCATATCACCAAAAAGTAGGCAGTACGCCACAACCTTAAATAAGCGTCAAATGGTAATTAGGATAATCAAATCGCGGAGAGCAAGCAACAACTGCAACAATAAAAATACAAGCATACAAAAGGTAAGTGACCCAAAAGGCCACTGTAAATGCACTGGTCATACCATATGCCAGTGCTGGGACAAGATGATTAAATTTCACAGGTCAATGTCATGCACGCTGATAGGCAATTAAAAATCACATGCACATGCAGGTAAATAATACCCAAAGTATATGTTTGTACATAGGACAAAGTTACGCGACACTTGCAGCCATATAAAATGACAATCTATCCTACACCCAAGAAATGGCAGCAAAAAATCAGCTTTGATTTCCATAATAGTGTTTCCAATTTGATAGGCCACTTCTCAAGAAGGGAGACGGTTTTAATGCTGATCTTCCCTCAGATATTGGGGTTGGAGTGTTGTCAAATTTATTCAAAGTCATGTACTTCGGCGGTAAAAGAATGTCCCTGAACTGCTACTAGATAGCGCAGTGTTTCGCAATTCAGAGAGCAAATTGCCATACTGGTTGTTAGCTTCTTGTCTTAAATGATAATGAAAACAAATATTGGTTCTCTATCACTCCAATACAAAATGCTTAAACCCCAACACCTTCGCGGGTGTTCTTTCCCTTTATTCTATCTTGATGTTAGTCGTTTTGATTGAAATATCAAGAACCTAAACCCAATTAAGCACACGTAGAGCTCAAAAACGAGCTGAGTTTACGAATTACCCACTTCACATGTCAAAATCATTTGAGACCATAAACAAGACGTAAAATCCAACTCCAGATCTCAAACATACCATCTCTGATTATAATCAAAGGACCATTAGAGAAATCAATATGTATGTTACAGTGTATATAGATCAAAACACGAACCTGCAGGCGTCTTCCTCTTGCCGAAGAGGAAACTCATCTTGATTGATCGACAAAGACTACGTCAAATTCCGATGAATCTCTGCTGCTTAATCTCTCTGTCTCTCTCTCTCTCTCAACAAAGACTAGTCGCCAAATTCAACCTGCGGTTTGCTTCGGGCCTTTGATGATCGCACTATTATTTTACAGGAACGCGGTATGGCCGTTTAGGAATAGTGGAATACCCACGGAATGGTTTGCTTTTTGATCGGACGGTTGAGAGAAATCTTTTCTGTGAACAATTTATACGTGGCGAATATCAGAAGGGGAAAAAGTCGGGGGCCTACGATATCTTAAGCCAGTAGCGGGTCGGGTTTGAGACAACACATATATGGGCCTAGGTTTTCGGTATGTTTGGACCGGCCATGCCGATTGCCAGAGACCCAGCCCATGCGTTCATTCCATTATAGTACGGATTCAAAAAATGGGACATATATGTTAGTTAAAATCTTATTTGTTTTACAATTAAATATAATGTTATTTTTTGTTTCGGTAATTCAATTGGTGAAATGAATTTATTTTTTAAACTACACATTGTTACGACATACTGTTGGTATAATGGGCCTTTGACCCCGTGATCTCTCGGTCCATTTGTGTTGAGTTTAAGCTGGATCATGTCCAAGAAAAGCTCTATTGACATTTGGCTAAAGGGTTTGATAATGCCACTTGACGTCTCTTGATCATTGGGGAGCGCATGACATGTCAGGTCTGGTTGAACCTCCAATAAGTTCGCATTCATCGTCAGGGCCCTACGTTTGGCATCGGCACATGGTGATGTACTCCTCACATTACAAACAGTTGTTTGGAAAGACATGAAAGAGACAATTACAAAACATGCAAACAGGTCTATCCAATCGGCACGGACATAGAACATGTGACAAAGTTAGTGGGATCTGCGACCCACAAAACGACATCTATGGTCGACTCTCACGGCAGACTATTGGGTTATCTCTTCATAAATAGTGCAAGAGCACTTAAACTTCAGATACGTGTAATATTCACTCTCAAGTTTTCAAGTTGTTTTTCTCTTTTAGAAGCTAACTTAATTGTTAGAATGTCTACCGGAGACCAAATCCCAATCGACACAAATCTATTGTTGAGTGTTTCACAATATAGCGAAGAATTAACGGAATTCAAGCGGAAAGTTCAACAACTATTCCACACATACAACGATCACGTGATTTTTCCTGAAGACAAAAAATAATAAAAAGCGTTTATTTAAGGGGTTCTTTCTTGCTTTAAGGCAATTAAGAATGGTTCATTTGATAATTTTTGAAGACTAAAGGTGCTAGTGCAATTTGTTACGAAATTTTTTTTTTTAAAAAAAATCATAAACAAATCGGAGCACAAATTCAATATTAAAAAATTCAGGGGCATGTGACCCTCTCGTCACTGCACAAATGTAAGGGTGCCGACCCTAAATCCATATAAGTATGTGTGTAATTCATTCGTGTTTGTAGCCAAAAAGTGATATGGGTTTAGGGTTCACACCATGTTTGTATGTAATTTAAAACATCGAATATGTGCTCATTTTGCATATAGTCACAAACACGCACGAATATAATCACAATTTTGGCTACAAACACGCACGAATATGCAAAGTGACCACATATTCGATGTTTTAGTAAAAACATCTACTTAATATATAATCTCACAAAATGTGACATATACAGTACAATGGGAATTGTGGTATTACTATTCGACGAATATTAAGTTGATGAGATAATATGTCTAATAAGTTTATATCTTTCTTCACTATTAATTCCATAGAACAAATTGCCCTAAACATTCTTTATAAAGAACATACAAAATCATACCCACCCAAATCTTAAACGAAGTAGATTCATAGAATCAATTCGTAACCAACGCAACATGCAACATCTTGTCACAAAATGTCCACATTTTATTTTCTTCTACCAAGACAGCATACTGTCCAAGAAAACATCATCATTTCAATCCCAAGAGTCCTCCAACGTTAAGCTGGGATCATAATGCATCACATACCAATTTATCCCTTCATGTGAATAATGGCTGCATAATTTTACAATGGGCAAGCATTCGTCCTACCTTGGTAGTTTCTGAAATTCGTCATTCCGATACTTCAGCGTCCAGCCTCTGCACATCTACCAGCTGGTACAAATCTCCGCGCCTTTGCTTTTGAAATGGAAGATATGTCCTGCATGTTTTGACACAAGAAGTTGTATAGGGAAAGAATTTGCGCAACATAGAACTCAAGCCACTTAAGGATTGTGATAAATGTACATAATATTGCAACAAAAATTATCATCAGCTTCATTCCATTTAATGAAAGTTGGTAAATATTTTGCCCCCTACGTTTTTCAAGAACTTATAACCAATGAAGTACAACTTTAAAAAGAGCAACTTATTCATATTTGATCGACTAAAGTGACAAAAGAAATTTAAACATTATATCTTAGTGAAGCCACAAACAAGAGAGAGAAAGATTGGTAGGAATAAAGAACAGGATGATGACTGTCTCACCTTCTGCGATCAATTTGCGAATAATCAATCTCTGCTAGGACTATTGCCTCATCATGCTCTGTTGTCGCCAGAACTTCCCCAAACTGCCATGTTCATTTCCTTCAGTGCTTCAATAGAGAAATCACCAACAGCATGAATGTACAAATAATAGGAGACATAATCGCAGACTCACCGGTCCAACAAGGCTAGAGTGTCCCCAAGCTACATAACCAGCACTAGTATCTCGCGCAGGTGAACATGTTGCCACAAACAACTGTCGGTTGTGGACACCAAACCAAGTGAATACAACCATGAAAACTAAGAACAAGAACTATGTTGTTAAATCCTAATTTTTTCAGTTAAAAGTGGCAGTTTATTCATTCATTATAAAAAAATGTCAGGTGTCACTGGCAGTTTATTCATTCATAATAAAAAATGTCAGGTGTCTTTCAAGAAAGCAAAGGCCTTCCCCTCCCACAATAGCACAGATAAGCAGGCATGTTCAATTACCATAATTGCATGTACAATACGGATCATGTAATTCCGAATTAACAATATTAGCTGTGTAATAAATCACAAACATAATACTAAACGGGAAACAAAATGTAGTTGGAAAAAAAATAACCTGGCAATCCACTGCCCTGTGGGAGAAAAATGGAAGTGAATATTAGAAAGAACATCTATAAGAGTTAAAGGTATGAGAAACAAGCAAATGAACCCTTCCATCCATATCCTAAAAGGACTACAGTGAATATGACTATTACATCTACATAGAAACCATTAGCTATATCTGGGAGAGCTCTTGTTGTATGGGAGCAGATTATCCCGCTTTATTACTTTTAAGACTGCCAAGACTCAAGGCTTTGTCCTCCACAATCAACAGAACTTCAGGAAAAATATGGGTGACACTAGCTCATTGAGCATATAAGAAAATGAGTTACATGGGCAAGAATAGGTTTTGCATGCACACACACGGACCGAGAGCCGCAGACAAGCTAAAGAAGAGAACAAGAAGTTTCTCTCAACTGCAGTGAAAAAATTGAAGCAACAAAATAAAACAATTTCCCAATCTTTCCAATTTCATACATAAATGGGCAAGTCCTTTTTCCATGGTAAAAAAATCATGCCACAACAACTGGGAAGGGCGATTCAACCTTGAGAGAAGCCACTTTGCACATAAATAGGTAGATAACACCGACAACATTACTAGGTGGTGGTATACTGAGTCGATATGAAACAAGGTATTGTGACCACAAATTTTAGTACGGATTATGGAAGGTACTAGGTAGAACTGTCAAATAAGTTACCTTGCTCTTTGCGATAGCTCCCAGTGCAGTGGACCAGTCACCGTGTTAAATGCCCCAGGATAGCAGAGCAAGTGAGCACCTGATAACAAAGGAATATTGTAAATGATGTTAGTAACACCATGTCATAACACAAAACCGAATTTCACCCAAGGACTCAAGGACAACACCCAAATGTGCCTGACATATACTCTCTCACAAAACTGAGCTGCTGAAGGAAATCAGTTCTGACATGGTAGCTGATCCGGCAGAATCAGTTAAAAGTCTAACTTTAACCAGAGCATATTTGATTAAGGAAAACTTGACTAAATTTATCCTAGTTTATAAGGACGCTGTGAATCTCCAATATATTTTAGGTATCAGCATCTACAAACTACTATGCCAGCATCATGACGACCAAATAAACAGTCTTATTTCATCAGATGCTATGAAGTAGCGCAATAAACCCCCAAAATAAAACCAGAAACCAGATCCTTTCTATTTTCCTAATTTTTACAGAACAAATTAATTTTGCAATAGTAAGTAAAAGATATCTGTCAAACAAAAAGATTTTAAGGAGAACATACCTCTCGCTGCATACAGCATCGCTAATTCCTGGAATTGGATGTCATAGCATATGCCGATACCAATACGACCGACAACTGCAAACAAAATTCCCTTGTTATTCATCACGGATCAAATAAAAAAAAAACGACGAGAGTTAAGGCCCTGCTGATCTTTGTAAGCGGAGAGGGGAAAACACGCCAAACCTGTATCCACAATAGTTGGACTCTCTCCTCCTGTAAGAGTTAGTGATTCCTTAAAGGTTATCTGACCTGGAATATCAATGTCAAAAAGATGTACCTGTATTTGTGACCAGAAAATATGTTAAAACAGAAGCCAATTATCTATCTTCAATATTATCAATATCGGGCTGCAATCATGCTGCCTATTATTCACAAGGACCATGATGCAAGCATAATGGAGCAACGCACCTTCCTGTGTTTTCCCTTAAGCTTTCCATCAGTACCAAAGACACAGCAGGTATTGTACACCTTATCACCAGAACGTTCTGGTATAGAGCCACCAACAATTGTAATCTGTAGACCCCGTGAAAGTTCAGACAGCATCGCAGTTGAAGGAGATGCGTCACCACCCGCATCAATATCCTCCGCATTCACTGGGAAACTATCATTCGAGTACGGACTATTCCATATTTCCTGACACGGGGAGACAGAAGAATATTCGTTTTCAAACTGAATTCAGAAAACAATATACTGGAGAGAGTAATTATAAAAACATTCCTGGAAAGTAACTTCCCCAAGGTCAAATGTGAGCACACTTAACACTGGCCTGTAGTATAGATATTCTCGGATTCAAGAATGAGGCACATTCAATGCCATTGGTCACAACACCATATGATAAACAAATCCACCTATTCCTGAAGGATCATTCTAAGGGAACCCAAAAGTAAAACATACGGTAAAGAAGTTGGAGTGGCTAATGTAAGACTAGAAGTCCTTCTTTGAATATTAAGATTACTAATTTTATTTTCACAGCATAAAGGGATAGAGAATCTATACTTGCTTTAAATCTTCAGAAAGACAAATGCTTTTTACAGTGAACATCTAAAAGTACGCATCATATTCAGATAAAAGCACAGGCGCACTACTGAACTATATCTATGGTAGATTAAAATAAAAGCAATGCGACAACAGCAAAAGTCTCATCACCCTCAGTTAAGCCTGGACTCTACTAACTTACATGAAGAACAACTAGCTGAGCACCCTTTTTTGCAGCTTCCTCAATCGCTTCTCGAGCATGAGCAATGTTTCTTGCCTTGTCAGCAGTCACCAATAACTGGCAAAGAGCAATGTTGAACTGAAATAGAGGAAACATAAGTGTTATTTTAGAACTGCACAACTCCAATACTTCACAGCACGTTCCCAAGATGACAAGGAGATAAATTTCATGCACATTCATTTCCAATTTGAAACTTGCAAGAGAATTAGCAGCAATCATAGTCCCAACTCATTTCTTCATTGTGCTACCATTAAAGTACCTATATGCATAACCAGCATAAGTCATTCCAACAACTTCAAGAAACTTCCAATTACTACTGCATTACAACAAATGGGTGAAACTGATTCTCCAGTATACGACTTGAAGGGTGTTAGAGACGCTAGTTGGGCCCAATCAAGTTCACTTAAATCAGCAACAGAAGCTTCAGCATTTAGTTCAGTTGCTTCAGGTTCAGCTCCAGCTCAGCTACATATCATCAGCTGATCTTCCGTAATTAATGGGAAGTAGTCATAGTTAAGTCAGGACACAACAGTAGAGCACAATCAAACCAATAGCATTTTGAGCACGTGATTCTCTCTTCTCTCACACTTCTTCTCTCTATATATATTCTCAGTAGTATTCATCGAATCAAAGCAATGAAATTCAGTTTTCTCCTTTTCCCATTTGTGATTAGATCATAGCTTTCTCTAAAGGGATAGGTCCTACATTACCTGAAACGCTCTGCTCTCTCTACCTTTAATCTCCCTCTAACTAGATTTTTCAATCTCGTTTTTTCTTTTATGGAAAATCTTAGGAACTAAACAGGAAACATTTTGGGATTGCTTTGAATGCTAAATTCATCGATCTTTTACTATTAACCAAGGTGTACCACATTCGGAACATGTTCCAAAACGTAATTTGCTAGACTATTAGCGTTTTCTCTTTTCTAGTGACACCGAATTGGTAAAATTCGTCAATCCATTTGATGAACAGATATAATTATTCGCCATGGAATTAAACATACAAAGAAACACATACAGAGAACAGATCAAAGACACGATAGGATAAATAACGTCTATACACATCTGTATTTGAAAGTGGGGTTGGTGGGGTGGGGAGGGAGAGATAGAGAGAGGAGGAGGAGGATCAGAACAGGCCTTGGTGAGGGGAGGGGTGGGCAAGGGAAGAGCGGGAGGAACCCTAGATTCTTCAGGCTTGAAGGAAGCTGACATCGTCTTTGCTGTAGAAGCGATGACGCATTTCCCCGGGCGCTAATAATAGAACGGAAATTGTCGCCGTGAAATTGTCGCCGTGAAAAGGGAATATTTTAGTTAAAATCTTATATTGTTCCAACCAAAGTTGTCAATCTCGTACCGGCAGACGTACCGGTTTTGTTACTGGTACGGTACGTACCGGTACCGGTGTGTACCGGTGTACCGTTTCGGATTTATCGCTAAAATTAATATATATATATTGTAAATAATATTTTTTAACAAAAAATCATACTAAACATAAAAATAAAACATTACAATTTAAAAATAAATCACAAAACATTAAAAAATGATGATTTTTTTAGTCTCAAATTATGTCAAATTATCCAAAAAAACATATTAATAGATTTTTTAAATTTTTTTAAATACAGACCGGTACGGTACGGTACTTGACCGGAACCACCCGGACTGCCCGGACCAGCCCGGACCAGCCGGGACCACCGCCGGAACGGAACGGACATGTCTTCTTCCCGTATTTACGCCGGTACGGGATGTACCGGGCTGTACCGGCCAGACCGGTACGAGATTTACAACTTTGGTTCCAACGGTCAAATATAATATTATTTTTATTTATGTAAAATTGATTTGTGAAATGGATTTATTTTTTAAACTAAAATATATTTATGACAAAAAATAGTAAAGAGCGTTGATTTAGGGGATTCTTTCTTAGTGTTTGGCTGCTTGTTTAGGAAATTTTTTTCCAAACAAGTTTCTGAAAAAAAAATTTCAAATATTTTTACTTTTTTTCCAAACAACTTCATCTCTTTGTAAAAGAAGAGAGAGAAAAAAAACACCTCAGAAACATCAAAAAAAAATTTAACTCCCAAATTTTTTCTAAAACAGTTACACCAAATAACATCTTAGAGTTTTTTCTCTAAAAATTATTTCAGAAACACTCAATCGAATATTAATTTATTAATATTTTTTAGAGAAAAATAAATTAAAAATATCGTAAATAAATTGTAACACAAATTCAATACTAAAAAATACATGGGCATTTGACCTCCGATTTGCACTTCACACAAATGTAACCCGTGCAGGTTCCAACCCCACATAAGTATGTGTATTATTCGTGTGTTTAGCAAAATTATGATCATATTTGTCATGTACGTCAGCCTGCTTAAACTTTTATCATGTACACTATATTTTTTATAATTTGAAAAAAAAAAACTATGTTTTCATTTCTGACAGGATTAGAATACAGAAGATTCACACCGAAAAATAAACTGGAAGTGTAAAACTCCAAGACAAAAATACCAACAAAACTAGTGAAACTTTTTTTTGTAACCTATTATTAGTTTGTGTGAAACACCAAAAGATAAACGAAGTGATAAATGACAGCTTAAGAGACTTTTTGTTTAAGCCGATATGCTTATCAAATTGCACTATATATGGAAAAGAAATTGTGATATTACTATTCGAACTACTTGGTTGATGAAATAATATGTCTGATAAAATTCTATTAATCCCGT
The DNA here is from genome assembly GCA_019985065.2 of Arctostaphylos glauca. Classification (NCBI taxonomy): domain Eukaryota; kingdom Viridiplantae; phylum Streptophyta; class Magnoliopsida; order Ericales; family Ericaceae; genus Arctostaphylos; species Arctostaphylos glauca. The sequence goes on from JAHSPW020000002.1 coordinate 3,495,645, forward strand.
CAAACAAATTGCCCTAAACATTCTTAGACTGTTATAAAGAACATACAAAATCATCCCAACCCAAATCTTAAACAAAGCAGATACTAAGAATCGATTCATAACCAACGCAACATGCAACATCTTATGACAAAATGTCCACATTTTACTTTCTTCTAGCAAGACAGTATACTGTCCAAGAAAACAACATCATTTCAATCCCAAGAGTCCTCCAACCTTAAGCTGATGTTGGATCATAATGCATCACATACCAATTTATCCCTTCGCGCGAATGATGGCTGCATAATTTCCAAGGGGCAAGAGCATTCGTCCTACCTTGGTAGTTTCTGAAATTCGTCATTTTGTTACTTCAGCGTTCAGCCTCTGCACGTCTACCAACTGGTACAAATCCCCTCGCCTTTGCTTTTGAAATGGAAGATATGTCCTGCATGTTTTAACACGGTAACTTTTATTGGGAATGAATCCCCGCAACATAAAACTCGAGTCTCTTACAGTATCTGTTGTGATAATGTACATTTTCTGATATCGAAATCCACATAATGCTTGCCACAAATTGCAGATTCATTTATCATCAGCTTCAGTCCAGTAAATGTAAATTGCTAAATGGTTCCTGCCAGGGATGGGAATTTCACTACGCACGGGCGAATATGTATTCGAAATCAAAATGAAGCATATTCAAAATATTTAGTAGGGGCGAGCTTATATACTTCATAGGAAAAACAAATTCTTCTATATAATAATAGAGGGTTTTTTTCTCTTGCAGGGCCTCTCCTTGGTTCCATCCCTGGTTCCCGCTACGTTCTTCAACAACTTATAACCAGTGAAGTAAAACTTTAAAAAGAGCAACTGACTAATTATAAAGTGACAAAAGAAATTTAAACACAAAATCATGGAGTTTCGGGAATATATCTTACTGAAGTCACAAACTAGGGAAAGAAAGATTGGTAGGAATAAAGAACAGGATGATGACTGTCTCACCTTCTCTGATCAATTTGCGAATAATCAATCTCTGCTAGGACTATTGCCTCATCATGCTCTGTTGTCGCCTGAACTTCCCCAAACTGCCATGTTCATCTTCTTCAGTGCTTCAATAGAGAAATCACCAACAGCATGAATGTACAAACAATAGGAGACATAATCGTAGACTCACCGGTCCAACAAGGGTAGAGTGTCCCCAAGCTACATAACCAGCACTAGTATCTCGAGCAGGTGAACAAGTTGCCACAAACAACTGTTGGTGGTAGATACCAAACCAAGTGAATACAACCATGAAAACTAAAAACAAGAACTATGTTGTTAAAACCTAATTTTTTCAGTTAAAAGTGACTGTTTATTCATTCATTATAAAAAATGTCAGGTGTCTTTCAAGAAAGCAAAGGCCTTCCCTCCCACAATAGCACAGATAAGCATGTTCAATTTCCACAATTGCATGTACAATACGGATCATGTAATTCCGAACTAACAATATTAGCTGTGCAACAAAAAGTAGTTGGAAAAAAAATAACCTGGCAATCCGCTGCCCTGCAGGAGAAAAATGGAAGCAAATATTAGAAAGAATATTTATAAGAGTAAAAGGTATGAGACAACTGAAGCAAATGAACCCTTTCATCCATATCCTAAAAGGACTACAGTAAGTATGATTGTAACATAATACATACAAACCAGTAGCTATATATCTGACACAGTTCTTGTTGTGTGGGAGGAGATTATTCCGCTTTATTACTTTTACGACTGCCAAGACTCAAGACATGACTCTTATGTCCCCTGGTGCAGCTTTGTCCTCCATAATCAACAAAACTACAAGCGATACTAGATTGTTGAGCACATAAGAAAACGACTTACATGGGCAAGAATGGGTTTGCGTGCACACAAATGGACACCAAGACAAATGGACACCGAGAGCCACAGACAAGCAAAAGAGAGAACAAGAAATTTCTCTCAACTGCAGTGAAAAAATTGAAGCAACAAAATAAAATAAATAACATGTAAACACACTTGTATCATCCCTTTGGTTTGCAGCGCAAATATCAGTTTCGAACACATTTAAGCAGCAGCACAAGTCATTAAATGAACCCAAAGCCTGAAACTTGCAGTTGGGTTCTGCATTTGACGTTTAACATTTCCCAACCTTTCCAATTTCATACATAAATGGGCAAGTGCTTGGTGCAATGGTAAAAAGATCAGGCCACAACAACAGGGAAGGACGATTCAACCCTGAGAGAAGCCACTTTGCACATAAATAGGTAGATTAGGCCGACAACAGTACTAAGAGGTGGCATCTCAAATTCTCAATATGAAACGAGATCTTGTGATCACAAATTTAGAGTGGATTATGGAAGGTACTAGGTAGTACTGTGAAATAAGTTACCTTGCTCTCTGCAATAGCTCCCAGTGCAGTGGACCAGTCACCATGTTAAATGCCCCAGGATAGCAAAGCAAGTGAGCACCTGATAATAAAGGCATAGTGTAAATGTTAGAAACGTCCTGTTATAACACAAAAGTGATTTTCACCAAGGAACAAGGGCATAAGGACAGCACCCAAATGTGCCTAACATGTACTCTATTGCAAAACTGAGCTGCTGAAGGAAATAAGTTCTGACATGGTAGCTGATCTGGTAGAATCAGTTAAAAGTCTAACTTTAACCAGGGCATATTTGATTAAGGAAAACGTGACTAAATTTCATCCTATGTATAAGGATGCTGTGAATCTGCAACATATTTTAGGTATCAACATCTACAAACTACTATGCCAGCATGATGACCACCAAATAAACAGTCTTATTTCATCAGTGCTATGGAGTATTGGAATAAACCCCCAAAATAAAACCAGAAACCAAATCTTTTTTATTTTCCTAATTTTTACAGAACTTACTTTTGCAATTCTAAGTAAAAGATACCTGTCAAAGAAACAGATTTAAGGAGAACATACCTCTTGCTGCATACAGCACTGCTAATTCCTGGAACCGGATGTCGTAGCATATGCCGATACCAATACGACCGACGTCTGCAGACGAAATTCCCTTGTTATTTGTAAAGGATCAAAGAAAAGGACAACGACAAGAGTAAAGTTTACGTCCTGCTGATCTTTGTAACTGGTGAGGGGAAAACACGCCAAACCTGTATCTACAATAGTTGGACTCTCCCCTCCTGTAAGAGTTAGTGACTCCTTAAAGGTTATCTGACCTGGAATATCAATGTCAAAAAGATGTACCTGTATTTGTGACCAGAAAATATGTTAAAATGGAACTTTTGCAAAGAAGTCAAAACAGAAGTCAATTATCTATCTTCGATATTGTCGATATCGTGCTACCTATTATTCACAAGGACCATGATACAAGCATAATGGAGGAACATACCTTCCTGTGTTTTCCCTTAAGCTTTCCATCAGTACCAAAGACACAGCAGGTATTGTACAGCTTATCACCAGAACGTTCTGGTATAGAGCCACCAACAATTGTAATCTGTAGACTCCGTGAAAGTTCAGACAGCATCGCAGTTGAAGGAGATGCGTCACCACCTGCATCAATATCCTCTGCGTATACCGGGAAACTATCATTCGAGTATGGACTATTCCATATTTCCTGACACAGGGAGACAGAACAAGAATATCAGTTGCAGTATCTTTTTCAGACTTAATTGAAAACAATATACTGGAAAGAGCAAACATAAAAACATTCATGGAAAGTTACTTCCCATGGTCAAAATGTGAGTACACTTAACACTGGCCTGTAGTATAGATACTCTCAGATTCAAGAATACGGCACATCCAATGCCATTGGTCACAACCTCATATGATAAACAAATCTGCCTATTCGTGGAGGATCATTCTAAGGAAACCCAAAAGTAAAACATACGGTAAAGAAGTTGGAGTGGCTAATGTAACATTAGAAGTCCTTTTTTGAAATATTAGGGAAACGAATTTTATTTTCACAGCATAAAGGGATAGAGAATCTATACTTGCTTTAAATCTTCAGAGTTCAGAAAGACAAATGCTTTTTTATAGTGAACATCTAAAAGTACGCATCATATTCAGATAAAAGCACAGGCGCACTACTGAACTATATCTATGGTAGAATAAAAATAAAAGCAATGCGATGACAGCAAAGGTCTCATTGCACCCTCTGATCTGCCTGGACTCTACTAACTTACAGGAAGAACAACTAGCTGAGCACCCTTTTTTGCAGCTTCCTCAATCGCTTCTCGAGCATGAGCAATGTTTCTTGCCTTGTCAGCAGTCACCAATAACTGGCAAAGAGCAATGTTGAACTGAAATAGAGGAAACACAAGTGTTATTACTTATTATAGAACTGCACAACTCCAATACTTCACAGCATGTTCCCAAACCATTTCTTCATTGTGCTACCATAAAAGTACCTATATTCATTAACCAGCAAAAGTCATTGCAACAATTTCAAGAAACTTCCAATTACTACAGCATTACAACAAATGGATGAAATTGACTCTCCAGTATACGACTTGAAGGGTTTTAGAGAGGCAAGTTGAGCCCAATCAAGTTCAAATCAGCAACAGCTGCTTCAGCAGTTAGTTCAGTTGTATTCATCAAAGCAAAGCACTGAAATTCAGTATTCTCTTTCTCCCATTTGTTAGATCATAGCTTTGTCTAAAGGTATAGGTCCTACATTACCTGAAACGCTCCACTCTCTCTAGATTTAAGCTCCCTCTCACTAGATTTTTAATTTTCAATTTAATTTTTTCTTTTATGGAAAATCTTAGGAACTAAATAGGAAACACTTTGGGGATTGCTTTGAATTCTAAATTCATCGACCTTTTGCTATTAACGAAGGTGTACCACATTCGGAACACGTTCCAAAACGTAATTTGCTAGATTATTAGCGTTCTCTCTTTTCTAGTGACACCGAATAGGTTAAATTCCTCGATCCATTGGACGAACACGTATAATTCTTCACCGTGCAATTAAAAGTCAAAGAAACACATACAGAGGATAAATAACGTCTATACACATATGTATTTGAAAGTGCGTGGGTGTGTTTGTAGAGAGAGAGTAAGAGAGAGATGGAGGATCATGACTTGCCTTGGTGAGGGGAGGAGTGGGCAAGGGAAGAGCGGGAGGAACCCTAGACTCTTCAGGCTTGAAAGAAGCGGACATCGTCTTTGCTGAAGAAGCGACGGTGCGTTTCGCCGGGGGGATGATGCTGGGGCTGATTGTGGAACTGAAATGGTCTCTGTGAAAAGGGAAGAAGGAAGATTTATAGTAGTGTTTGTAGAGACTCCTCCGATTGGGTGAGTTGAGGATCGATGATGAGAGGAAGCTAATTGCACCCATCGTTTTCATTGAGCTCTATATATCCCACTGTAAATACTGACGAGGAGCCGTTTTATTTCTGCGTTTTCTTTTCCAACGAATAAAAGAACTCACCAAAAAAAAGGTGAGAAATTACGAGAAAAAGAAAAAGAAAAAAAGATTGATTTGTTAGGAAAAATATTTTTTTAGATGTAAAACCATGAAATCAAAATCGATAAAACTAGAGAAAGATAGAACTTGAAAATCGCGTGAAAATTGAGAAAATATAGTTATAGATATTATTTTTTTAGTTAATACATATTTTAATCACCTTATGGAGCTTACAATTTAAAGAAATGTCTATCTTTTTGAGTAAAAGATTAAAAGCTCACATAAACAACATTAACATTGATGGGTCTAACAATTGGAATCATGTTTGCAGTCTCAATACTTAAAAGAATAGATGAAAAATTAATTCAAAAACACTCCAAAATGCGTGTCAAAAAATATTTATACAAGTAATGAACACGCATATGTTTATAGAATAATTCGTAACTTTTCGGAATAGTCACATTAAAAGGGAGTGACATAACTAGTATAGAAATGACATAATTATTCATCCAAAAATATGTCAACTAATAGAACTTTACACTTAATAATTAATCCATCAAAATTCATATAAAATTCACAAAGAAATTAATCTTATTTGAAATTTCTTCAATTAATATTACATGTAATTTTTTTTTAATCAAAGACAACTAGTATTATTTGACTTTTTTTTTTTATGATTTTTCGTCAAAATTGTTTACATCTACTTATCTGTTTGGACGAGAGAAAGATTTTTTATATTTGTACGTATCGAAATTTAGAAAATAAATAAATAAGACAACATTAAAGATATAAAAAAAACTATATATTCAAACATTTCTCATTTTATTGAACTTTTTTAGGTTTTTACTTATACTTTTTTACTTTTTAGATTTCTTTGGTAATTTGTGCACAAAAAAGGGTATGTTCCTAGGTAAAAGTTGGTTCAAATTAGTCTAACAGTCATAAGCTTGAACACATACTGATATTCATTAATCAAAATAACTCAAGCACAGTTCACTTTAGAGAAAACAGTGTCTAGCCACAGGGTATATATAGGATAAAATTCTTAAGAGTAATATTACATAGACAGATGTTAGGAACACATTCAGATATAGATGTGTCCGGAATCGTTAAATGCACATTCAAGAGCCCTACTTGCATCTAACGGTTCCGGACACATCTGCGTTCGGTCTGTGTCCCAACGTCTGTGTATAAAGACTTTCTCAATTCTTAATAAGCAGCTCAACACAATTCCATACCATCTTTGCTGGTTACTCTTCCGCACCACTGAGCAAAGGAAATTAAGGTACATCTCATTTGTATTAAAAAAAACCAAAACTTTGTCAAATTCCAACTTCTATACCGCCCTCCAAATACAGAAATACATAGAGAGAGAGAGAGAGAGAGAGAGAGAGAGAGAGACCACAACAATGTTGTACAAGAAACTGGGAAGCCAGGAGGCCCAGGACTGCTCTAATGTGATCACAAGTAACAAACAACGCGCGCAGATTGCCCCCTATGCATAGAGATGCCAGCAGCATCTTCTCGCGGTAGTAAACCTTAAAGAAGATACTGCATTTGTATGGAAGAACAAATAAGCAGACAGTATAAAGACACCTTCTCTCAAATCATCAGCAAATTCGATCACCCGTCGAAGAAACCAATTCAGTTCACAAGTACTGTTCATGTACCCTGGCTCGATTCTCCTCCCACCACAGCCTAGCATGCACCTCCCCAAACTTTTCTCGACTGCAAGTACAACAACACCAGCATAATACAACAAACACAGAAACCCAATTCAGCTCAAGATTGGATAATGACCAAATAAGAAAAGAGTAAGGTGCAGATTCTCCATGATAAACTGTGGTGATAAGTCCATACACACAAGCAAGCAAAAGAATTTATGTTGATGCATTGTGAACTGTAGTAGGCCAGACCCACCACCACTTGGGCCTATGGTGTTTCTACATACTTGGTCCAGTCTGCTTCAGAGATGGGCCAAGCGGATGGACTATTTAGGGCTCGGCCCCTTCCTTATCTATCGGGCAATCCCAATCAAATCGATCATGGCTGGAAAAGGTTTGCGTATCTGCACGACGTGCCTCAGGCCCACTTCTGGGTGCATGACTAGCGTGTGGATTAAGCCGAAACACTACAATCAACATATGGGAGACGTTGTCAGATCCAAAGATGTGCGCTCAGCGACTCCACTGTGGGCATGGCACTCAGCGTGAGTCGAGCAGGATGTGATGCCCTGACGTAGGCAGTTACTGTTGGAGCACATGGCAATCGCACTAGATTGGACGGTCCACTACGCGACATTCTTGGGCGTCATGGCACGTACAGCCTAACAAACCCCTTTAAAAGAAACGATGACACTCCTCTCGTTGGTACACGAAACTTCATACACTCGAGTTTTTCTGTTAATTTTTCTCTCTTTCCCGAATTAACTTAAACATTGGAGTGCCCTCCGGCCACCTACGGTATGTCGGCACTAAGGAGTTTTTTCGTTTGCAGTCTGGGCAAAGGATCCAACGAGGTTTGATCAAGAGAAATACAACTCGGATTATAGACTACACACGGACCAATGCAAAATGTTGGTAGCCAGCTTGTAATATCAAGCTTCTGATAAACACGACATGTACACAAAAAAAAAAAAGGCTTATTACATCAAGCACCATTGCAAATCAATGTTCTCTCATCTACCAGACGAAGAGTTCAATGCCTCTAATTAATTGGGCTCAGTGTGATGATGAACACGTAGTTAGCAATTGAACTGATTCAGAAAATTAATTGCTAGCAAATTCAACACAGCTGAACTAAAAGAGGATTGCCCACAGCACATGGATTGCACTTGGGCCCTAGAGTTAACAAAACAAGAACGAACCTGAATCGGACACGTCTGAGTTCCCTTTTCCGGCCAGGGAGTGCTCTGATGGTAATGTAAACCCCAGGTTCGTCCTCTTCAACCCATTCAGTCTCCAGACCACTGCCATTATTGACAGATATCTCCCCAGAGCGATCTGCCTCCCTCGATGAGCTAGTCCTTATGGAGGCATCAACCGACGATGTTTCTGTCTTAGCTCCACTAATACTCGAGATTTCCGGGGTACTTGAGGTGAGACCCGAGTCATAGTTATGCCGAGATTGCAATGGGTGGTGTTCTTTACTCAGTGGTGGCGTAACAGGGATCTCTTCACCAGGCACTATTTTCAAACTCTGGAATAAGCAAGAAAATAAAATCACTGGCATGAAAACCATGGGGAATATAATACTGCAGTGTACAACAGTACATGGTAACACTAAACCTGCTTGATAGAAATTTAGCCTTTTATATTTACCCTCACCTCAGCTTCAGATCTTGGAGGGGTTGGAGGAAGTGGGAAAGCTTGCCGGTTTAACTTCTGGACATTATAAAGCTCCATTACCCTATCATAGTTCTCCGTCCACCACCTTTGAGCTTGCCATTTGTTGTACTTTTCTCGGCTAATAAATCAACAAAATCAAACAGAAATAATCATTCAATCAGAACTCTTGAATAAGTTGGTTACACTAATGCACGAGAAGTGGTAAAAAAAAAACCGAGAGAAATGTCAGCCCAGCCTCTTCCATGCATGAGAAAACAATAAAGCAGCAAAAGGTTGCCATGGTGGTTACATAACCAAATTCTGAGAAACTAGATTCTGTACTTCGATAGATAATATCCTTTCCGCGTAAGACGAAAAAAGGTAAAAACCTTAGGTTCAACAGGAAATTAATTAACCCTATCACCAAATTAGGAAAGAGAGAGTTCTTAGGGAAAAAAAGCAAGTGTTTTCATCATTAATCCCACATGGGGTGGAACAAGAATCCAAGATGTACTGCTTCCAATGTTGAGTACATGTGAACAAGAAGAAGAAGGCAGGCATTATCATAGCTTTATTCTTCACTATAAAATACATAAAGGTCAAGGGAGCCACCAACCCCTATAGTCCACCTCTAGGTCCGTCTTTCTGCCAAAGCCTCATGATGGGTAATCCAAAGCATTATACCAGGTAACCTTCCATGAGCATTAATGAAAAGTGTCCACCATCCACTATAGGCCCTACCCAAACATTATTGACAAAAGGGTGCCGTCCTACTTCGAGGTTAGTGAAAACCTATGCCTTTAAATATTATAGCTATCACAGTGGAGTTGGTATAGTGGGTATCTAATTCCATGACAAACTAATAATTGAAGGGACCGAAGTGATCAAAGAAGAAAATATTTTGAGGGGTACAGGTTTGGGTTATAATACTCAAAAGACATAAGAAGATCCGTTTAGCAAACTTTGTTCTTGATTAAATGTGAACAAGGGTCATGTATTTATCCCATAATATTGATGCCAAAGGAACATACAATGATAGAGGAGTTTTGTCTTTTTATATATCCTTGCAAACGCGAGTACAAAAGCTCCATTAATAGGAGTTTTGTAGCCAATACCTACCTGCTCTTTGCGTGGCCCAACAAATCCACGATCAAATAAGAACCATAAAATTTTAATTTGTTTTCGGTCTACTTTGCAGCATGTGTTATAAAGATTTTTAAGCTTGTGTCTTTATTATAGGTGTTGTTTGTTCTTGTCTTTATATTTTCGTTTGAAACTCAGTAAGTGTTGTCGGATTTTTACGAATGACATAATTGTCATTCATCATAAAAAAATGACAACATACTACAAAAAAAAGGTACAAAATGACAACAAATAGTCACAAGGAGACAAACATGGGAATTAGGCGTGGTGAAGATTGAAAATAAGGGAAGACAAAGGGCCGACAGGAGAGCAACACTTTTAATTAAAACAACAGAGGCCCACTAATAAGAAGTTGTAATGAGTTCTGCTTTTGGACTTTCAAAAAGACACTCTTTAGAATTTCTTTTCCATATTGTCTGCAAAACTTTTGAAATGAACAGAGGTGGTATTTACTTTCTAAGGCTAAAGGGTACTAATAGTGCTCCTAAAATTGTGGAAATGGGAAGGAAAAAGGATTTCTGATCGAAATTTGAAGCTACAAATAATTCACTCCACTTGAATTGGACATTCTCAGAACAAAAGAGAGTGAGGATTAAAGATATGCTAAAGAAATAGACACTACCTACCATAATGATAAAAATAATCCACTAGGATTTTGTTTGTTTGGATAAAAATGGGCTTGGGAACCCGTGCACCCTGCACATAATGATGGATTGAGCACCAAATTCGTGATATTTTTATCCTCAAAATAGTGCCGAAATAGTTGAGTGATTTTTTAACTTTGTTCGAGCAGTCAAAACGGGCAAGAAAGTTATTGTTCCGATAAAGACCGGTAAGCAAGACTATGGGAAATCAAAGTGATGAAATAATAGATTAAATTCTTCGCCTTTGTAAATAACTTTTAATTTTTATTTTCCTTCATAAATCCCTTGACAAAAAATGGAATTACCAAACAAGGCTTTATGAAGAGAGGAAAATCCATTTGGCACATGCGGAAGCAAACAAATCAGGACCGTCCAAACGGGATCCCATAACAGACCCACGTACCTGAACCGAATACGCTTGAGATCGTTCCCGCCACGTGGCATCGAGACGAAAGTAATCAGGACACCGGAATCAACCTGTGCGACCCACTCCTTGGGCTCGTGCTCCTCCACGAACACGACCGGGTCGACCCGGCGCCCGCTCACCGACGCCGATGCTGGCGTCCCTTCACCGCTTGAAATCCCCTTCAACCTTTCCTCCATTTCCTTCCCCCAGTGCCTCGACGCCATCGAGGATACCGAGTTCGAGCTCCCCGTCCGCCGGTGCGACCACCGGAACCTCTCCGACGCGGAGTTTGACTCGCCATAGCCCTTTTTTCGGTGCTGCGTTGTTCCTCCCGTACACGGACTGCAGTTTCGGTACGCCCCTGATGCCTTCAATGCCATGTCCTTGATCTGCAAAACCACACGATAAGCCCTATTTCCCCAACAGGAACGCAATACATACATACATACATATATTGATAGAGATAGAAAGAAACATACAGAGGGAGCACAAGGGAGAATTGGACTACAGAAATTTGCCTAGTCCACACACTGATACACATGTATCGTATAACGGTATAAGTATCCAAGTGTTGCGTCTCTGTGTATATATAGATATCCATACACACAGAGAGAGAGAGAGAGAAGAATTGCCTGATAAGTGAGAGATTTGAGGGCCTGCTTGCTAGCTGGCGTGCCATTGGGATCGACTCCATCGGATTGATTAAGCGAATTATCACTGGGATGCTTCGAACGAGCTATGCACGTCAGCATTTCGGTTCATCCAGTGGAATATCTATACGCATGTATAATATATGTATGTCTCTGTTTATCGATTTGGAATTAACCGAACTGAATAAGAAAACTAAAGTTTACAAGCTCATTCGAAAATTCATCATCGATCTCGTGCTTCTATGGATATGGCGCAAGTATGATCACACACACTCGAATAGATATATGCAAATGTATGTATAGATTCGTGTGGAATCTGGAAGGTATCAGTAGTTCTGAGTTGATCTTTCAGAGCGCGGGTAACGAAGCATCAGTGCCCACTGCCCATTGTTCAGGCACTGGAGTATTAACGAGGTAAAACAGGGAGTGATTCTGATTCAAAAGGAGCTTGATGATGAGGAAACCATAAAGAAGAAACAATGAACGTACAGACATATGAAATTGCCGACGGATATACACATCATCATGCGAATGGATATATGTATCTTGATTTACACATCTCGTTAATGGCTTGAATTGGGAAGTTCTTGAGACGAGAGTTGAAGAAGAGGAAGAGAGACGAAATTGTTGCACTTTTGGACTATAGCTTTTCCCCTATGCTTTTATCATTTTCACCCTCTGACTTAGGCTCCGTTTGGAAATAAAAAATGGATTTTCTTTCTTATTTTCTTTACACTTTGTTTGGAAGTTAGGGAAAGAAAAAGAAAATAAAAAAATTTCCCTCTTACTTGTTTGATTTTTAGTGTAGAAGGGAAAAACGAAAATAATTCTCTAGAAGTGGCAGAAGAAAAAGGTAAAGAAAATGGAAGAGAAAATTTTAAAAAATCTCAAGACATTTAGTCAATTTTAATTTTTCTTCTTCATTTTCTCTCAAAAACTAAACAAAAGAAAGTCTCTTCTCTTCTGTTTTCTCTTGTTTTGTTTTGAAATTAAACAAAAAATAATAATTAATTTTCTTCACAATTTTTCCCTCAATTATTTTTCCATCTTTTGTTTTTCTTTTCCTTTCCATAGCTTCCACACAAAGCCTTCGTTTTTTTCTGTTTATGTTAGGTTTGCAATAATTTTTTATGAATTAATAGTTTTTCTTGACAAGATGAATTTATAAAATAAAAGATTATAATTATCAATTTAAATTGTATGCAAAAAGTAAAAATAAATCAAAACAAATAAAATTTTAAATTATTTTTATCATTTCTAAATTAATTTAAATTTTAGTTCTTATTTTTTTATTTTTTCAATTTCGCTTGTGTAAACAAACTAATGATTTGATTTCGCTTGTCAAAACAAATCAATAATATACAAAATGAGACGTCAGGTAACTAAAAACGGTATAAAATACAACAAAATAAATAAACTTATATGATTATGTCAAACTTAGCCTTGGCTATTTTTATAGGTGTAAAATGAATCGAGCCAATGTGGGTATGAAAATGCTTATAAGGCGGCATGAGACTACGTGATATGAACATTTAAGTGAATTCGGATGGTTTGTTGTTTTAGAGCACATGGTATGGGTATGACACGAGCACATACAAAGCCTTAGTTTTTTCTATTTGTGTTAGTTTGCGATAAATTTTTATGAATTAATAGTTTGTCTTGACAAGATGAATCTGTAAAGTAAAATATTATAATTATAAATTTAAGTTGTTTGCAAAAAGTAAAAATAATTCAAAACAAATAAAATTTTAATTATTTTTATCGTTTCTAAATTATTTTAAGTTTTACTTTTTATCTTTTTTTCAATTTTGCTTATCTAAACAAACTAATGATTTAATTTTGTTGGTCAAAACAAATTAATAATATGCAAATTGAGACGCCAAGTAACTAAAAAAGTTATAAAATACAACAAAATAGAAAAAATTATACAGTTATGTCAAACTTAGCCTTGGCTATTTTTAGAGGTATAAAATGAATCGAACCAATGTGGATATGAAAATGTTTATAAGCCAGCATGAGACTTCACGATATAAACATTTAAGTGAATTTGGATAGTTTGTTGTTTTAGAGCAAGTGGTAGGGCTGTAACCAGTCCGGTTTGGTCCGGTTTGCCCTATAAATTCGGACCAAACCGGTAAACCGGTTTGAAGAAATCGTAAACCGAAAATCGGACCGATGGTGTCCGGTTTGGTCCGGTTTGGGTCGGTCGGTTTGGCTCCGGTTTGGTCCGATTTCCGGTTTAGGTGGTATTGGGCCAAAATCATTAAACTCAGAATCAGTATACAAACAAACCCGGTACATTAAACGCGAACTCTAGAACTCAGTATACAAACCTAGTAAATCACAGACAAAAATCACTAAATCAGTATACAAATAAGTGAAATTACAAACCCAGAAATCAGATACAAAGACCAGAAGGTCCAGAACCCAGAACTCAGAAATCAAACGCGAACTCCAGAACTCAAAACTCGGAAATCAGTACACGCGAACTCAGTATAAAAAAATACGAAATCAGTATACGCGAACTCCAATACCTGTTTACTGTGGTCCAGTGTAGCTTCAAATCCGTCCGAAGTTCCGAACACAAACCAGATCTGCGCCCTGAGGGAGCGGATGCGTGAGGGACCCGGCGGCCTGAGGGAGCCGGCCGGCTGAGGGAGTGAGAGGCGAGAGCAGTAGAGTGAGGTCTGACTTCTGAGATTGAGAATGAGAGAAAACCCTAAATGGCTAACACTTAAACGTTAAAACATAAAAATTATACACGTATAATAAAAACCGGTCCGGTCCGGTTTGGTCCGGACCAAAAAACCCTAAAACCGAAAATCGAACCGGAACATTTTTAAAAAAACCGAACCGGACCGGTTTGCTCCCAAAACCGAACCGGACCGACGGTTTGGTCCGGTTTACCGGTTTGGTCTGGTTTGTCGGTTTACTCTTACACCCCTAGCAAGTGGTATGGTGAGATATTATGAATATCTAAATTGCATAAAGTGCAATTTCATAAATAATATAGATGAGATTTTGTGTATTCATTATTTAATACGCTACGGGCTGTTTGATCTCATTTTCAGTACTTAAAATTGAATAGATTAAGTAAAAAGGTATTAAGTCAGTTTGATAACGAAATTTTGAGGAACTTAATATATTAAGTCTTCAGCAAAAATAAAGAGTAGACAATTAAATAGCTATCCCTTGCTTAATCAAAAATTTGAACACACTTAAAAAGAGTTTTTTTTTTTAAAAAAAATTTGTTTACCACGTTACCGACCACCGTCACTAACCACTACCGGCACCTGCCACTAACCACCACCACACTGCCGACCACTGCCATCTATCACCACCACACTGCTAACCATAGGCACTAACCACCACAGACATTGCACACCCGCCACCACACTAACACCACCCGCCGCCGCGACCCTTCACCGCCACAAACCATCACACTATTGATCACTACCGTCACCAACCACCACCGTCACCTACCACTACCACACTGTTGACCACTGACGTTAACTGCTACCGCCACCGCCACCTCGCCACCACCACCACTAGCCAGAACCACATTGCCGACCATCGCCACAGCCACTAACCACCATCGTCACTAACCATTATCGCCACCCGCCACCACCACACTACCGACCACTACAATAACCACTACTATCACCACACTAACCACTATTGCCACTAACCACCACCACTGTCACCCGCCACTCGCCACCACCATACTACCGACCACCGTCACTAACCACCACATTGTTGACCACCGCCACTAACCATCGCATTACTGACCACTATCACTAACCACCACCACACTGCTAACCGCTAACACTAACCACTACCGCCATCATACTAACCACCACTACCACCACCCGCCACTAATCACCATTGTCACCCGCCACCACCACATTGCCTACCACCGCCATTAACCACCACACTACTGACCAACACTACCACCCGTCACCACCACACTGTTGACTACCGCCGCTAACCGCCATCGCTATTCGCCACCACTATACCAAGTATTGCTCCACCCTCCGACCACCACCACGCCTATAATATCAGGTGGGGCTTGGTTTGTCGTATAACCTATCGTGAGATAAGTTGAAAAATAAATAAACTTTAAATTTTAACTCATTGTGTAGACCAAACAACTTAATTAATTCAGTGCTTGATTTCAGTACATAACTGTGGAGTCTGGAATCCAATTTAGACTTCTCGGGTTGACGTATCAAATCTTCTCAAATATCCTGCAAAACACTCAACACTAAATTAGTGCCCACCGAGGATTGGATCCCCAGTGGGCACTCCGATGATCAAGTTAGCCTTTTTAGAAAGAGTGAAAGCAACTTGAAAGTATAATTTTAGCGCGAGCATGCATGTACCTCAAATGGGAGTGATCATCGAAATATATATAGAGTAGGGATCCAACCTTTCAGCGGTATCTTCGGCCGAGAAAGCGGGTCGTGGTTCGGAAATCACGGAGGTGCCGCCACGTGCCCCACATCCATGCAGATTGGGGGGAACACGTCTGCACTACTTTCCCCATGTTGATCCGAACTACAGGGAGCATGTACCCACGTAGTGATGCCGTGCACATGTTCACCGAATATAGATGCCGAATATGTAGTTTAAGCCGAACACGGAGCGCCGAACGACGAGTGCTAAGCCTGATCGTTCGGCCCGGAGACCGAGGACAAATAATGTTCCGCATGGGCCGAACCCAACTTGCGTCGGGCATCAAGCATGATCGTGGGCTGAAGGCCCATTGTTGCATGGCCCATGGTTTCGCATATTTCGGCCTACTACAATAACAAACAACTTTTATACTTAAAAAGTTCAGTATTCAGTTTTCAGTACTTAATTTTCAACTTTCAGTTTTATCAAATAACACCTTAATTATAACAGTTTAACAAGCACTTATTTCGACTAATTTTTTTTGATTATTTATTGTTAGATTTTTTTTTCGTTTTTGCTTTTAAAATACCTAACTAGGCAACAGAAACGTGCAAGATGCGAGGATGAGAATAGGCAAGACGTGATCACGATACCACATTTATTGCAGGGTGCCCATGGGTTCTGTTAGATAAAGTATTTTGACATGGCACACCGTGATAAGATACAAATGTTAAATAGGCCGAAATAGATACAAAACGAAGTACGTACGTTAGATACTTAATTAAAAGCGGACCAATTTGACAACCCTAGTTGGGTTAAACGTAACTTTGCTCACTCCACACGTTGAGCCTCGTGTATTGCATCAAACTCACATCGGTGAGGCTATTCAAGATATCATTAGCATGATATGAATACATTTATTTTCTAGAGTTGGGTAAGATCTTCACTTGTTAAAAAAAAAAATCAAACTAATTGAATATTGATAACTGTGACTAATATAAGTTAAGAATAAGGCCCCATTTGAATTGTAGTAATTATTTAATTATTGCCTGATTTTTTTTGTTCTTATTTGAATTTTTTATAATTTTTTATTTTGCTCCGATTTTTTATGTTTATTGGTTCCTCTCGATGAAAGAAATTTAAAAATTATAAAATTATCTCCAAAAACTAAAAAAAAAATTAGAAAAGACAAAACAAAAATTAAAACAAGATCTGTTTTTACTTTTTTTTGTCGTTAGTATTTTTTTTTAACTTTTGTGTATAATTTTGTACTTTTTAAATTCTTTTCGTCGAGACGAACCAATAAACATAAGACAATTAATGAAAACATAACAAATACAATTTTTTTTTGAATAAAGACAAAAAAAAAAAATCATAGCCCAGATTGGGCCTATAAATATTGTCCATTTACGTATACAAATACCAATTTGATATTTGTTTTAAGTTGTAATGGACTGGTCCATAAGTTGAAAGGCCCAATTTTTACTCTCAGGATGAGTTTGGAACTCTAATTTTATTTTTAAGCCTCTTGTGACATGACTGATCTCAATTTGCCCAATCCAACCACAGCTCATACATGTGTCTATAGATGCCCAACCCCACACTTGATGAGCTTATACTACGTAATAAGAGCATCCCCAACCCTCCCACCCACTTTGCTTAGTCAAAAATACCGAAAAAGACTACTTTTATCTTGTCTGTTTACTTTTTTCATTCGCGTATTTCAACCACGCTCTCTATTTTCACTATCAATCTAAACTAAATTAATCAATTTTAAAAAGAAAATTTGTTGCACACATGATGGAAAGAAAGTAGGGAGATTAATCAAGTATTTTTTAGAAGGAAAAATGGGTTTGGCATTAAAAATGTGGATTTGCCGAGCTCTCATTGGCTAGCTACAAATAACCGGCGAGAATGCCACAAGGCATTTTACCTAGTGGGTTGGAGATCAAAATACAAAATTGCTTGATATTTTAGCCAACGGGTTGGGTTTGTTGAGGGGGTTAGAGATGCTCTAAGAGCAATTCCAACGGTCTCTTCAATAGAGGCCTCTTGGTTACCTTAGTTAGCCAAACTCAAAAAATGATCTTTTAACATCCTCTTCAATTTTTTTAGCAAAAAAAATCCTCTTCAAATGGCTAGTAATTTTGACCAGTTGCAGTTTGGCTAGCTACAAGTAGTGAGTTTTCCTTTCCATCGTCTCTTCATATTTCTTCCTTTAGCGCCAAAGGTATATCCCTCTTTCCTCTGTTATAACATAGTCGTTGTATTATATGATCATTAAAAAAAAATACAACATCATTTAGTTTGAATAGTTTGAATGCCACGCGTGCAATATTATTATTATTTTTTTAGTTTGTCAGTAAATTTGGTTCTATTGGATAGCTAAAACAGATAGCGATGTCAGATTGCATGGGTAAAAAAGTAGTGCTATTGAGGTTGCTCTAAGGTACACTAGTCAATTTGCCTATCTACCAAATTCTAACTCCGCTATTTATTTTAGGTATTCAATAAACTAACTCAATCAATAAGTAATTAATAAAAAAATATTACATGTGTGGCATCCACATTTAATAACATGGCATTATTTTAACGGTTATATAACACAATGGCGCAAAAAATTTGAAATGAGAGGGATGAATATGCTAATAAATCTACATAGCAAGAGAGGATGACTCACTACATATAACCATTCAAATTGAAAATAGACAAAACAGCTAGTCGTTTAAAGAGTGTATTGGAGCACCCATTTTTTAGTTTGGCTAGCTAAATTAGCCAACATTGTCATTTGAATAGGTTGTTGGAGTTGTTCTAAGGGTCTGTTTGTTTGTCCGAATATAAATGGTGAAAAATTCTATGAGATTATATGTGATATCATATCCAGTGGATATAAAACCGGACATAAGTAGAAGGATTGCATGTGTTTGTTTCGAACGAATATACTAGGATGTAGACTTTGATATAGTGAGACTTTTAACTTAATTGTCTATTTTGCCCTCATACAAATATTATACGACAAGATTATTTTCCAATTTATTTACCTATTGTTTAGTTTTACAAAGTAAAAATTAGAGAATAACTAAAAACATTTGTTGCTTGCAAAAAAAAAAAAAAAATTACAATTAAATTGGGTTTCAACTAAATTAAGTTTCCTCTTCTTTTTCTTTATGAATAATTAAAAAATGTAATATTTCACAAATGATTTAGAACAACTAAAATTAATTTTTCAGGTAAGCAAACAAATTGAATTACAAATAATATTTCTACAAAGTAAAATTAATATTTATCCACTGTCTAATTTACAAAGTAAATATAATAGATCAACTACAAATAATTAGTATTGCAAATAATTTTTTTTCCCTTATAAAACCAAACACAAAAAATGTAAATCCTATTGAATGAATCACATTGTACCTAAAAAAATAAAAATAAAATGCACATTAACGCTGGTTAGAAGCGTTGTAAGTTAATTTTTTTAGGGATAATCATGTTATTCTTATCTTATTCTATAGAAGGGGATTCGTAATACGACCTCCCTTTGGTATTATATATCTTTCTCCCTTCAAAATATAATATTTCTTTGAATATTTAATCTCAAGTCTGAAAATAAAACAAATACCTCATTTATATTGCCCAAAATATTGTATCCTTATCTCATCATCTTTATTCCTCAAACAAACAAACAGGCCCTGAGGGTTGGGGAGGTCCTGCTTGGGAGTGATTGGGATTTCTGTGATGCCACAGACATGTTTTGCGGCAACCTGGACTTCCCAGCCTCTTGTCACTTCATCCTTGTTTGTTTGGACTTCAATTAATGCAAGACATGTTATTCAATACACTGTAGAAGATCTAAAATAATAAACAAAAATAAATATGCTCCAAACATGTTAGAGCCCAATGAGGGAAAACTGCTATAATGGCAGTGTACTTCAAATTTTTTATTTTTTAATTTTTAAATAAACATTCCGTCTTTATGCATTTTACCATAAGTATTATTAGAGACGGAGTTAGAAATTTCACTACGCAAGGGTAAATATATATTTGAGACCAAAAAATATTTTTTTTCAAAATATTTAGCAGAAACGAGTTTGTATACTTCATAAAAAAAATATTTTTTTCGATATAATAATAGAGATTTTTTTTCCTTGCAGGGGCGACAGCTTCTCCCAGCTCTTCCTTGGCTCCATCCATAAATATTATTAGTAGATAACATATTATCAGCACAATACACTTAAATATGTTCGAGTAGGACACGAATTTAACGCAAAATTATCAAATACAATTTTTTTAGATAAAAAATAATTTAAAAAAGGCCAAACCAACCTTATTGTGTCATATTCGAACATATGTAAGTATATAGTGCTCAATCAAATGTTATTTACTAAATAATAAAATGCATGTAGATGAAATGTTTATTAAAATTGTAAAATTTGAAGCACACATGGGCTCTAACATGTTTGGAGCATATTTATTTTTATTTATTTATTTATTCATGAATAATTAATTTGTCTCAACGGGAGATTTAAAAAAAATACAAACTATTAACAAAAATTAGTAAACCAAAAACAATTTAAAATACTTATCTATTTTGAATTATTTTCCTGTTTAATGAATTTTTTATCATAAATTTTTATATTCAAATTACTCTCATCGAGGTGATCTAATAATTAATAAAAAATTAATGAAAATAATACAAAAACTAATTTTAAACAAAGTCTAATGCTAAATAATGTCCTTAGGACTTTGGTTTACATATATTTAATACATTAAACTTATTAAAATAATTATTGATTATTGAATTTAACTGTTTAAGTGTATATTTATAATATTTTTTCTTTTTATATGGTATAATAAATTAAAATTTTTCCTTTATAACCCTTTTCCTTTTTATAGAATGTAGTAAATTTAAATATTTATAACCTTTTCTTTTTATAGAATGTAATAAATGCAAAGTTATTGCATTTATTATAACTATTCCAATTTCCCAGGCAATACCCTTAAACAAATTAGTCTTGAGTATAAAATTAGGCGCATCTCCTTTAAAGTAAAATGCACTAACTTCCCCTGATGTTATAGATAATTGTAAGGTCATCCCCACTAGTTGTGAAAAATTTAGTTATTTCCCATACTGTATAAAATAGTAGACCGTTTTTTCCTTCAACCTAACTACTGGTTAATTCTTTATGATTATGTCATCGGATTTGAATCCTTAAATTGCTGAAATATTCTTATTTTGGTCCCTAATGTGATGAAATTATCCGAATACCCTCTTTCCTCCATTAGTGAATCATTTTTACATATCACTAGAACTAATCATCAATATTCAACTCTCTATAACATAAATTAGCTAGAAAAGTCATTTCTGCTCTCTCATGCTGGTTAGTTCAATATTAACGAACTTGATTAAAGTCCATTGTTCAAGTTATTTCATAGACGTAAGTCGAAATCGATCTAAGTTAACTTTTTTTTTTTAAGTTCTTGACTTATTTTGATGGTAGTTAGCTTTTTTGTTTTTCTAAGTCAATATATTTGACTCTTTGATTTCAAATTTATAAGACTAATAAAAATAAATTATTTGAATCAAATTAAAAATTCATAACTTTAAAAGATAAAAAAACTAAAAAAACCATGTTCTTAATTTTTCGGTACATTTAATGATTTTTTAAAGCTTTTTAAGCACGATGTTTTATTTTCTAAATTATTATTGTCAAGTCAAAAAAGTAAAACAAATGGATAATGTTGAAGAAACTGACAAAAATAGTAAGAGAAAAACAATTTTTTCCCAATATACAAGGCACAACTCTAGACGTTTATATGTAATGATTTCCATCACTCAAGTCCGAAAAACATAAGATTGTTAGACAAAGTTATTAGGTATTCTCATAGCACAAATTGCATATGTAACACTCCAATTTTAGAAAATGTTAATAAAAGAATAAAATAGTTGAACTCTAGATATTTTATTAATAATAAAAGATAGTACATATTTGCCCTTATAAAAATATGAAATACCAATATAAAGTCTTCCAGAAAAGATTTTTTCACAAAAATACTTTACGTGCGGATTTCAGAATTTTCTAAACCTACAATAAGAGAATTACGATTCAACGGTGATTCCTTATTGAATGTGTTGCCAGTGATTGGGTATTATGGATCTACTTCGTCTTTTTATGAACATGGCATGAAATGCAAGTGACAAAGAAATAGACAAGAGTTTGCGCAGTTCGGCCTAATGCCAGATCAGACAGGGGTTCAGCCAATTCGGCTTATGGTTAGTTCGGTCTGTGCTAAGCTCAGACAACATCCGAACCTGCAATTGGACGAACTAGTTTATCTTCAACCTCTATTTTTTTTCACCATTCCACTACATGGATGGTTTTGTCATCGAAGTATGAAATAAAAGACTAAGAATCCAACAATTTACATCAACTATGAAAAAAATAAGGACATTTTAGGAATTTAATAATTCAAACTTGATGATATCATCATAATTCATTTAAGAGTTAGGTCGTGTTAATCACCGCTTATTAGATGGTGGATAAAATACACACAATATCAAATAAATACGAATATTAATGCATATTTTACTGATATTAATACATAATTAACAAACATCGATACACTTTTTATATATTCTCCATCGATTGAGCAATGATTAGTATATTCCTAAAAAATTAAAGGTACTCATGTTGAGAGGAAAAACAATATATTAATTTTTAAAATAAAGAAGGTCATTATTTTCAAAACTCCAAAAAAGATCACTGTAATTGTCAGTAACCTCAGGGGGTCAGTGCATTTTACCCCTATTTTAGTGATTCTCGGGAGTTACCCAATACTGTAGATTCTTTCCCAGAATGCTCCGACTGCCACTTTTTTTGGTTGTTTCATGAGGTTCCCACCACGTGACGTGTGACAAAAATTAAGTGCTTCTCTCCCCCATACTTATATCCTAACTCCTACCTTCCCCACCGTTAATCACCATCGAACGGCAATCGCCAATCGCACATCTCGTCCGAACGCACACCACGTGTCAGTCCAACGCTCCCCACTCCGACCGGGTCCCACCTCAGATCCAAAAGGCCCCCGCCTCCGTATAAACCACCACTTACCCGCCGTCAATTCCACCTCCGACCACCACTCCATACGCCGATATTTACTTCTATTACGCTGTATTCACTATTCACAGATATATATACACATAGGTATAACTTGATACAGCTCAGACGCTTTATAGTCTTTCTGCAGAGCACTTGAAGAGTTTCGTTCATTTATATAGCACCTCTCTCTTTCTCTCTCTCCGTATATATATACACATCGACACGTATGCGTCGATGTTGAGGCGGAGAAAGGGCTCCGAAACGAAGAAAGCTTCGAAGTCGGAACCACAGCTTGACGGAGAGGACGATGACGAGAAGAAGATAGAGAAGGAGAGGGACGAGAAGTTGAGGAGGAGCAGAGAGAAGAGCTTGAAGAAGTGGAATTGCGTCGATACTTGCTATTGGTTCATAGGATGTATATGCTCGATTTGGTGGTTTATGCTATTTCTGTACAATGCGATGCCGGCTTCGTTTCCCCAGTACGTGACGGAGGCGATCACGGGACCGTTGCCGGATCCGCCGGGGGTGAAACTGCTTAAAGAAGGCTTAACGGCGAATCATCCGGTGGTGTTCGTCCCCGGAATAGTCACGGGAGGGCTGGAGCTGTGGGAAGGGCACCAGTGCGCTGAAGGATTGTTCAGGAAAAGGCTCTGGGGAGGTACATTTGGGGAAGTCTACAAAAGGTAACATAAAGTTTTCGTCCGATAGTTGTCTATTTCGATTATGAGTGATGAGCCTGGCGGTACTCCAGCTATCTGTGGCTACGTGTAGTTAGCGCAACTCCAATGTATCTCGATTTTTCTTCACCGTAGTGAAACCACTGCAGTGACTGTGACTTAGCCCCTAATTTATGAACCTGGTATTTGGTGTTCTCGTGTTTGTGATTACTTTATTTTCTGCTCATTCCTAATGTCCAGCGTTAAGGTCCTCAAATTACTGACGGTAATGGTTTGAGTAGTCTAATTAGTGATTTGTTTGGTTTGTGGTTTGATGAATTATGTGCTTGAACTTCATTTTCAAAGAGTAGATGTGATGTGAGAAAAGGTGTTTCAGCTTTCAGGATGCAAAAGTTGTTTTGTTTGCTTTAGAGAATAGATATGGTAGCTGATGAGTCTGTGTTTGATTTTTGTGAACGAGGTGTCTATTCATTTCCTTTTCACGTGGGCTGCCCTATAAGTTGTAGGTAGTTATTGTCTGACTACGAGGCCACCTGTTGCAATAAATTGAGGGCTTCCTGATTGTTTTAGGGAAGTTGTACAAGTGGTTGATGAGCTAGCAGCGACTATTTCTTGAGTTAGGAGTAGAGTCTAGTTACGGGGAAGTGTTACTTACTCAAACATGTCTCAGAAGTTGGCTTGCTTAGTTTATTATTATTTTTGGACCATAAATTGTAAGGTACTCTAAATGTTCAATGTTGTTCAGACATTACGCCAGAAAGAAAGGGTAGAAAATGACAAAGTAAAGAAACTGAGACAAGGGCAAGGCAACCATTTAAGTGAAAAAGGTTTCTAACTCTCTCTCTCCTGGACCACAAGTAGTTTGGTGCTCTGAATGACTGGAATCTTTAATGTGGTTCTGTGATTGCGCAGGAAAGATAACAAATCATGTTTGGGCCTATGGTCAAACCCACCCCTCCTCAGCCAAATCCTGACATGAATAGAAAGAATTGGACATAAGCTTAGAGGAACCATGTAATGAGGGGAAAAAACTCAAGATAATAGCAGGCAACCATGCAATGAAAATGGTTTTTTAAATTGCTCTTTTTCTTCTCTTATGTTTGGGAAGGGCCGGTATAGTTGGATACATAGTATATGAGGAAGCAGAGGAGGAGGATTCTGGGCGGACGCTGCCTTCAAGTCCCTATTGAGGAGACTTAATATAATGCCCAGAAAATTCTCGAGTATACGAGTCCCTGGAGGGTAATGAAGAGGTTCTCTGTGAGATATCGTATTCCGTCAGGCTTGACTTTATCTTTTGCTGATAAAAACATCATTGTCAGCAAAATGAGGTTGAGCCAGCTGTGTCTTTCAAACCTGCTGACTGATACAGGGGATCTAGTGTATGTCGATGCTGGGAATTTAGCCAATTTTCCCTATCCTAACATAGGATATCTCATAAGATGATAATTAAGTGCTGCATGGAAGGTTCAGCTGTTTTAACTACCTATCAATGAAGTGAGCAATCATTCTCAACATAACCTTTCTAGTTTTTGCCAGTCGGCTGAAATATAAGTTAGTAGTTCGCTCCTATGATAAACTTGTGCTTCTATTCATTCCTTCATCTGCTTGCTCCAGGCATCCTTCTTCCAGTTATTCCATTAGGTTGCCTGAATCCATAAGCTTTTGAGTGCTATAAATTAAATTTGTAACTGAGCAAATGTGATGCTCTTGTAAATGTTAAGGTCTTGGATTGTAACCTGCATTATACACCTTGCTAGTTTAGCAAGTTTTAGTACGTGTCTTCATTACATATTTTACATATTTATAGCATAGAAAAGTACCTGTAGTTCTGATATTTTGATATCAGTTGCTTTAATGACATCGTACCTTTTTCTTAACCTTCTCAATTAAATTTTCATTACAATAATATACTGGTGGAATTGAAATGGGTTTTCTTCTCTCATGTGCTATTTTCTGCAGACCCTTATGCTGGGTTGAGCACTTGTCACTGGATAATGAAACTGGATTGGACCCTTCTGGTGTAAGAATTAGGCCTGTATCTGGTCTCGTTGCAGCTGATTATTTTGCACCTGGTTACTTTGTGTGGGCAGTTCTTATTGCAAATTTGGCACGGATAGGGTATGAAGAGAAAAACATGCATATGGCTGCATACGATTGGAGGATATCCTTTCAGAATACGGAGGTATGTTTGAGACATCCTAAAACTTGTCCCTTGTCTTGTTCTAGGACCTGTGCATTTGTTATAATGTTATCAACACATAGTTCAAATCAACTTGGACTTAGTATAACAACTGCTTATCTTATGCCCCCGGTAAGTTTTGCTTTAGTAACTACTTTACAGTTGGACTAGATACCCTTGCCATGATTTTCGTGCCTGCCAAGTTGGTCATGCATGGGTAGAGTTGTAAAGTGGGCCAGCACGATTAGTAGGGGGCATGGCAGACACATTTATTTCGTGGGCTGGGCTAGGCTGTAGTTTCTGGGCACGGCACGGTACAAAGTGCATCATGGCACAGGCACTACACAAGCATGATAGGAGTATAATTTTTTGGCTCATTTACCTGAAGGATTTGGAAGATGAAAGTCTTTTAGCCCTCAAAATTCATGCAGCATGGGTAACTGTTTTTTTTCTCAAATTGACATTTAAATTCAGTTTTCAGATTTATTTGCTGCAAGGGGTGAAAAGTCTGTGATTTTTACATCACATTTAAATTAATCTTGTGTGTTTAACAAAATATTCTCTTACATAAGATAAATATTCTCCTAAATTGAATTGATCAGGTACGCGACCAAACTCTTAGCAGGATTAAAAGTAATATCGAACTCATGGTGGCGACAAGTGGTGGTAGAAAAGTTGTCGTAATTCCACATTCGATGGGTGTTCTGTACTTCTTGCACTTTATGAAATGGGTGGAGTCACCAACTCCTATGGGTGGTGGGGGTGGATCAGATTGGTGTGCTAAGCATATAAAGGCAGTAATGAATATTGGTGGACCATTTTTAGGTGTTCCAAAAGCAGTAACTGGTTTATTCTCTGCTGAAGCAAAAGATATAGCTGTTGCCAGGTTTGTCTTTTAAATATTATAACGTGAATGGGTTTATATCGTTATTTTCATGGCTTGCCTGTTTCAGTCAACAAATTTTACCTTTCAAAATGAGGCCTATATGTTAATTAACACATTTAAGTGTTGTTGTTTTATTAATTTATCTAGTTATTTGCTTATATGAACTATATACACCTCAAAGCTAATCAATCCAAACTGTCTCCCTTATGGTTTGTCTCTGTGCCCTCTCCTCCTCCCCCGGTTCTAATCTTACTGCCTGGAAAATTAAAGAGCGAAGGGTTAGTGAAAAATCAAATCAGGGCATTGTGTTATTCCAGAAGAAGAGCTACTTATTTGGACCTCTTAGGTTGTTTAATTCTAGGTGTACCGACTATCTTCATTCTGTACTATTCTGCACAGCTTCAACCATTCAATGAATCACATTTATAATGATTTATTCTTGACATAGCTTCAATAATGTATCAGATATGTTATGGTTTTAGATTGCTTAGTACCAAGTTTGATGAAGACAGTTTAAATCACGCAAGTAAAACACTGCCTGCTGGTACATGTCAGC
This sequence comes from Arctostaphylos glauca, assembly GCA_019985065.2. Taxonomy (NCBI): domain Eukaryota; kingdom Viridiplantae; phylum Streptophyta; class Magnoliopsida; order Ericales; family Ericaceae; genus Arctostaphylos; species Arctostaphylos glauca. Next base: position 3,522,978 of record JAHSPW020000002.1, read on the forward strand.
ATCTTTCTCATTGGGAACTTTGAGAAGAAGAAGCACAAAAAGATGCTTCTATTATGGTTTACTTGAGAGGCCTTTTGTGTACTGATCACTAGGAAGTGTGGTCACTTCAATTCTTTTGTTGTGTGCATTTTGTATTATTGTATTGTTATCTAATTTGGGAGATAGTTATATGTATTCTGGTAATTTTTTTCTACTATGATGTTGAAGAGACAGGGTTTTGACATGATGTGCATTTTGCTTACCTGTTTGGCCAGTTACAATGGGTTTTCGCGTGACAATTATTTTTTGGGCCATTACCTTCAAGTTTTGTTAACTTAAAGATTTTCAATGAAATTCTACTCCTTTTGTAGGGCTATTGCACCAGGTGTTTTGGAGATGGATGTATTTGGTTTTCAGACTCTTCAACATGTGATGCGGATGACTCGTACATGGGATTCAACGATGTCAATGATTCCAAAAGGCGGGGATACTATCTGGGGTGGCCTTGATTGGTCGCCCGAAGAAGGCTATGAGTGTATTGCCAAGAAAATGAAGAACAGTGACAATCAGACAGCGGACCAAAATGGAAAAGGTAGTTTAGATAAAACAAAACATGTCCATTATGGGAGAATTATATCATTTGGGAAGGAAGTAGCTGATGCAGAGTCATCAGAAATTGAGAGGATCGATTTCAGGGTAATGTTTCAAATCTAACTTTGTTCTTAACATCCAAACCATTCGATTGAAAATCTCTCTAACAGCACACATGACCAGTCTTCGCTTATTTTTACATATATCACGGATTGCTCCTTTTTAGATTTAACTATGTGTATATCAAGGATGGCTCCTTTTGAGTTTAGTTTAAAAGTTCTTCACATGATGGTGTTTTGGTATTAGTTTCAAATGACCTTCTCCCTTTTACCTTCATGATGCTTTGTTTTTCCATGATAGTGTTCTCAATCTGATTTCCAAAACGCTAGCACGTGTGTAAATTTTATTTTCAGATAGTGCATAAACTAGTCCATGTGACAGGCAAACAGACCCACTATACTGCGTGATTGCTCCTTGCCATCAGAAGGAAGCTACTTATGGATCCGTTAGTCCTATTAAGTCACAGATTATATAGCTTGAGAGAATGTAACACCTATTCGACAACCCCACCCACAACTTTAGCACCATGTACTGGGGTAATCACAGATTGAATTGTTCCAGTACAAGCCATGAAAGACAATGATTTGTTTTATGTGGACATGGTAATTTTACAATGTGAATTGCATACTTTGAGAGGTGATTGTTTATTTATTTGGTATTGATTGATCTGTAGGGTGCTGTTAAGGGCAAAAATTTTGCGAACACAACATGTCGTGATGTATGGACTGAGTACCATGATATGGGGATCGAGGGTATCAAAGCTGTTGCAGATTACAAAGTGTACAACGCTGGATCATTGCTGGATCTACTTCATTTTGTCGCCCCAAAGATGATGAAACGTGGGAGTGCTCATTTTTCATATGGAATTGCTGACAATTTGGACGACAAGAAGTATGAACATTATAGATATTGGTCAAACCCCTTAGAAACAAAGTGAGTCTCTCTCTCTCTCTCAAGCACGCACGCATCCACCCTTTGAAAGACTCTAGATCATCACTTTGTTTCTCTATTCAGGTGTCAATACGTGAACGATCTTATTGAGATTAGTGCTGTTTGTGAATGCTGAATGTAATTACTTAGTTTGAAATTATTGAGCAGCAGAAATGTTACAAGGCTATTTAAGTGTAGGGAAGTGACTCTTGGGAAAGACTGTTTCCCTGTGTATGCGCGGGCATAGGCGTGTGCTTTTATGATTTGGCTATCTATCCATGGTTAATCTGATTTTTGTTGACTTAAAATTTTGATGTTGCATTTCCTAGTTGCCTACTTGTTTCTTAAACTAGCAATAATGGCTGCCTACTTATTTGTTAAACTAGCAGCAACAGTTTTTTCCCTAGATCTTTTCTTTTGGGTGTTGTGGTGGGGGATTATAATTTACTGCAGTTTTAAAAGTTCGGTGATGCTTTCACAGATTACCAAATGCTCCGGACATGGAGATTTTCTCTATGTATGGCGTGGGAGTCCCTACAGAAAGGGCATATGTTTATAAGTTAAATTCTGCAGCTGAGTGTTACATCCCATTCCAGATTGACACATCAGCAGAGGGTGGCCATGACTGCAGTTGTCTAAGGGGTGGGGTTTACTCTGTCGATGGAGATGAAACGGTTCCTGTCCTGAGTGCAGGCTTTATGGCTGCAAAAGGTTGGAGAGGAAAAACCAGATTCAATCCTTCAGGAATTGGTACTTACATAAGGGAATATAATCATGCCCCTCCTGCTAATCTTTTGGAGGGGCGGGGGACCCAGAGTGGTGCTCATGTGGATATACTGGGGAACTTTGCACTGATTGAGGATATTCTAAGAGTGGCAGCAGGAGCTACGGGAGAAGAATTGGGAGGAGACCGAGTTTACTCTGATATCTTCAAATGGTCTGAAAACATCAACTTACAACTGTAGATCTCATTGGTGAGTTTGTAAAATTTGTTGATATTATTTCCTTGAATGATTAAGAGTCGTAGGTATGCACGAGCCTTTGTATCCTAGTGTTATTCTCTTGTCTAATATTTTGTTCATATACAAAAAGTTCATATAAAATTTAACTCAAAAACCAACCTATATTCGATAACGTACTATACATCCTTTAAAAAAAATTATTGGTGACCTATTAAAATGGAACATGTATGCATGTACTTAGTCCGACCCAAATCTATAGATGGAACATGCCCTCTTGCTTATCCCCTATCTTGAAGCTCTTTGCACAACTTCCTTAAAGATCCACATGTATAATTTAGTACATCACTTCTATACCTGCCACTACTTCCTTTAGTAGGTTAATGCAGAAACCTAGCCAATTATCACTCAATTAGATGAAATCAAGCACCACGCTTTGAAGAACTACGAAATAACTGCTTTCTAACCGATAACCATCTTTTTAGATGTGATATGTACTTGCTCGTATACGTATACTTGAGTATCTCTATATTGTGCCTGTAACTTTGTGTTTTTGGAAGTACAAATATTGGTTCTTTGTTTGAGCAACTCCTTTCAACCAATCTTGCAGTTTCTGGTTATACGATGGTAACCTCGCCTTACTTCTACCCGCATATGCCACGGGTAAAATAGTATCGTATGAAGCTGCTTTTCGTTATACACAGATTCTTATGCGTGTGGAAATCATTGGCATCAAGATACAGCTGGATAGTGATACCGGGGAGGAATTGATTTGTGGTGTGAATCTGTATTGACGTTGAATTATACTGCACAGTTGAGAACCTGCTGCTGGCAGTGGCATGCAGGTATCTGTTGTTAGTTACCGAAATTTCAAATTTTATTTATATGGGGAGCTCGGAAATTGGCATCCAATGACTATCCAGGCTGTGCTATTATTCTTAGGGTGCTTTATTTTAGATATTTCCACAGTTTTTGAATTTTTCAACTAACTAAAATCTGTAAGTAAACAATTTATGTTATGTTGTAGATTAGGTTTTCCGTAACGCGAAGTGCCTGTAATCCTTTTTTCAGCTTGACCCATTAAAGATAGTATAGTTCATGTTTTTGTCATTTGTATTTCTGCCTCATTAGCAATCACGGAGATCCTATTGTGCAGTGCGTCAAAACCACGTCGTTTTGACGTGTGTCCGGACACTATAGACATCGCGTCTGGATGCCGGATGCATTTTGGACGCCAAACAATGTTGTTTTGACATTCTGTACACACTACCGCATAGCATGTCCTGTTTCTCCAAAAAACATCTCTAAGCTTGTCAAGAGCAAACTACATTCAATATAATATAAGTAGTTGTCATGGTAACATTTTAGAGTGGCTACTTTTGTTGTTAGTTCTTGGCTAGTTTTAGCCATTGCCCAGTGGATTACGGTGATTCTATTTTTTTGGTTATTTATCTATTTATATTATATATTAAGTACGTGTATGACACATAATACTTTTAAAAACATATACATACACACACACACATATATATATAATAAAAACTCAAAAATCACACCAATTAATTTCTATTCCACTCACTTTGTTTTCCTATTTACAGGAATAAACTTTTAAATTTTTCCGGTCATTCAAACTTATCCTTAATATGATTGTCACATTTAATAGGTTACCCGTAATTTGATATAGTATTTTCGTGTATAGTACATGCACCGTCCTTGTGATGATAGAAGTACATGTCTAATTAATCCGTCTCAAATCTTTTACCCTAATTTCTCTCTCAATCTGAATATTAAATTAAATTTGTGCAATCGTGGATCCAATTGAATTGTGCCAGTAGGCGCGGAGTTCTCTCTCTCCTTTTTTCTTTCTTTCTTGTGAACTCTTGTCAGTGGAAATTTGCTCAAGTGGGGGCAACTTTCAAACAAGTCGATTAATTTGATAGGTATGTTATTGGTGCTATTAACAATGGCGGGTCCAAATTATATATAAAATTTTACGGAGGAAATATGTCACAACTTCTAAAACCTAGAATTTAGGAAAAACAATCAGTGAGGGCCCGCAACCGAACCTTGTAAACCCGATTTATGCTACGACATGTTTGATTGAAAGAATTAGAGATGAGATTGGATTAATAATCGTTCAATTCTTATGTAGATAAACAATTTATGTTATGTTGTAGAGTAGATTTTCCGTAGCCCTGAAGTGCTTGTAATCCTTTTTTTAGCTTGACCCTTTAAAGAAAGTTAGTATAGTTCATGTTTCTCACTGAGATCCTATTGTGCAGAGCGTCAGAACAATGTTATTTTGGCACATGTCCAGACACTTTAGACATTGCGTCCAGATGCCAAATATATTTTGAATGTCAAATGATATTATTTTGATGCTTTGCATAGCAGGTTCTGTTTCTCCCAAAAGCATCTCTAACTCTCTAAGCCTGTCAAGAGCGAACTACATTCGATGTATTCGCTATAATATAAGTAGTTGTTATCGTAATATTTTAGTGTGGCTACTTTCGTTATTAGTTCTTGCCTACTTTTAGCCAGAGGATTATGGTGATTCTATTGTTCTGGTTATTTATCTATATATATTATATATTAAGCACACGTTTGACACATGATACTTTTTAAAATATATATAAAATAAAAACTCAAAAATCACGTCAATTAATATTTCTATTCCTTCTCACTTTGTTTTCCTATTTACATGAAATTAACTTTTAATTCAAACTTATCCTTAATATAATTGTCACATTTACTAGGTTATCTGTAATTTGATACAGTGTTTTCATGTTTTTGTGTATAGTATGAACACCGTCCTTATGATGATAGAAATACATGTGGGACTGATTAATCCGTCTCAAATGTTTTATCCTAACTTCTGTCTCGATCTGAATATGAAATTAAATTCATGCCATCTTGGATCCAATTGAATTGTGCCAGTAGGCGCGGAGTGCTCTTTCTCTCCTTTTTTCTTGCTTTCTTGTGAACGCCTGTCTGTGGAAATTTGCTCAAGTGGGGGCAACTTTTAAACAAGTCAAGATTAATTTGATAGGTATGTTATCGGTGCCATTAAGAATGACGGGTCCAAATTATATATAAAATTTCAGGGAGAATATATCATAACTTCTAATCCTAAGAATTTAGGAAAAGCAATCAGCGAGGGCCCACTATCGAACGATGTAAACCCGATTATGAATCATATATACGAATAGTTAGGTGGCAATCTCTCACTTTCTTTTAAACCCACTAGCTCTCTCTCTCTCTCCCCACCCCTCTTTCCCTATGAGAGAGTGTCACCTAACTATTTGTACATAATTTGCACACATGGTTAGTATCCATAGCAAAGTTCATATTCCTGTAAACCCTGAATCCATTATTTACAACTTAGCTTGGTACCAGAGTTTAATTTTTGAAAAGTTTTGAACAAATTTTTTAAATTTTGTTAATTAATTATCTCGTTATGTGTCATAAGTTCATCTTATTTTATAGTGATCCTTAACTTATGAATCAGTTGTTAAGATCTCTATTTGCATGTGCAAACACTATTAGGATTTAGGGCTTGTTTCTTAATTTAACTTTCAAAATCTATATAGCAAAATAAGGGATCATAGAAAAATGTAAACTCACATAGTAATTTTTTTTTTTAAAATTTGAATGATTAGGATTCATTCTAATTTTGATTCAATGAATAGGATTAATATAATAAAATGCCAATAGAAACAAGTTTGAATCCCGCATGTTAGATGGAGAAAAATTGTAGATAAGCTGTGTATAAATTAGGTGAGTTAAAACAAAATATTTCAGCTTTTTTGGCTTTTTGACGAAGATCAAGTGTAGTATGTACTCTTATTAGTTTAATATTTAATATGCGAGTCATCAGTTTACATGATATTAGATTAATTTTTTAATGGGAGTGTCCATCATAATAGCTTGCTATTGGGGTCCCTATCGCTTTGATGTTGTATAGTTGTCTCGGCCTGACCCACCCTTTGAATTTCAATCGAAAGTTTTTGACAGCTCAAAACCTTAAATATTGAAGGATACTTTGAGTGTTCAGGTAACATAGAGGGCTAATAGAAACATAATACACAACTACTAAATAACGAAATATAGAAGAATAGCCGATTGAAAATTTTGAAACTACAAATAAAGAACGGTGTTGAAGACTATTCGTTTTGCGAGAGAGAGTGATCATAAACATTGTCGATCGTGTCGTTAGTCGCTCAATCTACTACAAATTGGTCAAGTAGTTGTATGAAGGTCAAAAAGTCAAGTAAATTTACCTAACCAACTTATGTTGAAAATGTTATAATATTGAGCCCAAATATTTAAGTTCAAAATCACCTTTTGTACCTTGATTTTTCTTTAAAAAAAAAATTTGACTTGGAGATATTTAAACATTTAATTGGTTGGGTTAACTTGATTAGTAGTTATATGTATCTAAAAATAATATTTAAAACAATACACGGTCTCCCGCTGCGTTCTTTTTTTTATTTTTAAAATTATTTTGTCTTGTTTTCGTGTTTGTGTCCATATTTGTATGCATGCTATATTAAGGTCTATTGTTGCTTTCGTATGCCTCCCTTTTTTGTGTTTCGTCGTTATGGGCAAAACCCTCAAAGATTGATCGTTTAGTAATAACATTTTGAATAAAATTATTTTTATCAGAAAAAATGTTTGACAAAAACAATTTTTTTTATGGTTTGATTATTTGTGTATGATTTTCAATTTTGTTCTTATTCTAAATTTTACTTCTTTTTGCAGGTACAATTTGTGGTGAAATAATGATTGATCAAACATCTATGCAGTTTCATTCTTTTAAAACTCATCTTTTTTTAGCTTCCCAATTTATTTTTCATTGTTTTAAATTTAAAATTTAGAATATCTAGTAGCACCAAACGAAAATTATTCGTCAACTTCTTTGTTGTGTATTAACAAGTTAAAATATTGTCAAATTCTTCTTATGGTTGCTAATTGAATTTGAAAGACCGTGAAGATAGATTGTTTAAGTTGATTTAGATTTGTTGTAATCAACAGCTTATCAAGACTATTGATTTAGCTCGTAGTCATGATTTTGATAATTGTCTTTAGGCACAAATAATTTAGATTTAATTGTTAGATCGCGAGGTATTGGTTTTAGATTAACTTCACATGTGCATTTAGATTTGTTTGGTGCCTTTCATGATGATCCGATTTTGGATTAATTTAGCGTGTGTATTTAGGTTCGCTTCGTGCCTTTAGGCACGGGTATCCACTAGTTAATATATAAGTTTGGACGATTTCTCTACTTAGGGTTAAAGAATTCAATATTTTTAACAACAACTATTCAACTGACTTGGTAGATTGTTTAACATCGTTGTTTCAACATTCTCGATACTATCGAACTTGAAATTCATTCTCAATTCCTCTTTTTAGGTGGGAGAAATAATTTTCGTATCTCGGACTTTAAGAAAGAAAAAGTGTAAAGAAAATGTCTAATTTACCTTGTTGTGAGAAGGAAACGGTGCAAGTTATTTATTTTCAAGTTAAAATCCATAAGCTTATATCTTTTAGGTTGGCATATAAAGCAAGCAAATGTCAAGAAACAATACATACCTACTTTCGAAAGTTCAGGATAGACGCAAAGATGCGATTTTACTAAATCAGGGAGGCCAGACGATAAAACAACTCACCTCCCACCTAGAATCAAAGATATTTGCATCACCTAATTTTCCTTACGATATTGGTTTTCTCTCCCCGACTCCTGGGGTTAAATTGAGATCTTGGTCTATGGAATCATTCCCTATTAGTCTTCTTGAACTATCTTACTTATTTTAGTTTCATAAGTTACAACGCATGATAAAAATAACTCGATTTGTTCCTTTTTTTTATCACGACTCTTCTTATCAAACGACAAAAAAAATCTTTTATTTATTTTGTTTTCATGAACTAGTTCAGCAACTGATGAGAAGGTGGCGCGCGTCTATTCTGACGTTTTGTCGAACTTAAGGATCACTATATCAATCCAAAAGTCATTGATCTCTATGACTGGGATCAAAGAGTTCACAAAGCGTTTTTTAGTTTGAGGGATGTCGGTAGACCTAAGTCCTGTGTTTGCTAAGGCTCTCGAGAATTTTTGTAATCTCTATGGCATGACGGCTATTGCTGAGAAGTACTCTCTATTCACTGAATTCATACAATATCCTGATCGAAGGACCAGTTACAAGGGACACTCTAGGTTATACTATTATAAGTCAAAACACTGCGAAAGAGTTAGGTGGATATGTTATCAACATCTCCAAAATACTTTTTGACTGTTTTGTAGCTCTACATAAAAAGCAAAAAAATATTAAAAAAGTTTACTAAATAAAAAATATTTAAATAAAAAAAGTCAAAATACCAAGATAAAGTTGACTTTTTTTTTTGTTTTAAGTAAAATTTTAATATTTTTTTACTTTTCAAGTATATCCAAACTAAATTTATCTAATAAGTACAACAAATTATAAATTTTAATAAAATTCTTAGATAAGTGAAGCGTAGAGCGCAGTCTCGCAGTCTCGCTCCTTTATAGCTTTAAGTAGTTTTTCTTAAGTCTAGAGCATAGGAGGAAACTTAAAGAAGACTGGTTAACCAGCCTGGCATTCTTGATTTTATGTTTGATTTACCTGTGGTTGGAAAGGAGCCCTCTACTCTAAAAACGAAAGCTTGTCGTTGAATTATGCGACGCACTGCAGTTCATGGGAGCTTAGATCTTCATCACATTCACTATTACAGTCTAGCAGAGTGCCTCTGATAGATTACCGAGTGCACATAACGCCTTATGAAAGTTCGCTTCAGGAGCATAAGCGTGAGAGAAAAGTAAAAATAACGGGCGCTTCACTCGCCAAGCAAGTGGGGGGAGTAGCGCTAAATGTTTGGTAGGCCTAATGTAAAACTACGAAATCCCATATAATTCTTTATCTTCAAATTTTATTTTCAAAAACACTACTCCAAAATACATTAAAAAAAATGACCTTGGGCTTCAGTTACTTTATTTATTTGAACAAGTGGAGATGTAAGTCTAAACTGATAAATCGAACAAAATTAAAAAATCAAATCAAATCAACAGTTTGGTTCATTTTTTAGCTAGATCGGTTCAGTTTGATTTTATTTTATTTTTTTAGAGAATTTCGGCTCAACTACCGGAATAAAAAATATTATTTTTTGTTATAATTTTTATTTTTTGTAACTTATATTTGGATCTTAATATGTATTTTTTAATTAATATCTTTTTAGTTATTTGTAATATGTATTTTTTTGCACTAGACTCAACTCTTTAACAGCTCAAATGTTTATTTTTAAACAAAAAAACCTAGCCGACACGAAGGTCACCAAGAACATCTCATTATACAACAGTGTTGACTCCATAGTCAACAAAATCGACATCTTTAGGTGAGAGAATTGTGGGTCCAGGTAGTGCAGGTAGGAAGCTCTCGCCCACTAACACTCTACCATCTGGCAAGAACGCTGCTGTGGAGTGGCACATTCTGGAAATCTGGCTTGGGTTGAGCACCACGAATCTTCCAGTCGGATCTTCGTCAGGTAGGTAAAGAATCAAGTTGTAACCTGGGTTTTTTGTCTCGTCCCAACCTGCCATAGGTAGTGCCGTTGATCAGATAAAAAAAACTAAACCAAAATAATTTGATTCAAACTGATCAAACTGAACCAATTACACCCTAGAGACATCCCAAATTCTGAGTCCTTGGTGGTTAAAAATTTGAGTCGCAATTGGCCTATTTTTGGAAAAGGCTGCAACAAATAGAGAAAAAGACAAAAAGATGTTTGTGTTTGAAAAAGGACAAAAAAGACAAAGAGACAAAAATCTCTGGAGTATTTCGTCGCATTCGGCGTCGTTTATGCCAACGTAATCGGCCGGGGCCGGATCTCTCGGGAATATTTAACTCCGCCTAGATCCAATTCCCACACGCGTAATTTTTACGCTCTATTTCAAACCCAATTCAAACCAGAACGTAAATTCCATATGACGATTTTGCCCCTTAACGCACTTGCCACAAACGACAAAACTAGACCAACAAAAAAATTATTAATTTAATACGTGTATATATTATACACACATATGTAATTATAGAATAAATTTACTAACATATCAAGTTGTACAATAAATGATACATTATGTTTACGTGACATATTATTTTAAGTATAAAACGAGTCCCGTGAATTTTAATTGTGTTTAAATTAATGAATATCACGTAAGCATGATATATAACTTGATGTACACCGTGATGTTTTAATAAGCATTGCTCATATAATTATATGACAAAGGTAGTGACGTATGAGTGAGTCAATTGAACCCGCTTGCTTTCGTTAATTTCTTAATAGCATAATTTATATTTTGTATTCAAAATTTATTATTTTGATCATATTTTAAAGTTTTTATTTTTATGAACAAGAGTTTCAACTTTCAACAGTTTTAATGATTTGACAATTTGCGTTTGATTTTGTGACAGATACGCTTAAGAATTAGAGATTTTTATGTACCACTTGAGAATTTTTAAGTCTCGAGTGTTTGAAATAACTTTGGACAAATTTTTTTTACGTGGGGTTAAAATAACAAATTTTGAATATAAATTGAGCTGAATAAAAGCAAGTTGGGTTAGGTAGCCCCACTAGTATTTATATACCGCCGGCCCTGATTTTTTATGATGATAAATAAAAAAAATACATCACACAAATTAGTACAAATAAAGTAAAATTTTATTGAGTGACACATGGTATATAATAAAATTAATTTTTTTTCCCATCTTGATTAGGGTGTTCGTAATTTCACCTTTCGGTATATTTAATTTTAATTTCATTTGGACTAAGTCATTGGACTACCTTAGGACAATCGACAATATAAAAAATAATAATTTTTCGTACGTCAACAAGTTAAATAAACTCAATTAATTAAAAAATAAAACTTCTCGTCATGTAAATTGAGGCATATCTCTTTTTGTCGGCGATCGAGTCGTGGCATATTTCGATATCATATTTTAGTCACACAAATTAATAAATATCATGCAATCATGATAAATCTCATTCCAATAGGCTATGAATATGCATGCATATTAAGAAATTATTGAACCATCTTGAGATATGATTCCATGACGTTAGTTGAAATGTCATCTGATAATCTGTGAGGTCAGCTAACCACATTGATTTTAATTTATTTAAAATTCTTGAAAGCATTTATTATTTGAAATTAGATTATATACAGAGATATATATGGAGGATTGAAATGCAAGCATCAAATTAATTACCTTGAATTTATTAAATAAATTATAAAAAAAACTTATGTTAGGATTAAAATATTAGATCGAGAAAATTAAAATGACATAGAAATAAATATTTTGTGTCGTACTGTGTCTGCGTTAATAGAGACTTACTCGAATTTTTTTTGAATTTATAGAGAAAACATTCATCTGATCCTTTGAACAAATATTTTGAAGTCATCACTGCGTAATGTCTCAACATCGTAATAGTCATACAAATGCGCAAAATCTTTAATTAATTATATAAATGTTACGTAAAGTGTAACTATATAATTGTTGAGTGAATTAAGGTAAAATCCGATGACTTCTGAATTATATAATTCTTACGTTGTTAATTATATAAATCTTTAACGAATTTTTTTTCCAATTTTTAGTCACTTTTGAGATTGCTCTTGTCAAGATCAACCAATTATTTATAAAAGTTTAACGCGAAACTAATAAACACGAGAAAGTATAACTATATAATTATTGAGTAAATTAACGTAAAATCTGATGACTTCTGAATTATATAATTCTTATGTAGTTAATTATATGAATCTTTAACGAATATTTTTCCAATTTTTAGTCACTTTTGAGATTGCTCTTGCCAAGATCAACCAATTATTTATAAAAGTTTAACGCGAAACTAATAAACACGGGAAAGTATAACTATATAATTGTTGAGTGAATTAAGTTAAAATCTGATGACTTATGAATTATATAATTCTTATGTAGTTAATTATATAAATCTTTAACAATTGTTTTTCCAATTTTTAGTCACTTTTGAGATTGCTTTCGTCAAGATCAATTAATTATTTATAAAAGTTTAACACGAAACTAATAAATACGAGAACAAATTAATTAAAACAAAAAAAAGTAAAATACTACTAATTTTGACTAAATTGTGGCTAAATTATGTTCCCCTGACCAAGGTGACGTGGCAACAAATTATGCATCTACAACTCTCAGCCGCCCTTCACATTTCCGCATTTCATGTCACGTGTTAATTGCGTGCAATTTTGTTAATTCTTTCTTTAAAAATGGCGAATATTGCCTTCACTCTCATTGGTTGAGAGCACACAAGTCACATCTATGCAATTCACTTTTTGATAATTGTGAGATTGACTCATTCTCTCTCAACCAATGAAAGTAAAAATAATATTTATTCGACGGATGAATAAAATTAAATTTTTGTGGAGACAGTGCAACGCTGCAGCTAAAGTATCATATAGCACGTGACATGAAACGTGAAAGTGTGAAAGGCAGTTGAGAGTTGCAGACTACAGTGTAGCCATAGCAAATGAAAGATTATAGGATGCTACGATGTCACGTCGATGCTCAAATATTGTCCGACATCATATTACATATTTTAAATGGAAATTTTTTATAAGCATATTTCTGGTCATTTTTAAATTGTATTAATTTTTTAGATTAATTATTTTTTTTATGGGAAGATTTTAAACATATAAGTATGACCAAAATAAATAAAATCATTAAATAATTTTTTTTGGAAAGATTCTATGAGGATACTGTCATGTCTGTGCTCAAATATTGTTCGACATAACCGTACATATTATGAATTAAAAAAATTCCTTAAAGATCTTTTGGGTCATTTTAAAATTGTATATTTAGATTAATTCTTTATTTAATGATAATATTATAAACATATAAGTATGACCAAAATAAATTCTTATGGAGATAGTGCAACACTGTTGCTGAAAGTATCATATAGTGCGTGACATGAAACGCAGAAGTACGAAGGGAGGTTAAGAGCTGCAATATTCAGTGAAGCAATTGCAAATGGAAAATTAGTAGGATTCTACGAGGATGATGTCACGTCGATGCTCAAATATTGTTCGACGTCATCTTACATATTTTAAATGGAAATTTTTTAGAAGCCGATTTCTGTTTTTTTTTTTTAATTGTATTGATTTTTAGATTAACTTTTTTTTATGGGAAGATTTCAAACATATAAGTATGACCAAAATAAAAAAGATTATTAAAAAAATTTACAAGATTCTATGAGGATACTATCATTTCTGTGCTCAAATATTGTTCGACATCACCTTACATATTCTAAATTAAATTTTTTCATAATCATCTTTCTGGTCATTTTAAAATTGCATTAATTTTTTAGATTAATTCATTTTTTTAATGAGAATATTTTAAACATATAAGTATGACCAAAATAAATAAAGTTATTAAAGAAAATAATTTGAAAGATGCTACGAGGATACTATCACGCCGACGCTCTAATATTGTTCGATATCATCGTATATACGTATTCTAGATGGAAAATTTACAAGTATCTTTTGGGTCATTTTTCAATTGCTTTAATTTTTTAAACTACTTTTTTTTATGAGAAGATTTTAAACATATAAAAATATGACAATGCAAAAAGAGTTACTAAAGGTAGAGAAAAAATTTAAAAGACAATTTTACTGTTTTCCTGTTGGTCTTGTTTGAACTATTTTCAGTTTCAGTGCATTTTTTTTTACTTATAAAATTTTCTTATTAAGATGAATAATTAATTTAAAACAAATTATAAAAAAGTAACAAATTTTTTTTACTAAATGGAAAAATATCAAGTGTCTTAAAAATTATTGACACTCCCTTCGAAGTAATTATACGATAGTTTTGAACCATTACGTGGGTATCTCAATATTTTGTCATCACAAATTCATTTAGAATTTATATTTAAAACAACTGTCGTAATGATTTGATTGGGAAAATATTTCGGTTTATTTTGGAAGCGCTTTCTTCGGTCTTTGAGCTTTGTAATCGAGTCCATCGTTCTTGAAATTTATCATTTATTTAATATCATTATTATAGTTATTTCTATCCTCAATCCTTGAATTTTTACTTGCTTTATTCATGCCCGGTGATCTAAGAGAGAGTCGAAATCTTCTTAAATAAATCCCATGTTGACCTTAAAAGAAGTTACCCCGTTGAGCGGAATGCCGGCGGGAGTGAAGAAAGTGTGATTCGGCACTACTGAATAACTTTTCCTCCCTTAGAGAGGCCATTTGGATAACGTGGACCAGGAGCACCCAATAATTCTTACATTTGGGTAACTGCGCGCGTAGGTGGTGGACCCCCCAAGAAGAAAACGTTGAACTGTGCTACAAGACAAAACAATAGCCAGAAGGGGGCTGAGATGAATTGTAATGGTGGGGAGGTGGGTGTGTCCTTTCTTGGGAATTATAAACGTATAGTATTTGTTACGGCAAAGCCAATGGGATACATAAATCTTTGGAGAGAGAGAGAGAGGGAGAGATAGTAGAGAGAGAGGGGGTTTCCAGGGAGGAGACATGCCCAATTCCATTCCAACATATCTGTTTCTTGCTCCTTCTCACCTTGCCAGATCCCAAAGGTTTCTCTCTCTCTCTCTCTCTCTCCCAACTCTTCTAGTTCTCTCTCTCTCTCCACTTATCTATTATACAGACATATACATGTGTGTACATACTGCGGTTTCATCTTTTTATCCAACCTGTTAACTTATATTGCTTCATTTGCTCTCTTTTTTTCTTTTGCCCTTCTTCTTTTTCTGGTTCCCCACTATTCTCCTTTTTCTATATTTATGGTATGGGACGATGAGATCTTTTGGAATTTGTTGCTAATGTTTTATTGCATGTCGAGCTGTTGCTGTTGTAGATGGGAAATGGGATTTGGATAATACTGTTGCTATTTTTGGGTTATGTGCTTTGTTGTTTTCTGGGTTTTAGGATGGAAACTCCTCTCTCTTTCCCTCTCACCCCCCCTCTCTCTCCAGACTGTATCCTGTATTTCTGAAACTTCAAGAGGGGACTTCTGGGTTCTGTCTTTATGTTTGGCATTCACAGTCAGGGAATGGGTTTATTTGCTTGTAGTCCGATTGTTTTCCTATTTTTAATTTCCAATGAGATTAATCTGTTTTTCTCGTTTCTAGATAATAATTGTTTGTATTTAGTGTTTGTAAGTAGTTTAATAACCCGTTTGGCTTTCATTAATTAAGGTTTTTGGAACTACAAGTTATTTGGGAATTAAGTTAATGAGCTGGATGCTTGTTTATTTTCCATTTTATATGGGTCTCTGGAATTAGCTTTGATTCCCAAGTTTGTACCTGGTCTTTTTTTGGCAAGTTATTCACAGAGGTTAGGGGTTAGTGGTGTTAAAGAATTGAACCCTTGACCGAGATAAACTTAGTCAAGCACCAGTTTGCAACTTCAAGTCTATTTAATACTTGATTCCTCCGTTCCCAATTGTTAGTTCATTTTTGCAAGTCGTTAAAAAATTGTTCCTCTTCTAATTTCAATCGACAAAAGTTGACGAGTTTACTTTTCTACTCTTTCCTTTCTTAAATTAATAAAAATTATCATAAAATAGCAATAGTTATGTGTCTTTAATACTCAAGGGTAATGAGGGTAAAGCAAAAATATAGACAGTCCAAGAATGATGTTCTCTTGATAAATTGAAATTCCCAAAAAGACAGGCAATTGGGGACGGAGGGAGTGTATCTGCATATTGGTAAGCCTTACCCAGAGAAATATAGGAGTTTCATGGTGAATATCTTCTCCTCCTGTCAAAGGTTTATTTCATGTTTCAAGTCCACATTTGGGTGGATACCAATCCATGAAAAGGGATCCTTTTTTGGGTGGATGGAATAAGTTGAGAACTTTCTGGAGACCTCTTTGTGTCACTCTATCTTCTCTAGGTTGGAAACCTGAACCTGGGATATTCCCCACTTGAGCAAAATGGTGGTTGGGTGCTTAGCTTGTTTCAGCTAAGAGAATATGTTAGGCTTGAATTAAGCATTACAAATGTTTTGGCTGCTTGAGAATTTTTATTTTTTTGTAGCTTTTGAACCTTAGTTTATAACTTTTGATTTCAATAACTGATGTGATATGCTAGAGATGATTCTTTAACTCTACCTCATTGTTTTGTGATGTTGGGTTATCTCATCGCTGATTTTCTTTTGCTTATATGGTTGTTTAGGACGAGAGATGAAGTAAAGGGGTTGTCGTTGTTACTGATTGTGTTTCGTTGAATTGACCGAAGATACAACTTCTACCAATCATTCAGGATTCACCAATACATAGATGGATACACGAGTTCAAAATTTTCCCCGTAACATACTGGAGCAAAATCCTGCTTATTCAATGTCCCGTTTCACTGTTAATTGCCCATCATGGTGGAATTCACATGATGAACAACTTCCCCAGTCCTTACTCAAGCAATTTAGCTTGAAAGTAGACTCAGCATCGCAACTGTGTCACAAGGCAACACATTTAGGTCTTCAACGACAAGACCAGGACTCATCCGAAACTCAGTCGAGCAGTCAATCTCACCATGAAGTTTCAAACACATCAGCAACCATTTCTCAAGATCGATGCATTTTGTCGGAACTTGGTAAGGAAGCGTTATGCTCTTCATTATTTTTGCATTGCATCCTTCGTTATTTGTTTAATTGACTTGCTAGCTACCAATGGTCATTATAAGGGGCTTGACAATGACGTTTGAACTCCTTTATGTATTCGAATTTTTTGGATACCATAAGGCAGTATTCCATTCGATTTGTGAATAGGGGAGTAAAAATAAGAACAAAAAAGTTTATCTATTTGTCTACATCCATTTTGTATTGCAGGTAATCTTCATGTTAAATACCACCTTTGATCACCTATCTTTTAATATAAGCTCAGAGGTATATATTTAGGGGGTGATGTTAGGCACTAAGAGGCTGGGAGCAGTTGTAATAGTCCCAAACCTTAATCCATATGCTGTGGCTTCCATTAATGTGGCATTCGTATGTCACTTAACAATTAGGGCCACACAGTAGTTGTGACATTGAACCCCAGTTTGTGGTTGGTCTCATTTTACTCGTGGACGCCCCCGAAAAAAGATTAATTTTGCTTGGCATCTGCATATTCATCCTCAAGTGCTGTGGTTTTACAACTCATATAATCCGATTACTTATTAAATTGGATTGTCATCTATCTGGCTCCAGATACTGATGGAAAGCATGCAGAAGGCAAAACGAAGTCAATTTTCTATATGGGCCATCCAGATTTTGCCACTAGTCCTTCACTGATTGAGACTAGTCGGTCAATTGTAAGTTGACCTTTTCCAGATAGGTTTTCCTTTAGATTTTTCGTTCACCTAAAACCTAATAATTTTGGCCTGCACATTTCAGAACCGGATTTTTTATCCTTGTGCTGATCCGTACTCTGGTGGGTTATTTGCTGCCTATGGGCCACCAGCTATTGTAAGTACTTTTGAGCTCAATCTTTGTGTTTTCCATTGGTTTGATGTTGTGAATGGGCCTCCTCTTTGGCTTCTAGAAATTACAGAGCCACAAGAGCCCTAATTACCTTTACAGTATCCAGTTATTTCCGTCTTCATGTTGAGCATGACTTACCTCTGAACTCCTGTTTCATAATTTGATATGTTTCTTTCCTTGTCTTTTCACATATTTCTCTATTCCTGGTGTTGCCATGAGGGGGCAGCTCTAGCTTTACGTTAGAGGGTTCATATGACCCCTTGGTTTCAAAAAATGCATTAGCCATTTTCTTAGCATATAAGGAAAATGTTTCTTAACTCTATTGAGACTTTTCGTTAAAACTGAAGGCGAAAGATGAAAACTGGATGAAGGAATGTTTATCTGGCTACTTCCCTTTAGAAGAACACGAAAAACTATGCTATTAATGAACTATTGTGCAACTTTTTTAGGATATGAAAACTCATTTACTACAGAGTGAGATTTTTTATATTTGTGTCAAGTGTGACTTTATTTTCTATATTGAATCGGTAGTAAAAGTTTACTGCATATACTTTTGTCATGACTGACTTATAATGCTGGAGCTGTCCCTGACAGTGATCTTTTTTACTAGGTTGAATCTATGAAAAAAAAAATCTCACGTATGTTTTTGTTCCGTTGACTTATAAAGCTGGAGCTGTCTTGATAATTTCTATGTCAAATGTGCAATAAAAAAAACCATGTACTTTTTGTCACCACAGCCACACGTAACACTATGAATTCTTATATGGTAAGTTACCTTTCTTGCACACCATGCACACCCTCAATGTGTTCTTTTAGTCTTATGTTGCGCTTTTCAAATGTTCCGTACTTTGATTTTGTTCTCTCTCCTGGCGTGTGATTATGCAAGACCCATTGCTGGAGAAATAGGGAACTTCTTCAGGCAGTTGACTTTTTTATTATTTTATCAAGTTGACGAAATAGACATTGAAACATGCTATATTTTATCAAGTTGACTTATAATGCTGGAGCTGTCCTGATAATTTCTATGTCCAATGTACAATAAAAAAAATTCGTGTGCGTTTTTGTCACCACTGATTCAAAATTCCGGAGCCACCCCTAAGCTTATGAATTCTTATATGCTAAGGTACCTTTCTTCCATACCATGCACACCCTCAATGTGTTATTTTAGTCTTATGTTGCATGTTTTGAATGTTCCGTACTTTGATTTTGTTCTCTCTGCTGGCTTGTGATTATGCAAGTCAAATTGCCGTAGAAATAGGGAACTTCTTCAGGCAGTTGACTTTTTTATTATTTTATCAAGTTGATGGAATAGGCATTGAAACATGCTATATTTTTACATTGTTTGGGACCCATCGAGCATCACCAAACTATAGTTACAAAAATCAGCTATAAAGTTGTTTCATTGTAACCAAAGTGGTCAACTTTGAGGCAAGTTCTGCAGGTGTTCGGTGTTTGATGCATTTTCTTCTCTCCCTCTCTTTATCTCTTCTGGGTGTGGACTGTCATGTTATATAGTATGGTATACTCGCGTAACTCACATGTCAACCACAAAGAATGAGATTGTTTAGTCTGATCAATGTTTTTTTAAATCATCTGTTGGTGTGATCAATTAGCAAGACACATTCGTTTGCTCGTGATGCCCTGATTAAGTGATTTTCCGAAACTTGAGTCTTGAGCCTAAATCATTTTTCTATAAGAATATACTCTTCTTTTTCTTTCGCGTTATTATTTTTTTCGTTATGTTCTCTGACTGTTGTTGCTTCTACAATGTGATATATATTGCAATTTGACCAGATTCAGCAGCAGATGGTTGGAATAACACCTGGGAAGGTCCCACTGCCTTATGAGCTAGCAGAAGATGGTCCTATCTACGTTAATCCGAAACAATATCATGCAATCCTCAGGAGGAGGCAAATGCGGGCAAAGCTCGAGGCTCAAAACAAGATAGCCAAATCTAGAAAGGTTTCTTCTTTGTGCATTCTCAGCTTTTGCTTGAAAGTCGGCTTCTGTTAATATATGTCAACTCACCATTTCTCTCTCCGCTCCAATACAAAAAAGAAGAAAAATAAACTGGGGCTTTACCTGCCATTCGTTGCACAACCCTTAGTGACTTATGGGGTTGCTGAATTATAGTTGTAAACAAGCTAAGTAGTGAGTTGTTCAATCTTGGCTCGAGATCTTGATATATTCTCTGAGTTTAAGTTGGCTCGAGATCTCGATATATTCTCTGAGTTTAAGCTTACCCAGCAACTCACTTGGCTCGAAACTTAAGGGATCTTGAAATATCTGTTCAAGTTTGGCTTGTTTATTCCTTGAGTGTAAGCTTACCTACTTGCGTTTGAGTCGAGTTTACAAAATTAATGTATCAAAGACGATTCAAGCTCACGTAGATTGGTTTGTATATTGGTCTAAAAATTATTGTGTTTGTACTTATTTTGCGTTACACTATGATGTTAATAGCATGTATCTGTCAAGTCTGATTTAATTTGACCACAATGCTTATGTTTTTTTAATCAAATGCAGCCTTATCTTCACGAATCGCGGCATCTGCATGCACTAAAGAGGGTTAGAGGATCTGGTGGACGTTTTCTTCCCAAAAAAAAGGATCAAAAACTTGATCCGATTCCTCCCCCCAATCCCCATTCCATCCCAAAATCACTCCCCTCGAGTCAAAATGGAGACGCACCGAAGTTTGAACCTGAAACCGGCAAATACGGTTCAATGTCAATCCCCACCCCCTCTGGTATCACAAGTGTTACCAATAGTGATATCGTTTTCTGGCAACCCGATCATGGGTTCTCAGTCACCTCTCACCGAGCTCACCACTGTGCACCGGTTGTTCGGTGAGAGATGGGAATGGAGAAACCATGTGGTCGGGCTAGGCAATTCATCCTTGGCTTTTGTCACCTTTATTTTTAGATTTATTATTACAAGAAGTAGTGGAGACGCCGGCAATGTTTACTAAATTACTCCTTTCTGCCTACTTGTTTAGATCATGTTTTCTGATGTTCTTCGGGTTTGGAACCCTGGTTTCTGGTTTGTTGAAAAGTAGTATATTTGAAGTTGGACAATATCATCTGGTGATATGTGGAGAAATGTTAGAGCTTTACAAGAAATTTATTGCCATTTTATGTGAATGTTTTGGGATTAGGCAGTGGCCAAATCGTATTCAACATGGCATTGCAAATGTTGGTGGTGGAGTATTTGGTACAACTAGGGTTTAAAGGAGATGCATCTAGACACGTCCGGACACAGATACATCTTGAAACGTTAGATGTACGTGGGGTTTTTAAATTATTGAGGGTTCCACGTGCATCGGTTCTGGGCATATCTGTGTGTACGGATGGATGGTTTGTGTTCTTATCATTACTCGGGTTTAAAAGGTTTGGTGTGATCGGTTTTTAAGATAATTTTATACTGAACTAATTATATCGGTTTTTGTAATTTTGTGAACCGAAACCAACCAATAATTGTACTAATCGAACCAAATTATTGTGCATTGGAGTGGTTTGATTCAATTTGGTTTGATTAATAAGTTTACGTTTGGGTTCGCGTAGTTGGAAAAGAATGGATAATATAATGTTTTTAAGGGTAAATTTCACTGACCTCCCCTGAGGTTTTTGGGACTTCTCAAGTTTTTGAAAATGTACTCACCTCTATTATTTTACATGACAATGTTAGAGCACCCACCTAAATTTTCAGAATCGAGTAAAATATTTACGTAGTCCTTAAATTATGTCTAAATGTTTTAAATTTTTTTAAACTATAAATTTAATTTATTTAGCCCTTAAACTATCGATTCGGGTTTTATTTAATCAAATTATTGAAATCCGTTTACGATTCGTTACGAGCCGTTAGGTAAGGGATTTAACTGTAATTTTAGTATGTTAGGAGGGGGCTTAAGTGAGATGAAGAATTTGTCAATGGAGAACATCTGTAAACTTCTTGGGTGGGGAATTTGCGAATACTCAAGGTGAAAGCCAAAGTCCAATTTTAATTTATCGGCTACTTCTGATCTTTTTTTTTAACCTATTGATTTGCACAAGGTTGTTACAGACTCAAATCTGTTTCAATGCCTTCCTAGAATTGCTCGATTGTTCTTGGAGTTATAAACAACCGGTGATCTAGGCTAATGATTCATTAGTTATCAGAATGTTAGGTTTCAAGAAATTGAAACAAGCTATTAACAACTTAATGAAGACATGTTTTAAGAACTTTGATTAAGCCAATATCAGTTAAAGATTTTTGTTTCATGATACGTGACATGATATTTCTGATGTGGGTTTATGTTCTTTTATAATTCTATTTGAGGAGAACTACAAAGGCTCGTATCTTTTGGTAATGATTTTGGTTTCTTCATCTCTATTGCGACTTGGTGCGTTTATGTTTTTTTACAAGGATGTTCCTCCTTCTTAAGACAACTTTTGATTCTAAATGAGTTAGCTCAGTTAAGCATAGCATGGCCTATTTTTTTTTTTTTTTTTTGTTGTTGTTCTTATGGACTGAAATTGCACTAAGTCATTTCCTAACAGATTAAAATTACAGTTAAGTCTCCATCCTAATAGTTCCTGTTGAATCTTAAAAGAATGTCACTAATTGGACTAAATAAAGTCTAAATTAAATTAATATTAAGTAAATAAAGTTAATAATTTTGAAATATTTTATAAGTTTTGAGCATAGTTTAAGGACAAAATAAGTATTTTACGCTTCCAGAATTCCATCCCCGATTTCAACCGAATAATCTGACTCCACAGCCGACTCCCTCTGGGACTGAGCCGGAAACGCCGATGTTTCAATCCACAACCGTCGTAGTACCCATCGGCGGTGGAATAGGGCTGGGATTAGCAAGAGCCCTCGTCAGCATTGGAAAATCATATACTCCTTTGTCATCTCCGCGACAACGTCGGCGGCGGAGTGGCCCCCATTCTAAGTCGGTTTGTGCCAATTTCAAAAATCAACATCCGAATTGTTCATATATATGATTTTCGAACTCCTATAGCCAGGATAGAAGCATGGAGTAGCAATATCTAGATTTGATTTGTATGAAATCCCCTAGCATTTAACAATAAATTCTGTTGGCATCTATCTTCATCAACTATAGGATCTATGCAGCATGAATCCATCCATGCCCTTAAGGTTTTGCTTTCATCATGTATTCGTATTTCTCTGCTAAAAATTTGCAGCATAATTGAGTTTCATATTTTATCTGCCATTCTTCATTCGGCTTCGTCCCTTCCTATGTAGCACTCACATGGTTCGGAGGTCCCGTATGCTTGCCAGACACGTTGGGGACACACCAGAATAGATAACCTTATAGCCAACCCGATTGTAACAAATCCCAAAAAGGGAGGAAAGGGATGAGAAAGGCTCAAGAGTACGGCATAGAGGGAGGGATGCGGTACGGCTTAAGATTTTTAAGAATAATTTTTCTTTTTTTGATTTCTCTAACATTACCCGATCACTAACTTAGGCATTGAAGGGGTGTTGACCGGTACCGCAGCGGTGTCCTTAGTCTTTTTGCACGTCCCTACCGATATTGAGAGATCAACAGAGGCGTTATCAGTTTTGATATTACATACAGTAAGTAAAAACAAATGTATTTTTAAATGAGGTGTAGCCAAACGGAGTCCAACACAAAGCACCTTACCAAATTCTGTGAAAATATCCGAATCCTCTTCGATCGTACTTGTCCCAACCGAAAGAGACAACTGTTGAGACCATTTCAACTACCTAAATATAAGTTACATATTCAAACCCTCTGGGAGCTGTCTTTATTATGTGTCCTTGACAAGCTATTTGGATTCGAATCAGGTCAATTTATAATATAAGAAGCTGCTGAAATGAAGATATGTGCACCTTAAAGTGATGAGTTGAACTGTTTGTATTGCTATCTTGATACAGCATCACTACGTCATTTTTTAGCTTGGCGTATTAGAATTTTGAAGAGTTAATATTGCAAGAGGAAGAACAATCGTTCCCTCCTTTCGTTCATTCTCGAAACTCTCGCAAGGCTCCCAAATGGTCTAACTCTCGCAACTGTCCATTTGTTTAGAGAAGGAAAAGAGTTTTGAGAACGCAGTCTTTTATGATGCGCAATCACACTTATCCCTTTGTTCCGTTGATTTTGTAATGATCTGCCCAATTATGTTGTTGCAATTTGTGCCACTGCCCTTAATCTGAGAAGTAAATGGTGGGTTCTAAGTTCTAAGATTAGACGATTGATTCTTGTTTTTATTCAAAAAGAAACTACAATTTATATTATGAGTTGAAAGTTGTTCTTACCAACCATGCGAAAGCTGGTAAGCTCAATATATATCTATATATACAAAAAAAAAAAAAAATTAATAAAGGATTTCTCATCAAATTTTGATGATCTGAATTGTTCAATGTATTTAAACATGTTTTTAAGGGTACCCGCAAGAACTCAACTCAAATATTACCAGAAAGAACTTGATCTAAGCAACTTTTCATAAAATTGTCAACATTTATGAAAAACTTTTTAGATTAAATCCTTGCTGATATTATTTGAGAATGCCTTTGTACACAGATGTGTCCAGAACTGTTGGATGCAAATGGGTCTCTTGAATTATTGAAGGTCTCAAGTGCATCAAACGGTTCTGAACACATCTGTGCCCGGATGTGTTCCTAACATCTGTTTACCTAGCTTTGTTCATATTATTTTGAATCTATTTCTCGCGGAGACACTTAAAAATATATTATAAACACATTGAACAGTTCGAATCATTAAAATTTGATTAAAAAATAGAAGCTTCACATTTTAACAAAATAAGATATCACTCGTATGAACGAGACTGTCTATATATGTTTGTGCGTGTTTGTGTGTTGGAAAAGGTAAACTGAAAGAGGAAAAAATAAAGCAGGGCCGGCCTTCAGGGGCCTCTATTTGATACTATAAATCAGTCAGGTATATGCATATGAACGTCAGCTTTATTCCTGAATTTCAAGAGAAAGCATGGTTTTTGGTCAATAGGGCTTCGGTTCTTATTGAATTTGGCTTATTATTTAATTTTAAAGGATTTTTATTTTTGATTTCTCATTTTTGACTGATTATAAATTATGGGGTTTTTAGGACAAGTTCTTCATACCTCTTTTGGGTCCTACATATTTTACAAAATAAGGAGATGATTGTATAAAAAAATAAATTAATACAATTTTTCAAGAAGAATGCTTGGTTTTTTTTTTTTTTTAATAGTCCAAAAAATTGTATCATTTTCCCGTGAGGGCTTCTCTTTGTGGTGCTTTTTCATTTCTTATAAGCATTAATAATATCTTTAGATTATCCTCTTACGTAATTCATTCTTTTTTAAAAAAAAAGGTTTCGTTTTAAGTGGATTTTAATTGTGAAATATATCGGGCCAGCCCTAATTCTGTGGAATTATAGACATTTGCTTTTCCATGAAACTCGATGCCTTTTTTTAAAATGGTGATTTAATTGTTACGACAAAAAAATAGAGGGATTTTACTAGATTTTGAAGGAGGTATTGGTCCATTCGGCCTATGGTATTTATTGAATTATTAGATTTATGAAATAGAACTTAATTCAGTCAATGCAGTTTAGACTAAATTATTTGTTGTGTTGTTTGATCATAATTAATAAAGTATTTTGTTTTAATAATTGAATTATCCTTGTAGGTGTATGACCCGTTTGGGTATGTATAGTTATTTTTGTATTTTAATATAGGATAAGTTTTTAAAAAAAATCACACTACCAAATATTTTCTAACAAATAAATTAATACAAATGAGGTTGCTTTTTGGGCAAAATAAATAAATGAAAAACCACACAAATTGGCTCGATTTCGGTTCTATTTATAAATAGTCAACGCTAATTTGTCTCTTTCACTTTTGTTGATAATTACATTACTGTCCACACTGTATTTGTTAATGTGTTCGGTTGGCTTTTCTCCAAAAAAATTTAGAAATTTTTTATGAACTTATTTGGAATTTTTTTTCCAAACATTGTTATTTTTTTTCCAAATAATATTCATTTTCTTATAAAAGAGAAGAGAGAGAGAGAGAACACCTCAAAAATGCCGGAAAAATTTAAATTCTAAATTTTTTGTGAAACACTCACGGCAAACATCTCAACGTTTTTTTCTCAAAAATCGTTTCAGAAACACTCAACTGAAACTCTCAAAAAATAGAGTTATATTTGTGGAATATTTTAAGTTTAGTGGTCTTATTTGAAATATTTTATGAAAATTTGCATTATAATGTTTTGTGCACAGTGATAAATGCTAGAATTTCATATTTTTTATGTGTACACAACTTGTAAATTTTTGACGACTTTAATCATCTTTGTCCCCGATTTTTTAATTTAAAATCTGCCACCATCCTATCTCATTCCCCAAACTAGAAAAGAATTTCATCCTCCATCCCGATCCCGGTCCCGATCCCTGCCCCGCCTTGCCTTGCCTTGCCCCTTTTTCTAATAGAAAAAAGATCAATTTACCCTGCGTGAAAATTAACCACAAATTCTTAATTGCAAGGCTATAAAAATTGCACAAATACAAATTACATAATATAACAACTAAAATTTAACTTTTCAAACAAAAAAACCAAAACCCAAACATAAAAGTAGGTTGCATAAACTGAAGCTCAGATATAATATAGTTAAAATTGGGACCAGAAAGTTTTGTTGTGCATTATGCACAGCTGGATGTGTTGTACGTCAAAACGGCGTCATTTTTGCGCGCAAAATATTATCCAAACAGTATGACGTTGACCGAATAATATTCGAGCAATATTTTACACGCCAAAACGATGTCGTTTTGATGCACACCAAACTCTCCAATTCCGTTAAATTGTTCAATAAGACGCAGTTTGAACTAACTTAAATTATTTTATTTTTTATTAATATATTTTTAAAATTTAATCAGAATATTTAATTTTTAAAATTTTTCTAAACTAGAGAAAGCAAAACAATAGAAAATTATGCCCGGAATTTGAAATAAAAGGCAAAAAAATATGAAAGACAATATAAAAATTCAATCAGTTTTATCTTTAGTGACTTTTTATTTTTTGATTTTTCTTGTAAAAATAAATGAAGAATTAATTTTTTTTTGACACATAAAATGGAAAAAAGTTCAAACAACAACCTAAATAAATTAGACCAAACCACCCCTAAAAGTGATCAGCCCATTGATTTGGTTTTGTGATAATTGAACTTGAAGTTCTCACGAGTAAGAGCATGTAATCCTCCGCCAAGGGCCCAAAAGGCTACGTGACACTGGTCCACTGGAACATTTTTCCCGATAAAAATAAAATAACAAAGGTCAACATGAGAATTTCGTGGTAGGAAATAGAGAAGGTATCTCTTTTAAGGAGTCTAATATTTAGTTTGGTCCAATTTTAATTGGGAACTTTTGAAAAAATAAAGATCCGGCCCGATTTTCAAATGTTAAAAATCAATCCAGAGCGAATTGGACCGGTAGTATATTATATATATTTTTTTTTCTGGGGGCTTCATCCAAAATTGTAATTGAATTGAATTTGATTGATTTTGTTTAAGTTGATGGATTTTGTCCGAATTATTGATGAATTTCGTAATGGGCCAAATTGTATTTCAATTGATTTTATTTTATGAATTTTAATATTTTTAAAAATAAATTTGGACTTGGCCTGAATGTGGCCTAAAAAGCCAAACAAGCTAAACCGGTGTAACCAGTCCGTTTTCAATTTGTAAATCTTATCAAATCGGATCAGTGACACTCCTAGCTAAACCACATTGAGGGTATCAAAAGTGGATTGGAAAACCCTACAACTAGCTTTTACATTGCGTGATCAACGTGCACGAGTGTCAATATGGACATGTTGTGACTGCGAAAGTATTTTTTAAAAACATCTCACAATGTTAAAATTCGTAAAAGTGAGAACTGCATAGCGGAGATTAAGAGCATGAACGATGACTCGTACTGAGAGATTATATAATTAGCCCCGTGATCTCATCCATATTATGACAGTTTCAAATTTACATTTTCTTTATCTTTTTAATTTGTTTTTAAATACAATCACACTTTAGAATAAATGACAACCAAACGTGATTTAAATCTTTTATAAGTATTACTAAGAATATATATTTAACTAACTTATACGGACTACCTCAAGGGTAATTTTGTAATTTTGATTATAACATTTTCTTATAAAAATCCTTTTTGGAATTCAGAAAAATTTTAGAACATAGATGCTTTGGACACACCCAAACACAAAATATATTCAGAACTATTAAATGTACACGAGGCCGCAAATTATTGAGGACCTCATTTGTGTAAATAACATTACTCTTTGAAATTCTCAACAAATGGAGAAACTAAAGGAAAAAAAAACTTATAAAAAAGAAAAGGGAATAAAGAAAAGAAAAAGAAAAAGAGTGACATAAGATCTGTGTAAAGCCTGATCCAATTTTTTTTTAAATAAAAAATATATACACATACAACCTATATGTATATAGATTTGAGGCTTGTTATGCAAAGTGCATAGCAAAACGTACTGTGTGTTAAAACGTCACAAAAAATATTATTTTGAGTTCTATAAGAGTATTTATTTTTTCGTCACGTTTTGCTGCACATCACGTCTCTCCCGTTTTATATGAATATATGTAACACAAGTTAGTAAAAAGAATAAATAGAGAAAATTTATGGTTTCAAAAAAGTTACCAGAATTCAAAATGAATGGAGTAGATTTAATTAAGTGTGTAGGTTTTTAAATCTAAATGAATCATAGTTTTTTATTTTAAATTTGAAAATATTTTTGAGAAATTTTTTTGGGACCCTACCACTCTTCAAATAAATATAGATAAATAAAGGGATAATATCATATCCATTGAAAATTTATTATTCAGATGTTCAACGCTTATCTTTTTGGAAACATCTTGCTCTTTTTCTATGTCCCAAAACCCTAATATTAATTAAGACTTTCTTTTTCTTCCTATTTTTAATTTTATTTTTCTTAATATTGTACTATCTATTTTAATGTTTCTGGAGTCTGGTCTCTCCGAGTCTGGGTAGCGGCTACAAAAGAAATTCCCTCTCTCCTCTCTCCTCTCTCCTCTCTCCCTCTCTTCTTGGTCTTGAGAACTGAAAATGGGTGTTTTGGGTCCTCAGGGTTTCCCTAATTGCTGATTATATGCTTATTTCTCCAGTACTAGTTATCAATATATAAACCCCAACATTTTATAGACCGAGTCGCGTATTTTGATTCTATGGACGGAAGTGGGCAGTACAACCCTCGAACAGTGGAGGAGGTTTTCAGGGATTTCAAGGGTCGCCGAGCCGGCATGATCAAAGCCCTCACCGCCGGTATGCATATATCTATGAATTTATTTGTTTAATCGATAATTTATGTTCTTATGTTTTCCCGAGTTTTGAGTTTTTCTTAGGGATTCCAGTAGGTTTTTTTTTAGCACATTCTCGTGTACTGTACTAATTGTTTTTTTTTTCTGCAGATGTTGAAGAATTTTATCAGCAGTGCGATCCTGGTTAGTTAGGGTTTTATTTCTTACTCGCTGTGTGTGTTTACTTGGTCTTCTAATCTCTGTATGTTCTTGATTCTAGGTCTGCGTTTTACAATGTGTGCAGTTGTATCTCATTTAGTGATGCTGAGAAAAGCTTCATTATGTTGCTATGATTGTTTTCCCCTTTTCAAAGTATGCTTTGGGATACTTGCATACCTTGGTTTTTGCAGTTTTGGTTTCTTTGACTGCGTTTGATTCTATTGTTTTCCTTGTTTTTTTCTTATATATGTGCGATTACTTATTATTTTTCACTCCATACATGCATTTGACTCACAATCTTATATTCTGAAATATTTAACTGAAGTTTATCATTATATCTGTTCCTTACATGCATTAAATTGGCCATCCGCCAAAGGAATTTGTAATCTGGACTACTTACGTTTGGTTAGCAAACACATTTCTTCTGTTTACACTTCCATGCCCTTCTGACGCCGATAATTAATATTCATTTTAAAGTTTTGAGTTATCTTCCCCTTGCTCCCAACAGGTATGCAATTTTCTGTTACAACTTGTTGTGTTAACCCTGTTTAAATTAATGATGTTTAGTGTCTTTGAGCATCTGATATTCCTTGCAGAGAAAGAAAATCTTTGCCTCTATGGATTCCCTACTGAGCAGTGGGAAGTTAATTTACCAGCTGAAGAGGTGCCTCCAGAGCTCCCAGAGCCTGCATTAGGCATTAACTTTGCCAGGGATGGCATGCAAGAGAAAGATTGGTTGGCTTTAGTTGCCGTTCACAGTGATGCATGGTTACTTGCCGTGGCCTTCTATTTTGGTGCTAGATTTGGTTTTGATAAGGCTGACAGGTGTTTCTTCTTCCCTCTACCCAACTATGGTGCATTTGAATTACAATTTGTAGTTTGCTAGCCAAAATGTTTTCTTGTCGACATGCTGCTATTTTCCCTTTGTTCAAGCATGGGATCTGTTTGACAAAATATTTGCATTTCAATTCGATATGATTTATGCTATTTCGAAATGAGGATTGGCATTTTTGTTGTCGGATGCATGTCTGTACGGGAAAGCCTGAAAAAAGACTCATATTGATTGTGATTTGCGCACCAAGGTTAGCCCCTTGCCTTCTAATTACCACACTAGCACTGGTAAAAAACTGACTTGGTCAGCATCAGCAGGAGTGATCCTGAACCAAGTGTGTTGGTATTAGTTCCTATAAGATGCTAAAAGTAGGCCATTTAGCTATTTGATGTTGAGCATCGAGTTGTTGTCCATAGCAAGATATTAGTTTGAGTCGTGTGTAAAATTTGTTGCCCTTCCTGTCGTCTGTTATATGTATTGTATATCTTCATATCTTGCTTCTGTGTTGTACAGAATATAGTTCCACATTGTTCAGTATCCAGTGTCACTATATTATAATTTCCCGGTTAATCCTGTGATGAAATCTTGCTGGAACTTGTGGTGCAGGAAACGTCTCTTCAATATGATAAATGATCTCCCATCAATATTCGAGATTGTGACTGGGAACGCGAAGAAACAAGTGAAGGATAAGTCAGCAGTCTCGAACCATAGCAGCAATAAATCCAAGCCAAACTCAAAACTGGTAAAAGAAACACCCTCACACTAATTATCTTCATTTTTTGTCTTTTGCTTAATTCATTGAACTTTCTGACCCTATACCGCATCAACTTACTGCGGCCACAAATTGAATTTTGAACTTCCCTTTGAAGTTTGAATGTGAATAAATCAGCCAAATAATGAAGGCAGCTAATGGTTTATCATCTTGAGGAGCACCATTCTTTTATTTCTTCAGCCTATGAGGCCACACACCCGCTTGTCTTTTTCTCTTTTTTGGCTGTGGTACTAATACATCAAACTCTTGTGTCATTGTTTTGGGGACTAGAGCTGCTGCACCTGGGGCAGAATTTACTGTATTGAGCTTATAATGAAAAACACTTATGTGGCGGACATTGGACACCAAAAGCCGTATGGTTTTGTGCCGGTTTTCTTGTATGACAAGGAACCCTAGCCTCCACATCCTGTGATACATCTACTTGCGTGACACAGATTGGGTTAGACCATGCCCAACTCCCAACGAGTCGAACTGCATGTCACCGTTTAACATTTGTCCGATGCTCAACCTTAACAAATGAGCATCCCTTGTGGGTCTTTTTTTTTTCCATGTCTTGTTATTTGAATATGCCTCAAGTATTTGAGCTTGAAATTAGTCTCGAACTATTTGGTTGCTAGTCAATTCTGAAAAGGTTTGCTTCTTTTTGTATAAATGAGAAGCAAAATACATTTCGAAAGTCTCGTGTTTGTGCGAGACACTCGTTGAACACCCAACAAATTTTGAATGTGCTATCGAGCTTGTACTACTTTTTTGTGGTTTTTGAAAGATTGTTTTGGACACTTGGGGGACACGAGTGTCGATTGCTCACTGGAAACACACGAGTTGCAGGGAAGTTTGATTACTTGGAGCCTGAATGATTAAAATCAAAACAGGGTGAATTCATACCTGTTAATGCCTCCTCTTTTTGGCTTTTTGTTTCTATTAGCAACCTTAAGAATTTGTATTGCTGCAGTGATGGACACCTTGCAAAAAACTTTATGTTTTGCATTGGAAAGTGGTAGCCCAATTTGACGTGCATCTTGTGTCATTTTTCTCTTGTACTAGGTTCTTCCCTTCCAAGCGTTGTAGTTTAACCCTTTTTTGTTTTCATGTTATTGGATCAGTTTGAATGTCATGGGATATGAACCGTCATGAACTTTGTTGGAGCTCATTGGTTTGTTGTTTGAGATTCATCTCCTA
Organism: Arctostaphylos glauca; assembly: GCA_019985065.2. Classification (NCBI taxonomy): domain Eukaryota; kingdom Viridiplantae; phylum Streptophyta; class Magnoliopsida; order Ericales; family Ericaceae; genus Arctostaphylos; species Arctostaphylos glauca. The sequence continues at coordinate 3,555,313 of JAHSPW020000002.1, forward strand.
AGTTACTAGTCACAGGCGTCTCTAAAAAACTGCATCTTTAGGCTTTGTCAAGAACAAGTGAATATAATCTGTTTATTTCTCAAGAGTTTAGACTTTCTGCTGTCTGCCTCTTTAAGAATTAAGAGTAAAGCAACCCGGAGGCTGGCACATCTCTTGGGGAATCACGAAGCAGTCAGAAGTCCAATCTCTTGTTTTTTCCACCTTTTTCACCATATTTTTCTCTCAACCTTCACATTGCATTGCAGTTGGCTTCAAGTTCTCTCGCAAAATCAAATTCTCTTACCTGACCATCGGAGGAATATTTTTTGTTCTCCTTTCGAGTTCTTTAAATGCATGCCTTGCTTTATTGTAATTCGTCGTCTTTTGGAAATGAAAACAGCGAGGTCCTGAATCCCAGGGCAAAAGCGCAAAGCCAAAGGACGAGGAGGAGGAGGGATTGGACGAGGAAGAAGAGGAAGACGAGCACGGGGATACCTTGTGCGGAGCATGCGGAGAGAACTATGGTACAGACGAGTTCTGGATCTGTTGTGACATATGCGAAAAGTGGTTCCACGGCAAGTGTGTGAAGATCACTCCAGCTAGGGCCGAGCACATCAAGCAGTACAAGTGCCCTTCATGCAGCAGCAACAAGAGAGCGCGGCCTTAAACACCGCATCTCGGCTCAATGGGTTCTCTCTCATTATCTTGTGCATGTCTCCTCCATCTTGCACTCAACTAACTGTTAGTTGCTCATTTTCATCATCCAATCTTACTTTGCCATGAAGGTGTATTGAATTCAGTACTGTGGGTCCTGTTAATCTTGTTTATTCTGATACATCGCTTGTTTGCGTCTCCGAATATTTTCAATTTGATTCGTATTGAACATATTTGATTTAGGAAGGTTGATTTGAGAGAGGGATGAGTTTATTTCTCAAGCAAGTGTTTGGATCTTGGATTTCTGTAGCAATTTGTGGTGGGAAAAGCAAAAGACTGGGAGATCCTTTTTCCTACCTTTTTCTTTCTCCCACGAATCCAAGATGCAAACACAGTTAGCAGTTTTTTTTTTCCGGATGGAAATGGTATTTTGTGTCTGTATTACACTACAATTAAGGCCGAGTTTGGTATGATTTTTCTTTCAGAAAGTCTAGGCACACTTTAAGACACAAATCTGAATACAAATATGTTCGGAATCGTTTGGTGCACGTAAAGTTTATTATTTTAGAGGGTTTTATGCCTGTGTCCAGGTGTATGTATTTAAGGGGTGTGTGTAGATTTATTATTGTTCTTTTGGTTTATTGTCTTTATTAAAAAAAAATGCATTTGTCAGTTGTACGTACTGTTTTGGTGGATTATTAGTTCGTTTTGATGAGAAATTTTTAAAAAATAAGAAATTATAAACTGAATTTTAAAGAAAGTTTAGAGAAGATAAAAAAAAATATGTAGGAGTATATGTTTTGGATTATTTTCACTTTAGTGAATTTTTTGAAGATTTTGTTCATAATTTCATAAATTTTTAAATTTCTCTTGTCAAGATGAATTAATGATATGTCGAAAATTAATGTAAGATTGACAAACGATAATTCGTTTTTGAATAACGATAAAAATTAATAGTCCAGAAATAATTTTGACCTAATAGGGCCAGCAGATTAATGAATGGATATTGTGGGCCCTGTGGCGTGATGGTTTCCCGTGCGCTAGACATATATTTTGATGTTCCCAAATGCCTAAACAGTTTGAGAGGTTGCTCGTGGAGAAGCTAACCTAACGGCATTTCCAGTTGTTTAGGCCAGATTTTGCCAAACTTCACAACCCCAAATGGTCACTCTCTTTCAGTGATTGGGTAAGGGTAAAGTAGTATAACGACACGTTCGTGGTTTGTACAGTATTGTCTGTTTTAGCCGTCTAAATTTCATTGACTTCCTAGTAACCCATTTATGCATTGTTGTACACGCTGAACTATGAAGTTTCATTTGGATATCGCGCCCTCATAATTATAAAAAGTCTCGTATAAGATAGTATTATACTCTGTTACATGTAACGCTCAACTTTTCATCCACCAAACAATATTGGATCTTGATCACTCATTAGGACGTCCACTGAAAATTTCTCCCAAATTGGACTCATGATTGACACCACATCCTGTTGAAGTGTCACAAGTGATGTGCCGTCATCTAGAGACATGCCAACAGATCACTATTGCTAAATTTAGACATTTTATATGTTTGTAAATGCCAAATTTGGATAGTGTCTGAGCTAAGACTGGGCTAAACAAACCCACTAGAAATGGTCATAACGAGTAGCCTAATAATCCAATAACAATTCCATCCTCTCCTATATTGACTGTGAAAGTCATATTTGACATACGTAAGCTAAAGCTAACAAAAAAATAAAATAAAATAATAATATTGTGTTAAATTTGACAATAATTTTAACTTTGTCAAATTGTCACATCACTTAAATCAATTAATTTTGATAAAAAAATGATAATACATGTCTAAATTAATAAATTTATGTCAAAATCTCACCAAATCGTACATAAAATGCACTGACCACCCCTAAGCTTTCTAACAATTGTATTATTGGAGGGACCTCTCTTGTAGTTTTGAAAAATACACTCACCTCCCCCTATTTTTAAAAGTATTGCACTGTTTTCTCCCCAGCCGTTCAAATCTGTTTAAAATAGGTTACTTCTTGTTGATGTCATCAAATTTCTTTTCAGAAATACCCACAACAACCTTGGACATGCTATAAGAAGGATTGTTTTTTAAAGACATTCTGCATATCTCCTTATCTCACCAAAGAGTAAAGATATGTAATTTATTTGAGTATAGTTATTTTATTTTGTACAAATGCATTAGTTAATTGTTTATTTATTTATCCATGTAATTTTTTTTTTCTAGTTATGAACATCTCATCTAATATTGAAAGCGTCCTTAGGACTCGGAACAAAACGTGTCAATTTTAATTAAGACTAATCATGTCAATTTTGTCCCATTTTTCGTCTTTAATGTTTTTTAATTTATTGGACATAATTTTATACTTTTTAAATTCGTTTCGTCAAGACGAACCAATAATCTATAAAAATTAGGGAAGGTGATTGCATTTTTCAAAACTACAGGAGAGATCCCTGTAATTGTTAGAAACTTCATGAGAGTTAAGTGCATTTTACCCTTAAAATTTTAATTTTTCAACTTTTTCCAAACTGTAACAATTGGAAACATAATTTTGACCAAATTATGGTGACAACAACATGAGGTCTTGAACCCTACTCACAATCCAATTCCATCGCTATATTGGAATTTGGACCAAGTAAAATGATTTGTCGTAAATCCAAACGTATGGAGGCCACGAAATGTGAGAGAGATAGATCATTGAGTTGGAGTAGTTTGTATATTTGTGCATAGTATGAATATTTTATCAAAACCACTATAATTTGGAGTAATTATTCACTAGTTTGTGGGTATTGTGGTGTCTCAACCGGTTTCTTTATCACACATTGACACGGAATTCATACGTTCACTTATCTGTTCCACGTGTGTGTGTAATAGAGAGTACGATTAAGACACCACGAAACGATCTTCCAATGTCCATTTGATAAATAGTTGAATAATGAGTACAAATTATTTAACAAAAATACAAAAGTCGATTTTGAAATAATAAATTTCAAAAGGAAAATGCTAATCACTGTCTATTAGGCGATCGATAATGTATAAAAAATGTATCGATATCCGTAAACTGTATATTAATATTCGTGAATATGCATTGATATCTGTAAAATAGGTATTGATATTCGTGTTTGTTTGACATTTTGTATATATTATTCATCGCTTGTAGTAGGCCAGAATACACAACAGTGGGCCATCTTTGGCCCATCTGTTCTGGGGCCGAGTTGGGTTGCGCCCAAAGAACTACGTTATTTGCTGTAAGTGTATAGGCTGAGATGACCTATGTGAACCTGGGCATTGTCCTTCGGCTAAGCAACCATATTCAAAGATTCTTTAAGTCTTGACTTTCGGCCATGCTGCCGGAGGTGTTACCACGTGGAAATATACTCCTCACGTTTCAGGCAGATGCGGGGAAGACGGTGCAGACATGTCCGTTCGACTCGTATGGTTGTGCGATACTTGGCATTACCACTGCTGTTCTCGGACCACGACGTCACATTTTCAGCCGGAGTCTTAGATAGGCAGTTGGGCCTCTACTCTATAAATATTCCACGAGCATTCTCATTACAGGTACAAGCACGCTCTCATTAACTCTTGTACTTTCAAGTTACTTTTGCTCTTACGAAAGACTAACTTGATCGTCAGAGTGCCCGCCACCGTACGTGACAGAACTACTCACTGATGAAAATATTTGACTACATCTTGATTCAAGTCAAATTTTGAAGGGAGCAAGTTATTGGAACAAAATGTGGAAGCAATTTTAACTAAGGAAAAAACTACAACCACACAAATATACACGTGCGCGCTCTCACAATACTCCATGGGCCCCACACATTGCACTTTATTGCATCACAAGGTGTAAGCAATTTTAACTAAAGAAAAAAAAACCGTAGCCATACACGCAATACACAAACTTAAAATGCCCTGTTGCACCCCACAAATATTGCTCTAATAAAAACATTTGGCTCTATCCTAGTGCAAGTCGAATTCTTTTAAGGAGCAAGTTATTAAAATAATATGTGCTAACCAGATTCACTAAAAGAGCAAGTAACCCTAAACAGATGGGACGTGATATGATCACTTACTGATGACTTATTTGGCTCTTTGTTGGTGTAAGTCGATCTCTACAATAGAAAAAGTCGTTGTGAAGAATAGTGCAAGTAAAGTTACTAACCCCCCTCATCTATGGCTGTTTCAAGAGCACTAAATAACTCTCCTTAAAAAAAGACAACTAGTCTTGGTAAAATAATTTTTTTTTTAAGAGATTGGGGGTAGCACCAAACATGGTCTTTCCTCTCTGGGTAGGCCCCAGCTCAAAACTATCACCTATGATCTTAGAGGAGTGCTACAATACCAGAAAAAATACCCAGAAATTTTTTCGAATTCAAAATTAAAGGTCATGATTCACTTGAATTTGTGGGCCATATCACTTGAATTTGTGTACCCACAAATTTAAGTAAATCATAACTTTTCATTTTGAATTCGGGAAGCTTCTGGTTTTTTTATTCTTAATTCTTACCATATAACAGAACTATCAAACAACACAACAGAACAAAGCAACACAGAAAAACATACAATTAATGGATTGGAGAACTAACTTCCCAGCCAATCCCCAATTGGAAAATTCTAAGTCTTCCATTTCGATTTTCTGAATTCTTTTTTGAAGTGAAGTAATCCAATTGATATTTCAAGAACTAAATTAATTGGATCAAGTATTTATTCAATCTCAACTCTGAAAAAATCAAAATAAGACATAAAATTCAAGAATTGTGATAGTTTAAAGTAATTGAGACAGGTTGTCTTTTTATCAATCAGTCTACCCATCTTGTTATTACAAAATTAATCTCAATAATTTTTTGAATAGAGTAACAAAACAAGTAAAATTTTACAAAATAAATAAGCTATTGCTATCAACAATATTTGTCTACCTGTAACTACAAAACAAAAAAAAAAAAATTCAATCCCATATCCAAAAATTTTGTAATCAGTAAAAAAAAAGAAAATGTTTATTAGTTAAAAATAAATTATCAAATACGTACTTAACAACTTAGCTAAAAAGCATATAATAGTTCCAATTAAGAATTTTAAATAAGTTAATTAGTATACTATTGTGTGCAAATAGACGTATTACATTACGCACCACATGATGGCTTGCAAAGAAAACAAAATTCAAACAAAAGACTTTGTTACACACCAATAATAAATATTTATTATTTATTATTTATTACACTACTCACTTAAATTAAGACAATAAAAAATTATTAAAAATTACCAACATTTTAAGACATTGAACTCACAATCTAAAAAAATTAGTATCTCAAATTCACTTAGATTTGAAATCCAAAAGAAGCGAAGAGTAAATCAAGTTATCTATTTATAAATTGTAATTTCATTAGTTTATATTTGATTTTCGCAATCTTCTGTTAAATCGTTAAGAGTTTTTTTATATGTCCTCATTCATTTAAAATTATATTGTAATTTATACAATTTAAAATATTAATGATTAGATCACTTCTGAAAAAACAGAATATGAATTGTCTTATTAAAATATGTCATATTATTATATATATTAAAGTAAGATTTGGCTAATAAATGTTAGTAATATAGAATAAGAAAAATCATATCATAGTAAGTTCGACTTCGAGTTTTCATAATTAAACAAATGAAAAAAGAATAATAGTATTTTATTATGAGAGAATAATTTGATTCCAACAAACCTTTATTTTGCGCAATCGGTGACGACATTAGTGATGCATCTTTATTGGCATAAATTATTAAAAAATAATTAGATAATTGTAATCGGTGATAACATCAGATCCCATCACTATTCTGAACTATTCATAAAAAAATTAGCTAATAGGTCATTATCAATACAATTTTAGATTTATTTTTTGTTCGTGCTCCCCCACTACTATCCATATTCAAAATTTATCTTCTCCCACATGTCATTCAGGTCGCTCGGTCGTAACACTTGGTATAACCATTATTATCAATTATCAATATATAATTCTCAACAAATTTCAATGACAATTTTTTATCATAATTTATGCAATGTTTACACAATTTTCCTAATATGTGCAACTTGAAAAATCTTTCATATCTTAGTCTAACTCTCTTTTTTTGTAGTGAAGTATTCTGATTGATATTTCAAAGACTAAATTAATAGGGCACTTATTTTTTGATCATATCTATAAGTGTTTACTAGTTTTCCATCTCTTTCACTTTTAAAGGATATATTTTAGTCATTTTTTTTAAAATATCAAAATTATCCTTAATTTCAAAAATTGCACAATTCAAGCACCCAACTTTTAAAAAAGAAAATACTAAAATTTTATTACCATATCAATTCGGCAACAAGCAAAACATGAGATTACTGGATCAAGATTTGGAGAAAATATTTCCCATTAGCCCATAAATATCTCCTCTTAACTCGTTGTAAAATATTTTATTTTTTTGCGATGATAAATTTGCAGATCATGGTAAATTTTTGCAACTTTAAAATATCTTATTTTTTTGCGATGGTAAATTTTCAAATTATGGTAAATTTCTGTAAAATCTGTCGTATAATGTTTGACCAATATAATCCTAAACGGATATTACAAATAGGAACAATAATAAAACAAAATTCACTCCATGCAGAATCCGAACTGTCTTCAGTAAATATTATTTAGGTTTTTACTTGCAACACTCAAATTCCGGTGAAAAATAATAGAAAATCGGCAAGTCTATGTCATACATGTGGCGAATATAAGAAATTTAGATTTAAGAACATAAAAAATAAAAAATATATGATTTTATGGAAGGATTAAATAAATCCTGTGATATTCTCAAGATTCCGTGAATCACTAAAACAAAAGTTCGTGGAAATGGTATATTAATAGATTTTGGCGAAAAAAATGAAAAAAAATGATTTTTTGGATCTTGATTTGTGTAACCAAAGTCACTAAAACATATTTCGGTAAAATTTTTAAGATTCTGATGAGCATCTTTTCAATTCCGGTGATATTCTCAAGATTTATTAAAAAGTATTACCATATTTGATTTCACAATTCCATCCTAATTACTGCTATGATCTTAAACCTACTAAATTAGGGGCTGCTGTCGGAGACCCTACCCCGATCGGAGACTCAACCCTGATTAGCACTAACTTAGTATTGAGTTTTTTACAAATATGGCTAAAAGATTCACGAGATGCTCTCAAAAAATCTAAACCGAATTTCAAACTTTATGCCCATTTGTGCTGGTTAGCAAATACCCTTTTTAAAGTACAAGCATAACAGTTGGAATATCAATTTTAAAATACGAAGGTATGGTAGTGAATCTTTTCACCTTAATCAAACAAAAGGAATATCATATATCTGTATTATGCCCATATGGCATTTTTTAATTTAATTATTTGGCATAATTTAATGATATATTATTTTTTTGTCTTTCTTTATGATCTTTTTGTATTTGGTAATTTTACAATTAATTTTTACAAATTATTTGTTCGTCTTGACGAAAAGATTTAAAAAATAAAAAATTATGTCCAAAAGATAAGAAAAACTCACCAAAGAAGAAAATCATCCAAAATAAACAGATTTTTTATATTATTATAATTATTTTTTTGAAGTTTTTCCAAAATGGGTTCATATTTTTTATTTTTCCCAAACTTCTCGTCGAGATTAATCAATAATTTATAAAAAATTAACGTAAAATAGAAAATTAACATTTTTTCAAATAAAAATAAAAAATAATCTAAAAGAAAAATTAGCTCAGATAGAGGAGAGAAAATTACTGGACAAATAGATAACATAGCTTATTGAGTTAAAAAAAAAACATAATATGAATTTCAAAGCCTAAAAGAATTCTGCAAAAATCAAGTTGACGGGAGTCGATTAGAGCCAAAATATGTTGTGCCAGTGCATTTCTATACTTACCGTTCATTTATTAATAAGAAATATGATTTGCTCACACTGAGTTATTAATCTCCGATCCACTTGATTTAATATAATAAAAATCATGCTGTGAACAATTAAATGGATACATTTTTTAGTTCATAACGAACTATTCGGAGAGCACAATAAACCCGTCGATTCGGGAGAATTTATTCGGCACTTTATAGACCGTCAAGTAATGTTCTAAATTTTTCAACCACTACGATGTGATCGTTCATATATTTAATCTTAAATGTTATGTTAACATTTAATAATAAAATAACTCTAAAGTGCCACGTAACGATACCTTCAATAATTTATCCGGTTTTCGGGTTGATGTAAAAGGGTGCCGGATTCAGATTTCTATTGCCCCAGTCGGGATGCCACGCAAGCATTATTGGCGTCCCGGAAAAGATTTTTTTAAGAATATTCCTTTTCCTCAACTTCCAGATCCAAAATGTCTCTATCCACCCAAATCGACTTGCCAATCACCCTCCCCAAACGTGGATCTAGCCAGCTGTGGGACCCTTCATCCCCCAACCAAGCCAAATTGGTCAATCTGTTCTATTTTGGCTTATCTTTCTTGGAAATTTGAAAGGGTTTTGGATATTTTTATTGAACAAATTTGGAATATTAGAGGGTAGAGGGTTTTATGGTAATCGAATAAAAATTTCATTCATGCTTGTTATTATGTCTATCACCCAAAGATCGAATTCTGCTCATGAATGAAACTCAAAAGTTTATATGCAACTCAAATGTTTTGCATCTCAAATATCTCTTTGGCTTTATAAATTGAAGTCTTATTTTATAATTTCAAGTACAGTAAATTCGGAGAACTCCATGTGAAAATCAATTACAAATATATTTTCATCATATATTTGAATTCTTTGTGAGAGAGAGAGACAGACAGACGAAGTGAAGTTCGACAAATGGACGAACATTAATGTTATGTCCGATTAGCCGGTTTATCTTGAAAGACAGACGACGATTGTGATCCTCCAACATCCACAGTGATGCAATTTACAGTTTATGTTGTTTATCCGATCTATAATTTCGTTATGTTATGTTATTTGTCTCAATGATGAATAGATATATATTTGCAAACACTCCCGAATATGCTTCAACTTAATTTCTTAAACTAAAATCTTAACCTATGTTTTTACAAATTTAAGACTTATATCAACGTCCAAAAAATTCAAATTTTATCAAATTTATTTTTTGAATCAATTTACGATTTTAATTTAAAAAACAAATATGACATAATTGACAAAATAAGAACCTTTCTTCACGAATAACAAAAACTATTTTGCAAATATTTTGAATTCTGAAACTATCAAAGACATTAAAAAAACTTAAACAAGCTCAATAACAACATAAAAGAATATTAGGACAAATTTTATCTAGTTTTTTAAATATGAATTTTCTAGCTGCAATTTTCACAATTTTAATTTTACTAGTAGCTTTAATCTACCATTATTATTATTTTTAATCTACATAGTTGTGTGGAGATTTTTTTTTGAACTTGTTTAAGCACATTTCAATTAATTTTTAAGGGATTCACCTCATAATAGTTAATAACACATAAAAATTTTAAATTTCAAATTTTAAAAGAAAACAAATATCTAAATCTCATACCTTGATCATTAAACCGACTCTTTGAATTTATACAATATAGATATTAAAAAATATATAACACATTAACTACAATAATATAAGACCAACGTGTATTATCGGATGAACGAATTACAACATTTATAACGATGGGCGTGGTAATTTATGTACAAAAAATTATCTTAAATATTGTGCAATTACTCTCAAAGCCTAATATTTGATTATTTTTTTTCAATAATATTTTTAGATCACTTCACTCCATTCATAAATATGCGAAATGATTGTATAGGAAATAGTACGAGGTATGCGAATGTCGGCCCGAAATAAAATTCGAGGTTTTAAAGAGTTTAATTAAAAAAAAAGTTTAAAAGATCCAGAAAATTACAAATACGCATATTCGAAGTAAAGTTCCACCTTATTCCCTCGGGTTCCCTCCTACACGCACACTCTCTCTCTCTCTCGCACACACTCACGCACACACACACTCTCCCTCTCTCTCTCTCTCTCTCTCTCTATAACTACCGAGCAGAGAGAATGCTGAGCAGAGAAGAGATAATGAACTACGTGAACGGCGATCCGTTTGAAAACGTGAAGCAGAGGCTTAAAGATCGATCTAAGGTCTGATGATGAATCTGTTGTGTTGTCTTTATTTTCGGCTTGAATTTGAAGCTTGCTATTTTTCTTTGTTTTTTTTGATATTGTCTGTTTGGTTTTGCAGAAAGTCGCTCAAACCAAAGAGATTTTTTCTAAACAAGCTGTTAAATCGAAGGAGATCTTGTCTAAACAAGCCGTTAAGCTCGCTAAACAGGCCGAAGAGCATGAGCGATTCATCAGCAAGGTAATATATACACCGTTCATTTGAATAACTGAATTAATGAGTTGTTTATCTATTGTTTTCATTTGGAATTGTTTAACTTGTTTGATTTTGATTTTCTAATAGGTGACTCATTTATGTGGTGTTCTTGGGTTTGGGGCACTTTGCTTTCTATTGGGATCAAGTGAGTATAAAGAGCCTGATTGATGGTGTCGATTATGGATAATATACTACTACTTACACCTTTCAAACACAACTCTGAAACATACCACCTAATTGCTCTGAGTTTCACCATTTATTCTAACAATTTGGTAGCAATTTAAAATTTTTGCAGAAAAATGAACAGTCATAATTCTCATAATTCATCAATTTATTCGAATCAAATACCTAGATGTTCGATCAATTTTTTATTTATTTAAAGACCTATAATGCGTGACTCCATACTATTGGGTGGTGTGTTTGGAGAGCGTGTATGCAGCAGTACTCTTCAATTATTCCTGTGTAAATTATGTTAAACCCCCCTGAACTATCACCAATTTTCACTTAACCTCATGAAATATAAAACTCAACAGTAAAAAGTATCCCCACATGTGGTAGATCTCCTACAAAGCTGGAAGTTGAATAATTTGACGCAGTTGAATAATGGCAATTCATTCAGGGCAATATAATAGTACGAACTACGAAGCAGTTCTATATGAAAAGCAATTAAATAATGGCAATTCAATAATCGAAGGCTAACCCTCAACTGCCAAATGTTCTCTCTCCCATTTCCACCAGGTGCTGTTTCTTCACTTGATATGCGTCAAAATGGTCCCGTTTTGGTCAAAAAATTGTTGCTCAAAAGATGGGAGAGTATTTGGACAGTATTTTAGAGGCCAAAACAGTGACGTTTTAGCACGCAGCACACCATGATGTGCGTTTTGCACAACTGGGTTCCCAATTCTGTTGCTTTAACCTTCTCCCTTTGTCATACCTCTTCCAGTGCCATCCCTTTGTCTTGACCTTGATCAGATCCACAATTTAATTCGTTCATGAGATAGTTCCACTGTATCATAACAAATCATTGTACATAGGAATGCAACACAGAAAATGAATAAAAAGGTAGGACATGTTAAGGACATCACCATCTGCCCTAAATCTCCCTTAGGCCTTAACCCTCCGTCAAGATCACTGTGGTAGTTAATGAAACATCTTCCATATTTTAGGATTCCCCTAACCTTTCCTATTGTCCAGCATTTCAGAATAAGACACCCTGTCGCATTCTACTTTTCTCATGAAGTCAACACTGCCTCCTATACATCCATTTCCTCTACTACTCACAAAGAACCTACCATGGTGAATTCCAAACACCCAGTTAAGGTCAGATAGCTCATCTTGTAATGTATGTAAATAAGAAGAACACTGGATAGCCAAGATAATGTGCAAACAATGAATAATTTGGAATCCATGCATGGTGTGTACATGTGCAAGTACAAACCCCATATAAATATAAAACACAATGCAATATTTAATCCATTTGGGACCACAAACAATCTCTTTCGATCATCTATAAACAAACCTTTGACATGTTTTGCATTGATAAGTACGTACAACAACTATTTGAATAAAGAATTCAAAGCAAAACTAACACTAACTAGCTACTGATCAGTCTCTAACCGGGTTGCAAACTCAGGTAATCGGCTATGAATGTCTTGACTTGATCCCACAGTCAAAAGATTAGAGAGAATGCATTAGGGTTTCTTGATTCTGCCTTTAACGGCGCACACGTTCAGATTCCATAGGCTTTGGTTTGGTCTACTATTGAGTTTTATAGTCCATGAGGGTTAAGTAAAGACCGGTGATAGTTCAGGGGCTTGAATGTAATTTCCCTTATACCTTAGCAACCTATTTTTAGTGTTAATTTGGCCAATGTTTCTCTCAGGACCACAAGATGTTCCATATGTATACTGTGTGTTTTATGTCACCTTTGTTCCTCTTCGGTGGATCTATTACCGGTTCATGAAATGGCATTACTATCTTTTGGTAAGCTCTAACACATTTTCGCTATTTAATATCTTAGGTACATATTTTTTTTTTATAATTTCCTGGTTTCTGTGATCTTAGGAGTCTTCCGATATTTGATTCTATTGTTGTTTCCATAGCAGAGTTTAGTTTCTGTTCTTCGTTGGGATTGACCTTTTAGATATATGGGTGGAGCTCACAGTCCATGGAGTTCTTTTATTTATATATCTTTTCTTCTTTCTGAAAGAGTATGCTTCGTCCTCGTTGCGTAGGTCCGATCCGCGTACGCTAGAGGGAGAACAAGAAAGTTTGTGTTAAGCATATAGTTGGTTCTTGTCTTGTTTAGGCACTTGGTACCCTCTCTACCGGCCTGCTTAGCAACAGAGCCACTTTGTTTGGGATCAATGAGAACGACAGGACAATCCTCAACCTCGGCAGTTTCTTTCTCTACAACCAGATTATGTTCGGCAACCTCGGCAGTTTCTTTCTCTACAACCAGATTATGTTCGGTATTCGGTTGGTAGTGCCTTCCCTGGACGTAGCAAAGGTGAAATTGGATTAGTGGAATGGAATTTTAAAGAATTACAAAGGCACACATGAAACTACAAGAGGGTATAATGCTAATAGTAGCATCTTCTAAGTTTTATTTACAATGGTTTTTTTTTTTTGTATGGAAATTAAAAGTAACATTATACCTTTGAAAGGCTACTCCAGCACGATGTCGATGGGCTGTTTCGAGTTCCAAATTCATGTTTTGTATAACCTTGGATTTACCACTCTCAAAAGTAATGAAACCCTTTTCTCTTTCAAAATATCCATCAAAACTTCAAGGTTTCTTGAATCATTTAAATGAAAAATGGCCAAAATGGAGTAATCTCTCTTGTGTTTTGCAGGACTTTTGCTATTATGCCAATACTTTCTTCTTGGTCATGCTTCTGTTATTCCCCAGAAATGAAAAGCTTTTCATGATTTGCTTCTCATTTGCCGAGGTATATGTTGATTCAAAATTTTCCTTTGCACCATTTTTATGGCAGGAAATCTAACTTGCTTTATGTTGTCCCTTGCAATTTTTTGGCTGCAGGGTCCGCTGGCATGGGCACTGATTGTTTGGCGTTGTAGCTTAGTTTTTAGTTCTGTTGACAAGCTAGTAAGTGTCCTCATCCATCTTTTACCTGGTGAGTTGACCCACCATTTGTGCCTGCTAGTGGGCTCTTTATCATATTTCATTATTTGCATTTTGCAAAGGAAGACTAAATGTACAACAGGAATAATATTTCCTGATAATGGATCAATGCCTATAATACCCACTTGACTTATATTAGCCCTTTGTCTAATATAGACTTTTGACTTATCGGACATTGGCTCTATTTGGCTTGTTGTTTTGCAAATGACTTATTTTTTGTCTTTATTCAAATTTTTTTTGTATTTGTTATTTTTATGTCATTTTTTCGTGGATTATTGGTTCGTATCGACGAAAGGAATCTAAAAAGTATAAAATTATGTCCAAAAGTTAAAAAAAAGTCACTAAAGACGAAAATAAGTCAAAATAAGCACTTTTTTTTGCTTATTTTTTGTCTTTTCTGAACTTTTTTCAAATGTAGCCGATGATTGAGAACTTTTCTGAAAGCTCTTGTCGAGACGAACCAATAATCATCAAAAAATTGATGAAAAATAAAAAATTAAAAAAAAAATTCAAATAAGGACAAAAAACTAAACAGTGAATAATCCAATAATAACCACAGCCCAAATGGACCCAATTGTTTATCTGTTATTTTCTGATATTTCTGCGGTTCATTCAGTAGACCTTTTAGCCACAATCTCTCCCTTTCTAAACATAATTTGAAAGTTTTACTTGTAGTGCAATCACTTTTTGACGATTTGTGAAACTGTTATTAGATGCCTCAAAAGTTCCGGGAGAGAAGAATTAATTTTTGAATTTACCCTTATTGCCGAGTATGCGGTTCATAACGTTCCATATACTACTGCTGCTTCCCTATTTTAGGAACTTGTAATTCTAATTTAGGCCAGCGCCAGTTCAATTGAAGGGACTTACAATATTAAAAAAAACTGTAAGCATTGTGAGAATGTTTAGTGAGAGCATTATTGAGTCCTTTTTCGTAGTTTGCAGATGATTATCTTTTAGTCCGAGAGTGAATATGTTAGTTTGGCAAAATAGCAGCTGCTTATTAATAATACCCTATACTCTGTTTGTTGATTTTTGCTCATTTTTTGTGCATTGGCTTGTATTCTTTGTGTTATAACCATGTTGGTCAGTGCCGATAAAAGATGATCATGTTGGTCAATTACCCATTGGCAAAGGACGCGTAACAGAAGGAAATTTCTGTTTTCAGGGATAGTTTTCTTCACAATGCGATGGTGGGATTCCACATTCTTTGAATCCATTCATCATCCTGAGGGAAGTGTTGAGAGAGCTTCATGGCCTTGTGTAGAAAGCAAATCTTACCTTTGGACATGGCTCTTTCTGGTACCCATGGCTGCTTACAGCATTTGGCAAGCTCTCTATTTGATCATTGTGAATGTCTTGCGCCGGCAGAGGCTTTTAAGAGATCCTGAAGTCATGACTTCTTACAGGTCACTAATTTTCTTCTCTCTCATCAGTTTGTTTTTGCACCTTTTCGGGTTGGTTTGCTTTGGAAGAAAGAAACCAAAAGTGACAGTTTTAGTCTTGAAGAAAGTGAGGTGAAAGAAAGGAAGTTGGGATAAAGATTTTATTCCATCAAAAAGCTCGGATTCCAGAGAACAATTTTTATTAATCATAGAAATTAAAATTATAACTTATAATAGAAAAAAATATAGAATAGATACAAATCAAACTGATTCTTGTGAAATCATAGTCCCTTTGAAAAAACAAATTGTCTCTCAGAGTTAAACGGCTTACTTAGTCGATAGAATATCAACCTCTTTCTCTCGCTCAAGAACACGTTTAATTGTAATAAGCTTATGTAAATGAATGTCTCGATATCTAGAAGTGTGAGAGGAGTTGAACATAAATACACACAGAGGGACTCTTCAAAGTCAAACTCCTTGCCTGAAATGAGAAGGTCTTTTCGGTTGTCCTGTGAGGTCCTCCCGTGTTCCAATTTCATTTACATAACCATTCAGAATCCCAACAGATTCCGCATCAAAGTTTTGAAAAAAATATGGGAAAGTTATTGCTGTCCTTTTTGTAGGAAACAGAAATAGTTCACATGCAAATTTGAGTTGTACGAAAAAATCTTTACTTTTCTGCACTTCCCCTTGCCGTCGTATGCTAACAAATACAAAAAAGTTATTATCATCCTTTCTCCTGCACGTCTTTCTCCTGCATATCCAAACGCGCCCTTATGTTTTTTCTCATTTTTTTCCCCCTGTATCTGGACCCAAAATTGCATTGTTACTAACAGTATTTGTTATTGCAATAGGGAACTCTCAAAAAAGGCACAGAGAGCTAACAACATATGGTGGCGATTAAGCGGATTGCTGGGGGATCATAATCGGCTGTTCATGTACATCACCCTCCAAGCATTATTCACAGTGGCAACCATGGCTTTTACGGTCCCTATATTTTTGTCATACAGATTACATGTTATTTTCCAAATATTCAAGGCCTCTGCAACCATATGGAATGGAGGTCATTTTTCACTTGAAGTGATGCCAAAGCAGGTGTTTCTTAAGGAGAAGAAGAAAACTGAGACAGAGTCTGCAAAAACCCTAGAAGATCGGACCTCGGTTGCGCTTGAAAATAATGCAATGAAGAAGACAGTCAATTCTTCTGCAAAAACCCTGGAAGATGATCACTCCTAACACTATTTTTTGTGTACAAGTAGTTTGTATTTTGTAAAATTGTCGGATGTCTGTAAAATTTTAGGGTTTTATTTTCATTTTCAGCTTGTTTTTGAAATTGGAAGTTGAAGTTACAATTTTCTTTGATTAGGATATTATCTGGATTGTAATTATAAATAATACAAGAACTCCAACTACTTGGTCAACCTCTTATTGGCCCTGTTTAACTTTGTGGTAATTGTTTGTTTATTGACTCATTTCAAGCACAATTTTGCTGCCCAATTCTTTGGGTTTTTTTTTTTTAAAGTGGCATGTGTATGGTTCAATAACAGAAGACTAAAATGCCCTCTGATAATCTAATAATTTAGTTTAACTGTTAAAGACCTTCAAGAATATTGTTGTCATTTGAAGGCCTTCCAAAGTCAAACATAAGCACATGCCAAATATACCCATTGAGTAATAATGTTCTATCTTTGATTTGTGCAACATGTTCTATCGAGTAATAAATTTGAACTGCGAGATCCTCCTCTTCTGCCTTTTAACCTCACTATTCTGTTGGGATTGAGCTTGTAGCAAAATGACGTTGTTTCGACGCTAATAAATTTGAATCACGAGACCCTCCCCTTCTGTCTTTTAACCTCACTATTCTGTTGGGATTGAGCCTACAGCAAAATGACGTTATTTTAACGCACAAAACACTGCTCGAAAATTACCCGATACTTTTCCTTTCAAGAGGTTAGGCATCAACAATTGCCATTGACACTGGGTCGTTGGACCTCCAGGAGCGTGGTGGTGGCCCAGGCCTCTTTTTGAACATAACATCTATTAGAATAGATATAGAAGACATCTATTCTAATATATAATATAAGAAAACTAATTCATGTAAACAATATTTTAAGGCCGTGCCAGAAAATTAATTTTCAAAATTGTCCCTATAAAGCATAAATTTTTATAACTACATAAAACAACTAACAAGGGCAAAAGTTTAGGGCAAAAGCACCAAATAGTTTTTATGATCTGGGTATAAGGTTGTTACCACTAACCCTTTTTTCTAAAGTGTGGTTACAGAGGGAGCTGAGAGAAAACATTGTATGGCATACTCGTTCTCTCTCCCTCTGATCTACTTTCTGTAGACCCACTCAAATCTCTCTGAAATCTGGGAACACAAGAAGCCTTTATAGTTGAACCGTGTATACATGGATTATGATCATTTCACCACCAGATAGGGTATCGTTGCCCTAAGACCCACTCAACATCTTTGAAACTAGAGTACGAGAAGTTTTTGTACAGCTTGGTATATGGATCATTCAGCAGCACGAGATTCACCCAACCCCTGCTCCGCTGGACTCCGATAAGAGCACGAGATCCGACTCCCGTCCTTCCGTGCGGGTTTCCTACAGCCATATTCAGCAGCAAAACCACCTGCAATGGTTTTGGTTTTCTCCCAATCCATCACAATTCCCACAATGAGGTACGCACTCATTGCTCTGTATTTGCTAAAGAAACTATGTATCTTAAATAGTATTTACTTCCCAGGGTGTCAAAGTGAAAGAAGCCATTTGCTACAATAAATGTTACATTCTAAAATGTGTATCTTCAAGAAAAAGACATAATCATTTACAATGCAGAGATACATAAAGAGATCAATAACTTCTAAAATGAACGAAAATATCATACCACACCCCTCATGTACATTTTGCTTCCCCCACTACCACAAATAATAAAGACCTACAAATTATCATCTAGTGCTTGCTTCCAAAAAGCACTACATGACATGAAAACCCAGCAAAATAATTTTGAAAGAAGCTCCTTGTCGATGTGACAAGTTACTCAAAACCGATGCATGCTCCTACATGCATTGGTGAAAAAAAAAATCCAAAAGAATAAGCCTCGTGTGGAGAGATCACGAGGATAAAAATGAACGGACCGCACTCAAAACATAGATCCGTGCTTGGGTAAACTAAAAAAAAAAAAAAAGGATGTAGATACACATGAATGCCGTGACAGGCTATGAGATTGTATGCACAGTTTTACACACAGTGATTGATGTGCAGAGTTGATAGCACAAAGGGGTTCAAGGATGGACCGTGATGTCTTCAGTCTGTGCGTTGATGTAAAAACGCAAACCCCGAGTTTTCGCGAATCAATGGTGGAGGTTCAATGTCCGCTACCTCTACTTGTTCCACTGACTTAGAGATGTCATCCACAGAGAAAGGAATGCTGTATGGATATTTTTATTTGAAAAAATTAGTAAATCAAAAAAATGGTGAGTTATTGATACACAGTAATCATAAAATCAGAACACTGACCTTGAATCATCATCTAACAGAAACGAACTGCTTACAGCATTATTCGAGTCCTCTGTCATCAAAACTCTCATACTTGAAATAACCTATACCAATAAGGAGGGTTCCTAAATGAATACGCTAAGGAAGAGAATTACAACATAAAGCAAGCAAATGAGTTGCACATCACCAATCACAAAGATAAAGTAACAAAGTAGGTTATAACTTATAATAAATGAGACAAAGGGACGGGATTTCTCAGTGTCAACCAAACTTGACTTACATCTGAAGATACACTGTGTGTGCCATATTTGTCGTCCCAATACATCGTACTGACCCTATATAGTTGTTGTATACTGAGCACCTGAAGAAACATCAAACAAAGTGATACAAAGGTGCAAATAAAAAGACTTTACACTAGTAGAAACAACAGAAGCAAACAGTTATAGGTTTCACTTACGGGGCAAAGTTCTTTCGTTATTTCATTCAATGTCTTTTTGGGCTTTTGATGTATAACCTGAATTGTGGGAAAATGACAAACAAGAGAACTCGGTTATAAAAGAGATTGCAGATTGTGACATCAATTGAGTATAGAAGTCCAAGAAATCATATTTTACCAGGAACCCAACTGCCTGTCTAATGTGCTTCAGTTCATCCCAAGCCGAGCCTGCATACTGAACACAAAAGATATGGGTGACGACATCGAAATGACTTGCAGTTATTAAAACGTGACACTCTTGCATAGTACTTACCTCCTCAGTTGCGCTGCAACACCACTGTTCTAGCTCAGCTAAACCGGCTTTTACATACTCCCCATTACTGAATGAACAACACTCGCGTCGCAAAAGAAGACTGCAAAAATGAGAGAGATGAAGGTCAACACTTGCTTGCAGAAACTGATATATACTCCCTCAGTCCCATAACTTTGTCCGTTTTTATATTTTAAATTGGTGCAAAGAGAGTCAAAAAAATTATGCACGGAAGTCCTTTACTCTTTTATCCAAAAAATGGCATGGATTTCAAGAAAGGACGAAAATTATGGGTCGGATGGAGTACTATTTACCACAAATAATATGGACTGGGTCTAGAATATAAAAAAAGCAAGAAAATAATGATACATTTACCTGTTGAATAACTGCACATTCATGAACGAGAATATCTGAGTGAACACTTTGCGTACTAAGAATGGGGGAACCTGTACAGCCAGAACATGTAAGAGACTGCTAATAGTCGCAAAAAATTCACTGTTCTTGCGCTATAATGTAGACTGTCAATACTCACATAGTTTACTTTCATCAACTTCAAGTAGTTGTTTAGGCTTTTTACGATGCTTTGCCAATGAGCAGCCAGAGCTTGTTGAGCAACAGCATTAGCTTGGGAACGACCCTTCACTAAACTTGTTCTCGATGCCCTAGGTGCCTGCATCGAATGGAACAAAAAAAAATTAGATCCAGAGAGAATGTAGGCTGTTTGTCCCAGGTCCTGCATCAACCAAAAACATTTCTTCCCTTAAGCATAAAACTTCAGATTGTAAGGCGTTTCCACTACATAAGAAAAAACTTGAATTAGATTTTGGAAATGATCGACTCAAATAGATGCTCATCATAAGCATTTTTTTCCTCCTAGTCCTATTGATCAGAAGCATCCAGCAGCACTACGCCAGTAGAAAGAGTTAAGCTACTAAGCTAAGCTACTGTTGGGGAACTCGGTAGAAGTGATTTGCCGCTTCCACCTCTAACGGCTCCACAACAGCTCCCCCTATATAGAATCCAAAATGAGTCCCCTCCTGCTCAGTCCAGTCCAAAAATCCTCTTCTTGATTTCCAAGAAGTGACAAAGAAAGAATAGGACAAAGGAGTGTAGGATTGGTATGGGTCGCACGCGGGCTGCCCCAGCTCCCAACTCATCTGGAGAGTGAATTGGCCCCCTGTGTTGATGATCTACTAGTTGATGACGGCACAGCACAAGCCACTGTACCTCCGGAGGCTCCGCGGGTCGTGGGGTGAACAAAGTTTCCTATTGTGTTTGAATCACTTCACACAAGTTATAGCTTAAGAACTGTCAAAACTACTTTCTTTCTTTCATTATTTTGGGCTAAATAAATGCAATCACATTGTATATAAGCTTAAAACCATGACACATACCTGAATACATAACCCAAGCAATGGGGAAATCTCTTTCTTTAGATTGTCTCGTATCATCCCATATATTTTCTCGAGGAAGGCAGTTAGCTGCTGCTTAAACAACAAAGCCGGATACTTGGCCTCGACTTGCCTTAAGTCGTCCAGTCTACCAAGGGCTCTACCATTAAGAAAAGAGAGCCCACCACTTTGGGGAGATGCTCTTAATCCCTGTAATTAAATGATTTAAGGATAACAAGGATCAAATAATATCCCACTACATGAAGACAACGGGGTAATTTTTTGGTTCATACTTGCGACATCCTCCCGAAAAGTGAAGCTGAAGTTGATCTTCGCCGCTGCGGAGTCAAGCTAGCAGCTCCACTTGCTTTGAGTGTGTGTTGGAGCAGCAACAACAAAGTTGATGTATTAGATAACCAGTAGGCTAACGCGTCATTATTTTCTTGCACCTTCAATAAAATCAGAAGTCCTCAACTTTAGCATCAAGGAATCAATGAACTCATACCTTAGTTCTTAGGGGAAGAATTACTATCAAGAAGTAATTTTATAACTCATACCAACAGAATCAGAAGGTGGTGGACAACACAAGTGATGACAATAATTGTGTTTAAATTGATCAAGACACCAATATGGTCATATCTCTTGTTTACCTCTATGGCTGAAGCAATTGTTTGAATTATACGGTCAAATACACTAGTTCTTTCAACCTCAAATGACCTCCAGTGAAGGAGCGATTTGTATATGACACAAGCAGCAACAGGCTTGCCCCCTGAAAATCCCAAGTCTTGTGCAATACACTTGATCAAAAGGTCGTGGTTCTCCTGGCACCAGTAAAGCAGAATACAAAAAGCTAATTAGAAACCATATATGAACCTTTCAGAGTTGAGATCAACATGAAAAGCCACCACATAGAGGTGTTAGTCATGCATGGACATGCATGCCATTGACAACGCACTTGTTGCTTTTCATTAAGAGATTTTTGTGGCTTTTCTTCAGATTCAGGCTCTCGTGGGTTTGATGCAGCAAGAATCATGTCCTGAGAGGAATAGCAGACTGTAAGCAACACAATTTTCTAGGAATATTCCAACTCAAAAACTTTGCCCGATTCTGCCTGTAGTGAAATTAATAATGTCTTCTTACCGATTGAATCTTTGTTTCTCCATGTGAAACATTTCCATTCTCAGGAGTTCTCTGTAATTATGTTTAGAAACAAGTGGAAATTAAAAAGACTATACAAGATCAAATACACAAATGAGTAATGATCCAATCCATTAATTACCTGAATGATAGTTGTCCTTGGTCGTGCAGACAGTTGTTTCCCAGTAGGTGACATAGTCAGTGCTTGCTGACGAAGGACTTGATTCTCAGACTCTGTATTGGAAAGTTTATCCTCGAGCCTGAATCAGAAAAAGGTTAAGCAGCTTCATAAATATCACCACAACCAAGAAATACTTGAATATGTGTATGCATGTGAGCTAGATGCCTAGACATATGCAATTGACATCTTGCCAGTAGGAGCTTGCTTGACAAAAGTATGTACTGGCAAACTAAAGATGTCACTGGAACAAAGAATAGGCAACTAAGGTTGTCACAGTTGCATTCAGGTGGCAGAGCCATAGATGTTGACTGGTAGTTTCTTGATACATTCTTTTACCTATGTAAACATAACATAATTCTAGATATTTGAGTTTGCAGACCTCTGTACGGAATCTTGAAGTTGGTCCACTTTACACACTGAATCTTCAAGTTTCTTAAGCAGCTCTGCATTTCTAACCTCAGCATCTGCACGAGCTTTCCTGGTTTCTTCAGCTGCCTGTCTTTCTGACGAGAGTGAAGCCTGTATATGAGACATTCCTCCAAGTCAGTAATCTTCCCAAGTCCAATCTATACATGGTTTATCACGAATGATTTTCAACGTGGCCACAAAAGAATTGCAAGAACTGTTGACTGGTAATCACTAGGTTGTGTAGTGACTTCAATTCCAGAGCAGTAATAGGTTCATGGAAACTGAATAACTGATATTGAGCCAATGAACAGTCAAAGTCATGGGCATAAACCAAGCTGAAGTGATTATTATTCCTCGTGAAAATGTCGTGACAAAGTATAAACTCTAGCAGTCAATGAACCTATCAAATGAACTACCCAGTGACTCATTTTGTGACAGAACAGAAACAAACAAATTGATGAAGAATTCAACACAAGGCAACACCATAGAAAAAATTCCTCCATCACCCATTAAGTAATGTGGTAAATAACTTCAAAGATGAATTCAGCATCTAACGCTTCCATCAACTCTATTCAACCCAGGATGTCTTAATCCCAATACATAGGGTGTAAAGCTTTTACCACCAGATGTAAATGTTTTTGTTATTCAGTCTGCTTTGATACAACATATCATGGCAATTTTAAGACATAAATATCCATCATATATAGTCCTGAAACCTAAGGATACAGTGTTAATCATTCTTTGGTCTTTGTCGTTATAGTTATTAATAATAATCAAGTCAGAGGGCATACTTTCAGACTCTCTACTTCAGCTGTTAATGAATCAATCTTTGCCGTATCTTGAACTATGACCGGGGTCTCCTTAACCACAGGTGGAGCTTCTTCGATAGCTTTGCGTGCTGCTTCCTGTTCTTTGATAACTCTCGTGTTCGCCTCCTCCAATTGGATTTGCATTGCGTGCAAAGCATCCCGCAACTTTGCAATTTCTTGGGTCTTTGACTCTTCCAAATCAGTCTGTATTTAGAAAAATGATGACATGACATAAGTCAAATATGGTACTCCCCCATATCCATAAAACTGGATAAATAAGCAAAGCATGATACAAAAAAATATGAACATCACCCTTAATCGCTTCTCAAGCTGTAACCGCCATGTAAGTTCTTCCACACGCTTTTCTAGCTTGTTTTTTGCTTCTTGAAGGGCCCCTGTTTCCCTTGCGGCCTAATTAATAAGCAAAAACAGTTGAGTAGAAAGTTGTTTCAATGCAGACCAGCATGATGCATTAAAACTTCCACAAGGAGAAAAGCCACGTTAAGGATTGAGATCAAACCATTTTGAGCTTCCTGAGCTCTTTCCGAGCAACTCTTCGTCTCCAACCACATTGAGACACAATAGCAGCTTTAAGAAGACTCTTATGATAGGAATATGCTATGTGACGACGCAAATGAGCCTGCAAGCCAGAAACAAGGTCATGTACTCAACATAAAATTATTTGAAAAATCAAATTACAACAGGGACTAGTTAGCACTACAAGGCAATGGGACCTGGATAATAATTGCAGCCTTAGTTTGCTTTCTAAATCTGAACTCATTGCGAGCAGTCATAGCCCTTAAGCCTGTCTGTAGTATAATTGCAGATGATCGTACAGTCAAGTACGATTTTCTGACAATATGACGTCGGAAATGCTTCTGGATCTTCAAAGCGGCTGCTTCCTCTCGCAACTGGTCATAAAGCTTGCGAGCCAGCATAGCTGATTAAAAAGAAAAGGAAAGATCATGTACTTGTTCTGTCAAACATCAATTGCCTTCTAAGACGTCCTATTGTTAGCAGTATTACCAGCACAACTTATAAGCCAACTACACAAACTTAATCCACTGAACGCAACAGCTAGCTTAGTCGCTAAAATCTCTTGGAAGTTGCAGCAGAGACCTAGAGTTTATCCGCCCCCACCTCCCAAAAGAAAAGGAAAAAAAACAGAGACCTGACATATATGATATTGAATTATGCTAGCATGAAGTTATGTTTAAACTCTTACTTTTAAATCCTAGGACACTAAGAGATATATAGACACCACACAAGTTCCTCCATTATATATCGAAGACTACTCCGTACCCCTTATTTTTTGACAAGGAGTTCCTAACTCACACCAAAAAAAGTTCCTACATTTAAATTTCAAGACTATTCGATACCCTATTTTATGACAAGGACTTCCCAAGTCACCTAGCCAAAACTTATGGAACTGAATGAGCAATTTTACTCGAGCATTTATGGACAATAATGTTATATTTAATCTCAAATTCAATACTTCACATTTGATGAAAGCTGAAAAAAAAAAAAAAAAAAAATTGAAAGGCTTAACGTCAAAAGGAAATCATAAATTTACCTCGCCAACTCGACTGCAACTGAATAGCTGCCTTACGTAACGAAATGAACTCCTTTCGAGCAATGTAAGTACGAACTTGCCTCTGAATTCTTTTCGCAGCATTTCCAAGAACCTCTGTTCTTCTTGTATCCAGCTCAGCCATTTGACCAGCTCGCAGGAAGACCTTCGTCTTGCCTAGCTGCCAAACCAATCTCATAGAATGACATACGGATATCGAAGTACATGCGAATAGAAGTGATTTCAACACACAGTAAGTAAAATGAGAGGGCAGAAAGTATGATTGCAAGACTATAAAATAGCAGTCCATAATAACAAAGAAGTTTTCATACATTAGTCTAATATCTTATAACTGCTTATAGGTAGCAGAAGTTAGAAGTAACTTGGGAGGGGGCACATCAGGTAAAAAACACGGAAAATTAGCATGATCGGGACAATGAATTCGAAGGGCTATATCGATTACCTGATAACCTTTCAATCCCATTTTATCCAAAATCATCTGGCATGCAACCTTGTCATCATGGCTGCACCAAAAATTAATCATGGTCTATCAAAAAGAAGGAAATGAAGGGAGCGAAAAAAGAAAAAGAGGAAGCATCAGGAAACAAGTACAACACAAACCATCATGTCAAGTTACAGACACAACGACCCACAGCATTTTGAAAGCATATCTGTCCTGACCCTTGACTAAACACAAGATAGCAGAAAAATAAGAAACATATAAGTAAAACCTACTTTCCCTCAAAAACTTCTGGAGCAAGAACACCAAAACGGAGTAGAAATTCGTAGAACGTTCTCCTAGTGGGGTATCCTGCGCAGCTGATCCTTATGGCCTCAAGAACACCCTACAGTAGAAAGCAATACCCGGGCAAATAATTATCAGAAAAGAAAAAGTGAACTTCAAAATCTAGGTTTAATTTTACTCTAGATTTTTCTTTGATAATTGAATCTCATAGGTAGACAATATAAATAAAGTACAATTTCTGGTACAGGGGGTTGACACTATATACTTACTCCACAGCGTAATTGCTGAATTATGTTGAGGTTCTCAAAAATAGCAGGCTTGAGGACATTGTTCGGCTTCACACATCTGATGTAATGAGGTTCTGTTGAACTCAAGGTTTCCATTAACGACTGAAGTTGTAGCTGCAATTTCGAAATGCGATGTATCAATCAGAATATTACCTAGATCCACAGCTATGACTGTATATACATCTGCATCCAGAACACTCGATCACTAGGACATAAGTATGCATGGGAGGACGTCAAAAACACTGAAGAACACAAGTCAATTCCACCAAAACCCAGGACGTTCCTACTTCCTATCATGAGCTTGCTGAAGAACTCGAGAGCCAGATTACAGATGCTCACAAAAAGTCAACACAAAAACAATAGAAGGGTTTATTTGAAAGAAAATCTAGAGGCAGCCAATTTGACTCAATCATAGACGTTTGAGTCACGCTTTTCAATAACGTATTCCTAACTTCACAATACAGACTAACACTAATTGGCAGTATAAAGAAAAGCAGAAATTTTGTGATAGTATCAAAATGGTTTTGACACTTCAACTGTAGACATTCAGTATTTTTGCTATGTGACGAACCCATAGTTGTTGATGACTCAGGGTCATGGGAATATCTCCATTCCGTCCTTCAGATCCAACCTTTGTGTCATTTTTATCACTTAAGGACTGCATATTTTCCTCCTAAGAGAAGTGATATTCAGTAGCCTTAATATTTTGAGTAGGGAGAGGAGCTACATTGTTTGGCTTGGAATCATTATTGCTGCAAGTCTTGGCATGAACATAAAAAATGAAAGTACTCAGGTTATCTCGTCAACCACGAAAACCATGTGGGAAAGAGAATATATCATATAGGTGTTTAATTTTAAAACTTAGAAAATCAAATCAACCTTTAAACACAAAAAATGTGAACTTCATCCAGATGAGGAAAGCCTGGAAGAATGCAAATCAATAATACCTTAAAGCGTGACCCAATGGAAGAAAATTTGGATGACTTTGACGATTCCTCTGGAAGTGGAGGGAATAAACCCACAACAAAGGGGCACTTTGAGGCTGTCAGTAGATCCTGATGTTCTGCCACCACATAATCTTTGTTTTTGTCCAGAAACAGATCAGCCTGATAAGTCACCTGGAAAATTAGGGAAATATTTCAGCAAAACATTGGCAATGTGAGACTCAAAGAATGGACTTATACAAGAAATGGTTAACAAGAGCTTACATCTCCTGCATAGTGAGCTATGGTGAAACTAGTTCGAGATAGCTTAGGTTTGGTGAAGCGCTTGTTTTTCGCAAATGTCTGGTACAACTTCTGGGCAAATGTCTCATGGGTAGATTTTGGAAACATACTGCATCAAGCAATTAGACAAATATTAGTCCCACGTATGGGGAAAAGGGAAAAAGCCACAAAAACATTAACTTAACTCTGCTGGTTATCAATCCATTCCATCCAAAACAGAAAAATATAAGACCATATGTCTAGAAAATATTGGAGCTATGAATCCTGAAAACTACATGGTAAACATGGTAAGAAGTCAGCTGCATACCAGGCTTCATCTAGAAGTGCTATAATTCCTCCAGGTTTCTGCAAAACAAAAATTAGTCAGTTTTTACAACATAAATAGAAACCCGTTAAACTGGTTAATTAGCCTCAACATATGAGCACAAATATGGCGTACAAAATTTTGGTTAAACATCTTTTCAGATAAATCAACAGAAAAAACCAACAATGCATAAAAGAACAGTTGGACACCTTCTCAATCAGATCCAGCATATCTTGGTTATCAACAAACTCAATGTAGCTCCAATTTATTTCTTCTTTTGTATATTCTTCCTGTTCCATCTTAAACACATGCTGCAACCATACATTAACATAGTTTAGTAAAGCAAGCCTCCCTGGAATTAAAAACATGAGAAAGAAACTCATGCAAACAAAAAGCTAACCTGGTTGAAATGCTGTTGCAGCTTTTCATTAGTAAAATTGATACAGAACTGCTCAAAGCTATATACGGGGAAATTTTGTCAGCATCACAACAGGGGTAGATATTGCTTTTGAAATGAAATTTCTACAAATATCTTACCTATTGTGCTTAAAGCTTTCAAACCCATATATATCAAGAACTCCAATAATCGATTTTGAGTTTGGATCCTGCCCAATCGAAATGTTTATTTTCTCCACAATCCTATGAGCAAGAGAGAATAACTTGTAAGAACCTGAATAACAAATAGAGGTCTTCTGAATTATAATCTCACATCTCTCGACCTTTACTTAACACCGCAGGCATATAGTATTGAAGATCCTCACCAGTCAAATAAGCGAGAGTATATGGTTTTCGCTAATGCATCCCTGCTACCAAGAGCAGCATCAGGATCAAGCGTTCTCGTAATTATTTCCTCAGGTGTCACCATTACACGCTGAATCATCGCATCTTCCAAGCTCTTGGCATCACACCTTTTAGATCACATTGGTCAACAGCTATTCAAGGTTCTGGCAATGGAAATTATATATTTAAGGCATTTACGATGCAAAAGAGGAAAAGACTTACCTGAGCAGTTCAGCTGTCATATTAAGATGCATCTTAGACTTCTCATCCTTAATGACAGAAGAATCAATCTCCTTTCCCTTCGCAAATTCAATATTACCAAGATGAAGGATTGCAGCCACAACCCTAAAAATGGCATCCTGAAATCATTTGAGTCGTTATATATCTCGGAAGACAAGTATATTTCCAGC
This sequence comes from Arctostaphylos glauca, assembly GCA_019985065.2. Taxonomy (NCBI): domain Eukaryota; kingdom Viridiplantae; phylum Streptophyta; class Magnoliopsida; order Ericales; family Ericaceae; genus Arctostaphylos; species Arctostaphylos glauca. The sequence continues at coordinate 3,584,364 of JAHSPW020000002.1, forward strand.
AACTTCACTTTTTCCATACATAGAATTTCTTTAAATGGTATTGAGATTGCCATTCATCCATGACCGTGAATGATAAAATTTCTAGGAACCTCTGAGAGGACAAACCTGCTCTTCCTCACTAATTCCAACTATATCCATAGCCCTCCTGGTTGCAAGATATTCATGAGCATCATCTACTCCATCAAGTACATAACACTTAGACTGATTTAAGTAATGAAAAGATTTAGGATCTGCCAACTTGTACTTCTCGCGGACCTGAAATTAGAAGGTAAACATCGAATATTGTCCTTTATCCATGAACATCTTCAGTTTCCATGAAATGATAGTACAAGCTTGACACCAGGAAGGCACAAACGATTTGCAACACACGGTATGAGTACCTCAGGTGGTGCTGCACAAAGAAGATAAAAGCAGTGGTAGTTCCTTTCAGGATCTGAAATCTGGCAAACACGAGACCTCTCAAGTAGGTAAGTCCGTACAGCTGCCCCAGATATCCTCCCACTTTTGTCAAATTGTATCTCGACAAATTTGCCAAAACGACTGCATTGTGTTGCAGTGACAACATAAGTATATTCATCGATTTGAAGAAGATATATAAAAACAACAAACATTGCCAAGAACAAAAACAAAAAGAGCAGGACAAGTAGGATACTACTGAGCCATTTATTCAAGTGCAATAAGCAAACTTAAAAGGCAATTACCCACCTTGAGTTGTTGTTCCTAATTGTTTTGGCATTGCCAAATGCTTCGAGAACTGGATTCGACTGTAAATTTTGTCACCAACAACATCAATTCAGGCAGCAATTCCCACCGATTTAGATCTTGTGAGAGGATAACATATCACATTCATGGAAGAATATGTTATTATCTAGAAACATAAGCTACAAAAGGCAGCTTCAATCTTACTTCTAAAACTTGCTGTTCAACAGTCCGTCCTTCAACTCCAGATCGGCCGCCCAGATGTGCGAGATATCTCATGAGCATCTTTGTTGTCTCGGTCTTGCCAGCACCACTTTCCCCACTAACCAAAATTGAGTTGCTCTTTCCTTCATTAATCATTGCCCTATTTCACAACATGCGAGCATATCCATAAAACAGCACCCACAATACTGATATCTACCAGAGAAGGTGAACTTACCTGTACGCAACATCTGCAACTGCAAAAACATGAGGACTAAGCTCTCCAAATGCAGCTCCTTTATATTGTTCCATCATGTGTGTATCATATAAATGAGGTAATCTTTGAAATGGGTTTATTGCAATCAAAATGTTTCCCGTATATGTCTGTGAGAAAGATAAGAGAAATCAGAAAATCAGCTATTCTTGAGGTTCGTCCCACATAATCTAATTGCAACACAGAATCAAAATCTCACATAGATTTCATTAAGTTCATATCTGGCAGCCAAATTTTGCAGAACTCCGGGTTCGTGCAAATACGAAAGCTTTGTCATGTCATCAACACCTCCAGGAGGAGCTTCTGTATCCTTTGGAAACACTTTTGTGATATCTGTGACTACCTGCAATCAGTTTTCTATTCTATGAGACTCATGGAATAAACATGTGAAATAAAGTTTTTGTGGACAGGGAAGGGACCAGGATTTTAGTTTCAGCCAAATATCTTCTTAAAATGACTTCACGAACTGGAGAGACATACTTGAGTTACATAATAGTTGTGAGGAAAAAAAACACACTGCCTACGGATTCTGTGAATGTTATTACATAAATAGGGAAAAGATGAGAACTTATATCCATGAAGTGTCGACAAATAAGGTCAGATCAGTTTTCAGGAAAACATACTGCTTCCAAGAGTCAGAAGAGGTAGACGATCCTCACAAACATAATCACTAAGGCGAGATGAACATGAGGTCTAACACTGGAAAATTGAATTGCTTGGTAAGTCTGGTAAATTGCATTTTAATATTCTGCTTTTGCATTCAAATCCAAGAACCAAGGCATCAGTCTCCAACTAAAAGTGCTTTAATAATGGCCCACTAGAACCATTCCTTCCCCAATATCCGCAATAGTCAACTGACACCATGAAGAAGTAACCAAGCAAATCAATCAGTGGTGCATTGGTGCTACCCATCTGCTATCCACTTTGCACATACAGCAGCTATATGGAATCTCCTTCCACATAGGATGCAATGCTATTAACACCAAGTTACTAAAAGCACCACATACACACAACAAAAAGCTACAAGGCAAAGAAACCCATGGTAAATCTCGAACGTGAAAATGCCCTTTCTATCATTCTTTGTGCCACCTCATTCATCTCTCTCTATACATGAGAGAGAGAGAGAGAGAGAGGCGCGCACGCACACATGCACAGAGTAATATAATAAACTAATGAAACCACTAAACTCAATTCCCTATCAGCCTATCGGGTGCTTTTTATAAGGTTCATTCAACCTCAATTTCACTTACTGATAATTCGATCCAGATCTGAAGTTTCAGTTATCAAACCAGATAGAAATTTTGCAGTTTTAAGTTTTAGTATCCCAAATCCAATGAAATCATAGAAACATCCAACAAATGATTTCTAATTTAAGACTGAATGCAGTTAAAACTGCAGCATCACACTTTTAGAAGTTAGAACTGTGTCATACTGATGTGCTTCAGTTCGGGCTTAAGACAGCCGATGGAATAATAGCAGCAAACTAAAGGTCGGACTGATGTGTTAACCAAATTCCTTTGCATGGCACAATACACTGTGTAAATGTGAAAAAGCCACCATCGTATTTTTATATTCTATCTTTTTCAAGCTAGGTAGCAAAACAAAGTGCCTCCACACATTGGAACATTGGAATCACACCCACCAGTCCACCACCAACTGAAATGAGGGCCAGACCAAGAATTCATACCCTTCAAAGTAAAGTATTTACTCCACATAGACTATAAGCGACTAGGAACTGAAGAACATCAAGCAAGTAGGACTCACCGTTTTACCCCTAGTGGTCCGAACATGGACCTCTTGACCATTCAGCCGGATAACTTCACCGTCAATCCATGCCACCACCGGATCCTCTACCCATACGTGTGAACCTACAATTATGTTAACCGGTGCAGCCTGCAAAACACCAAAGACGTGTGATGATAAAAATAAGTGCAGTCTCCAAATTCAAAACAGCATCACCAAATCCTTCGCTAGCATACCAGGCACTGCGAAGTTCTAGATAGAGATTTTAATACCACCTTACATCAAGATCAATAAGAATGAATAATGCACTTGGTGCAATAATGATAGAAGACATTCAGACCAGTTCTCAACACAAAAACTGGTATCCTTATCCAAACCTCTCCATTTGTGTTGAATTAAAACAATCTTTTGGACAAAAAATTGGTTCCAACTTATGGAATGAGATTTAGATAGTTAACCCAAATGTCAAGCTCATGAATTCTACAACAGTTCACGCGGCTATAGAGAGTTTCCATAATAGTATGAACACTGCAAAGGCTGATAACACGCCAGGTCAAAGTGGTTTAAAGAAGGATGGTGGTCGCAGATTCCATCATAATCAATAACTATCTGAGTAACACGTTAAAAACTTTAATAATTTGTAGATATAATCAACTCAGAGTGATGCATAGAATGCCAAACAGAAACATCCAAATGAATACTCAATCCACTCCACTATACCAGTGGCTATACACTTGGCGGTAGTGTAAAGGTACATATCTTTTTTTAATTCAAGATTCATTATCCATATTAGTCTTCCTCTGTGCTAGACTTACTGTTCACATTGATCGCCAGTCATGTGATTCGTGTCACTTTTCCTTACACTTGAGTCTACCAATCATCATTCTTTCCCGATCTTACCACACATCCAGCTTAGTAGCATTGAAAGAACAGGAAATACATGTGCTACACCGAACTGTTATTTTTTCTCTATGTTTCAAAGCCTGTAACCAGAGCTTGTTTGCGGCAGTGAATGTTTTCCCTACTTAATCCAAGACATACTAGCAGGATATTCAACATAATCCTTACTCTACAATGCGGTAAAGTGACTCATGCTATCACTACAGCTGTACTAGTTGGGTAGGCTAATTTTGACTGTTTTTAATGACTATATTCTTAATGACATATGTTTCTTTTCTATTCTAAAAATTCTAACCATGCATCTAACTATTACTAATAATTTCCACACCCTATTTTCCTATATCAATTTCTAAATGAATGGCACTTAAGCCCAACGACATACCGAAAAGTGGCTAGTGGAATCATTGAATTGATTATGCTCCTAAAATCTATCTGTTGACATATCAGAGCAGGCAATAGACCCTACGTTCGAACCTCACCGCCAACCTAGTGATTAAGTATTTGCACGTGTTTAGCCCGCTTATGAAAGAGAGCCTGGCGGGGACTGTTGAGAATATAAATAATAAAGTTATCCCTCTCTCTTACAGCTTAAGCTTTTAGATGAGTTGTGATTAACAATCTAATACTGCCAAACCACCAATTAGTAAATACTAACAATGCCTACAATACACCTATCGGTACACTTCCTGTACTGACTCCTTAACTTGAATAAAGAGCTTCTTCCCATCACAACCCAAAATACTTAAAGCCAAAATTACTCCTAGTAGCCAGCATGGTTCATCATAAATCAAACTTACTTCTATTACCGTCTATCACAGAACATACGTGTATATAATTAATTACAACGCTAACAACTAAATTATGCACTCCTCGATATCCAAGTGTCCATAACAGGGGCTTCACGTGCATCTCATTAGTAAATCATTCTATTTCGTCTCTGAAGCATTTGTTAACCGTAAAACATTCAAAATGGTCATTTCATACCTGTACTTCCCCTACATCTACACCTATATATTGGAGCAAACGAGCCTCGCCAAAATTACAAATTCAACACAAGTCCTTCCGCCCAGTAGTAAATTAAAACTATCATGTAATGTGGATATACGAAGAAAATCAAATAGGAAAAGTTTCCATGTCCCAATTCCAAATAGCAATTAAAAGTGGACTCCAAGCTGAACAGATTCGACTAGAGCAAACTCAACCAATCAGCCAACAAAATCAACCAATTAGCAACTAAACGAAACAGGAGCAAAAATCGCTTCATTTCCTTGACTTACCATTGATGAGTTCCGAAAAGTCGATCTCTCCTCCTCTTCAACTCATCAACAACAGAGGACGAGACGACGAGAACTGAAACACCGTGAGTCAGATCGGAGCAAATAGAGACTTCAAGGCCTTGAAAATTCAGACGAGAACGAGTTATTTTCAGGAATTTTTTTGCTTCTGCTAAAGCGTGCCTTTTTCGTGTTCTCTCTCCAAAGAAATGAGTTTATACTACGAAATCGAGCTTGCCGTATATTTATGTTTCTCTCTCTCTTCTCCTATATTTGCGCCTGTTTCTCTCACTAAAAGTTTTACCGTCTGGTCAGCTGGGGATTTGGGGAGAGAGGGGGTGGCTGCTTAGGACAAGTCGTGGGCTCCACACACAAGGCTGTAAGCGGCTCTCACCTCTAAAATCGACAATTAGAGAGGCTATTAATTACAGAATCACCCTTCAACGGATTAAATATAACGTTTCCTGACGTTACTGGAGAATTAACATCACTTATTAACTGTCACCGTATTCAAAAATTCAATGGTTGAGGGGTCAAATTGAAAACAAGGTAATATTAAGGGGCATAGAGTATAGCTAATAACTTGAACGATAGTGTTTGAAAATTAAATAATGCTTTGGATCTTGTTCTGGAAATTACTTTTTCATCTTTTGTAATAAAATTAGGCCTCATTTTGCCCAATTTGGGTTCATTTAGACTGTGATTTTTATTGGTTTATTTATTAAAAAAAATTTCGTCTTTATTTGAAATTTTTTTGTAATTTTTTGTTTTTCATCAATTTTTTTTGATTTATTGATTCATCTCGACAAGAGCTTTCAGAAAAGTTATCAATCATCGGCTAAATTTGAAAAAAATTCAGAAAAGACAAAAATAAATCAAAAAATAGAGTTTTTTGTACTTATTCGTCGTCTTTAGTGATTTTTTTTAACTTTTGGACATAATTTTATACTCATTAGATTCCTTTCATCAAGACGGACCAATAAACTACAAAATATTGAGATTTAAACAACAAATGCAAAAATAAAAAAATAAAGACAAAAAATTGAAATAAATAAATACTAGAGGCCAAATAGGGATTTGTAACATTAATGTATTTTAGTCATTTTTTGTTGTCATTATATTCGCATTAAGTTTAGTAAATTAATCATTCGTATTAATGAAAAGAATCTATAAAAAGTATTAAAAGTATTAAAAAGTTTACTAAAAATATTGATGTTTTAAATGACAACTTTTCATTGTATTTTTTATCTTTAAAGTTAGCTTGTCAAAGATTTTTTTTATTATTATTTTTATCTTTATATTTTTTTAATTTCTCTCGTTGAGACCAATGAAAAGACGTAAAAAAAAAAAAAAAAAGTTATATAAAAATTGTAAAATACCAATTATTTTCATAAAAATAAATATTTTAGTATAAACTCGGTCTTATTTTGATTACGCAAGTGAATCACATTTGATCATTTGTGAAGTTAGTAAAATAGTGTTAAAAATGTACGACATTTACCAACTCTCTTTTAATGATCGCATGTCTTTAGTACTCTACATTTTGTTTTTACACGCAGCAAAATGAACCACAAATAATTAAAAAATAAAAGAGAGGGAAAGCAAAGAAATAAGGACGGGCCAAACCCAAGCAACTCGCGTAATATTCAAGACAGACAACTTAAAAAGTTTGTTCTTTCATAAAATTTTATAGGACTAGTCCGTACAGAATTTAATCCTGAATTAATTGAGGCACAAAATAGTAGATTGTAAAATTGATCCTTGAGAGACTACTGAGGCGTGCATAAGTTAATTTGAACACTTTAAGTTATCAAGTAACAAAGGAAGGAGGGAAGCAAACTTAGGACTTGTTTGGCCTAATTGATTTTCGGATTATTTTTTTTGGTCTGTATTCAATTTTTTTGTGCATTTGTTGTTTTAGCCTCAATGTTTTGTGGATTATTGGTCCGTCTTGATGAAAAAAATCTCAAAAGTATAAAATTATGTCCAAAAGTTAAAAAATGTCACTAAAGACGACGAATAAACTCAAAAATTCCTATTTTTAAAATTTTTTTCAGATTTGGTTCATGTTTGATAACTTTTCTGAAAGTTCTCGTCGAGATGAATTAATAATCCTCAAAAAATTAATGAAAAATAAAAATTACAAAAAAAATTCACATAAGGACGAAAAGAATAATCAAATAATCCAGTCAGTCCAAACATAACATTTTAAGATAAAAGGTGTCGAGTAATTATTCAATACTATAGGCGTACTATTGCGCGAGACTTATATATTTAGGCCCTATTTGGGCTGCGGTTTATATTTATTCAAAAATTTTGTCTTTATTCATTTTTTTTTTGCATTTGTTGTTTAAATCTCAATGTTTTGTAGTTTATTGGTCCGTCTTGATGAAAGGAATCTAATGAGTATAAAATTGTGTCCAAAAGTTAAAAAAAAGTCACTAAAGACGACGAATAAGTATAAAAAACTCTGTTTTTTGATTTATTTTTGTCTTTTCTGAACTTTTTTCAAATGTAGCTGATGATTGATAACTTTTCTGAAAGCTCTTGTCGAGATGAACCAATAAATCAAAAAAAATTGATGAAAAACAAAAAATTGCAAAAAAATTTCAAATAAGGACGAAAAAATTTTCAATAAATAAACACATAAAAACCACAGCCCAAATAGGGCCTTAATTGGATGTGAATGTGTAATATTAGAGTTTTCAAACACTAGGCAACGGTAAGAGCGCTAATAGTTGTTTGAAAAGTGCTAGAAAACTTGGTACACAATAGTCAATTTAGGCTGGGCTGACTTGATTATTTGATTATTGTTTCGTTTTTATTTAAATTTTATTTGTATTTTTTTGTTTTTCGCCAATTTTTTGTAGATTATTAGTTCGTTTTGACAAGAGGTTTCAAAAAAGTTATAAATAATGGACTAAATTTGAAAAAAATTCAGAAAAGACAAAAATAATTAAAAAATATAGTTTTTTTATGCTTATTCGTCGTCTTTAGTAATTTTTTTTTAACTTTTGAACATAATTTTATACTTTTTAGATTCCTCTAATCGAGACGAACTAATAATCCAAAAGAAATTGAAGCCAAAACAACAAATGCGAAAAAAATTTGAATAGAAACGGGGCAAGTTTGTAATTTAAGTAGAAGTTTGGCAGTGAAATTTAAGCTGAAATTGGGGAAATGTATTATGGGTCCATTTGGCCTGTGGTTATTATTGGATTATTCACTGTTTAGTTTTTTGTCCTTATTTGAATTTTTTTTTTAATTTTTTATTTTTCATCAATTTTTTGATGATTATTTGTTCGTCTCGACAAGAGCTTTCAGAAAAGTTATCAATCATCGGCTACATTTGAAAAAAGTTCAGAAAAGACAAAAAATAAGTCAAAAACAGCGTCCGTGTTGGCTTATTTTCGTCTTTAGTGACTTTTTTTTAACTTTTGGACATAATTTTATACTTTTTAGATTCCTTTCGTCGATACGGACCAATAATCCACGAAAAAATGACATAAAAATAACAAATACAAAAAAAAATTGAATAAAGACAAAAAATAAGCCAAAAAAAAATTTTTGGCCAAATGGACCCATAGTGTCGTTGCAACTGGAGATCCTCCTCATTTTTTGCTGGCATCATATACATTAACCTATATTTTTGGGAGGGAAAGCTCCTGTGTGAAGCACTCAGACCATCTTAACTAAACACGTAAAATTTTTCTCCGGAAAGCCGGAAGAATAAATCTCCATACACACCCTTATTTACACCATTTCACACCTATTTATATTCAAAATTCAAAAATCAAAATCTCATACGTATAAATAGGGTGTAAGAGGGTGTAAATAAAAAAAGATGTGTATGTAGATTTATTCAAGCCGAAATTCCTTTCCCTTTCTTATGGGACAGTAGTTTTTTTTACTAGCGAATGAGATAATTAAAATTGTCTATTTATTTAAATTATTTTTTATTTTTTAAAATAACTTAATTAAATATTGATAGATATTTGATTTAAAAATTTTATTCTTCAACCTAAAAAGGTAAAAATTTAAATTTTTAGGTCAAACATTTATGAATGTCTAATTAAGATGTTTTTATGAAATTTAAAAATTAAAAAAATAAAAAGAATTGATCATGGAACCCACGATCGAACAAAACTGCTCCATTCTTATGATTGATAAATATATTTGGTCCGGTAAATTGTACATTTTATATTACGCAAATCGTGCTATAGATGCTTAACCGTTATGCTAAGAGCAAGTCTACGGACACATCATTCAGTACAGATGCACGTACGATCTATATCATTTTGAAGGACTCTGTGTGCATTTAACGATTTTAAATAAATTTTTGTGTTCAAATTTGTACACGAAACGGTGTGTTAGTCGTATAATTTTAATATTTCTTATATGCATCCCATTATTTGAAATGAGATAAAATCATTTTTTTCAAATTAAACTTGAAAATGCAGAATTTTAAAATCACATCTTACAGAAAGAAATGATCTATGCAAATGATCCCTTTAGAATTATTTTCAAACGACTCATATTATTTTAATATTTCTTATATGCATCCCATTTGAAAAATCTAACGTTGTTAAAACTTCTGCTCTCCTACAATTGGTCCCATGTTAGGTGTGTGAGAAACATGGGATAATTTGTTCGCTTGGGATTTACAAACGAGAAAGACAGCAAAGAACATGAAATTATGAATACCTCTGGCACACGAGGTGCAAAATCTGGTGCCGAAACTGACCCTACTACCGGGTAGTTCTACTGCCACCTCCTTTTTCCCTCAGTACCTACACTTATCTTTCCTAGAATCTCACTCTCCCATTCTACATCAATAGGATTGGATACTCTTCACCCTAATCAACTCTTTATAGCTTATCGAGAACATCAACCAGATCAAACGGTACCCATCAACCTAATTATGACATTGATCGATTTCTTGACAAACTCTAAACAGTAAACTATTTAGATCACCAAAGTGTACACGAGAAAAACCCACAAATGAACAAAAACTGGGCCTTTCAATTCATTTTAATGGACAGAGGGTCCTCCACCTTATCCATAGACAATTTTCCCTTTCCATTTGACCAAAGTCATCTTCATTTGGTGGACTTCTGTAAGAGAAAATTTGTGCACAACCTTATGTGCACTGCTCCGGATACATATGTATTCGTAATTGTCCAATACACGTGGAGCTCATAAAATAATGAGGGTTCCATGTAAATACTGTTTTTTCTCCTTCTAGAGCACTCTTAGGGTAAGATGCCATGTTGTGTGTACAAAGTATTTTTACCCCATAGTAGACAACCTGAACGAAAGCTGCTGAAAAACACTATGGGATCAAGGCATGATGGAGAACTCACAAAAGGCTCAAATCCAAGATAACTCTTCATGCATTTTTCAGACAACATTAACAGAAACTCGTGATACACGACACTAAAAACTACTTCAGAATGAAAGGAAGATGATGGAATCAGTTTCGAATCCGAATCATTTTCCTTGATTTTGGTGAACAATGAGAAGAAATCAATACTACTTCCAAATGAAACACAAATTCTTTAAATCATCTGAAACAAGACAAAATACCTCAATCAAGAGTAATCATACAGCGATATGCTCTTATCATCCGACACGCTTGCAAGTCGACCAGCCCGCACGCCAGGCCCGCCAGGTGGCCGAAACGCGACACCCCAGACCTGATCTGTGTGGTTGCTCATCGTCTGCACAGCCGCCCTCATTTTAAGATCCCACAGCCTCACAGTCCTGTCGCTTGAGCCTGTCGCAATAGCTGCCCCATCTGGACTCACATCCACACTCAAGACCCAGCTGGCGTGACCCGACATGGCAGTAATCAAGCTCTTACCCTCCGCGTCATACACATGGACGTGGGCATCATCTGAGCCTGAAAAGAGGACCCGTGTGTCAACCGGGGAGTAGACGAGAGAACGGACGGGCATAAAGTGGCCTTCTAAATGATGGAGGAATTTTGCACGAGGTACGTCGAAAACGGAGATGGTGCCGTCCATTGAGCCACAAGCGAGTCGTTTCCCATCTGGGCTCCACGCAACCGAGAGGACAAACTTCTTGTTGCCGCTTTTGTCGGAGGGCTTTCCTTCTGGGCGAGGGATGGATAATGAGGCAATCAGCTTCCATTCGGCTGTGTCCCATAGTTTGACGGATGCACTGCCGCCACCAGCAACTGCTAGAGTGGTACCCTGACAAAACAAACGAATGTGGCTAATCTACCAAAAGAACAAATATTTTGTTCACACGTACAACTCTTAAATCTTGATCTCCACTTTTTGACCACGAAAAACGTCCTATTCCCAAGGAAGCAAATAAAGATAGATTATGAAGGCTTCAAGGTATTCTCTACTGGTGTTCACAAGAAACATTGTGTTGAAATAGGGATCACGTTTAGTTCATTACAACACAAATGCAACCAGAAAAAAACAAACACCTATGCTGAAAAAATGTGACCTGGTTCCTAGATGCCACACAAACACAAGGAGATTAGAAAATAAAATGACAATCAGCAGAACTCAGATGTCAGTGTCTGGCAGTCTGCACAGTTAAGGCAGAGGGAACAAAATATAACCATTATTTCCCTCAACTGGATGCCCTCAAAAAATTACGATTAGCTTATATCAGAAACTACAATACAATGTAACTATCTAACTTGGTAACTACCAGACCCATCCTGAGGTGGACCACAGCTTGACCAAGCCTGACCTTATGTATGTTAATTCCAGCCAAATCCCAACCTGAGATCATATTTGGTTAGGCTTGAGTTATACGAATTACATAGACGCCACAATCCCCAATGACATTATGTGTATACACACCCCAAAAGAAATCGAAGAAGAATCGAAGCCAACAAAGGGAAAAGTGATCAAAAGGAGCAAAAAGCAAAAACCCACAGAAGATTAGTGATAAGCAGACAAATGTACACATTTGTGCACATTGTTATGGAGAATAATGATTAAATAATGCAAGCATACAGAACAAGAAAGAGAGGGGATGACGTGGTTATTCTATGCCTAGGACAACATAATATAGAACCATGGACGAAGAAAGGAATGAGAGAAAAGCATATTGGCTAGTGATTGTTATAACCCAATTATTGGCTGGAGGGGAAATCAAAGGTCTCTGCCCTTCCATCCCTTGGATAGATAGAGAGGAGATTTATAGTACATATAACTCACTGAGAGAGGGAGGGAAATTGAACTCCTGCAAGGCTAATAATTAGTATCATAGAGCTGTGTATGTTCCAGCGCGTGTCCCAGATAATAAGAAGGGGTAAGAACCAGGTCTTATAGCTTCTTTCTGGCAATCCCAAATCAGATGGACCCAGCCGAATATATGATTTATTGGAACTGAGGTTTCTTACTTTTTAAAGAATCTGGCAATTTCCTAAGAGAAATTGACTTACTGTCCAATTTCTAATGAATCAAGATAACCATTTGTTCCAGCACAAATAGTCATTATCTGGTCCTCTACCAAGTTTACACACAACATGTCCGTCATAACTGTCCTCTAATGCACAATGCACGGTCCTTTACCAACATGAACATGGCATACTCCGTCTTCACAGTTCACTTACCCACAATTCAAAGTTGCTATGTTATCCAATTGGTGGTTTAGCAGAACTCCACAATAGTAAAAGTTTCAACGCACTCAAGTTTGTAAAAAAAAAAAAAAAAGGTTTTGGACAAGCAAGATAGAGAAAGTGTAAATATTCAGCTAATAAAACAAGCTCCCCACAGTTGAATTGGTAAAATCACTGACCCTAATCTATCCTCAATTTCTGTAGATAGGCAAATACCAACAATATCTCCCTATCAAGCTTCGAACAGGATGAATGACCTTTCCAAATTTCAATCCTCGGATCTAAAAACAGCTAAAATCAAAGCACAGTCCAAATTAAGGATGTAATTGAAACTTCAATATATGCAGATGCTAACCTTCTATGCATTTTATCCACATGTATATGTTTGGGATTACCTTGGGGTCGAATTGCATTTGCCAAACTTCAGAGGGCGGCGCTTCGAGTGTGGCTATAGTGTTATTGTGGTCGACATCGAAGACGCGTACGAAGCTGTCGAGAGAGGCGGAGGCGGCGATGACACCGGAGGGATGAGCGGCGACGGATACGACGCCAAGGCAGTGGCCAGTGTTGGTGGCAACGCAGGTGAGCTCGTCCGAGCTCCAGAGCCTCACGGTCTCGTCGAGCGACCCCGTCAAGAGGAGCGGCTGCCGGTCGTCGGTGGCTGGGACCCAAGTGGCTGCCCATACTGAATCTTCGTGGGAATTTTCTACCGATTTCAGGCCGGCGAGCTTCATCGTCAGTGATGGGATTGGTAAAGCCCTAGAGAAAGAGTGTGTGTTTGTGTGTGTGTGAAGGAAAGGTTGGGTTTTGTTAAAGGGAAGCTCTGGTCTTTGAATCCCCTTTTTACCGACCCAACTGGAGGAGGATTTCTATGGTTTGCAGGGGTGTCCTTGTGCCGTCCTATTCGCGTTCATGCCCCCATCTTCGTTTATTTATTTCATTTCACCCCCTGCTCTCTTTTTGTTTGTGGTGATTTGGGTCTATTTGACCCTGATTATTGAATTATTAAATTATGTTATTCTGAGTAAAATTTAATTTAGTCAAGTCCGTTTAACCTAAATTATTTTTGATAAATTTAATGCATAATTTATTTGACTCTAAAGGTCTAATGACGAAAATATCTTCAAACACTAAACCATCAAATCCGTTCATTTTGATCACATATCGAGAATATTGATCATGTCAAATAATTAATTGATCACATAATAAAGCACATTTAATTTGAAACAAATAGAAAAAGTAATTTCTGTCCAGTATTGCAATCTAATTTTTACAAGATAACAAAGTCATAACAAACCTGTATCCAAAAAAATGTGATTCTTCACAATGTTAATTTTTCCGTCCAGCTTTAAAAAGTAAATGATATCAAACATATAGATTTTTGTGGCAAACTGCCATATCATGTCTGCCCTTCTCTTAAATGCTTAATTGGTTAAACGAATAATTGTCTTTTAATGAAATATGAGATTCCTTTCTCTTTACCCTTATCGGTCAATCGACTAAAACACCGAAACGGTGATTATCCGAGCTAATGATGAGCATAGATAAAGCTAAAATGAGCTTGAACTGGAGAAGTCCAGTCCTTTAAGCATCTTGATCCAACTTTGATAACTGTTATTTTCCCTTCACAAGAAGACTCGGATGATGAACTACAACAAAGAACTCTCTACAATTCCACTGTCAAATCAAATAGTACATAAATTTTTTCCACTTGTGTACACATTTCCCCACCAATGATAGGGGAAATTTCATGTTTACAACCACAAAAAAAAGATTAAAATAAGTTGTTTATATAGGTTTTCTCAATTGTTTGAAACAATATGAACATCTTTACTTCTGTACTGAAAATCCTTGTACAAAACACCTCTCTTTTCCAGTGCCTTCTGCCTTTTCGTGGATGTGGCACAAGGGGTGTGAAGATGAAAGCAAATTTGACAGACCCACCAGCTAGAACAGAAGAACCATTACTATGATCAACAATACAACTGAACATGCCATTGCCTGCAACAAACAGCTGAGTGTTAATGGCCAGTTTGCTAGCTTTACTAACTTTTCGACTAGAAAGTCAAGAACAAAGCAATAATTGTATCTGGCAGTAGATCTTCTGGATGCTTTCTCAATTGAGAGAGAGAGAAAGCAACTAAGGTTTATGCCAACTGAAGTAAAAAACAAAGCAGAAGTTTTAGTTTTTCTGAGAGAGAGAACTTACACATACTGCGGAAGCAGCAAGGCCAGCTCGTTCTCTGGGGTCCTTTCGGTAGTAGTTTCCAAAGTAGAGAATTGTGGCATAGTACCACATAAGTGGGAATGCAAAGCCTGACAGAAAACTGAAAACAGAAGACAAATCCGTTAGATAAGGGAAAACAGAGAGGATAGATAAGGGAAAACGGAGAGGATAGAGGAAGGAATGGAGAATACTCACGAAAACCAACCAATCCCACAACCGAAGCAAGGAAGGGGCTTGTCAAAATTCGCTGGCTGGAAGTCCTCTGCATCTCTAATAAGGGCATACTTGCCCTTTTCGGGGTCCGAAGTTTTTGTTCCTAGCCCTGCCAGCACAAGAATAGTTCAGTACTATAACCATTTGCTTACTGAAAAGATCAGCTTCTATAACAGTTTGCCTATAACAAAAGGTGGCATAACAATGTAACATGTATCATAAAAATAATGTTCATCACCGTGGCAACCCGTTAAGAGTTCGGTAAAAGGCAAACATTGTCAATATTAACTGTAAGCTTATAAAAAAGAGGCACTACTTTTGTAGGGAGTAGAATCGCAACAATATTGAAAAGGTGATAAAGTACGACAAAATCATGAAGAATGAAAGTGGAGTGTTTCAGAAGTAAGTGGTTAAGGGTTTAGATTAAGTTCAAATTAAAAACAATCCTAAGAATGTTGACAGACCCATAAACAGAAATGGTAGGATCAAATTTGCCCAGGCATCACGAACACAAATAAGAGGATGTATGTGGAAAATGTCGATTTGATGAAAGCAAGCACAATGAATTTGCAGGGTAAGCGTACTTATTAAGACAATACTAATAACGTCCAAACAGGATACTACCTTTAAATGGTGAATGGTTTCGTGCTGAAGGTCTCAAAAGATCAAAGTGCTTATCAGAAACTGATTTCACCAATTCGACATCTCTCAAACCTTGTGCCTCCTCAATAGTAGCATCTGTGTCATGAAGAAGGTCCAATTTATAGTCATTACGAGGTAAGAGGCTATTTCTTACTAGTCTTTTTCCCTTACCCCTCCCTCAATTCCAAATGCATAAAACATCTAAAAGCTAAGCAAATGTAAGAATCAATTCAGCATTTGCAATATCTAAAAATGTGTAAGAAATTTAAAAACCCCAATATTGTGATCCACATCAATTAAGAATCTTATAAGTAAACCAATGGGGCCAACCTAGTGGCCAAGGCCTAGCACTTCTCTTCAAGAAATCTCACGTTTGAAATGGTGGATCAATAGTTAATTCCATTCATTCCTCCCCTCCAAAGTTGTTACCCTGGGATGTAGGCCCGATAATAACCTGGTATGTGTGGGACGGGGAACTACATGTACCTCGGAAATAAGCGTTACACAGTAATTCAGGACACCCTTGCCAGCTCACAAGAAAATCTTGGAAGGTAACTAGGGGTTCATAGTAATTGAATTAATGCAAATCCTAACCTTGTGGCTCAAACACAACAAATAATGTCTTTAAGTGATGAGAATCTAAAAGATAAACATGAATCCTACAAAAATAATGGAATCCTTGTTAGCTTTTTTGCATTTTCTTTCTCAATCGCTGTTGGTGCATAAAAAAAATAACGGGTTAAACTGACTTAATTAAAAATACTTCATCATAGCTTGAAAATGGATGGATAGTATTTGCTCGAAGGAACAAGGGGGAAGCAGAATAATCAAAATATGGAAGAGAACTTACAACTTACAAGCTCCTTTTTGTTTTCTCTCTCTACTAGTGGTTGGTTGAGAGAATATTCAGGTAGCTTGTCTACACAAGAATGGAGGACCAACTTTAGTTTAGTGTCAACGCGAAAGGATAATTTGAGATTTACCTTTACAAATTAGCACAAAATCGCCTAGCTAATGCTTTTCTTTCTATTAGAAACCAGAGGGTTACTCAATCTCACAGATATTCACAGCATCACAATCGATAAACTAGAATTAGTGGAAAGGCAGTTCGACATGGGTTTAAAGAGTTCAAAAAACTAATTATATATTTTCTGGATTTTCTGCTCTTGCAGCTTTTCATGCTCATTATGCTAGTTGATAATCAGAGATGACGACAAAAGAAGAAGAATAAGCAGCAGGCTAAGGAACTGAAAATAAGTTTCTACTCTGAGCACAAAACTAGCAATTATGAAAATGGACATTAAGTTGATTACTTGGTTCCATGTGCACCAACGCTGAGAAGTCCAGAAGATCGAGGTTTCCAGTACACCACCACCCTCCAAACTACCTGCTTCACATAAGCAAAATGAGAACATCAAATTTAATGTTATTCCCATAACTTTCCAATCCAGATCTAAACTGGCACAGCTAAACTGAAGAGTGTTGACCAACAACATTAGGCTACAGCGTATGTATGTCATGACATGACGAGTCTAATGCGTTCACCAAAAAAAGAATCACAAATCTATTTTGACGAATCAAGGAACAACACATCCCTTGTTCCAACTGCATAGCTTCTTAACAGTGCTTCCAATTGATCTTGAGTACCTTGGCTCACACAATGAGGCAGCAAAGGAGCAAATGCTTCTGGTTATACCCCGTTAACTATTGAACCAAAAAACAAGGATCATTTTTCATTTACAAGCTCCACGACTGCCCACCTTATTCTGTTCTGGATCCGGGATTTGGGGAGCAAAAGGAAAAATACCACAATAATAACCATTTAATATATTGATTATCCCATTATCCTTCTCCGTACCAAATCCAAGATACAAACAGGCATTAGGGGGGGAATTTTCTAAAAGGCCATGCAAACTGTATTACAACCCCCAAATATTCAATTCCTTGATATGATGCTGTAATTGTGTATCGATAAAAGTCATACCCACTTCATCAAGGAATATATAATTTGGGAATTAGGTCGAAATGGATTACAAAGAAGCCAACTGAATTTCACTCAGAAGCTATAAAATAGCCTTACAAACTTAAGCTTAAAGACAATAAAAACCATTATAAGCACAAAAGATACGGAATTCAGCTGAATCTGTCAATCCTATCAAGCCTCAAACAAGACACCCAAAAGCTAACATTTCACAATCCAATTTCAGAATTAGGTCGAAATGGATTACAAAGAAGCAAACTGAATTTCATTCAGAAGCTATAAAATAGCCTTAGAAACTTAAGCATAAAGACAATAAAAACCATTATAAGCACAAAAGATAAGGAATTCAGCTGAATCTACCAATCCTATCAAGCCTCAAGCAAGACACCCAAATGCTAACATTTCACAATCCAATTTCAGAATTGGGTCGAAATGGATTACAAAGAAGCAAACTGAATTTCATTCGGAAGCTATAAGATAGCCTTAAAAACTAAAGCTTAAAGCCAATAAAAACCATTATAATCACAAAAGATAAGGAATTCAGCTGAATCTATCAATCCTATCAAACCTCAAACAAAGACACCCAATAGCTGAAATAACATTTCACAATCCAATTTCAGAATCTATTAGTTTGGAAGAGGATAAGCACGTGGATGGAGAACTTGCCTTCGACGAGTGAAACTTCAGATCAGAAGTTCTAGAGAGAGAGAGAGAAAGAACTACGGAGTATCTACCAAGGCCGAACTACTCAAACTTCAGATAATAAGTTCTCTCGTCTTCCCACCGTAATAAGTCTCTCCCCCTCTCTCTCTTCTCTCTCTCTCTCTTGTCGTTTTCTTGTATGAGGACACGGCATAAAATTCAAAACAACTGACTGTGAGATAGAAAGATCACCTTCCAAATTCGATTGGTTGTGTTCAGCGGCACCTACTACTACCTAGCCCTGTTGTGTCTACTGGTCAAAACGATGTCTCATTTTGGACCGATAGTGGGATGTGCTGTATGTTAAAATAACGTTCACTTAATGTGGAAAAAATTGCCGGAAAATATAAATAGCATTTGGATAATTTTTTACACGTCAAAACGATATTGTTTTGACACCCAATGCATAACAAACTCCCTTGGTCCATTGATTTGTAGTAAAAAATGTCCAAATAATCAGACAACATTTGGATTGTATGCACTGCGCAACAAATCTCCTAATAATAGGAATCTAATTGCCTTTGTAAATATTAGGGGTGTAAATGTTATTGTAAAATCGAACAAATCACAAAGTATATCGAAAAACATGGTTTGGAGTCTTTGGACAGTTCAAAATAAGGGCCTATCGATATTGATTTGACCGAACTAATTTTTTTTTATTTTTTTGTTCGGTTTTTATTTTTCTAGTGTCTCTTTTTTGTTATAACTAACCGAAGAAAACCAAATGCAATTTTAAAATTTTTAAAAGATAATTTTGGACCAAATAAATCTTGTTTTTTTAATTCATGGCTTAAAACTAAGTTTATTTTGATCAATCGTCGCAAGTTTAAGCTCATTTTGGTCAATCAAGCAGTCTGAATTTTCCGATCAAATTGATATTACTCGAACCAACATCGGTCCCTTCACAAAAACGATTGATATTGATATGTGAAATTTTCACCACGAACCAATATGATTCAGTCTTTTATGTCAGCAAACCAATTTGTTTAAAAATATATATTCTTATTTCACTGTTTGTTTTTCGAAATGCCGGTGCGTTGGCAATATCATTACATTCTTCCCTTTTTTTGGCAATCATATTTGGGGTCCTTTTCTATTTTAAATTTGAAATTGTCTATTCTCCCCCTCTTAAAAATATTATATATATGGTATAAATCCATTTAACATCAAGTGATAACTACTCCAATTGTTTTTTTAGAGTAAATCGATGTTTTAAAAAAATGTCATGAATTTTATTGATATCAACAGACCAGCATACTCTTTACAAAAAAACAAGTTATATTTTTTGTTTTTTTAATTCATTCTTTCCTATCGACAAGGTTGGCGTTGAAAAGTTACTGGCAAGCCGACTTGAGTGCTAAGCCCCTCCAATACAATACATGTGATGATGAGCATTTATATGTATCTTTTCTTATATATTTTGATATGAAAATTCGATAAACTAAGAAAATGTTTGTATTTCTAAATTAATATCACGTGTTATATTCATACACATACATTTTTATTTCCCATCAAATATCTTTTAGATTTATCTTCCTAAGTTCTTATTACATTTTTGTTTATCTTAAAAAAATAAACTAAGGGCCTCATTTTGAGACCTCCACAAATTCAAAGTCAGCCCGGCCTAAAGACGTGTTTGTTAATGGCCAAAGAAAGATTCATTACCTATCACCTTGAATATGACTACCTAGCTTGTCATATCCGGGATGTGATATGGAGTAGTAATTTATCCGCTTGGAGGAGGTAAAATTTTTCCTCCCTTTATCCATATATTATCCCTTTCTATATTCATTTTTTATTTACGCAAATAATATTATTAATTACGAAAATGTTATCTACCTACTTATATTTACCCTATCTTCTTTACTTAAAAAATACTCAAAACAGACCATTTATAATTATTCAGTCTTTATAATATAAAATCTCTTTCTTCAACTATATATTTCCTCTGACTATATCCACCATCTCCCTCTCAAAAATTCGACAGCTAACATAAGGCCCGTAAGAGTTGAGAATGTTATGTCAATTTACACGACGCTATTAGGATTCAGAGAGACCGTAATACTGGTTCCCAAATCCGACGCTATTAACCACAATATTGTAATCGATGACTTAGCAGGAATTATTTGATGTAGGAAACAAGAAAGGAAAAGAATGATCCTTTGGTAATACATCAAAATTGGAGATTCTTGCTTTTAGGAAATAACGTGCACGTTAAGTTGTGGAATTTTTTTTTCACCTTGTGGGAAACACATTGCGAGTAACGACACTTACATGGGGATTTACATTTGATTGGGTTTCGTTGTGGTTTTGTCAACTTCATTTTTGTTTAAAATAAGCTCTTTTGAACTTCCAGCAACTTCAAGAAAAGTTGAAAGGGGCAGTTTATTGGTGATTTTGCTTAGCTTGTAAAAAAACACAGTTACTTTTAGTCTTATTTGACTAAAGTTTCAACTTATCTAATATATATAGTAGTGCTGATTGAAATTAGTAAAATAAAATTGCCACTTTACTAATAGGTAAAAATTAGAATACATTTTGTAGTGGTATGGATTGACTGTCGTTCCGCTATCCGACAATACAGAAGGTATGCCTGTGCAGAAAGGATTGGCCCGAGCTGAGAGATGGGAAGCAAGGTCGGGAGCCCAATAGAACATGTAGTTCTTAAAGCAACACCGGATACCGAATCGGGTCGGTAATTCAATTCAAACGGAGAGCGGAACCGATGGGGTTTCCGGAAGATCTTAAGAAGACCTACGGCTAACGTTTGCATTGTGAGATGATGCCAACCGAGAACCTCGAGCGTACCTCAAATGGATTTTGAAAAGATTTTGACAACATGCACAGAATCAATTATAGAAGGAATGACACTAAACCCTAGAAAGGAATGTTTTTCCAACTAAAGTGCATATACTTTTGTAGTTCATTTGAAGTCTTGAATTGAGTATCGAAATGTCCTCCGGGTATCGGTCGGGCAACACTAACGAGTTGCTTCTCTCGCAAGACCTAGGCTATTGACGAATCAAGGAGGAAACATCGATGAATCTAACAACCCCACACTCGACGAACAACGCACAATCATTTTAGTTCGATGTCAGCACTAATAATGATGTAGACATTGAGACCCCGGCATCTATGGGACTCGCATGCATCAGACGGTTGCAAACAATCATTGAACAACTTCAGATGTCTGTGTTCCGATCATTACTGTTAGTTCAATAGATCACAAGCAAATAGGAAAGACAATGTCACTGTAAAGATATCTGGCTAAGTGCAGATTCCTATATACATAATTTTCTGTCGAAGTAACCCTTTTGATATTAGACTAGTAAACCTGAAAAAACGTAATGGAAAAAGAGATACATAACAGAGAAAAGCTATATTGTGAGATATGTTCTTATCATTGCAGCCCCAGTAGGGTCGGACATGAGATGCCTAATGAGGCACATTCTCATGTTGCTTGGAGCTATAACAAACATATAAAACGCAAACAATACCAAGTCGGCCGATGAGAGAGTCGACCCAAGAAATCCCTGCCACATCCTGCAAAGTGTATCAAAATTCCATGGATAAATTTGAATGATGTGTTATACGACACAAATATATGACCATTACCTAAATTACACCAGAATCACTTCTAATTTTTGCTGTTTCTGGTCCATGTCTATTGTTCAGAGTGTACTTTCTCTATTCAAGAATTGAAGCTCTATTTTGACATATCGCTAGTTTTGTTCAAGCATGTTTGTTGATTCTTGTCTAACTAGTGAATGGGCTTTGACAACTTTCTAGCTAGTTCAACATCAGCTGTCAGCGTGAGATAAAAAAGAAAAGTTATGCACAAATGAGAGGAGAAGTATAAGAGATACTGTACCAATTGGGTAACCGGAAGAAAGTGTGAAAGAATTCCCTGATGCCGTCAATATCCAGTTGCAGAATAAGTGCCAGACCAAAAAGAAAGAATGCTCTCTGGCGTTTCCTTTCTTGTGGCCAAAGTGTGTTCCAAGCTGACCCAAAAAAAAGAAAGTTATTGAGAAGCAGCAAGTTTCAATTTCAGGAAGCAGCACATGTTGTAAAAGTAGTACATAATGGTATTGCATTGAGTTGTTAATAATTACATGCAGTTGCTTCCACATCCAAATGTCTCAAAGAAGGCTCAAGTACTCAACAATAAACAAGGGTCACTACTGCAATTTCAATATGCAAATTCTGTCAAAATGATGGAAAATGTAACTACATACAAAAGTCCCCTAAGCATGGCTAGTTACGGGGTGATAAATAAAGGTTGTAATCCACACATCGGCTAAACCACAAAGGGGCGTAAGTGAAGTTTTCCCTAACTTCTTTGCCAATGCCCTTAGTACAGCTTGCTTTTCTTCTTGTAGCCATTATCAAGAAACTAAAATAATGATCTTGAGGATAGAATGTAGAATTAAAAAGAAAAAAAAATAAAGCATTCACCTTGCATTGAGATGTTGGAATTCCTGAAGTGAGAAACTTTGTCCTTTGAATGACCTTCCCTCAAAATAGTTGCAATTACAGAAGCATATTTTGGAGCCTCTGACAGTGATCTCACAACTGAATAGCCTTTTAAAGGAAGAGTGAATATGAATGAAGGCTTTCTTTTTTTGAGGAATTGAATGTGGTGCAGGTCAATTAACTTTTCTTACCAGTGGCAGGATGTACCATACTAGCTGCAGCACCAAATGCGAGATTTTTTTGCGCTGTATTCGGTAAGGATCCACCAACTGGAATGTAAGACCACTCCTGCAAAGGATGTTAAAACATCATAACCTTGAGTCCTAAGTTGACAGAATGTCAGCTCCTTTTAGATCCAATATGGAAGTGTACAATGACACTTTTTCGTTTTGAACGAAGAAATGATACAGACTAGGGCAGGGGGCCTGAAAAGATTTACCTCTTCGTAAGTTTTTATAACACGGATTGCCATGGTCTCTAATCTAGACATGAGTTTTTTCTTCAATAGATCAAAAGGCATAGGGTCCTTTGAAGCCAAACAAGTTTCCTGCAATGATTTTTTTACGAAGACATCAAATAATCGTAACAACAAAAGGTAGTATAATACGGGAAACTGAAATGCATATAGCAAACCTCAAAAAAGACTCTTGTTGGGGACATAGGCATGGCATAAAGAAATGTTGGATACTGTGCTTCTATACACTCAACTTTCTGCTTGACATAGTCTCTGTAGTCCATGAAAACCATCAAGCTTGGGTCATATGGATTGTTTTCCACCTGAAATTATAAAATATACTGATCACAAAGTGGCAGCACCACACAATTTCTATTCAAGACTAGAAAATTGTCCCCCCAACGGGCCCTTCCTTGGAAACAATGCCGCAAAATCTAACTTTATCGACTGACAACCAAACCAAACATTATTGCAATTATTGGACTCCTGGGCATGAAAGAATTTGAATAAACTAGATAAATATTGATGCAATTAGAGCAAAAATTAAACTCAAATCACTGAAATCAGGGAACATGAAATAGGATAGAAAGAATAACCCTGAAAACCCACTGCAGCAACTCCATGCAAAGTTATAGGTATGTCTTGTCTGTATGCGATGACAAATGATGGAAAGAACTATTTATATTTCTAACAGCTTGGATGTTTAAGCAAAAGCTGCAAAACGAAACATCACGCTTGTTCTACCTCAACCTCCACGCCATACGCTGTTTGGACAGAAACCCTTGGACCTCCAACCTCATATTGCAGTAGTTTTCCAGAAGCTGCTCCAGATGCAACAGTGGCAAGCCTATAATAATACGGTAGAAGAATAAGATAAGGGGAAATAGTGAACAACAAACCAAAACTATCATCTTGTGAAACAAAGTGCTTCATATGGAGAAGAACTCCACGATACCTGCAGGGAATAGCAATGTTCTGCTCACACTCTATAAGACTCTGACCATTTGCAGTTTCAATTATCCTTTCCACTTTTGAGCTCAGATACGAAACACCTGACTCGACACACCTAGGGAAAATTAATACTAATTACACATCTTTGACCTACCAACAAACTACGGTGTTGGCAATCCAATAAAATGCAGCAGGGACAGTAATAAGTCAAATAAATAAACTAACCTTTTCAATAGCTCCTCGTGGAGCAAGTGTCGACTAACTCGGCCATAAGAACGACCAATCAAGACCGGATCACTGTCATCAAGATACACAATAGTATCCCGCCAAACATGTTCAATACACCCTTCAAGTCCAAGATCTAGCAAAAGTGCAACATAAGCTTCACTTTAGAAGAGGGAGCCATCTATGTCGAAGTTTTACTAGAAGATTAAAATCATGGGAGGAATATGAGAAGGTTCGAATAGGATGCTTGGTTACGTCACATGTGTAACACAAAATGATTGGACGCGTCTAATCGATAAGGCTATTCTACCTATTCTCAAAACCAGATAAAAGTAAAAGAACCAAGTTCATAGTAGCATCGTAGCGCGGATATATGGACATGCAGGGATTTTATGGCTTATGCAGGCGTGCAGTTCCACATACTCCATCATTCAAGAAATGGCATACAAGAACTTCTAGTCTTCACAAAGCAATTCTAATTAAGCTTAGTGACAGTTAATCAGATAAGCTACATATTGGAACCTTAAAAGTTGATATGAGGGGGGGAACTAACAGAATGGCTAGTGTTCTTGAAAATGCCACATAAGCAGAGGAATGTGTTTAACAGAAAGGTGAAAACCAACATTGCAACAGTAAAGCCATAAAGTAGTAGTAAATTCCTAAACACCTAGCATTTCCTGATGTTGAGTAACAAACCTAAGAAGACCTAATTTTTCCGTTTTCTTTCATCCGTACTGCAATGTATGGACGGGTAAAAAACTGCATTAACATAGCTTCTCAACAGGAACAGCATTACCTCTAAATTCATCCTCCCATACGCCATAATTGTTTGTGAAAGGAAGATCAGGCCCAATAAGTCCAACGCTCAAACCTAACTTAGCCGATTCAGCCGCGAGAGCAAGGCCAGCTGGGCCACAACCAATCACCACCAAATCCAGTACAGAGTTACCAACCGATATACTTCGTAGCTGAAAATGGAGACAATAAGGAATAAACTTCACATCAAAAGCAACAGACATATTGTAAGGCATTGCACAAACAACAGAGCAGTATGATCCGACGGGAATGTCTATAAACTACAATAAAATGGATGAAAAATAATAGAGAGAAGCTTAAGCTTTTAGATGGTTTCAGGCACCGGCAGGGGCTTGCCAGACTTCAACACGATTTCATCTGCCCCACACTCGTTATTGTAATAAGAATAAGGATAAGGCTAACAGAACTTTTATCCTCCGAAATCAACATAAGAGAGCTCACCTGCAGTCTGCGTATACTGGATTGTTCTTCCTCTTCGCCGAACCATGTATATCTTGTTTTTACATTTTCTCTATTGTTTCAAGATCCATGCGTCTTGTTTTCGCATAACAATACGTATAGATAAACAGAGATGACACTATATATGTATTCACAACTACGCACGCGAGGGTTTAAACAATTGACGAAGAAGAAAGAAACCTTATCCGCGAGTTTAGACTGTTTATCCATGGCCTTCCTCTGTTGCATTTGGACAAAAACAAGCTCAGAGCCGCCAGCCTTGACGTAATCTTCTTCATCAGCGAAACCTTCTTTGATGGCTACACAACTCTCATTCCCTGCGGTACTAGCCCTCACTCGGAGAGACGATACACACGAGTTACTACGTCTACGAACTACGCAATTATGCTTCAATCTCGGTCTCTTCCTTCGAAGCCTCCAATTAGGGCACCTAGATACCGCCATTGCTGCGAAATTTCCAACTCCGATGCACTCCATTGTGATTATAGCCGTTCTAACTTAGCCTGTTTTAGAACCTAATCAGTTCTCTCTTCACAGCCATCAGTGTTGCTTCGACGCTTCAAAGTATCAAACGCAGAGACTGCGGGAATTGAAAATACTTCGAGACCTCTCTCTCTATCTCACACGCCACGCTAACACACTCTCTCCTCTGTCTTTCCCTCTCTTCCGCTCTGGTTCTGTGCCTGTGATGCTGGCGCTTTTTATCCCGCTCTCCCTCGGGAAAGGATAGGGGAGACAAGCTCTCGCCTCATGATGAGGTGGAAAACTTAAACGTCCACGTGGAGAGATTTGATTCGTTTGAAGTTTCAAAAGGCACTTTTCTATTCTATCGGGTGCTTAACGTTTTACACGACGTCGTCGTTTGTACGGAATTTTTTTTTTCTTCCCCTCTTAAATATTAAATGTACAAATCCATTTAACATCAAGACTTAGCTGCTCCCGTTGTTTTTCAAGACTAAATCAAGTTTATAGTTATGTTTGAAAAAGATGGCACGAATTTTATTAGTATCAATAGACGTGAACACTCCGTTAAAAAAATAAGTTATATTTTATGTTTTTTAATTTACTAACTATGTGCTCTTTTTCTATCGGCTAGGCCGGCGTTGAAGAATATCTGACCCATCGGCTAACAGCTTAGAGCATCTCCAATACAATACATGTAATGATAAGCATTTGTATGTATTTTTTTTCTAATTTCTTTTGGTATGAAAATTTTGATAAACGAAGAAAATGCTTGTAATGATAAGCATTTGTATGTATTTTTTTTCTAATTTCTTTTGGTATGAAAATTTTGATAAACGAAGAAAATGCTTGTATTTCTAAATTAATATATCAAGTGTTATATTATCCACACATATTTGATATTCAATTGATTATTTTGTATTCTTGCTCTTTGATTTTGCATTTTTCTGGTTTGATTGATTTGTGTGTCAAAATTCTAAAAAAAAATTACTTTTATTGTGGCAAGATAACAGATAACACAAGCTTAGCAGTTTTGGCTTTTCGACTTCTATTTATGAAAAATATAATCACAAGTATTTTTTGACACGCACACACTCAATTTCAATTCTTGGAATAAAATTAGCCAAATTATTTTATAATTTTTTTTGTCTCTATTCAATTAGTCTCACATTTCTTGTTTTGTGTCCTGAAATTTATGATTTATTAGTTTGTCTCGACAATAAGAATCTAAAAATTAAAATTATGATAACAGGATTTAAAAAGTTCACTAAAAACGACAATAGTTCAAAACACATAATTTTTGGAAATTATTTTATCTTTTCTAACTTTTTAAAATCTGTTTGCATGATTTTACTTTTGTAAAATTTTTTGTCGAAATAAACTAATAATTTATAAAAAAAAAAAAATACAAAAGAAACTAAATAAAGACAAAAAAAATAATTTAATAAAAAGATTAAGCCATACTCATAGGGTCATTACAATAAATTTGTATAGAAAGGGTATTTTGGATATTTACATATGTAGGTATATTTTGATCATTTTAACCATGCAAGAAGGGCAACATTTGTAGCTAAACATCCCATCACATGTTTCGGTAGATTGGGAGGAAGAGAAGTGCTACAATACTAGAAAAAAAAATCTCGAAATTTCTCCAAATTAAAAATTAAAGGTTATAATTCACTTGATTGAAATCCGACTTTCTCTCAAAAGGAAAGAGGAACACACTATGTGGATGTGAAGTGACTTATAGAGCAAAATAATAGGCATATGTCACCACAACAAGACATTTACCAAGAAGTTTGGTTTGCATGTATCAAATTTATCAAGAACTGTAGGGATGGCAATCTCGGCCGATCTAACCCTCCCAATCCGTTCCCCACCCGAATGGATAGGGGATTCGAGAATTTTTTCGAGAATCGGGTAGGATTCAGGGATAAATTTTTTAAAAAAATGGGGACCGAGTAGGATTCTAGGTTATGTGTCTCCACCCCGATCCCTGCGCCGCCCCACCCCGTGATTTTTTATCCCTTTTACATAATAGGTTTATAAGAGAAAGAAAAGATAACCATGTTTTGCAATTGGTGGAGGAATGCAACAATCTTTTTTTATGGACTCAATGACAATATTCTTGAGTAAATTTGGTTATTTTTGTTAGGATTGAAACTTATAGAACGATATTATGTTTATTTTAATTAGTTATTATTGTTGATCCAACTCGTTACCATACCTACCAAGAAGTTTGGTTTACATCATGTGTCACAGTTACCTACCATAATCGAAATGAATTTTGTTCACCCTAGTATGAACATTATTATCTCTCTTATTGGTTGAGATTGTCACATAATTACTAAAAAGTATTTTTTAGAGGCGGAATCTACACATTTCAATTAATGAGAGTGAGGGTAATGTTATGCCTACCATAACAATAGGTAATAGTATGGTGTTGTATGCATGCGTCTAGAGGTGTAACCGGTCCGGTTCGGTCCGATTGGGTGGAATTCATGAGACCAAATCGGTTGTTCGGTTTAAAAATTTTGTAAATCAAAATCGGACCAATTGCACCGGTCCAATTACAATCGGTTTAAGCTGATTTCGGTCCAGTTTGGACTTTTTATTTTTTTGGGCAACATTTCAGGCCAATCACAAAAAAAGAGTGAAAAATTAACAGTTTTTGGTAAAATTTTCCACAACAAAAATGCATTGAACAATACTCTAAAAGATTGAACAGTTCGAACTTACTCTTATTTTTTATTGCCGCATTGGTATTTTTTATTTTCATTCACTCTCTGTAAAATGATGATTTTTTATTTTTCAGTATACGATAATGGTTCTAAATCCTAATGGATTAAATGACTAATGGAGTAATGGGTTATAAGTTATGACACATAAACCTAAAAATATAACATATTTATATTTATACCCCATCTGGTTTGGTTCGATTTTGGACAGTTTTTGTATTATTCCAAACCAAAATCGGACCAGACCGAATTTTTTAATCCTCAAACCGTCGGTCCAGTTTGATTTTTCGGTTTTAGAAACTCTAAAAGTAACGGAAGCATAATAAATCTACGTGAATTTATTTCTGCACTTTACTGTTTTCCATGGTCATAAATGTCTTATTGTATATTTGTAGTTTTTTGTTGGTTTTTCGATAATTTTTTTCTATTGAGTTTTATACTTTTATTACTCATCGGAGCAATTTCTCTGCCCGTAGTGTTTCATAACAGATATTGCGGAGCAATTGGAGTATCCTCCCGAGCATAAAGAGCCGGAACCTATTGAAGAAGACCATGGTAGCGTGTGGTTGCCTTGTCCTTAGTAACTCGATCTACTTTAAATTCTTATTTTCTGAATAAACAAACATAAACCCGAAGGGGGTATTTTTGTCATTTTTATTTCCACACATTTTAACTTTGAAGTACTTAACTTTTGGTATTAATTAATAAAAGAGAATTTTCATAATTTATACTTCAATTGACTTAATAATTGAATTAAAAAATTTACTTAATATTTTGAGATATCGAAGAGTTACATATCCTACTCGCCCTCGCATCATATGAGGTTTTGAATTCAATTTTTGAATCTGATATACTAACCCGACCATTGCGTTGTCCGAAACAAAAAATGTCAACTAATTTGTGGTTTATAGTTGAACAATTGTTTATCTTTAATTACATTTAGAGTTTTTATTTATCTTTAATATGATAGTCAAAAGGCGTTGTCACATACTTATTTCGTTTTTGATCTCTCACTTCGGTTGAGATCTTAGGTGTTATATATTGCATGTGATCACGCTGTTGTATTTGGGAAATCTTGAGTTAATGTTGACCAACTTATCACTTATTCATTGACTTATCCGTATGCATTCTTTTTTAGTAATACTATATACCCAGAAAATAGACTAAGAAAATTATTCCGAATTCAGAATCAATGGTCATGATTCAAAATCAATGGTCAACACTGTGATCAAATGATATTTGTTTTAATCTTTCCATGTATTATTGTTCAGTGATTGTGGAAGGTCTGATTAATATTCAAAAATTCTCTTCAACAGTTGTCCTATCTTTATATTATGTTGTCTGAGTCTATGTTTCTATCCTCTTTTGTTATTTATAAAAATTGGAGAATTAACAGCTTCAATATATTGATACCTTTGGGAGTATCTTTGCTCTCCATTCCACAACTCATTGTTAGAATTGAACGACTTTCGAATACTTTCTTCAAAATTGAATATATCAATTGACGGTGTGATTGTATTTTCTAAGTTTTTTTAAATTTCGAGACATTAATTTGACATGTTGATGCATGAAAGTTAAGGGAAGCATAGATAGCTACATAATATAAGAACAATTAAACATCTCAGTTGTCGCCCACTTTACTTTTCAGATTACTTGTTGGAAGACCTTCGTGCATTTTAACCCAGAAAGTACTACAATCTGTTACGTGCATAGAAGAAGGAAAAACAATGAACAAAACACAAACTTACAGCGATTGGATTTCCAGAAACGAAGAACGCAAAAGAAGATCGAGGCTTGTGTTAGACAGAATCTCCTTAGGGCAGAATTCGCCCTCATTACGGTGATATGAGATGAATGGCGCTTGCCTCCTAGGATGCAACAATCACACTTTGTAGTAGCAACACTGTAAACTACAAGTCTGGCGAACCAGAAATGGTGTACTACACTCTCTCTCGAAGAACAAAATAATGCAGCAATATGGTATGGAATGCAAGAGCAAGAGGATTACAAAATTATTGGTATTCGAAAATAGAATGGGAATGCCTTAATTTATAGGCAGTGAAGTAGTGCAACTCATCCTAGAAGTTGCATTGGTTCGATAAAAAAGGTAAGGTTTGCACCGGTTCGCAACGAAAAATCGATTCGGTCAGATGGCATTCGTTCGGCAAGGGTTGCAACCATTTGGCCTCCAAACAGTCATGAACCGCCCAAGACCAGCAGTCAATTTTATGTTGGGTCAACGGGCCTCCGAAACGGGTTGAAAACATTCGAACGGGGCAGAATCGGGCCAATCGTGAAAAAATGTGAACTAGTTTGGATGGTCTATTGTGACCAATGTTATTAGTCTCCTTCCATACTGTCTGGTACCGACGACATATTTTGTTCTGGAGACGAACAAAATAAGTGTAAAGGTGTACTGTCTCGGTGAAATTTTGGCTGAAGTTTATAGAGAGTAAAAAGGCTTATAGAAAGAAAAAAAAAAGGCTTATATTAGTTCACTAGAAATCGTTTTCTATCTAGATTTTTGTACCGTTGTGCTCTCGGCTGAAGGTTAGGTTTGGGGATGATGGGATGAGGTTCCCATAAAGAAGTCTTATATTTTTACATCCTCATGTTTATGGGTTGAGTTGAGTTGAGTTTTGAGTTTATTGTAAAATAATTTAATGAGACTTCTCAATTAGAACTAATAAAACTCCCTATAATTTATACACTAATTACCTATTTTACTTAGAAATTGTTTTCGAAAATCATGCACATTTATCTCCACAATTTGATAGGTGAATTCACCTCTATTTTAATATTTTCTTTGAAGTATTGTCTAAAGAATTTAAACAGATACTTATATCCGGCATATACTTCAAACAACAAAAGTCAGAAAATTTAAGTGTTAAACTATAATTTTATGTGCTTGAGGGGAGCTGTGAAATACAAATTTATCCGTTTTTTTTTTTTTGCGGCCTTCAAATTTGAAGTTGGGGTGGGCGACCTTCGATGCATGATGTCATCAATTCATTTATGACGTATGTTACATATCATGTGGCGTGTCCTTTAAATTTTAACATGTTTAATTTTCGACCAAATGCCTTCATGGACAAACAATTCGGTAGTTATACTACAAGAGAGGACAATGTGTGGTTCTCAAAAGATATTTTCACAATAACGACTATAATTGTTTTGAGCTAATGATTTAGATTTACTCCAAAAAAGTTATAGTAAAATAATTTAAACTTATCATTTATTAGCTCGATAACTTTAAAAAAAGTTACAAAAATAATATACATTAATGCTCACTGCTCCTCTTTCTCTCTCACTTTTAACCCATTCAATAAGCTAAAATATTTACTTACCAAGATATAGTACACACAAATTTTCTTCGAATAATATGGGGTTCGGACTAGCCTATATTTTAATCTATCACGGTGTAGAGCCCTCCACAGATAATATACCATGTGTTGTCGTAGTCCTCAGCTTCAAAGTCTGACTCTTTCAGCTCAGGTTGCTCTTTCTTCTACTCTTCTGCTTCTGGCATGAAATATCTGGGAAGAAGAAATTGCTCCACAAGTAGTAAATTCATCGAAAAGTCATACCCGAACAACAAACCCAAGATACGGATAATATGATAGATAATTGGTAAAAGTAAAGTAAACAGAGTAATATGCAGCGAAATTCAACACATAGGTTTGTTATGAATCTTGCATTTGAATTTCTAGAATTCTCCACCTCAAGAATTCGATCTTACCATTAGACACTAACATAGGGTACTCAGTTGATATTGATTAGGCCTTACCTATCAGGGCTCGTAGTCTAAGGTTAAGTACCCTACTTGAATACTAATCTGGCAAGTAAGGGATCTTCTACCGCCCACTCAAGTTAATAATTATCTCGCCTTAGCTATCTAGATCCCGTGATATGTGGCTTTACCAGGCCAGGTACCAACAAACCCTAACCATTTTCCCTTAATTGGCTTAAGGACGCTCAAGATACTGGTCATCATTTCCTCAAAATCTGGAGTTGTTATCGCAAACGTCCCTAAAGTCATCTCCAATTGTCTCTGACTACTCCTGGTTATTAACAAATGGGTCTAAACTTTCCAAATTGAAACATGATGTCTATGAACCTTAGCCATTAGATGAAACCGATCAGAATCGTTATTGTGAAAATATCTTTTGAGGTACCAATATTGTCCTACGACACTACCAATTAGGGATAAAACGGCAAACCAAAAAACCAAACTGGCTCGGAAAAATTGACCCGAAAAATTGGTTTCGGTCGGTCTTAAATATTTAATGTTCGGTTTCGATTCTCAATAATGGGGTTTTTTATTTTTGGTTCGATTTCAATAGTTGGTTTTTTAATATGTTATTAATTCTAGCTGCACCTTTAGAACTTTAGGCCCATTAGAGTTTCAGAATCAGTCCGCCTCTCTTTGTCTCGCTTGATCTCTCTCAGCCTATTTCAGACTCAGTTGGAGTATTATTATGTTGTATTGTCTAATTTTTTTTAGTAAATTTTAGTCATTAAATCAAAATAATTTTAGTTGTTGTGAAAATATATTTGAAGAGCCTTACGCCGTTGTGTATTATAATATAGATTGGTCCGGAGCATGTAATATTTTTCGAAGAAAATACGTATGTACTATATATGAAAAATAAATATTCATAGAAATTCATTAATTTAGAAAAATAGACAGAGAAAAGAAAAATAATAAGTATTAATATACTTTTTTAATTACTTTTTTCAAAATTGTAAAATTAATAAATGCTAGTTAAGATTATTATTTACTATTATTTATATCATTAGATGAAAACGATATCAATCATTGTGGTGAATATATTTTTTTATAGTCCCAAACCGACTTAATTTGTACTATCTCCGTCCCGATTTGTTTGTCCAATTTCGACATGTGTGCCACTAAAAGAATTATCTATATTGAGTGATCAATAATGTTTTAAATGATGATGAAAATATTATCTAATAGAACTAATCGAGATCTATCAAACAAGATCCATATTGACTATAAAAAGAGTTATAAATTAAAAGATATAAATAATTTTTTGAGAGGTCCCAAATAGTGAAAGTGGACAAACAAACCGGGACGGAGGGAGTATAATGGATAGATAGATAGATAGAATTATAGATTAGTCTTAAACGGAAAGAGAGAGCAAGTTCTTTTTTCAGGAAAACGGGTCGAGTCAGATTTTTACGGGTACAATTTGACCCGTCGATTATTGACCCGTATTTTGAAAAAACCAACTAACCCGTCCAAACACATCCAAACCCGTCCATACCGAGAGAGACAGAAACACTGATATAGACTATAGAGAGAGAGAGAGAGAGAGAGAGAGAGAGAGGAGAGTGGGAGGAAATGTCGGAAGACGGCGTAGTAGTAGCGGGAGCAGCAGGGGAGAAAGAGGAAGAGCAGGTGGTGAACCCGTGGGAGGTATCAGCCAAAGAGGGAGGGAAGATCGATTACGACAAACTCATAGACAAATTCGGCTGTCAAAGGCTCGACGAGTCCCTCATCAATCGTGTTCAGCGCCTCACCTCTCGCCCTCCTCACGTCTTTCTCCGTCGTGGCGCTTTCTTTGCTCACCGGTACTCTCCTTCTCTGTCTGTATATATCCGTATATGCATGCGTTACATAGACGCAGGCTTATGCATTTGGTGTAATTGGCAGGGATTTCAATGAAATTCTCGACGCGTATGAGAGAGGAGAGAAGTTCTATCTGTATACTGGCAGAGGACCCTCTTCCGAAGCCCTGCATTTGGGGCATCTCGTGCCGTTCATGTTCACCAAGTATGCTCTCCATTCCTTTAGCTAATTATGCTGTCCTCTATATGTGAGACTTCACAATCAGTTCCAATTTTCTATGTTTTGTATTCAAGTTTTTATTTTCTTGGGGTTAGTTGAATTTTCCGAAACCAGTACTCATACTGGAGGCTGGAGCTAGGGGCATCCCCAGAAAACAAAGCACCACCCTTTTTCAAACAAAACCAACCAACCGAAACCAACTTAGCATTCATCGAAACAAATCACAAATGTCTACTTAGCAGTGGACACCTTAGCTTTATCGGTTGAAAAATAGCGGCAGAAATGCCCCAGACAGCACAAATCAACCTTTTGTCATCAGCGTTAGAGATGTTTTGTATTCAAGTTTCTGTTGGTAGAACGGCTTCCGTAAATTGATACACTTCTTACATTGGCTCTCTAAAATACTACTGACAATTGAGTCTCCGCCCCTTGGCTATTTTCTTTGTCAGTTGAGTCTTCGACATTATTGTAAATTGTAATCTCAAAACTGACTTCAGCTTTGAGAAACTACTGGGGATGCTCCAAGAGATCTTTAATATATTCTCTAGTGTTTTTGACACGTTCCATCTCTTTGTTTATATAGGATGTATCATATTCCATATGGTAAAGTGTGAAAAGTGGCCTGGGTAACCCTTTGAAGTACCAAATGCCATCGGCTGCAATTTTGGTTAGTTAATCCGTGCCTGTTTGTCTGCTGTCTCTCGTGATAGAGTGATCCATCGCATTGTATTTTTAAGAGGTGTCTTCAAGTGGCTTACATTCAAGATTTTAGCAGGTGCTTAGGTCTACACGCGAAGCTTATGCTTGAAAAAGTCTAACCAATGGGTTTTTTGTATCTCCACTTTGTTACGTGATTTCTAAGCGTCATGTCATAATGCAAAAAGACTGCCAAGCAGACTGCTATTCGAAATTTCCGTCGGATTTGTCTTTATCAATCTGAGAGGTTTTGGAACCTGTGGGAAAAGTTGCATATGAATTCTGTATTTGACTGTCTCTTCTGGCCAGATCATGTGTATACTGTGTATATTAAGCATATAGTTATGAGGAGTTTGGTTGGGTGAGTTGAAGAAAGATGTCAATCGGTCCGTGATCATCTTTTTTAGCTCATGAACAGCGTGTAACACTGCTGCAGATATTTGCAGGATGCTTTTAAGGTTCCTCTCGTTATACAGTTGACTGATGATGAGAAGTGCATGTGGAAAAACTTGTCCGTGGAGGAGAGCAAAAGACTTGCCCGTGAGAATGCTAAAGACATAATAGCTTGTGGCTTTGACATATCAAAAACCTTCATCTTCTCGGATTTCAATTATGTTGGTGGGTAAGTATTACGCATGTTCCGTCATGTCGCAGTATCTTAATTAGTACTTTAACTGTTGCTTGAATATCCTTTTAGTGGTTTGGTTCCATTCTTTGACTGCTCTGCTTCTGACAAACCCCCAGGAAGGTGTGAATCACCATTGTTAAGGTCAATGTTGAGAGTTTATCATTCAGTTTGAAAATACTTTTGGCATTCATGTCAAACCAAATTTGAAATTGTTTGTTAGGTGTGACTGTATGAGTTTTTCTAAACTTGGATGGGTGATGCTTAACTGTCATAAACTCAAGCTCACCTACATCTAATTCCTGCTACCTCAGATTGGCTAAGCACGTCTACTGATTCTATAACTAGTGCTTATAGTTCAAATTTAGGCCCTTCATACGCCTAAGAGACAAAAATTGCTATGATTTTTGGCTTGATGTTGTATCCCAAATTAGAAGTATGTAGCACACCCAATACATGTCTGGCATGATGTTGTATCCTGAATTCAAAATATCTCAAGCACCAATATATGTCTAGCGTGATCTTTACGACTCCCATGACATTGCAAGTGTATTTCATTCTTTATCCTATATGTTAGTGGCATATAAAGTATTTCATCCTTTGGATGACACTATTGGCCTCGTGCATTTTCCTGATTTTTCTCCACGAATTTTATTTTTCAGTAAGTTTTACGAGAACATGGTGAGGATCGACAAATGTGTTACTTACAATAAGGTGATGGTTGAATTTGTTTGTTGAGTTCAATTTTTTTTTGGTATGTCTGCATTGTAGTCTTCAATGACAGCATTATGCTTGTGCTATGTTCAGGTTGTAGGTATTTTTGGCTTCACAGGGGAAGATCATATTGGAAAGATAAGTTTTCCTGCTGTTCAGGTATAGAGCTTTGTTATGCTATACAGCATTGTGCAAAAATTTATATTTATTCTCGTGTTTGTTATATCTCCTTGCTTTCCTTTGCAATGCTGTTGTAGACAGTAGGTGGCGTCCAAGTTTGATCTTGATTGGACACAGAGTTTGTACACTTTTTGATAAAGTTGAGGTTTGGAATCTTTTTTTTTCCTGGTCTCTATACTGCTATACTGAGAGGTGCCGTCCACATGTCGCCCTCTTTTTTTATTAGAAAAATCAAGAAAATCAAAGAAAATTTCACGTGGCAACTTTTCACATTCTTTCTCTTTCTCTCTCTCCCTCTATATTCTTCTAGAAAATCTCCAAATTGATATTAATTATTAAATTGTAATTCAATGAGGCATTTTCATGCTCCCGTACATCGTACGGGGGCGGCGCTTTTTGTACCAGTATAAATAAGTTGATCAAATCTGTCGGTTATATCTATAATGGAATCCTTACTCAAATGTTTATGCTTTCAGAATGCCCTGGCTTCACCCATCATCAAAATCATTCAGTTGTCTAGAGTGCCTCGTAAAATTTTGTGGCCTTAATTGGGCGTCACTTGGACAGTGTGAGTGTTAGAGTGAACAAGAGAAAGGATTTGAGTGTGAACATTCTAGAGCTCTCATCATCAAAATGACCTTTGAAAGGCATTTGGCGGTAAGTGTAACGGCTATAATTGTGAATTCTGACTTGGTTGGTCAACCAGGTGTTTATGTCTTGGACCTCTTCTCGACCACAAAGCAAGTTGGTCAACCATTGAAGCATTAGGTCCTAGGGACTAAGGACAAAGCATAATTAATTGGTCGGCCACCAAGAAAAACGCAAGAGTTGGTCAACTACTTAGTGCTGAGACATTCTGGAACATTATCCACAATAGATGCCTATACATTTGTAGAGGCTTGGAATATTATCCACAATAGAAGCCTATACATTGGTAGAGGCTTGGTCGTCCTTTGCAGACACATCTCCGATATCCCAAGCTCTCTTTGTATGAATTTCACAATTTTGTAGGCTAATGTGGGGACCAATAAGTTGTATATGAACCGGGGAACAACAACTGAGAGCAGGAATTATCCAGTGGTGTGCCTCCAGGGTCAATCTCATTGTCCTAAGCTCTCCGATGACGAGTAAGCTGCCTTCTAGTGAATATCTGTTCAGCATCGATTTGACAGTCTTCTTCCTTGAGAGTCTTTTCAACCCTCCTGACACTACCTGCATCCAATACTTGTAACACAGTCCAAGTAACATAGGAGCGGATAAATAAGAGAGGAATGCAAGAGTGCTTATCGCCCGTTTGTTTCCACTTATTTAGCTTAAACTTTGAACTCACATGCTTAAACAGTTGTACCTTATTAGGGTGTTTGGTTCTACCTTTCAGATCTTATTTGCTTTTGCAGCTTAAGGACAACTTTTCAAAAGCTGGATAGTGCTTTTTTTAAAAGTAAAATCAAAATTTTAGAGAGGAAACAAATGGGGCCTATTAAATCATCATAAATAAGCATTAAGCATTAAGCACTCATGTTCTAGTTGATTATCTCCCTTGCTTCTGTTTCTTTTGTTCTCAAATTGTTAGTTCTTGCTAATTTCTGGTTTAGCACTCCAACGAGTGGTTGTCTCAACATGCTGAAATTTCGTTACCTGCAGGCTGCTCCATCTTTTCCGACTTCATTTCCACACCTCTTTTCGGTCAAAGACAATCCCCGCTGCTTGATTCCATGTGCAATTGATCAGGTTGATTTTTCTTGCATTTGAATGCTTATTTCCTTTTCAGTTCAGTTTTTCATCATATTATTGCATGATATGTCTTATCATTTATATGTCAATAAACTTGGAGTCTCCATTTTGTTTATGAGGTTAGTGTAACGATAGTATCCAATCATTTCTGCATAGCTTCAAAATAATAAATAATATGTCGTAGATCTTTCGAAGCTGCAAGTTTTTGAGATATAAGTTAGTTCCTTTTTTCGTTCGTCTGTCGTCTTTTCATTTTTATCGTCACTGTTTACTTTGTAACATGTAGTCTCTGCGCACTTGTGGTAGATTTGTTGTTTGCATTGCCGTCTGAAGCTTTGAGGTAGTCCCGTGAAAGGTGAATCAAGCTTCAGTCACGTGCATAGTGTTCATAACACCAATCATGTGAATTGTTGGGGTGTTGGAGAGTTAAGATGACAGGGATTTGCTGCCTGAAGTTGTACTATGGGTTTTAGGGCATAGTAATAGAGTTCAAGACTATAGGGTCACCAATCATGTGAATGGCTTGGAGAAAAATCTTTCTAGATTTATTTCTGTTGATTTCTTTTCTTATGGCGAACTCTGACTCATGATTTTCTTCAGGATCCTTATTTTCGAATGACACGAGATGTTGCTCCCCGGCTAGGGTATCACAAGCCTGCTCTGATTGAGTCATTGTTCTTTCCTGCCCTTCAGGTTCTCTTTCAATTGGATTGCATACAATCTTTGCTTCTCGCAAAATCTACAAAATTTGGTCGTTCAGCTGTATCTTTCTTGTGGTTAGACTGATTATATTTCTTGGATAGCCTAAGTGGATTGATTTGGACGTTAATTGGATTGATTATATTTCTTTGACTTTTATCAAATCATTCAAAGTAATTTTTAGTTTATACTTCTTTTGATTGCTTTTACCCGATAATTCAGACTACTTTTTAGTTGGATTGATTATATTTCTTGGATATTAATTTTTAGATTTTTCCTTTCTCTTGATGTGAATATTGCAGGGAGAGACAGGGAAAATGTCTGCAAGTGATCCAAATTCTGCCATATATGTGACTGATTCTGGAAAGGACATTAGAAACAAGGTTTGTACTGATATCTGTTATGGGTGGTAGTGGGCTGACTACCATAGAATAGAATGATTCCCTTCCCTAGTTTTTTGTTTTTGAATGAATGGAAGAAGTTTTTCTTGAAGTTGAGCGATTATGTATCTTTGAACTTAGTCAACTAAAGAAAATCTTTTATGTAGCCGGTCACAAGTGTTTTGGGTTAAGATTTGTTGAGTGGATTATGAGTTTATCCTAGACCGGACGTCTTCTTAGGTCTATGTGTTCTCTGGTGTGCCCTGAAGTCTAGGCATGATTTGATTGTCAACTGTAGTGGTCTGAACTTTCTGGTATGTTTTACTACATAAGACAAGGTGTTGCATGTGATGATGGAGGGAATTTATTGATTTCGATGCAACCAATATACATCGTTGTTGGGAATTGATGCATCAAACTACGATTTGGCTTCAATTGCAGTATGTGCATGTTGCCTTTCTCTTACAGTTCTGACGCACCTTGTTCAAGGACTTGTTTTACACTTTGTATACAATGACCTTCATCATAAATTGTTGACATTCTCTGAAACTTTTTGATATCCAGGGGCTAATAATAGAGTAACAGGTTAAAAGGGAAGACAAGTGGAGACCGTCTCTCTGAGTCAATTAATCGAACTTTTATTCCTTTCTCACGTCATCTCCTATGAATGATTCTGTCTGCTCCTTCAGTTTAGACTATCTAGAAATAAATAAATATTGTCTGTATGCAGCGGTCCTTCGCTGGATCGTTTTTTGGGGGTCTTCAGGATTGGATTTTAATATTAGCTTGAGGATTGTAGTTTCCTACTAAAAGGAACAATAAGTCTAAAATTTTTTAGATAATGCATACCTCAAAGTACGGAGAATAACCTTATCTACACAAAACTTGATTTATGATGTTTCGAAAACAAAATGGTAAGCATTTATTATGGACAAATAATTGAAGACATCCTGAAAAACAAAAGTATAATATAAACAATCACGAATAGATCTAAATAACTTGAGGATGTATGTCAAATGTCAGAGCTCTCGTTTCTACTTTATGGTTTGTGATCAGTGAAATTACTTTGTAACCGAAGTTTGAATTCCCAATTGCATGAACTTTGCAATTGTGAAACATGGGTTTGAGGTGGATTATGGTTCGTTCGTACTATGATCCTACTTTGCTAGGATTTGTACTGGGGTTCAGATCAATTACGATTATTTGGGTCATCCGAATTGCAATCCAACTATCCAGATTGCGATTTTAATGGCCATGTTGCCGTTGGCTATTGATGCTTTGGAAGCCATTTTCTATTGTAATACCTCTTATGACATGCACTGTGGTCTTGAGGTGCTCGTTTGCTTGCTTTCTTTATTTTCCTAGTTTGACCATTATGACTAATCTTTTACCTTCATGGTTTATGCTAGTATTGAGTTTGAATGATTGTTGTTATTTATGTATCTATAGTGTTGTCTTTTTTGGAGTTATGTATGATTGCTCCAGAAGCCCACTAAGCATTTCTGGTCCCAGTTTCGTGGAGGAATTGTGAGACAACAAGAGAAAATAGCGTCATAATGTCTTTCCTTTTCTCTTCCCAAGTACGTCCATAACACCGAAATCCAAACACAGCCGTAAGGTTTGAATAGCAAAGCTCATCAGGGTGTGTTCAAGAGTACTTCTAATCTTTAGGTTGAAGATCATGAGGGCCATCGGATTAGCATTTTCTAGATGTTGATTTGATATGGTCGTAGGTTAGATTATACATGATTACTAACTACTGTATTCTGTCTATAGATTAATAAATACGCATTCTCTGGTGGGCAAGATTCCATAGAGAATCACAGAAAGTATGGAGCGAATCTCGAGGTACTAAACTTACTTACTAAACTTACTTTCGTTTTAACTTGTGAATGTATGATGAAGATTGAACTTCAATTGGAAAGGCATGACATCTCTACATCTCGCATTAACACTTGACATATGCTAAATTTAACATATTTCTTGCTCATAGCTATGGGCCTTATTGGTTTTAGGGGGGCTGCTGGTGCTGATTGATACTCAGATTTGGCCTACTTTAAAGGGTTCCAGATTTTTGGTTACAGTGTTTCTTAGCTACTGTATACGAGAAGGAAATAGTAAATGCTAATCTAACTTGATAAACAAAATAGTTTAATTTTATGAGACAAGTGAAACTCCTAATCCTTATCAAGTTCCTTCATTGTCCTTCACAGATAACCTTGTTAATAAACTATGAAATTCATAATTCTTTATAGTTTTTTCTGTTGCATATTTAGAACATTGTAGTGCATTTAACATTGTTTCCCGCATATGAGCTGCGAGCCTTTGTCAGGCTAGTGCTAGTATATCCTTAGAGAATGTTGCACCTTAGTGTAGGCTTGAGGATTTGCTCTGTAATTTCTTGGCATCTGTTGTGGATTCGGATCCTTTGTCCATATTTTGCATCTCCATATCCTGTGGAGGTTTTGACCAGTTGCTCCCTGCATATTAATGTACAAATCTGACGGCTGCCAACAGCCAACACGAAGGGAGTTTACTAGTTTAGTCAACGGTGTCATTCTGGACATTGACGTGAAACAAACTCAGTCTAATGGGACTGAAGGGCTACCACACACACCCCCCCCCCCCCCCCCCCCCCCCCGCGCGCGGGTGCGCATCCTGTCATTCAAGCACTGCTGGGATCTTCCTTTTTTCCTGGTTCGACATCTGTAGCATCTGGGTTAAAACTTCCACGGGATATGTAGAGGCAAAATATAAATAGAGGATCCGAATCCATCTTCTCCATATTCTACTATTTGTGGTTAAGTTCCTTGCAGTTCCTATGCATCTGCTTGTCCTTTTGTTTTTATATCTGGTGCATCTATTGATGAGGCAAGGTGTTTGCCATTTTTCAACTTGATGCGTCTTAGGAATCAGTTTTGCAATGGAGGCATACTCATCTTAAACTCCTCCATGTTGAACCTTTTCAATGTTATGCAGGTGGACATATCTATTAAATATCTTGGTTTCTTCCTCGAGGATGATGCTGAACTTGAACACATAAGAAGGGTGAGACATCTTTTATGTAATTCTCAAGTGTTCCAATTCATTTGGTGGAACACAAATGGTGGGGCTGCTATGTCATGTTTCTTAAGAATGCCTTGTTATGTGGTTCCAGGAATATGGCGCAGGACGTATGCTAACAGGCGAAGTGAAGAAGCGACTTGGTGAAGTTTT
Source organism: Arctostaphylos glauca (assembly GCA_019985065.2). Classification (NCBI taxonomy): domain Eukaryota; kingdom Viridiplantae; phylum Streptophyta; class Magnoliopsida; order Ericales; family Ericaceae; genus Arctostaphylos; species Arctostaphylos glauca. The sequence goes on from JAHSPW020000002.1 coordinate 3,627,466, forward strand.
GACAGAGTTGGTGGAAAGACACCGCAGGGCTCGGGCTACAGTTACTGATGAGGCAAGTACTTCCATTCTTGATGTATTATTGCTTCATACGCACAAATTGCAAATTTGATCTCTGGACTATCAAATTCTGGTAATACACCTGGGTTGACTAAGTTATGTTTTGTTAACTGCATTGTTGAACAAATTTTCGAGAATCTGATCATGCTGTCTTTTTAAGTGAGAGCTTAGAATCAACTGATTAAAACACCCAAAGAAACCTAAGTAATTTAGTGTGGCTATATTACATTTATGCATGTCAATTGTATAGTTCTATAACGCCTCATCCTCGTTTTATGTATTGGAAGTCAATCTCTTGAAATAATTGTTTTTGGCATACGTAGAGGTCCACAATACCACCACGGAATTCCCCACTCACATTACCCACTCGTATGACGGTTTCAAGTTCCCAGCGTAGGTTGTTTTGCTAACTATCGAAGTTAATTCTTAGAAGAAGAACCTGCCCATGATCCAGTCCAGCCCAGGCCTTCGTGATGGTTGCTTGGCCTCAACTGTTGTTTCTTTCAAAAGATGCGCTTCTTTCTTTACCTTACACTTTATTACTGTCAATGCAGACTGCTTGTATTGGAATAGGCATTTGTTTGACTTAAATATTAGCTATTCCACTTCGAGCGAGCTACATGAATTACTTAGAAATTAATGTGGGATATTTTCACTCAGCAAAGTGTTGGACAAAACTTGTGAATGTTGGTATAATATGTATATGTGAATATTTAAGATTGAGAGATAATTTGCCCTGTGATTAGAGAGGCACAATGTCAGTGTCATAGCTATTATTGCTTCCCCACGGGAGAATATAGACGGTCAAACAATTTAAGATACAGTCCAAATCACAGCTGAGCCTTCTTGATATTTGCATTCTCCAGAAGTATGACAAACCTTTTATGATTGTAGTTGCACAATGTGTGTGTGTGTGTGTATATGAAGATTGAGTTAGAAATCATGGCTGTATATAGATACAGGTTGTCTTTTCGTAAGGATACAACTCTAGATGGTCACTCCCCTAAATAAAAATACACCGATTCAAATGGGAACTCTTGAAAAATATTTGTTGGTAATAACAAATTACAGAGAGTTTTATACCTTATAAGTTTCAACACAAGGCGATGATTGGTTTCTTCAAGTCAGTACTAGTCCTGGGATCTGAGAAGACTTCGGCTGCTTAGATCATTGTTCATCTTTCATCCATTCAAGGATAATTCTTCCTTCCAGAGTCAATTGGTCAGAGCTCAGTTCATTTCAGTCTTTTGTATCATGGTTTAGTTTGTCAATTCATGTTGACAATTCATGCTGGAATCAGTCATAAGAGTTAACCTAGGAATTGATGACAAAGCAAAGAACAAGTTTGATTCTGTAAGTTATATATCTTGTAAGCGTCATGTTTCATTTTAGGTCTAGAATGAATTTGCAAGTTGAGGACATTTTGGTGGGTAACAGCAGTTGTATCTTTTGTTGTGCATTGCAGATGGTGGATGCATTCATGGCAGTTAGGCCCCTTCCCAATATGTTCAACTGAAATCGGGTGATTGGAATATGTTGCGATTTGTCTGGCAAATTAACTTACGAAGGCCTTTTCCTTCCGATAGTTTACAAGGTTCTGCTGCTGCTTTTTTTTTTGGTAGTTAACACTGTTTGGTCCTTGGTTGGTTCACTAATCAACTTGGTACAAAAAAGCTACTGGAAAATTCTTATGTCACGCTCAGATTTGTTATCAAGTGAGAATTTTGTGGGGTTTGAAAATTTTCATTTAATTCTTGGGTTTAAGTCGTTATAGTCGTTTGGTAAAGTTAAATATGAAAGAGAATTTTGCATGTAATCATATGCGTTTTGGACGGCTTTATTGTCATCAAAATCATAATTGAGTAAAGTAACAAATCAATTTGGAACGAACTTCTTGATTGGATAAGAAGTTGAACTCAAGTAATTTACTTCGTTTATCAACCCTTTCTACTTGATTCTAAATCGATAAAGGATACAACAAATTTTCTTGACTCTTTCAGATCACCAGCGTGGCAACATCGAAGTCTCGTTTCTGCGAATGAAGTTCCTATATTTTGTTTTGCCACCCAAAAAACAAGAACTCTGTAATCTTCTCATATTTCAAATACGAAAAATATAAGAAACTTCCACGAATCTAATATCAGTTTCATGAACTATAACTTATGTCGCATACAGAAAAAACATCACCAAGGATTATACAGGAACCGACTAGTCTAAACAGTACGAATTTGCAGGGCATTTTCTGCCTCGGAAGTTGGATTCAATTACCGAGCCTTTGTTATCTCCCAAGCACAAGCTTGAAAATGTATTCGTCGATGGCTTCAGTCATTTAACACACTTCAGTGAACTCAATTGAGTGGCATCAACAGCGGAACGTGCACAAGTGGCTCCCAAATTGTGAAATAACATCAACAAGACCACCGTAACCAGCCACAGCCATAACCTGAACGTAATAAGAGGTTGTAATCAACAATGCGA